>CM067556.1:21690000-22940000 GCA_034509755.1 Anisodus tanguticus
GGGAGGAAATACAAAAAAATAGAAGAGAAAAGTCATACAAAGTTATATAAAAATCACTACCCCCTTTTTTGTATTTCCTTAATTTAGTTCCTTAATTGAATTTCGGTTGATTAGGACGAAGTTCCTTAAAAACCTCCGCCTTCTTTAAAATATCCTGAACAGTTCCTGTAGGTTGAGCCCCTTTTTCAAGGAAATATAAAATAGCAGGAACATTTAAATAAGTTTGATTCTTTATCGGATCATAAAAACCCACTTTACGAAGATCTTTTCCTTCTCTTCGAGATCGAACATCAATTGCAACGATTCGATAGACGGCTCATTGGGATAGATGTAGATGAACAACACCCCCCCTAGAAACGTATAGGAAGCTTTCTCCTCGTACGGCTCGAGAAAAATGATTGATTCGAGGTTTTGTCTCTGTATGGAATTCTATCTAAGAAATGACAACTCGGTCCATAAAATGATCAAATCAATTAAAGATGTAAGTCTTTTTTTTCTTCTTTCTTTCTTAAAATGAAAAAGAAACCATCCGTACTCTCATAACTCAAGTTGGATAACTTTCAAACAGTTCAAAGAAAAATCTTTTGGCAATTTCATTTATTGAGCGGTCTTTCCTCCTTTTTTGTTTGTCTCGTTTAAAATCGATTTGGATTCTTCAGTCTGATCCAGTTATTAAGACAATTTAAAAGGTGTTTCCTTGTTCTGGGATCCTTTATCTTTGTTTTATTTTAAATCATTGGGTTTAGACATTACTTCGGTGCTTTTTAATCCTTTCAAAATGGCAGCAACATACCCTTTTTGCGATTTCTATGAAAGAATCCTACAGACGATGGATTCCCGCGTGAAACACTTTGGATCGAAAAAGTTTGATCAATTCCAAGAAATTTTTGAATTGGAAACTTGCTCGAATTGGATTCTTTCGATTTCCATACCGAAGATATATTTACGAAGTTGTTCCAATTTTTTTATTGATTGGCATTAACCCTAGACCCTTGCCCCGAGAAATAAATTAATACTTTCTACTCGAGCTCCATCATGGACTATTTACATTACCAATGATGTCGAGCCAAGAGCACCTTCATTCCTACATAAAATGGTGGATGTATAAATCCACAACGGATCGTGTCCTTCAAGTCGCACGTTGCTTTCTACCACATCGTTTCAAACGAAGTTTTACCATAACATTAACATTCCTCTAAGAACCGGTATGGAATTGATTCAATTATGGAATCATGAATAGTCATTGGTTGGGCTGATGTATAAACACCATAATCTATAGTATTTTCTATATCTATATACTATAGATATAGGTGGATAAAGATACTATAGATATAGGTGGATAAAGATTTTTCTGAAGAAGTCTTAGTAAGACCCCATCGCTAATATTAATTTGTCTAACATATTAATTAATATATATAATAAATAATTTATATATATAAATAATAATAAATAAGACGAATAAATGAGTTCTTTTTGATTCTGCATCTTCACGTGACTCAATAGGAGAAATTGACCTATTTCATACTTCTTCAAATAGCAAAGATTCAGCTTCTAAGGAATGATTAAAACTATTTATCTTTCGAAATTTATTCGAAATTTCGAAAGTTCCCTTTTCGACATCATTATTTGAATAAACTTTGATAGTTAAAAATAACTTTTGATCATCTTAGGAAAAAATATAAGTCTTTTTTTTTTAATTGAATCATCAAGGATTTCAATGATTTAAAATAGATAAATACACCAAACAACAAATCCAATTTTTTTTATGAGATGGATAAAAAAAGATTAATGTAAGGTAAGATTTTAATTCTTATTCTTTTTTTTTTTTCATCTGATTGATAAAACCCAAAGAATGGGGAGGGTTTCGTATCTATCAATTCGATCAAATAGACTGAGCAATTGTCACCGTTTATAGATATTGAAATGAACGCCTTCCCATTACTGATTAACTCCTATCTACCCCATTCTATGGGACTGATGCAACATAAATCAAAAGAAAAGAAGGGGGTGTCCTAGTCTTTTTTATTTTTACGACATGCGAGCTGTCTAGACACAAAGTCAAACAAGTCTCTTGGCGAAAAGTAAAGAAATCCACAAAAAATAAAATTGAATCTAATTAGGCTAATTTAGGAGGTAGAGAATACGAGATAGGGAATATGGATTCTTTCGCATCTCGATTCAGTTTTTGAAAAAAAAAAAAGATTCACGATTCATCGAAGAAGAAAACTAATAGAAACAACAATGTCATGTTGTGAAGAGTGCTAGTAGGTAAAATATTAAGGACGTATTCTACCATTTTGACTGCATAGACCCAGAACGAGGGAGGTAGGGAAGCATAAAACAAGAGGGTACGAACCATGTTATTTATGGTGCGAATGATTCGTTCTACTTTGCCATTTTGAGGCGAGGTATGGGGACATGAGAATCGGAAAACTATGCCATTATTTCTACAGAATCGGTGAAACTGCGAATTATTGAATTCACGACCATTATCACACTGCAAAGATTTTATTGATTTCTCAAACTGTGTTTTAATAAAAGTGCGAAACTCGAGAAATTTGGCAAACACCTATGATTTAAATTTGAGTGGGTAGACCCAAATATAATGAGAAAAATCATCAAATAAGACAAGATAATATTTACGACCAAGTGAACTAGAGATAGAAGATGTCCACGAATTAGCCTGAATAATATCAAAAGGAGAAAACGTAACACTTGAAGATGATTTAAAAGGTAGACGAACATGTTTTCCTAACGAGCAAGAAACACAGTGCTGGGCAAGTTTCCCCTTATTACATTTAAGAAAATTAAATATTGGGACTCCTGGGTGGCCAAGCCTATTGTGCCAAGTTGATGGAGAGATAGCAGCGAGAGATATGAGAGAGCATGAGCTGGCAGCGGAGGTGGATGAGAATGGGTAGAGATTCATGTGCTATTGTATCTCGTAAGAGGTGTCTCCATACAAAGATCCTTCACAGTAAAACCAAAAGGGTCAAAATCAACAGAGACAGAATTATTACGAGTAAATTTTAGGACAGAAATTAAGTTCTTAATGATGTTTGGGACACACATGACATTATTAAGGGAAAATGGTTGATGAGGCAGTGGTGTGTAGGCGGTACCATAACCCTGGATTGGAATGCGATGACCATTTCCAACAGTAATGTATTGAGGATGCTTTAAACGACATAGTTTGAGAATATTACCTGCAGAACGGGTGAGGTGAGATGTGGCACCTGAGTCCATGTACCAATTTTCATCGGGCGGCTGCAAGTTCAAACTGTTGAAAGCCTGGCCCAAGTCAGTCGGGGCCAGACCAGAGGAAGCCTGCGGGTATTGGGCCTACATAAAGTGGGCTTGGTGTGGCTGATAGTTGGCTGAACGAGCTGCTGGAGCGGGGCCTAATAATCCATGTTGTGGGTAAGGGAAATGGGCAAATACATGGGCAAGATAGGAGGCCCAGTTCCCGTTCTGATATTGTCCCGTTCTGATATTGTCAACTGGGCCGTTCTGATATTGGGAAACTGGGCCAGTCCACTGCGTATAAGGACTGGGTTGTTGCGGCTGTGGATTCTGTGCTGGCCGCGGCCCCCTTTCCCACGCCCTTTTCCACCTCTTCCACCGCCTCAGCCTCTGTCGCCATGGTAGAACTGCGACAGATTATTTTCCAGTAGAGGCGATGAGGCGGTGATGTTATTTTGGTGAGACGTTTCGACTGCTAACATTTTTTTATTGTGCTCGTCCTGCTTTGCACGTTGGATTTCTTTTAGCGGTAATTGTGAGCGAACCTTGTTGAAACTAGGTAACGGATCAGCCTACTGTATCATAGTGGCTAACTTGTTGTACTCACCTTTTGGCAGGCCTACAACTAATTGTAGGACCATCTTTGTTTCGAAAACAGGTGTGCCGACGTTGGATAGTTGGTCCGCCACTAGTTTCAACTCCTTGCAATAATCGGACATGTTAGAGTAATTTTCAAGGTGTGTAGTATTAAATTGTTCTTCCAAATACACAACACGAGTGTGTTTGTTGTCTTGAAAAATTTCCTCTAACCAAATCCATAAATCACGGGCCGAGGCGCCGGATTTCATTATAGTAAGGAGCAAGTCCTGAGAAATAGTGCCATATATACATTGTTTGACAACGGCGTCTAGACGACGCCATGTTGAGTTATCAACCTCAGGGGGGCGAGGGAAGGAGTCATCGATATGGTCAAGCACGTTATAGACACATGCATGAATACAAAAAAGTTCAACCCATGGAGAGTACTGACCGTTTTCTTGATCAAGAATTATGGGAAGGCAGTTCTTGATGTTGGTGACGGTGAGGGCTGGATGAACAGAGGGTGAAAAAGATGATCTTGGTATGTCAGTGGTGACGACGGTTGAGGTTGAGGCTACTGTGAGAGTTGTAGGAGGAGTCATGACAGTGGATAAATTTTATCGAAGTAGGAGAAAGAAGACAATGAAGAACAAAGAAGGAGAAGGGGGTCTTCATGTCCAAGGGGTGGTGGCCGCCGGTGTGAGAAATCCGAGAGGGGGGAGGAAATTTAGAGAAGACCTAGGGTTTTGGCTTCTGATACCATGTAAGATTGTAATAATCTTCCTTGAGGAGTCTTTCTCATTAATACAAATATATAAAGTGTACAATGTGGAATCCTATTACAATAAGAATCCTGAATCTGTCATAATTATACATCACTAATTACTACACAATATATGGACATATTCTAATTATGATATAATTATATGTACACGTTAATATGTTCTGCTACGCAATAAAAATATAAGGAAACAGAAATCTTTAATCTTTTCATACTCCTCTCTTTTTAGGGTAAATCACCTAGATGGTTCTTTGACCAAGACAAAGATTAACAATCTTAATATTTCTTTGATTTCACGTGTATAATCTTGTACAGAAAACATTTTATGTTTTACTAGTTTAATTTTAGTATTTCCTCACTTGGCAGAAATATATCTGCTTGTTATAATGATCACAATTCAATTTGTAATTACATGATTTAGCTATAAAATTATATATGGTGAGTTTAAATTTTTACGTCACCCCAATTAATATATATATATATATATATCCCACAACGTGGTGTCTGGGGAGGGTAGGGTGTACGCAGACCTTATCTTTACCTTGGTAGGTAGAGCGGTTGTTTCCGAGAGACCCTCGGCTCAAGACAAAGCACAAGCATAATCACAAGCAAAGTAAGACAAACAAAACGATCAAGCCATGATAGCGACTTCTGAAAAAGAAGTAATAACTAATGCAGGTAATAAGACAAACAAAATACACATAGCAGCATAAATCAAACGACAGTGAAATATAAAACAATATTGTGCCTACTAGTATGATAAGTTAAGTGAACCTACAATAATAACACTATAATATATATAAGTGAACCTACAATAATAACACAATAAACCTCGGCTCAGTCCGGGGTTTACCCTGTGCGCATTCGAGAGAGTAGCGGCTGCGGGTTCCTTGTCAACAACAAAAAAAAAAAAAAAAATAATAATAATATATATATATATATAAAAAATTTCCAGGTAAGGTGTTAGATGACGCCGACCCTTCCTAAAGTGTGTCTCTGCCATCGTTCTCGGGCCACCCCACCTCATACTCATACAAAAGTCTCCGAATTTATAAAATATAGTAATATTCTCCTATAATAATAGTTGTGTAACCAGTGTAAAAGGGGTTTAACTGAATCTCGCTGAAAAAATTGTACCACGCAAATAGGAATAAAAAGCCTTTTTTCTGTAGTTATAAAAAAATTTGAACCCCGCAAACATACGAAGATCTTCATGCAGTGCAAAAGTATTTCAATAATTGGTTTAGTCGCAAGTTAATAATTTTTTATTTCCCGTAAAATTTCTAGCTCTGCCACATATTATAAATTTGATGAGGACTGGGCGTCAAATTGTGTAGAAAAACTCATCATCTAGTGTCCCCACCCCAATTTCTAATTGAGTTCAAACCTATAATTCTCAAGCCATGCTATTTTTGAGTCTTTTCGAGTTGCCGTTGAATGGTAACAGTATGTGAAATAGAAATTAGCCCGTCTTTCTTTTTTCAACATTCCAGCTAATTTTGGCAACTAATTTTCTTTTGTTAATCGTTCTCAAATTCTATAAGTAATCCACGTCCTTGGTGACTTAAGTGAATAATTTAAGGCAGCTTACTTATTTAGTGGAAGAAAACAAATAGAAAATGACTACAGTAGTGTTTTGGCATAATTTTCGAATTAATATAAATGACGTCTTAGAAATGTTATCTAAATAAACAAATTCAAAGCTTAGACTTTGCCCATCAAGAGAGTGACATAGTTGAACTTGGTGCTCAATATGTAGCTAAGTATGCATTTTCCCTCTATTTGTATCAGCTATGTATAAAATGTCTAATGTTCAATATGACTTGGTTTGGCTTATTCAATAAGATTAAATGATAAAATATGAAAATTTTATCGACTTTGTAATTTCTGGAAAATAACGTTGAAAAGATGTTACATGATTAGGAACTATTGAGGATTTTGAAATCACAAGTCATATGGTTGATGTTAATAACCAAGATTGTGTTATTTCCCTACTTGTTTAGTTACGTTGTACACAAGTTGTCTAGTTTAGTCAAAATAAGAAAGAGAAAGACAGATGGATAGAGTAATAGATTTTAAAATATTGGTATTTATATATTTTTACTATTTTATAATTAAATTAATCCTTATTATTAGAATTTAATTGCATGTCAGAATGAAAACAAAGATGTTTTCCAATGTTGTAAAAGATTAAAGATGATAGTGTTAAGAAAACATAAACAAGTTGAAGTGTATTCGTATGTAGTTAATTTTTAACATTAATGTCAAATTGACGTTCAACTAACCTTACCAAATAAAAATAGTGATAAATATGACAATATATATCTAAAGATAAATTAACCTCTCTTAGCATGAAGACAAGGGGATGAATAGATTAATTTGTTACTTCCAACACCAGTATAAATGATGTGATAATAAGTGTTTTATTAGTCTCCTAAAGTTCTATTTCCCAATTCACTTTTACTTATTCACATTGCATTTTACACTTTCATTAAAAAATAATAAATGAAGTGCATAATTTATCATGATACTCATGTTAATTGTTGTATACTTTTAATGAATTTAAAAAGTGATTTGAAATGAGTAGTTAATACTATCGGTAAAATCGAAAAAAAGAAATCAGTCTTTTCTTGATATGATAAAACAGACATCAAAATTTGATGACGTCCATCAACCGAGACGCAGCAGCAAGAGTCTAGGAGTATTATTGTCTATTCAGTTTTTTTTTTGATATTCAACTTCTCAACTTATACCAAACTATTTATGGAGATAGTAGTACCGGTCCCTCAGCACTACTATCAGTAAATCGCGGGATGTGCCTTAATGACTAGGGTTTGAGAATATAGCAACTGATATCACCTACAAGGTCCTACTCCAGAAGAGAGCAAATTGCTCCCACCAGGATTCGAACCCACACTGCAGACCTTCAGCTGGATTTTAAGTGTTGGTTTTTACAAAGGATTTGCAGGAAACGGAAATTACAAGTAACTGCTTATGTAGGAATTGAAATTACAATTCAACAAGAAAGCTGAAAATTATAGTATAACAACAAAATTGAAATTACACTTTTGTTGAACAAGAAAACGGAAAGTTGTTTATCTTTGAGTCGAGTGTGGCACTCGTCCTTAAGACAATATTGCCCCGTATATCCTTTATACGTCCCGGACAATTCGTCTCCCAAGATAAAACAAAGAATGGAACTATTGAGCAAAGGAAACTCAAAAGCTACCGTGAAGAATATTGAGCAATGAAATGATGCTTGGAAGATTAGGAAGAAACTGATTTTTGCTTTGTGTATTTTCGTGTATGTTAAGTACTCCTCAACAATGGTATAGGGGTGTTTATATAGGTGAGGGAGGGCTGTTTAACTGCCCCCATAACAGCCATTATTGGCCAAATAATGGCCATTATGGAGGTAGTTAATCCACCAAAATAAATGGTGAAAAATGCCAACGGATTGACCATTATAGGAGGTGTAATTCAGCCAAAATAAATGGCTGAATTGAGTGCTTTGACGTTTCGTTCGGGCCGTAGAAATTCGATTTTCGAAAAACTTCGGGACCAAACCGTACATCTTGAAACTTCGGGGACCAAACTCGTATATGTTGAAACTTCGGGACCAAACTGTACATCCGAAAGAATTCTGGTCCAAACGCACATCTGAAACTTCGGGATCAAACGTACTTCGGCAAAGTTTTCTCGGCCCAAAAAGATAATATCCCACGGCCGTGAACCGGAACGGACCGGACGGGCGGGCGGCGGCGGCGCGCGTGTGGTCTTTACTTGAACCGAAGCACATCTAGGTCCTCCTCCTTTAAACACATGGGATACCCCTTGGGGTCCCAAACCCCAAACCAATTTCAAGTATTATATACACAACAATTCTTTCTTCCTCTACCGATGAGGGAGAATTGATCACACACCACACTTTTCCATGCTTCAAACACCTTACTTCGTGAACCAATATCTCTTTCATTTCTCAATGAAATTTGACGATTCTTGGCCCTACGGTTATCTACGTACTTAGTACATCATGCATGTGTGAAGAACCGGATTCTCCAACATACGTAACACTAGTGTTTAAGCCGTTAAAGTTGGTCGATCGCAACTCCCGCCAAAGGCTAATTTCCAACATTAAGCTCCCCTCCTTTGCCATCCACCTATGCCCCGAAGAAAATGTCTATTCAGTTGTTTGGTGATGTTGCTCTTAGCCAGATAATTTCAAAAAACTACTATTGACAGAGTTGACTCAATTATAAGACAGTTATAAATAAAGTATTTATGATAAATATTAAGGATGATAAATAAGCGGTGGGTTAAATTTGGACGCTTTAAGTGAGTTAAGCTAATAAATTAGTTGGTCAAAAAAATTGTGCTGTTCAAAATAGGTTAGTTAATAAATGTTACAATGATCTGGGTTGAGGTGAATTTAGTCAAAATGAGCAAAATAGTGAGTCTATCACTCAAACCCGCCAACTCATACTAAGTTTTAGTTTATTTATTTATTTTCTTATAATTTATTTAATAGAAAAAGCTCAAATATACCCTTTGTACTTTTGGAAAGGGATCATATATACCCTACGCTATACTTTAAATGCATATACTCTTGCCATTATATTTTGGGTTTAATTATACCCTCTTTTGTTAACATTATTCAAGATGACACTAAATTTAACGTGGTACTAACAACCAATGAGGTGGACACCACATGGCATGCCACCTCACCACCTTTACTCATTTATCCTCTCACCCCTTCTTCACCAGCACTATCATCTCCTCTCCCTTGACAACCACTGCCACCATTAGCACCGCCTCACCACCCAACTCATTACTAATTCTATATACATATTTACCAACCCCATCTCCTTTACTGGAACAGACGTGGCCCACCACCATAAAAAAAATCGGACAGGATAAGCAAGAGACAACCAAGAGCAGGAGGGACGATAATGATGAATATAGCTGGGAACTTCCTGATGGAAGTATCCCCAATTGAAACTAATTTTCAGATCTTTTTTCGTTTTGGCTCTTGGTAGGTTACGGCTCATTTTCAATCCTGGAGAGGCTCTCTAACAATGTAATTTCCTGTGGGAATATTTCCTTTTACTTATTTTTTTTGTAATTTTCTAATGGAAACATGACTGTTAATCCTAGCTTCATGGACTACCTTGTTGTCTCATGAGGTGGTACATAGATTAGGGTTGATGTAGGCAGAGGGAGTGAAGGTGAAGATGGTGGGGTTAATGGTTACCGTGGTTGTGAAGGGAGAGGAGATGGTAGTGGTGGGTGAAGAAGGGGAAGAGAGGGGTAAATGAGTTGGGTGGTGAGGTTACATGTCACGTGGTGTCCATCTCATTGAGTTGTCAGTGCCACGTCAAATTTGATGTCGACCTTTGAACAATTTTAGCGGAAGAGGGATATATTTGAATCTAAAGTATAACGGTAAGTTATATTTGCACTCAAATTATAACGAAGGGTATATATGACCATTTTCCAATAGTGCAGCGGTATATTTGGCCCTTTTCCGTTTATCTAATTACCAAACAAAACTAATACTCTATAAAACTTTTGTTCTTAAAAATATTTCTGCGAAGATTCCTTATAAGTCATTTTGGGTTACATATTTAACTCAAATTAATCCAACATTCAGAGTTTCCGCGTTGAATTAAGTGGGTAAAAATGAGTTAGGTCAATAAATGAGCGGTTAATGACCCGCCCAAACTTGAGTGGATTGAGCTATTCATATAACAATAATTTCACCCCCAATAAATGTTAATTAGTAACCTGGTAATTAATTTACTATCACTTATTAAATTACACTAATAATTAGAGACATATTTAGAATTTAAAATTTATGAGCTTCTATAGACCTCAAGTTAATATTACAATAAAAATTAAATTCACAGTCAAATATACATAAATATTTTTAATTATATAAAATATATATATATATATATACATAATTTAAGAAAAAAATTATTAAATTCACATGAAATATCGTAACTAACCCTCTAAATCCGCCCAGGCGTTGATAATATAAAATAAAATTACATCATCAAGTGTATATAACCTAAAACTATTTTAAAAAGATACTCAGAGTACTTTTGTCAACAAACTGATTTTATGCATGCACTATATATATTAGGATCCCTTTTTGTAAAAGACGAGTAGGTGAGTGAAAACAAAGTTTTGAACGCTAGCTATTTTTTTTTTATATCCAGCTTTTCGATTTACGTCAGACTGTCGATAATTGTTCCGGTCCCTCAGCACTACTATCAGTAAATCACGCGATATGTCTGAATAACCAGAGTTTGAGAACAGAGCAACTGATATCATCTATAGAATAGAACAAATTGCTCCCACCAAGATTCGAACTCACGCTGCATCCACCTGAACACTAGCTATTATTGAGCATGAGTGAAAGTTGATAAGTGAATACATATGGTGGATGCTTTACGCTATCTTTGATGTGATTTAATTCTCGGAGACGTTAAGACTTTAGTCTTTGGATGACTAATGACAAATTAAGTTATAGGATGAAATTGACCTTTACTAAGAAAAGTACAAAAAGAAGACAGTTTAATCTCAAGAAATTACGGTCGCTGATCCGCCAAATTATTAATTTTTGCCTTTTAATAATGGAACTTATGCCTAGCGGGGAATAAGTTCTTTAAGGAAAAAAAGTTATATGGGGCATAACTTGTGGAATATTATGATATGAAAATATAATATTAATACCCTCTAAAAAAGTTATTTGTTACGAGGGACAAAAATTAAAGACCACCAGAAAATAGGGACACAAGTGCCAATTATCCTTTAAAAATTGGGATGATTTGAGCTATATGTGTAATTCAAATTGACCTACGGATATGAAGAACCTTAGCAAAATACTTTTAAGAATTTTTTTGTTTAATATATTATATTTGGTCATAATAAAGAGAAAAAATTGTATTAGTTTTGCTTGGTAAACAAATTATATGAAAAAATAAAGAAAGTTATTAAAACTTGGTAAGAGTTGAACGGGTTGAATTATGATTTATAGTTTAGCTTATTGTGACACAACTCATTTCAACCCTAATAATAATTGGACGAGTTAATTATCCACTCATTTATTAACTCAGCCTATTTTGCTTTGCTCAAATTCAATCCGATCCACCCATACTCCTACGAGCCATTCATGATCACTATGCTTACATGCATTCTAATTATACGATTATTACCCAACTATCGAATTAGATATTGTTTACCGCAAAAAAGAAATTTAGAACTCAGTTAAATTTGTTAGTAGAGTAGGGTTAAAGACCAGTGAGTCGTATCCGATCAAGAGCTCTACGGGAAATTATTGCTGAAACCGACAATATATTGATAAGAAATTGTTAGTAGAAATAGCACAAGACAATGTTGATAAAAACTCAAGAATGAATCTGTATATTGCAAGCTTAGAGAGCAAAAAATTATGCTAGGGTTACAAGTGTGGGAGAAGATGATGTTTCTTCCCCTTGAAGTCACCTTATATCCCAAACAAAACTAGACATTTTTCAACCCTAAAGTATGGTTGATGGGACTTTTCTGGCAGGGTCGACGCTTTCCTCAAATGTGGAGCGGAAATTGAGGCTGGCAGATATGACACGGGTTGTTGGGAATGGAAAACAACTGTGGTGAACTTCCCGGACCGTCACGTGCTTGTCCGGTCACTCTCCCCGTGGTCTTGTTTTCCCCAATACAGACATGATCATTTTTCTATTTATTTGTTTACTTATAACAAGTTCATCAATTTAATCAGAAACATTGAATCACTCTTTCCATTTCAATTACAAGATACAATAAGCATGGAACTTAGTTCAGTTTATATAACTGGTTTAATTTGTTATACAACTTGGTTGAGCACACTTGATATGCACGAAAATACACAACCGGAAAAAATCTTCTTCCTACAACTTCCAAGCATCATTTCGTTACTCAATATTCTTCACGTAGCTCTTGAGTTTCCTTTGCTCAAGGGTTCCATTCTTTTTTTATCTTGGGAGACAAATTGTCCAGGACGTATAAAGGATACATACGGGGCAATATTGTCTTAAGGACAGAGAGTGCTACACTCGACTCGGCATAAACCGGTTTCCATTTTTCGGTCTTGAACAAAATCGTAATTTCGCTTTGTTGTTATATTGTAATTTTCAGATTTCTAGTCAAAAATATTGTATTCTTTGTTTATCCTTTCGAATACTTGTAATAGTTAAATACTTCCCGTCATCGCTTTATAAAGTACCATAGAGCAAAATCTCCCAACAACTTAAGACAATATTTGTATTGTATTACTATTAGTGTTCGAAAGATGTCGGTCAAAAGTTGTGTGACCAAATTTGGATATGGAAATGGTTTTCCGGTAGAAGAGAGTGATGATGATGAACGTGTTCATGGTGTCACCGCTACCAAGATCCGGTGGGAACAAGCGCTCACGAGAGCTCCTGAGGATGTCAACTGGGACAAGAGGAGAAAAGTGAAGATGTTATTCTATCTTGTAGCTTGTAAGGCCTATATCATCCCCAGGACAAAGGATCCGAATAATGGTGAGAAGGAAATGGACACTCGGTCGATGAAGTGTGACCGAAGTGAGCCGAATCCGAAATTGGAATAAGTATTTTTCTTACTTGTCAAGAATAAGGATTAAATGATAAGTATTTTTCTTACTTGTCAAGAATAAAGATTAAATTATGTCTCGATTAAAAATGGATTAAAGTAAAGAGGAATATGAAAATAATTTATATTCCTTATGCTTTAACAAATCGGAAGTTTAATCTCATCTTCTTTTCCGTTTAAAGATTGAATTTTGTAAACGACTTAAGAAGATCCGTTCTTTTAAGTGTAATTACTAAAGTGTGTAAAGTATGTTCGCACATTTAACGGAAGAAAGAATTTTGGGATGTTAAATACTGGACTACGAAGTAATTTGTAAAAGCCTCACATATAGCATAAAAGAAGATGCCTTGGGGAATTTCTTTCTTTAAGAAATACATAGGTTGCTGGTTTCTTAGTTTAAAGTTAACATACACTCTTAGTTTTTTGCTTTTCATAGCCAATTTTCTTTTGAAATTTGAAAAGTGCCATGAAACACGGTCCAAATACAAACAATTATTTCACGTTTGGTGAGGTATCTTTTTCTTTTTCTTTCTTATAAAATTGCTCCATTAGACTATGAGTCCCGTGTGCATGCCGTATTAATTTGAGTTGTAATTTAGGAGAAAAATGAAAGTTGTAAAGTTGAAATTTGACAGGCAGCAGCATCGAGTAGATTGGACCAACAAGTCTAAATCAAAGAAAAACCATAGACTTATAGGACTTTAATGAATAATCCCTTTTCACAAGCTAACTTACGTGCACCCTAGGGAGAAATTAAAATCAAAGAAAGATACTTTTCACACTATTTTCTTCCACACTTTTTAAATGATATTGTGGTGTTTGGAATATTTGATCAACTTGCACGTATCTCGACTAACTCCACTTGAGATCTACTATCTTTCACCAACACATATATGTAACTCTATACGTCCATCAAAACTAAGATAAATAAAAATAAATCACCTAATATATCTCCGTTGGAATTTGAACTGAGAATATTCTTCATTACTTTTTTTTTGTTTCTTCTTTTAATGCATTGAGAAGGATGTGTTCTTTTTTACTGTGAATAAAGTTGTATTATTTGGAAGAAGTGCTATGGGGGAAAGCACCTAGTATATTTTCTTTCAGCTTTTGATTTTGATTTGGGACCAAATCCTTTTTCTTTTCATTATGTTCAAACTAGTTTTTTTTCTGATTCAAAGCATATAGACAGAGAATTTCAAGCTCTCTTTAGTCCTAGATGGGGACCAATTAACTTTCTTGAAACCCTAGTTTTGGCAACCTTTTACTAGACACTCTTCTCTTTAATTTGTAGGGAGCAAGAAATTAATTAGTTAGTCACAACTACAATTAGGACAAACTTAGGCCTAGTTACTTTCGGTAATAATATTGATGCCGCTTTTCTAGGGTTTGTTTGTATCGGTATGATATTCAATGCATTTTATGGAAATGTATTTTTATTTATGAAAAATCGGGCTCATGAGAAAAATATTTTCTTGATCGATCTTTATCAGGATTTAATTGGTTATTAAGGAAGACAACTAATATTAATATCAAAATTTTGGTGGATGGGGCACATGGATAGTTTTGATAAATAAAGATTGACAATAATGTCTACATGTTTATTTAACGTGGATTGAGAGAGTTGTAGAGACTTGCTTTTCTCATTTGATGAAATGCTTAATTAAATTAGAACTGTCGAACACTAGAAGATGATTTCATCGATGAAAGAATTTCCGAAACATTTTACGTTGATCAAATTATACTATTAAGCTAACTATTTTAAAATTTAATCTGACTTTGTATAATCATTTCTATGACATTTTTCACTAGTTGGTGATGCAACTGACAAGTTTTCTAGTCCTAGCGGTGAATTGTAGATATGGATTTCTTATTTCTTTAAAGGGCAAAGGAAATAACTAGTCACCCAGGTGTGAAACTATTGATACGAGATGACTCAAGAATTTTAAAAGATATTTTTTAGCTTTTTTAAAATAATTTTATTTTATAGTCATTTTTCAACTAATTTTAATATATGTATAAAAATTATATTATTATTATATAAATATATATAAAAATTATATCATTATTATATAGAAATTGTATCCTTATTATATAAAATATTTATAAAAAATATATTATTATTATATAATTTATATATAATAAATATATAATAAACGTATAATCGATCTGTAATGTATATATCACTAATGATATACATATTATACACTATTTACCCACAAACAATAAAGCCCACCGGAAAAGCTTTTCTGATCAAATCTGTATCAAACACTATATCCAATGATTATACGATTTTTATGGAGGGTCCAATCTCATAAAAGAGATTTGAAAGAGAGCACCACCAACCTTACTCATACCAAATAAATACACATCCAAGGCTCACATTAAAGATGAAAACTGTACCAAACGACCAAAAAATAATTTTAAAAGGCTTATACTGAAAGAAAATAATTTTTTTATTATTTTTATTAATTGAAATAGTATATATACAATTTACATATTTTCATAATAGGGGAATCATATTCATATTCTACTCCTAAAATCTTATTCTACTTGGACACTAATTATACAATTATGATAATACACATATTATGATAAGTGTATAATACTAATTAGACTACAATATTAATTACATTATTGTAAAGGAGAAGGAGACTAGACTGCCCACGGCTGGGCAGTAATATTGTGACCAATATACAGTAAGTATACATAATATACACATGTATATTGTATGTGTATTATGTATATTTAACACACCCGCAGTCATAGCGGGCGGTCTTCGAACGCTGAGACTGTGCCTAAAATCTTCAAAAAGGACCTAGGGAAGACCCTTCGTAAAGATGTCGGCAATTTGATACCTGGACGGGACATGACAGACGCGTACTTGACCCGAGCAACCTTTTCGCGAACAAAGTGAATGTCTATCTCGATATGTTTAGTATGTTGGTGCTGAACCGGATTACCAGAAGGTAGATGGTACTAACATTAGCAATAAACCAAGGTTGCTTTCTGAATAGTGCAATGAAGCTCTAACAGCAAATTACGTAACCAACATAATTCCGAGACCACATTAGCTACCCATCGATACTCGACCTCGACACTGGATCGGGACAAAGTCGACTGACGTTTCGCAGACCATGAGACCAAGTTATTGCTAAGAAACATACAATAGCCAGACGTAGACCGTCTGGTGTCCGGACAGTTACCCCAATCAGCGTCTGTATACGAGACAAGTGTGGACGTCGATGAAGGATATAAATGCAAGTCATAATCAAGTGTACCCTGAATATACCTATTCTACCCCTAAAATCTTATTGTACTTGAACACTAACTATACAATTATGGTAATACACATATTATGGTAAGTGTACAATACTAATTAGACTACAATATTAATTACATAATTATAAAGGAGAAGGAGACTAGACTGCCCACGGCTGGGCAGTAATATTGTGACCAATATACCGTAAGTATACGTATTATACACATGCACTTAACATATACATTAATCCTCATACACAAATCAAACCATTAAACAAGAAAAATTTAAACTTTTGAATGCAATTCTCTTCTTCTTCTCTGGTTATACAGGTGGTGGAGTAGCTTGCTTAGTTGGTTGGATTTCTCCAAAAATATTCCAAAAAAAACATGAACAAATCAATCTTCAACTTCAAATTTAAAATGAACGCTTTACAATTTCAATACATTTAAAGTTTCTCTTTTTTTCTTGTTACGGAGAAGAAAAACTTGTGTGTAAATCGAAACATTTAGCGTAAAGAAAAATAGATGCGGAGGAGGTGTGGGAGTTGTTCGCCGGATCGAGAGGCCCAGTCGGAGGTGGCGGCGATTGTTCGGCGACGGGATATCGGACATGTCAGTAGATCGTCGGTGGAGGTGTGGGAGTAAACTCAAAGCAAGCCGTAGGGACAAAAAATGACGGGAAGAGGAGTAAATTTTAGGTTTTGACTAGAATTAGTCTTTATTTTAAGTCTAAAGGTTATTTCTGGTCATTTGCTTAAACGTGAGCCTTTTCTTTTTACCGGTGGTTAAACCATATCCTCTTTAAATTGGCATTTTGCTACACTGCTAGAGAAAAATTAAGATACCAGTAACGATGTTGAGTTAGAGAAAAAACCTCTGCTGGGCCTTTATCATTTTTCCCTCCCCAATTCTCAGATTCGTGGACACAATATACCAAATGAACTGGGATATGGGCTTGTGAAAAGAACAGATTCTACAACGAAGACCCAAGAGACAAAGATTGAAGCCCAATCGTACACTTTTCTTGGGTCATTCGCACAAATGACCTATATTAGGGTGGTCTTAAATTTTTGTCCTTTAAATTTGAGTTCTTTAATTTTTTATTTTTTTTATTTTGGGAAGATCACATATACCCCATGAAACCAAACTATATACCCTCCCCTACCCCTATTACTTTTCATGTCCCTTAAAAAAATTAAAAATATTTACCCGAGATGCCATGTTCCATCCAGGTTATGATACCATCATGGTATATAAATATACTCAGATGGTATCATGAAAGATTACTTCATTCATTCTCTTAGTCCTGCATGATGCCATCGTGGTATATAAAATATACTGAGATGGTATATCACGAACGATCATGTTCGTTTATTAAAAAAAGACACATTGTTTCTCTAAAAAAACTCTATGATACCATTGTCTTATAAACATATATTGTGATGGTATCATGAAGGGTTGTTTCAGTCCTTCAATGAGACATTTCTCAAGACCATGATACCATTGTGGTATATAAATATAATGAGATGATATCATTGAGACTACTTCAGTCCTTCTTAAGGTGGCCAGTGGGCCGGGCCGGGACGAGTCGGGATCGGGGCGGGGCGGGGCGGGACGGGGGGGGGGGATCGGGTCAGTGCGGGACAAGCGGGATCGAGATCAGGGCGGGATTTTTTTTTAAATAACATATATATAAAAAAAACTCAATAATTAAACAAGATAGTGTAATAAAAATATCCCAAAGCTATTTTGTGTCTCTTATATTATTTAATAGACATATGATTTTTTTTGTAATACAAATACAATTGTCAAAATTGAAACTTTGTGGTGTTGTTCAAAAGTTGTAAATTACAATTTAAAAAATTACATTTTGAAAAAAACTTGTTCTAGTTTCTTGATAATTTCCTGTGGTTCTTCGGTTGGAATTAGTATTTGTTGGTCAAATTGCTCCATGTCTCTTCCACCACCTTCGGATAAGACTTCGTTGTAGTTTTTGTCTTCTTCTTCGTTGATCTCCGTTGGTGCAATGGTTATTTGTGCAAAGGGGAAGTTTCGGGCGGGATCGGGTGCGGGATCGGACCGGGTCGGGCCCGGCGGGACTGGGATGGGCCAGGACGGGTCGGGACGAGACCATATCCCGTCCCGGTTCGAGTCCCGATACCGTAATTTTTTTTTTAAAAAAAATCGTGATTGAGTCGTGACCTGGGCGATGTTGGGGCGGGACCGGGCCGACCCAGCCCACTGGCCAGTCCTAGTCCTTCTCTTGGTCCTTCATGATACAATCATGGTATATAAATGTTGTATAAATATACTACGATGGTATCACAAAGGAAGAGGTTTAGGCAACGGGGTATATCTGGTAAATAGTTTTGGCGAGGGGTTAAAGTGGGTAATTAATTTAAAAGGGGCATGGGGCGAGTAATTAGTTTTTTTTTGGGGGTATTTCAGTTAATTTTCCTATTATTTTTGGCACGACATAATTAGAATTTCACTCGACATAATTAGTGTTTATCTTCATCATATGTATCATATACAACCCACAGATTATGCCGGATAAGGCATAACTGTCAACACTCAACATAATATGAGAAAAGGCATAATTTCATATTTCGACAGGACATAGTTAGCATTTAATTTCAACATATGTATCATAACATCCACATAAACTATACCGGATAAGGTATAATTATCAACACTCAACATAATTAAAAAATTACTATAAAACTATGCCGCATAACTTAATTCCTACATAATTTATGCCGCGCGAGGCAAAAAATCAGTTTTCAAAGAAAAAAACATTATAGAAATTATGTTTTGCGAAGTAGACCTGAATATTTTCATAAAATAAATAGAATGTTATGAAAGACAAAAATTAAAGACGATTGCGTTTGAGGGGCAATCCACACAGAAAAATGACTTTTCTTTTGGATTAATATTAGAAAGGAGCACATTTGCCAACTGCAGAACAGTTTTTCATTTAGTTGGCCCACTCAGGATGCAGGATCTATAATAAGAACGCCGATCCTACATTCGCATGGGCTTACATTTTTTGGGAAATAACCTATATATACCATCTACATATTTAATTTATAGTCATGTAATTTATTATATATCGGTGTATGAATAATGCATATGTAATATATAACTATATATAAATTGTTTAACTTTTTTTATAACTTAAAATACACATTGTTATACACTATTATGTATTACATATACATTCTTATACATTATATATATTATATACGCTTTGTATAACAATATATAAACATCGTATAACTATGAAAGAATCCAAATGCTAAAACATGGTCAAAAACATAATTTCTCAACCATGAAGAAACCCAGATGATAAAACATGGTCAAAAGCAAATTTCCTTGGGATTTCTTCATCCCCACCTGTTAAATTTATGGGACAATAAATCTACTAAGAATAGAATAGATAAAGAAAACGAAAAAAACATAAAAAGGTTCTTCAAATTTCTCCATCAATTTTAAGTGACAGCTAGCAAATTAAGATGATGGAAAAAACGAGAGAAGGAGATGATGCAAAATAACTACTATAGCTATAACAGAAATACGGCTAAATTGGGTTAAAAAAATAATAATTGGGCTAAGTTTAGTTAACTAGAGAGCCGAGGAGCACCTCCACGTAATTATCTCTACATATTTTCCCTTCACAATCTCGATGATAGTAGAGCCATCCCCTAACCTAAATGGCTACAAATATACGCTAGAAACGGATCCATAGTTTAAAGTAGATAAATGAAGTGTAATTAACCAGAAATGCTGTTGACTAATTGTCTCAATTTTGCATTACTAATATGTTCGGTACCTACTCCACCGCCCGTCTTATACCCGCCAAAGTTATACCATACCCACCTACTACCAACCAAAGTTATACTCATACCCGCCCCAACTGGGGCGGTGCGTGCGGAATCCGCAAAATTATACCCACCTGCTATGGGTAGGTGGTGGATTTGCAGTTATATTCACCTGCCCCGCTCCGCATCCACCGCCCGTCTTATACCCGCCAAAGTTATACCATATCCACCTACTACCAACCAAAGTTATACTCATACCCGCCCCAACTAGGGTAGTAGACGGGTATTGGCGGGTGGCGGATATCCACTTGAGTGGTGGAGCGGGTGTGGATTTAGGAATATACCCACCTAGGCGGATATGGATATTGAAAATGTACCCACCACGGGTGGCGGGTAAGTGACAAGTATAAAATTTTCTAGAGGGTACGGGTGCGGGGAGGGGTACCCGCACCCGTCCCGCCCAATTGCCATCCTTGGAGCGCTACAAAAGGCCAAGATCAAGCTTGAAGCTATCATATATAATTAAGGCCCATTATGCTATTATGGCCCATTTGGCCTTGTTTGTACCAGTTTTATCTTTTATGTAGCTACTATATAGGTAAGTTGAAGATTTAATTAGATAAGTCTAGATATTGATGAATGAGTATGTTACTTTTGGTTGAGTGATATAGGAATATCCTTCTGTCTCTTTAGTAAATCCATTCAGACTCCCTTACTACGGAGGCATGTTTGAGTTCTTCGTACTTGGATTAAGTCTAATGATTAATGTGTTTAATTGTTCTTTATTTCTTCTAGTTTATGTCTTTTCCTATTCTAATTTCTATTCTATCCATATTATTCTTTCTTGTTGCTAGGTCATTATTTATTTTATTGTCTCTGCATCGTATCACGATGGCAGAGTTATTGGTTAGCTATACAAGAGAGATATAGCTAGCACTCCCCGATCTTTGTAAATTTTAGCCTTCTTAGATTGTAGGTTAATTTCCTAAACAAAACTCAATTAAGTGAGACGTGCCCCACGTACTTGTGATGTTTGTTCTTCGACCTAGTAAATGGAGGTGGAGTTTTGAAACTTCCTACTCTGTCCTTTTAACTTAAAGTTTAATTAACCGGACGTTCAATAAATTCCCACTGAGATGATTAATAATCTAGCCCTGGCTTTCTTGTAGTTATCTTTTATTATTTCCAATTCATTCTGTAGTCTACTTCTTACCATGTTATTTTATGAGAAAATATGTGATATTTAGAGAGTATCATTAATTTTATTTAATTATGGTTCACGCTTTATGCTGTATTTCAGTAATGTAATACATTAATCTCACATGGCTTCATGTTGTCATTATGAGCTTTAGCATGAACCTCCATATGGTAGCCTTATTTCAGCCATAATTATTTATTAACTATTGGTATAAATTGTTACTTCCTGGAAGTTATTAAGAAAGAAACAACTCTTTTTATAACAATAATTAAGTACAATTTAAACAAATTATCCATATTACAACCAAAAGGAGATATGAGAACAAGAATGAAACAAACAATTATGTGGTATAGCCGTTATTTGCTACACAGTAAAAGGAATCACTACCTACAATCAAATATAATTAGAACAGTAATTTCTGGCGAACCAATAAATAATTTAATCGTCCTTACTACTCCATGCATGAATAATCTACTAACTAATTTGCATAGCTGCACATTCCATAGACACAAGCACTACCTTTCTGGCACTTGTTACCGCAAACCCCACAATGTCTCTTGTGAAACAAAGTGTTAACACACTGTCCTTTACAACAAATCTCATTGTACCTGCATTTCTTCCCACAATATCCACAATTTTGTCTGTCCGCAAACACGTTTACACACTTCTTCTTGCAGCAAAATGGCCCCAGGCTACCTTTGGCACGACATATTCTAGGGTTCTTGTTACATGTCATTCGTTTTTGTATGATTTTCGACGTGTAATAAGGTGATTTGTGTGATAGAAGAAAACGACTAGCCGCTCGAATAATAGATGATGAACTTTCATCAGTTTCATTCAAAGGGGCTTCAAATGATTCAACCATATTGTCAACTTCATTGTCATCTTTTACGGGTATTTCTTCTTCTAATTTATCGACTGATGAGGCTACTGAAAGTATCGTGAATAATGCCATTATAATGGCTAATAAAAAGAAAATTTTCAAGCAATTCATGGCTACTTGTAAGTGGGATGAAATTAAAGAATTGAAATTTTGAGAGAAATGTTTGGATGGAAATTGGAGTAGGAATGAAAAGAGTATATATAAAGGAAATGAATTGCATAGATCAACTATTTGACTCGTGTTTTGCTAGTGGAGTGGTCTTTGTTCACGGCTAACCTAAGACGACATATATGAAGTCAAATAGTTAACCAAAATTAGGCTCTTCCTTAAATACAATGTGTTCTTAATTACTTTCTCTTTAATCGTATTTTGTAGTATAAAAGCCTTCGCATTTAGTTGACATGTGAAACTAATCTATACTATTTAATTAATGGAGCAAGATTTTGTTTTGCTAAATCTATGTGAATGCCAGAACAGTTTTATTTAGGCGCAGTTTTGAAATTTGACGTGTGTGGACTTTTATAAAAATAACAGGTATAGAAGCACTAAAGTACCAACCGTATGCACTTTTAGGAAAAGCGTATACTGATTTACTTGCAACTTGCAAATAATATACTAATGTACTATTGTAACTTATTAAGGAGTTGACCCACTATTAAATGTATTCTTGTTTGGACTTCTATAGATGTCACAGGAACACACAATTTGACCTAACACTACTGTTTTGATATTTTTATGGGTTGGCAAGAAAAATAATACTAAGAGTATATCCCCTCGAGAACTTGCCTGCTCCCCAAGTTAACAATACTTAGCAGAATTTAACTTAGATAGACTATTATTGTAAATAACTTTTAGTTCTTATTGAAGTGTGTGACCATCTGATCTAAAAGCTTAAGTTGTTAGATATAACACATTTTTAATATTCGATTATATTCTCAGCACGCCCCCTCACGTGCTGATCTAATTTTTTTTCATGGTCCAAGCACGTGAAATTCTTTTTTGATAATGGGCGGTGAGGTTCGATCCCAGGACCTTTGGCCTGCTTTGATACCATATTGAAGTGTGTGACCATCTAATCTAAAAGCTTAAGCTATTAGATAGAACACACTTTTAATATTCGATTATATTCTCACACTTCTATCCATATATTTTAATATGATGTGACCAATTGCTTATTTTTTTAGGTTATTAATTCACTTATCGTGGATAATTACATATATTTATCTTTACTAGATGATTTTGATTGTAATTTTTTTTTTTACTCTACATATAAAAGTTAAACTCCTCTAGATGAGTTGTTCTTCAGCTGAACATTTGGTCAATCTGCTACCCGTTGGATGACAAGTCATGAAGAACTTTTGTATATTTAATGTTGTTTTTGTATATTTATTCAACTTTTACAGTGCCGTGTATTTTCACTCCCCTAGCTTTAATTAAGATGCGAGTTTTTCTTACATCTTGTTAAACAAAAATGCTTCCGAGCCTTGGTTTAAATAATGAAAGTATCACATTTCCCAAAAATTAAACAAAAAACAATACAGTTGGATTTTAAATTTAAGCAACTATGGATCCATTGTTTTCCCTTATTAGCCCATGAATTTGATAAATTCCAGATATCACACATGCACAATCAATTATGAAAAAGAACTGATCAGTCAACAATGAAGGAGAGAAAAAGAAAATATCTTCTCATTATGAATTGTGATAATGAAACAGTACAAGTGAGCATCCAGCTGGCACACATCTACACATACTCAGCTCAACACCCACCCTCCCTCAAACTACTACTACAACAACAACAATCATGTGGCTTTTTACCAAGGCTCTTAGTTAGCAGGTCAGCAATGTGCTCTTTCGTAGAAACATGGAAGGTCTTGATCATCCCTTGCAAACTATTTTCTCTAACAAAATGACAATCAATGTCAATATATTTAGTTCTCCCATAAAAGATAGGATTGACATCAATCTGAATGGCAGCTTTACTATCACAAAATAGATGAACATGCAAGTTCAAAGTGACTCCTAACTCCTTGAACACTCTCAGTAACCAGGTCACTTCAACCACCACTGAAGCCATGTTCCTGAATTCAGCTTCAGTTAAACTACTGGCAACTATGGCTTGTTTCTTTGACTTCCAGGAGATTATGGCTCCTCCAAAAGTCATTAAGTATCCAGTCACAAATCTTCTAGTTTGCAGGCAGTCACCCTAATCTGAGTCACAAAAAGCCTCTAACTTCTCAGAACTGATAGAAGGCATCAACGACCCAAGACCAGGAGAGCCTTTGATGTATCTCACCACCCTCAGTGCAACATTCATATGAGATTGCTTAGGCTGATGCATAAACTGGCTAAGCATCTGCACTACATAAGAAATATCAACCCTGGTCATAGTGAGATATAAGAGTCTGCCTATAAGTCTTTGATACTGTCCTAGATCCACCAACAAGTCATTAGTAGAGTCAGCTGCTGAGTGAACAAACTTGTCAAACTTAACAGATGAGAGCTTCAAATTTGTTTCTAAAGGTGTTCCAGCTGGCTTAGCATCTCCAAGTCCCATCTCATCAATTAGCTCCAAAGCATACTTCATCTGGCTCATCACAATTCCTTTAGAAGATCTAGCAAATTCAATTCCTAAAAATAACTTAAGTTCACCCAAATCTTTTATCTTGACCTTGAGCTGCAGATTATTCCTGGTCCGTAAGATCAACACAGAGCAACTGCCTATAACCAGCAAGTCATCAATATGCACAAGACCACAATTAATTATGTTTGCACGATCTTAGTGAAAAGAGAATAGTCAAAGTGACTCTGAGTGAATCTCAAATCCACCAAAGCATCTGTGAGTTTTTTGTTCCACTGACTGGGAGTCTGTTTAAGCCCATAGAGGGACTTGTGAAGCCTACACACTTGTGATGCCCTCCCTGGCCAGCAAAACCCTGAGGGATGTCCATGTACACTTCTTTCATCAAATCTCATTGGAGAAAAGTATTATGAACATCCATTTGAAAGATGCATCAGCCTCTAGATGGTGCAATGGCCAACACAAATCTCACTGTAATCATTTTGGCTACAGGAAAGAAAGTATCTGTGTAATCTAGTCCTTTTTACTAACTATAACCTTTTGCTAATAGCCTAGCTTTGTACCTCTTCACTTCGCCTGTGGAAGTATACTTGACTTTGAACACCCACTTGCACCCAATAGAAACCTTCCCTGAAGGTAGATCAACAATGCACCAGGTATGGTTTTCCTCAAGTGCTGATATTTCATTTTTCATAGCTTCAATCCACTTGTCATTTTTCACAACTTCCTTATAAGTTTTAGGTTCCACTATGCTAGAATAAGATGTTAAGGTAGTTTCAAATGAATTGTCATAGCTTATGTAGTCAGACATAGGATAATAACAAGTAGCATTACCTTTCTTCTTAGTAGGAATAACTACATCAAGCTGCTGGACTGAGATCAGGATCAACAGATGAAATTGTAGATGGATTATAGCTCTATCAACATCTGTACCATGCCCATGATCATGAACATATACTACAGTACAAATATTTCTCCAATCACCATATAAGTGAGAAGATATTTCTATAGTAGGGAATGAGGATGATATAGTAGATGGAAGATGTTTGAAAGGAAAGACATATTTCTTAAACACTATATCTCTACTAACTTAGAATTCTCTAGAGTGAACACCATACATTTTGTAACCTTTTTGAGTGGAAGAGTAACCAATGAGGATAGTTGGTGTAGCTCTAGGTGAAAATTTGTCAATCTTTTTCATATAAGTTTCATAACCTAGACATCAAAACACCTTGATGTGCATGAGATCAAGAGCATGACCATGCATGACTGAAAAGGAGATCTTCCTTGAATAGCTGAAGAAGACAGTCTATTGATGATGTAGACTGCAGTGGTAACACACTCACCTCAGAACCTAAGAAGGACGCTATCCTGAAACCTCAGTGAGCTAGCAACCTCTAATATATACATGTGTCTTCTCTAGCTATGTCATTCTACTGATGGGTATAGACACAGGAGTTTTGATGAACAATACCAAGATCTTGCAAAAGTGCATTTATTTGAGAGTTAAGAATTCACATTCATTGTCAGTTCTAAAATACTTAATAAATGAAGAATTCACATTTTGAATCATTGCAAAGAAATATCTTAGAACAACAACTACTTCAGCTTTAGAAGGCAATTGGAACAGCCATGTGTATCTAGAATGATCATCCACCAATATCAAAAAATATCTCTTACCATCATGAGTGGGAACTCTATATGGTCCCCATACATCATCATGTATAGTATGAAAATAGGAACTATCAATTGATGAACTCAAAGAAAATGGCAATCTTCTTTGCTTAGCTAATGAACAAACAGTACAATCTTTGACATTACTATCACATGTTACCTCCTGTAGACCAGTTAGTCTTCTTAGAGTGTTTATTGGCACATGACCTAGCCTCATATGCCACAATGTTGCATCAATAGTCTTATTATTTTTCACAGTATTTACATTGCACATTGTTCTTAAGACTGCATTCTGAACTGGAAAAGACACATTAGGAACTTGCTTGCTAATTGTACCTTCTGGATTGAACACATTTAGAGTCATCTTCTTACAATTCCCTTCACCTGTCCACTTAAGAGATCCTGAAAAATGCAGAAGTCAGTGTAAAATAGTACTGCCTGATTTCTTTCCCTTGTTAACTTGGATACAGATAGCAAGTTAAAGTTGAACTCAGGGATCTGCTACACATTTGTGATCTTGTGCCCTTGTAGGGAATATGAAGATCCTAGCTATATGACTGACACATGCTATACTTCCTGTAGGTAGTTGTATCTTTCCTCTCTTATCCTTAGCTAGTGGCTTAAATTCAGTTAGCAACTTAAGAGTGTTTACTATATGACTAGAAGCACCTGAATCTACTATCCACTTAGTTAGTGTCTCACAATCTTCAGCAGTAAAGTTCTCATACCTATTGCCATAGCTGAGCCATTTGTTTCATTTCCCTTGCATAGAATATGCAGAATTTATTGATATTGCTCCTGAGTAAATTGAGGAAGGCTAGACATCCAGTTTTGAATTTCACAGTTAGTGGAAGAACCAGAAGTCCCTGCAAAGTTAGTTCAGGAACCAGACTATTTAACACCTGCATCACTAGATGCGCATTAATTGGTCCTGAGAATTACACCCTATGAAAAAGTACTATGCGCATTAGCTTCGATTCCAGTGTTGGTCCACTGTTGTTTTGAACACCGTCGTTGATGCATCATTAGCTTCGATTCCAGTGTTGCTACTGTTACCACCATTGTTAGTCGTCATTAGATCTATGTTATTCGTAGAAATGCAGTTCAAGACGATTCTGAAAGTATGTATATACTAGACGCAATCTATATATTAGGCTTGAACACATTCGTATTATTAATGACATTAATATTTATGGCATTTTCAATTATTGAATTATTGTTTGATTGTTTGCAATTATTCATATATGTGCATCCATTGAGCTTACATTATCATTAATAGAATGATATATTAATGATAGAACGTAACTCTCAAAATAGCTTCGACTAATGATAATCTAGAATGGGATACCGATGTTATGCTATAAGTCGACATGTGGTCTGCATCACATTCTTGGAGAATGTAGTATGTCTCACAGCTACGAGTAATGATTACTCGTGATGGACACATGAATACTTTGGAGAAGTATTGGTATACCCTGCCGATAAACTATTTGTTATACAATGTCTATAGTGTTATCGACGTGTGAAATATAAAGGTCATTTGACTTGAGGTCAATACGCACCTTGTTTACAGAATGATGTACTTTGAGCAAGTTCTAAGCTTAAACTCCTTTTGGATAAGATACGGCTTGTGTTGGGTGCATCAGGATGTAAATCAAGGTGGTAGTTAAGCCAAGAATATGATTCATTCCTCGATTAGAAATTCGAGAGAGCACACAACTTCTCAATGTTATTAGGTTGACTAAAGTCACTGGCCAGTGCAAGAGACATATTTAGAATATGGTCTAGTTGTCAACTAATAAATGTGAGATAAAGTGATTAAGCCATTTGGATAGACACTTGAAAATCCTAAGCTTAATCGAGTGTGTCGCGAATGAAAGGAATTTATAGTTCCGCATAAAGGTTAAGTTTGCTGGATTCATGTAAACGTACTTCACATATTGATTTCATCATACAACGCAGTCTAGGAGTTTCGTATGGACCTTAATTAGATTAATGTCGATATGTGAAGGCCTATAAGGTCACACTATATGCGATTGTTTCTTCGATCTAAGAGTGTATTGAAAAAGTATTAAATACTCGATTAAGAATCGAGATATTTAATTTATAATAATTATGGAATATTTCTATTTGATAGAAATTATTTAATTAAGTCGAATTGGATTTTAGATTTAATTAAATGTGTTTGATATATTATATGGGTACTCGGATAAATACAGGGAAATAATTGGGCCAGAAATTACTGGCCCAAAATTGGGACACTGGTCGTCCATTAGGACGTGTGAAGTGGACCAGCTGGGCTGGTCCACTGAACATTAACATGGGCTATGTTTTTCTGTTTTGTATCTGCTTAAGACTCCTATATATACAACACATACCCCATAATTATTAGTTTACAGAAAATTACTTCTCAGTTCTTGAAGCAAGATTTCCTAGCTTTCTTGCACAGGACATACACTGGAGTTGGAACTTGCAGTCGAGGAAACTAATCGCGTGGATACCTTAGTGGTGAATCCGGCGCTTGAAAACCTGTAAGTTTTCCTTTTATTATGTTTTGAACATAAACATGATTATCGTATAAGTCTTGTTAGTGTCATTGTTGGGTAAGAAAATTTTAAACTTCCGATGTGCTTTCGAATCCAACAAATTCCTACAAAAAGTTTGAGGAATTTACTCAAGATTGCTAATAGAGATTTTTTTCCCCCACAATGCGTCCTTTTTCTTTTTCGTTTTCCATTATATCATCGCAAATTCAGGAAGAAAAAGGTGTTAGTCTAAAGATTGCAAAAAGGCTGTGAGCACTTTCTCCAAAATAAAAGTTCCTTAATTAATTCCATCATTTAAGTACATCAGTAGTATAAGTAGGAAATTGAATAGAACATAATTATAATTTTTCATGCCTAATCGGCATTTATTTGTTCAGCCACATTATTATATTTCTCCAAACATGAAAATATAAAGCTAAAGTATTATGCTTTGACCCCTTGCCTTTCTTGCATTTGTTATTTCAAATTATTCCACAATGCCCTGCATATTTTTTGCCAAACAAAGTGTTAACACAGAATCCTTTGCAACAAATCTCATTGAACTTGCACATCTTGCCACAAAATCCACAGTTCTCTTTGTCCACTAAAAAATCCATGCACTTGTTCTTGCAACAAAATGGACCTGGACTACCCTTAGCAAGACATATTTTAGGATTTTTGTTGCATGTAATAAATTTGCTACCAAATGCTCTCTCATTAATTCTCCAAAAATGAAATTTTCCCTTAGCAAAAGAATCACGTGTAGTCCCTCTAAGTGTTGTTTTTTGTGTATCTTTTACTGCTTCAGCTATATTATTTTTGTCTTCTTTTTCTTCTTTCAAAATTGTTTGCTCTTGTACTGATGCTGAATGAGTGCCAGCAAAAGCCATGAAAATGGCAAGAAAGAAGAAGAAGAGAGTTAAGTTCTTCATTAAGGGAAAATAATGCAACTTTTTAACGTGCCTTAATTTTTAGGGTAAGTATGTATGAGAAGATTGGATGGGTTGTGGAGAAGAATTAAGGTGAAGGGTATTTATAGATAATTTTTTTGCATGGAGCTATGGATTGTATTAAGGTTCTTGATTAAATTATGAAGAAAGCACAACCAACATTCTCTGTGATGGAAAGATTGTGACTCACCCAAAAAAGCAAAACTGGTAGAAATGTAGAAAGTAATTGATCGACAACTATAACTCACCAGAACCTCTAAGAAGCGTACGCAGTTAAAACGAGAATAAAATTTGATGCAAGTGTTGTAAATGAAAGATCAAACTACTAGAATTCCAAAGCGATTTTATTTGTAAAAAAAAATAGGTTATATATCTAATGCTTCGCAATACATAAGGGATTTTTTTTTAAAAAAAATAGCCTTAATTTTGAGTTGCTATTAATTAAAGATCCATTAAAAATTACTAACTACTAATTTGCTTCAAGAGATGGACATGCGTAGATATAAGCTTAGGGCAAGAAAACACTATAATAAAAATTGAGGTGGAAACAGACTGCTTAAACATGGTGAAGCTCATTAAGGATGACCACATCAACATCATCCTCTCCGAGCTATTATATATTGAAGAGGGTAGAGTTTTATTGCATGCTAACAAGGCCTCGATTAAACACATACGGAGAGAGACGAATCAATGTGTTGATTTCTTGGCAAACGAAGGGCATAAGCATGATGAAGATTTGCTAATCTGGGGAAGTGCGCTCAAGGGTATGGAGTTTATTCTCCTGGAAAACCTAAGTGGTGTCGCTTTTGAAAGATTGTAATCCTTTTTAACTTTTTCCAGTGTACCAAAAAAAGTATATTATGAACTCGAATTACAAATAATTTTCTCTCTAGTAACATTTTATTTCAAGGAAATCATGAATTCTAATAAGGGGATTCAAAGTTAAGAAATAAGGAGGTGCAACCTTAAAATTGTGGTACAAAGTTAGTAGTGAAGTCATGAATTCTAATAAGGGGATTCAAAAAGAGATGTAAAAATGACACCTTTAAAGCAAAATTTCTACTATTTTTATTACACTTGCTACAAGAAAGTATAGAATTGACAATAAAAATTTAGCATCAACAAATATATTATTGCTAAAAAACGTAAATGACAACAAAAATTTAATTTTTTGTTGTTTAAAAAACGTAAACGGCAACAAATTTAATATGTTGTTGTTGCGAAAACTTTTCGCATCGGAGGTTATTGCAACGCATGCAACAACTTTTGTTATTGCAAAAAGTACTTTTGCCAACAACATCCAACAAATGACAACAAAAAATGTTGTTCGCAAATGACTTTCTTTTTGTAGTGACCGAAAGCTTTCATTATGTTAAAGGGATTCAACCATGTATATATTTGTTAAAAAAAAATTAGATCGCATTGGTAGTAAATAGTAATGGCCTAATTTAATTTTGAACAATTCACGTCAACCAACCTAGTTATCAAACTTGAGTTAGCTAATTAGGGCAACTTGTCTATCTCCCCAATATGATAACAGATCCATACAACATTCTTTTCATTTTTTTTGTAATTTTTTAAATTGTTTTTGATACAACATAATCAAGATGTTCCATGCAAATTAAAATGTAAACATATTAGAAAAAGAGTTGGTTTCTTTCCTTTTTGTTCTTTTTTATATTTATTGCCTTTTTCCTGTATATTATAATATCTATCTTGGTCGTGGTTGATATTGTGATATAGTTTGCATTATTTTGCAAGCCTAATAAAACACTAATAAGAATTTGATAAGATAAGGATCGTGGATACCTAAAATTGTATGTAGGGATAATAGATGAATGAAGCAAGTAGTCAATTTCCGTTAACCTAAATGATAGAATAATTATATTAAATGTTGTATTTATTATAATTATTTAGTAATTAGTGTAATTGATAGTAGAATAAATTGTATATGGTAGGTAGATTAGATAGCATGATTTGTGCTTAAGTCTAGTCTAAATTATAGTTGTATTTGTAGTATATTACCCACACTTTTGGAAGAGAATAATTGAGGAAAATAAATGAATTATTCTTAAATTCTTACATGGTATCAGAAGATTAAGGAAAAGATCCCACCTTAAATAATTTTCTCTCCAAATTTCAGCAATGCCTCACCTTTCCTTCACCACCGGCTGACCACCACCTTTCTGCATATTTGTATTTTTCCATTATTGTCTTCATTTTCCGGTCAACAATGTCTGACTCCAAATCCACATTTCATCCCGCTCTTACCGTTTCTAACATCAAAACACATATTTCCATCACTCTTGAGATGGAAAATGTTCACTATGCAACTTGGGCAGAGCTTTTTAAGATATGTTGTCGTTCCCACTGGGTTATTCATCACATAATCCCGCCGGCGACTGGCAAAGGAAAAGAGTTAAAAACCGATGATGAAAAAAAACTTTGGAAAACTCTTGATGCCATAGTTCTTTCATGGACTTATGCAACTATCTCTAGTGATTTATTGCATACACTAATGGAATCCGATTCTACAGCAATGGAGGCTTGAAATCGTTTGCGGGATATTTTTCAAGACAACAAAAATTCCCGAGCCATCACGTTGGAGCAAGAATTCTCCACCACGGATATGGCGGACTTTCCGAATGCATCGGCATATTGTCAACGCCTCAAAGTCTTGTCGGATCAAGTCAAAAATGTTGGTTCGCCGGTTACCAACAATCGATGGGTTCTCCAATTGATTGCCGATCTTACCGACGCGTATAGTGGTGTGGGTACACCAAAGCAATCCTCTACCACTTTTTCAGGACTTTTGGGCAGATTCCGGTATCCGACCCATCTCTTTCTGCCGATTCCCCGGGTTGTCGGAATCTCTGGTTCGATCAGGACCAAGAGTCCCATTCATTCATTTATGGGAGCGACTCTCTATTCACATTCTCCACCGGGTCATCAAGTGATTAGCCAGCTCAATCCATTTTTCCATCCGATGATCTTCACCCTAGGACTGACTCTGTTCGACCTGCCTTGATTGCCTAGCTAATGCTACCGTCGCAAGCAACCTCTCAAAGAATAGGGAGTGTCGTCTCCAGTGCTATGGGCTTTGGCTTATGTAGATCAAAAATGATTAATGGGATTGTGGCACTCCACTCGCCGCCAATGGGAAGGATGCCGTAAGCCCGTTCAATGCTTATTCTTGAAGAGGCGGGTTTCACCAAAAAGGCCACCACCGTTTCAAACTCCGCCATGATAGAAAATGACACTACCACCAACTTTGAGCCTATACAATAAAATCGGGGACAAAAATGATGGAACAGTGGTAAAAATCGGTGTGGAAATAACCGAAATGACAAAAATAGCGGCAACCGAAATTCCGGTGATGGAAACGACGACAGGAACAACGTTACCAGAGGCCATCAGTGGCGGCGTATATAGTATACGCTACAAATATATTTCTGAGACTCCAAACATGTCCAAATGACCTCCATGAAACTTTATCGTATGCTTTTCGAGGTCAATGAAAGTATAGATTTAAAAGTGAAAAGAAAACTTTAAAATTTATAATCTAAAATAAGTTATAAATATTTATGTGATTATAATAAAATTTAAAAAATTAAAATCAAATTATTATTAAGTATATCATTTTGTTCAGGGGACAAGAGAAAAATGGAATAAGAGAATGTAAAAGTACACATGATTGAAATGTATATTTCGGAGAATTGAGTGTTATGAGCCAATAAATTCGAACAGAAAATGAACACTCTAGAAAAATCAGTGGAAGAGGAGACGACGAAAGGCGAGAAAGAAGATTCATCAAGTGCAGTGCAGGTGACGGAGCCGTCAGATTCAGTAATGTCTTCTGTTTCCGCCGCGGACGGCGTCGCTGCGACGGCACTACGATCGGTAATTCAGCGTATTCAACACGCGGCCGAACGCTGTGGCCGCAGATCGGACCAAGTAAGGCTGGTGGCTGTAAGCAAAACGAAACCGGTATCTCTTCTCAAACAAGTTTACGACGCCGGTCACCGTTGCTTCGGTGAAAATTACGTCAAAGAGCTCGTCGAGAAAGCTCCTCAGGTAAAGTCTATATACTCCTATTCGATTGCCTCTACATAATTTAATCATATGTTTATATAATTGATTGGTTTACTGGTCAATTTGTTCTGATTTGACTCTAGGAGTCACTTTATCAAGGTTTATTTCAGTCCAATACTAGTAATAATGTACGGAAATTTCAGGTTCTCTAATCTAGTCCTACACGGTTGTTTAATCTCAATTAACTGGTATCTAGTATAGGAATATTTTGCTTCCATGATGTTCTGTTTTTAGTTAAGTAAGGATTAATTTTAAGAGATTTTAGATCTTTTGACTCAACTGCCCTTCATATGATTTTAGGTCTTCCTAGTCGAGGGAAGTGGTTGATTTAAAACTAAAAGTTGAATCTTTTGGTGTTTTTTGTTGTTTGTGATACGCTATATGTATAGGAAAATGAAGCTTTTTCACCAGTAGCTTAATTGATTTTCTTTCTGAATATTGCCAAGAGGAGATAGGTTTGCTTTAGTAATATTTTAATAGGCCAACCTGCTTATGCGCAGTATGTCCGTTTTGTCTGATCGACCTTACTTAAGTCACATGGAGCCCGAAAGTGCTCTGCCAAGTTACCTTGTTCTTTGTCATAATAGATCAGGACTTTCCACTCCCTTCCACGGGGTGATTCATCTAAATTGTCATATGCTGCACGCCTTCTTCAGAAGCTTGCCAGCTTAGAACTCTGCCAATCCTTGACCAGTCTTCGGTCATGGGCATCATAATTACATTCAAATGGCGTCTTGCACTAGTTCTATCCTTCTAGGACTTAGCCGTGTTGTGTATCTATTTTTTGATTAATTGTCTCTGTTTTTGTGCTAGTTAGTGTGTGTGTGCGGGGGTGGGGGTGGGGGTGGGGGTAGTTTCTTCAGTCTAAGTTATATTTGTTATGTGGGCTGTTGTTATTTCCTGTGGGAACAATGTGAAGTATTGTGTTTCAGATGAGGTGTTTATACCGCTATCGTTTGGTGAATTGCAGCTTCCAGATGATATAGAGTGGCATTTCATAGGGAATTTGCAGAGCAATAAAGTCAAGCCACTTTTAAGTATGTTCTCATTCCTTCCTTCACTACTCCTTCTCCAATCTTTAACCTTATGGACCAATTAGATGAAATGTACATTTCTATGAAAATATGTTCAGATGAAGCAAAATCATAGAAGCCGTGATTACTGGATAAATGTCGTTCGAGAAATAAGGCAGAAGACCTTTATTTATTTATTTTTATTTTTGGCATCATGGTGGAGGGCATTTCAAGAGTTGTAAACTTTATGTGGGTGAAAGTAACATGATTGCTTCATCAAATTTTGGTTATATTTAGTACTGCAAATATTTGATAAAATGTTAGAGGTCGTGAAACAGTTTGCCTTCACTTACATCAGTCAGACAAGGGGACAATAAGTTTCTATCTATTACATAGCGGTAATGAAGAGCTTGAGCCACTTCTTTGTGCAACTGGTATATAGCTTATAATGAATTCTCCTCATCTTTGTTTTTCAGCTGGAGTGCCAAATCTTGCTATGGTGGAGACTGTAGATGATGAAAAGGTAGCTAACACCGACTCTGCTAGTAGTTTATCTCTTGTAAATAGCCGACAGGTTAACTAATACCCCAACGCGAAATTTTATGTTATACTGTTACATTGAACGTTAGAGCTTGAAGCTATCTTACTCATATTATACCAGTTGTAGTAAGAAGGAAATAAAACCGGTTTTAGTAATAAGAAGAAAATTTTGCGTTATTAAGTGAATTCAACTTTCGGGAATTTGTGGTGTTGCTATTATTTACATATGAATTCAAAAGTTTTCTGACCATGTCTTTAAAAGCTTTCTAAAGTTGTTAACAACTAGTTGGAGCTAGCAGAGACACAATATTATTTGATAAGGAAGCAGTGATATTAAAAGCCATCACTTTGTCACTTAGAGCAATGAAACAATGCAAAGCGAGGTGTTATCGCTTCACGGGTGAAGCTAGCTTTAGAGAAGTACGTGCTTCAAATAATGATGGTTAAAGTGATTTTACAAGAGTCAATTGCTTCTATGAATCTCAACTTTGAGGAGTTGCAATAATATCAACATTATTGTATATTGGATGTTTAAACTTTTCGCTCAAGTCCTACGGACCTTGTCGCACTTTTCGCTTTTAAAAACACTCATTATAAAAATATCCTTCTGATAGGAAGTGGATTAGGTGGGTGTTTCTTGTCCATGAAATGAAGTTTCCGTGAAGTGCATGTGAGGAATAAATTATAGCAATTGGTTTCTTTAACTTGATTCTTTCTTATACCTCCGTGAGTCGGTGTAACAAGGCTCTTTGATGCTGATTTACTTTATAGAAAAAAAGGCTTTTGAGTCTGTGTAAACGGAGCACAGTCAAGTGATAAGAATCCCACCCTATGTTCCTGTCTATTCTTTCTTTCCGCATCGGTGAAGGACTAGGTTCCTTCTTTATTTGTTTTACTTCCCTACGTTTTTCATTGTTAAAACATTTTATCTGCAAACCCCTTGATGGACAAGGAGATTCCATACAAATTTATGGAATGTGTATGTGAACAAAGCTTGTTGAATCTTCATGGAAAGGAGGAGTCTGGGACCAGCGTTCACCAAATTACCTTGATGTGATGTTACCTACTTTACCAAGAGTACCTTTTGATCTCAATGCCTATTGATATGAGATTGTAATGGTTGCAAATTCTCATGCTATGCTCTGAAGGCATATTTGATTCTGGACTATCTCAATTAATATTGGAAAACCTGTAATCCTTTGATTCTTCCCTTCTTTATCATTGTTTCTCTCTCTTAAACATGCCACTGATGGACAATTTCGAGGTTCGTGAATTAGGATAGTGGAACTTATTGTCTGAAAATTTTGAGTTTGTAAGTTGCGAAAGTATTCCAATCAATGAATTAGTTACTAATCTGAAAGGATGTAATGCCAATTGGTGACTTGAGTAGACCTATGTGTATGTTAACCAAAAAGATACCAAAAAGTTATAAGAACTCGAGACTTGTACAAGTTACAGAAGTGGCTCAATATAAAACAAATCAGATAATGCCTGATCAACGACATGATAGAACTTTTTATAGAGTACTCCTCATGTGCCCATGAAAGTAACGTTCTTTCCCTTTTGTCCATCTTTAGAAATTTCACCTCATAAAACGTATAACATTTCTCCTTCCAGCAATTCAAACTTGTCAAATTATATTATTTTATACAACAACAATAACAATAGTAGGATCAGTCATAATTAAAGAAATGACTAATAACATTGCACCTCAAACCTAATATACTTGGATCAGTTATGTGAGTCCTCAATATCCAACTCGCTCCATTTGGACTGGCTTCAACTCCTATAGCATTATAACTGTACCTATGAGCACATTACCACACATTCAATATTGCGAGGATAGACTTCCTTTTACTGACATAGTTTATATTTTATTTTCTATTTGAGAATGGTACATGTATATTCATCAACATTAAGGAAATGTTGGACACCATATTTACAGTTAGGAGAATTAGCACAAACCCTGCTCATTGTACAAGGATTCTTATATTTTGTTTACTGCACTCTGTAGATTGCAAATCAGCTTAACCGTGTGGCTAGGGACATTGGAAGAAAGCCATTGAAAGTTTTTATCCAAGTTAACACAAGTGGAGAAGAAAGTGGGTAACTGGAGTATGTCTCTGATTTATTAAAGTCATTTTGGTAAATTTTTGTGAAGTATATTCAAGAAGGAAAAACTAACCGTGTTTGGATTCCATTATTGCAGCTAAATCTGGTGTTGAACCAGATGGCTGTGTGGAACTTGTGAAACATGTTACTTCAAACTGCCCTAATCTTGAATTCTGTGGCCTGATGACTATTGGAATGCCAGATTATACATCAACTCCTGAGAACTTTAAGGTGGTTGTTTTATCTTTGTTGCTTCTTCTTGGCCTGGTTGCTGTTGTTATATTCTCAACTCAAATATCCTGATATTTGTTGTGCTTTGGTTTCAGACTTTAGCAAGATGTAGAGGTGAGGTTTGCAAGGCACTTGGAATATCTGAAGATCAATGTGAGCTGTCAATGGGCATGTCGGGAGACTTTGAACTTGCTGTGAGTTACCTCACTTGTCACTAAGCACATCAAACCATTAGTAAAGGTTGGAAGGAACTTGAATAGCACGAGTTCTCTGGGGAGCATGTGGTGGTCTGACACGTATACAGTTTTTCTTCTTATAAAGTAAACCAAGTATGATTAATTAGACATCTGGTTCAGTTTTCATTACTGGTCTCTGTTATTAGAAGCGTTTTGGGTCTGATTCATAATGCCCAATATCTGACAATCAATTTTCCCAGCTCCCGGCCACACCCACGGGATTAACTTATGTAGACTAGGAGAGTAGTTTCACCCCCTTAACAGTTTGCTGCAACTCGAAGTGTTAATCTGTTTTTATCTTTTGAAATTTGCGCAATTCTTTGAGAAGGAACCTTGAAGCAACTGTAAAGTTTTCCTCGTGCTATAGGTCGCGGCTTTGAACTGTCGCGGCTTTGAACCGTGGAATCAGCTACTGATGCTTATGTTAGGGTTGTAGGCTTCCTACATAACACCTCTGGAGTGTGGCCCTTCTCCGGACCTTGCGGGAACGCGGGATGGTTTGTGCACGGGATGCCCTATATATTTGCTCAATTTTTTGTTGGTTTCCTGTGCGTAATAGTAGGTTAGATTGCTGTTGAAGTAGAATTTCATTGATTAGTTGTTGATTCTTTTGTGTTAAATATGTTTGAAGTTCATCATGAAAATTGTTTAGGGAGATTTTATCAATGATATACAGTTCCAAGTTTCATCCTACCTCCAATCTGACAAGAGTCTTACTGCAGTCACTCATCATCCTATGCTTGTAATCTGTGACCCCTTAGTAATTTAGGGGTCGTTTGGTAGGGTGTATTAGGTAGAATAATGCTGGTATAAAATTTTAGTACAATGTTTGGTTGCAAATTTTGATGGGAGCCTTGGAGTAACTGGTAAAGTTGCCTCCATGTGATCAGGAGGTCATGGGTTCAAGCCGTGGAAACAGACTCTTGCAGAAATGCAAGGTAAGGCTGCGTACAATAGACCCTTGTGGTCCGGCCCTTCTCTAGACCATGCGCATAGCGGGAGCTTAGTGCACCGGACTACCTTTTTTTTGTTGCAAATTTAAGTCTAGTACAACTAATACTAGTATTACTTATACACCCTATTCAGTACTATCCTTATACATAATAAACCATCGCATTAGCAATACCAGTACTATTCTTATACTTATACACCCTATTCGGTACTATTATGCAATTATGCAATGCATGTTATTTTGATACAACAAACCAAACAGTTGATATAAGACTTATTTTCAAAAGTAGTCTAACTGTGTAAGGCTATTATGTCAGCTAAGCATATTTAATCCTTGGTGTCCTGCTATATTAAAGAAAAACAAACCAGCTATCACTCAGGCTAATTAGCCAGCAGTGGTATTGAATTCTACATATGCTCCATTTGACCTCATGTTCATCTATGTTTGAGTACACCATACTTATAATGCTTTGTCTATTCCTACAGGTTGAGATGGGCAGTACAAATGTTCGAGTTGGATCTACTATATTTGGTGCAAGGGAATATCCAAAGAAGCAATCGAACTAGGTTGATGAACCCATTTTAATGAAAGAGCCTGAGGCAAACTTGTACCTTAAAATTTTGCAGCTTGATTGCAAAATCTGGAGCGTTTTAACACATAACTGATATGAGCAGCTTGTTTGTACAATGCTAACTATGGACCTCATTGGATATGTGGCCTATAGCAGCATCCGTTGTATACTATTTATTACTGTATTACTGCTGAGCATGCATAGTCTTGGGCTGTGATCTAGACGTTCTTAATAATGTCAGGGCATTTGATATACTCTCGTCTAGATGTACTGATTATATATCTGTAGAATACTTTTCTCATAGCCTGGTCGGCTGGTCCTTGGATATTCTTGTTGAAAGAACGACTGAACTATGTAGGGCAGCTAAGAATTCATAACTTGTGCAAACTTTAGACTTAGACGTGATAGATCTGGAGAAAACAAGATTACACTGTGGATACTGGCCAGGAAAGAGAACTGCTGCCACCAAAACCAAAGGTGGAAGTCATCGGACAGTTGTAAGAACAAAGGCCAAAAAAGAAGATCAACTAGAATAGCGCCCAATATTAGCAATAAGCCAAAAAAAAAACCAGAAATAGAAGAAGAACTGAAAATACTTCCAAATAATTTGGAACAGCAAATTTGGTATTGCGTCCACCAGCTTGGACATTACTTTAACATTTGTCTGCTTTTTTTAGGCCTATATGTCGAACTGTTTCACAATAAACAGGATGATTGAGGATGGTCAATGAAATTAGGGAAACAAAAAGGTTAATTTCCACCAACGATCGCTTATGTAGTGACTTTTATGTGTTGTATCACTAAAGTTAAAAAAATTCCTTTTTAAAACGAATGTACTCCTAGTTACTCATGAAGTAGCACTCACCGGAACATCAACTTTTGCAGAAAAGCCAAAGACGAATGTGACCATGAAGGCTCAAAGTCAACATCCTCTTCCACCCTCTAACACAGCCGCCATTTCGGCGCTCCTCCGCCGTTGCCACCACCAAGTCCTTCAGCGCCACCCTCCACCGCCTTTCCTCAGAAGGGGCCCACCATCATGCTTTACTTACATACAACTCCATGCTGTACCTCAACTGTCCCCACTCTCCTCAAAGCCTGCATTTCTCTCAACCTCCTCCTCCACGGCCTTTCCCTACATCAACACGTAGTCATTAATGGGTTTTGTTCTGATCCTTATATTGGGTCTTCCTTAATCAGTTTTTATTCCTCTTTTGGGCTTACAGAGCATGCACACAAAGTGTTTGATACAATGCCTAACAGAAACATTGTCCCGTGGACGGACGGCTGTTATGCACGGATTGGTGATGATGAGAATGCTTTTTATCTGTACAATTCTATGTTACATGCTGGAATAAAGCCGACTTCGGTTACCATGTTGACTATGCTTTCTGGAGTATCAGATAGCATTCATGTCGAGTGTTTGCATGCTTGTATAGTAAAATATGGTTTTCTAGGTCACGTTGCGTTGTTGAATTCGATGTTAAATGTGTATGGTAAGATATTGTTTCTTGGAATTCTTTGGTTTCAGGGTATTCTTTAGTGGGGAACATAGAGGAATTATTGAGGTTAATGTATAGAATGAGGTCGGAGAATACGTGGCCCAATCATCAAACATATGGGTCGTTGGTTTCTGCGATTGCCAAAGAGGGTAGTGCTGAACTGGGAAAAGTGGTACATGGACAGATAGTTATTGCTGGGTTTGAATTAGATGTGCATCTTGAGACATCACTTATATTTATGTATTTAAAATGTGGGAACATGGATTACACGTTTAAGATTTTTGAACGAGCGAAAGATAAAGATGTAGTTTTATGGACGGCTATCATCTCAGGACTGGTACAGAATGCACGTGCAGATGGAGCACTTGAAGTGTTTCAAAGCATGTTGTGTAGTAGAATTGAACCGTCTACAGCTACCATAGCAAGTGCCCTTGCAGCTTGTGCTCAATTAGGTTCATTAAAAGTAGGAACTTCTATACATGGCTATACGTTGAGGCAAAGAATGGCCATTGACAGTCCTGCCCAAAATTCACTTGTCACTATGTATTCGAAATGTGGCTGTTTGAAGCAAGCTCTTGGTTGTTTTTTATATGATAAAAAACAGAGATGTGGTCTCTTGGAATGCAATTGTAGCAGGGAATGCTCAGAATGGGCATTTATCAATGGCCTTGCATGAGTTGCATCTGTTTAATGAAATGAGGATAGCGCAGCAAATACCTGACTCAATAACAGTGGTTTTCCTTCTTCAAATTTGTGCCTCAATTGGAGCATATCAGCAAGGGGAGTGGATTCACAATCTTGTTGTAAGGGGCTATCTTGAACCTTCCGTCAAGATAGGTGCGGCTTTGGTTGATATGTATAGCAAATGTGGTGACTTAGACAGTGCGAGGAAGTGTTTTGACGGGGTCATAGAACGTGATCTCATTTCATGGAGCACAATGATTGCTGGATATGGCAGTCATGGAAAAGGGGAGACTGCCCTGGAGTTGTATTCGGGGCTTGTGTGAAGCGGTATCACACCAAATAGTGTAATTTTCTTATCTGTTCTCTATGCATGTGGTCATAATGGACTTGTCGACCAAGGTATGAGCTTGTTTGATTCTATGGAAAGGGATTTTAAGATTGAACCTGAACTTGAACATTGTGCATGTATAGTTGACCTACTTTGTCGAGCAGGAAGGGTGAAAGATGCATATAATTTCTATAAGACTATATTTCCAGAACCAATGGCTGATGCTTTAGGTATAATTCTTGATGCTTGCAAAACCAAATCCCTGGTAGAACTTAGGGATGTTGTTAAGAAATCTCAGAGTTGGATCATGGGGATACTGGAAGGTATGTACAATTGGCTCATAGTTATGCTTCAATGGCCCAGTGGGAGGGCATTGGTAAGACCTGGGTCCAAATGAGGGATCTTGGGCTCAAAAAGCTTCCTGGTTGGAGTTTTATCGACTTACATGGAGTAATAACAACTTTTTTCATGGGTCAAACCTCTCATCCTCAGCAGGAAGATATAATATTGGTTCTGAAGAATTTGAGTGAGGAAATTAGTGAAAGGGTAATCATGTCAAATGTAGAGAATATATCATAGGCGCTTTATGTATGCCATCTTCTCCCTGCTGTTTTCCCCCATTAATTTGGGATCACTGATGTCAAAGGCTTGGTAAAACTCAGTGAGGAACGGAGAGGAGGTATCCGAGAGTAAATGTCAATTTGCTCAAGATGCCATTGTGCAATTAGGAATTGAGCAAGGGCATATCAGTTTAATCTGAGTGCAAGCCTAATTCCGGAAAGTGTTTGCAACTGCTAACTGCAAATCCATCATTCGGTTGCTCAGTCAACAATGGAACACAATGTATGTCCATGAACATCAGAACTGAATCTAACATGTGACAGCAGACAGGTGTTCAGAATATACCACATTGGTTGATGGAATTGGTTGACATCTTCTAATATAATCTTGGACAATCTTCACCTCATGAGTTAGCTCCAAATTCATTTTCTTTATATGGTAATAGGGTTGGCCTGTTCCGATTTTGATGTGTCCCAGGTACATATTGTTCACACTCACCAAGTTTGCAGTACTTGGCCCCGGGCGTGGTGGAGCGGTGTTACAATGTCACACATTTGCTATTGTTTTCTTGTAATTTCTTTGAGCAATCCTCATCTCACATGAGCTAGCTTTTAGAGCTGAATTAGGCACAATCACTATGTACAAAGGACCACTAAGGAACTCCAAAGCACCAGCTGGTATACTTAATTTTATTCAAAACATATGAAGTGCAAGGATCTGCAGAATTTGAGGAAGCAAAGCTCCATTCTACGGGTAGGGAGGTTTAGTCTTAGGAAGAGAAAAAATAGAACAGAAAGTTGGTGTTTTGAGCAAATGACAAAACAGGTGTACAAATTAGCAGGAACGGTAAGGGTATTTGAGGAAATTAGAAAATGGGCACAATACTAACATATTATATTACCTCAGCTGGTTAACAAAATTTATATATGAATAACAAATGTTCTTCATTTAATTTTTTTGGCGTAAATATCAAGTGAGTAAGTTTTTACTGAATTAGACGTATATAAACAAAATCTTTTTATTTTTCCCGTTTCTTTTTGTTTCTTACTGATGAAAAGCTGACAACAAATGAATAAAAAGATTTATTTATCATTAATAACAAGTAATCATTAATTAAATTACATATCATATATCTGAAAAGAACAATTTTAGGAGTAGAGATTTTTTTGGGCATAAGCAAAAGCTCATTACTGGTTATGTGGATCCTGGAAAACCTCTTTGACATAGACATGGTAAACAACTCAAAGATCCTGAAAAAACTCTTTAATTTGGCATAAGCATAGTAAACAGCTCAAGGAGGAGGACAGATCCAAATACAAAGAAAGAGAGGAAAATGAATAAGCATGGAAGAAGCAAGTGGAGTGGGAAGAAGGTGATGTTTGGGGTCTTAATCATGGGCTTGTGCACTACTGCTTATGTAGCTGGTCCACCCCTCTATTGGCACCTCTCTGAAACTATTTCTTCCTCCACCCATTATTCTTGCCCCTCTTGTCCTTGTGATTGCTCTACTGATCAACCCCTCCACTCTTTTTCACAAGGATATATATATATATATATATATATACCCCTATAATTTAATTTCCTCTTTTGTTGTGAACCTGTTTTAGTAATTTCCATACAGTTGTATAATATGTAGTATGTAATGTTTATAATATAGTGCATGCACTTCGAATTCACTCACTCCAAATTTTAGATCTAGGGACTTTGCTAAAAATGGGATTATTAGGACAAACTGGTTGATGAAGTCGTAATCTCTTTCTTTGCTTGCTTCACTCTCGCAATGCCCACTTTTGACTGTTGCGCGTGCATGTTATTATAGATAGGTTAGTCTTATACATAGTGAGCTGGAGTCGGAATAAAATGAAGGGTACGGATCTTGTGTTGGCTTTACCAACCTACTAGGTTGTGCAGCTTGCGGGAGGAGAAAAGCATTGGTAGGCACTCCAGTGAGGGCCGCCTTTTGAATACTTATTGTTGCTTCCCTATTTCTAAAAGGCGAGGAAGGGGGCCTTTGTGGTAGACTGATAGTGTATATGTTTATAATAAACCGCATGTACTTCGAATGCACTGGCTCTAAATTTTGAATCCACCTCTTGCCACGCAAATGAAAATAGTTCATAGATACTCTCTTGATGTTGAGATGTTTACAATAGTATATTTGACATGGATCACCTCTTTTTTTTCTCTTACCAGGTGTGAATGTGAGTACTTTTACAGGTTAGTTTTCTCAACCTTTTGTTAGATATTTTTTGGGTTAAATAGAAGTAGTCATTACAGATCATACTTCTCCTAACAGCAAAGGAGTTCCCAGTGGAGGCCAAAATATTGTAAGTGCTAATATTTGCTAGTTATTATTATCACCACTTTTCTATGATAGCTTCTTTTTCCTCTACTGTTTCATAGATTGCATGGAACATGATCTGGGGGTGAGTGAGGAGGAGGAGAGAAACTTCACTGCGCTTTTGACAGAGGAATTAAAGCAAATGGAAGGTGAAACACTGGAAAACTGTGCTTGAGGCGAAAAGAATGGTGTCCCAATATCAAAAGGAGGCAGACAAATGTACATCAGGGATGGGAACTTGTGAAGAAGCAAGAGAAAAGGCTGAAATTGCTTTAGAAGCACAGAGACAAATCACTGCTATGTGGGAGCTCAGAGCACGCCATCAAGGATGGAAACAAGAACTTGTTTAAGTATAATCCGTGTCTTGTTAAGTTCTCAATGAAGCAAGCATACTGGGACTTCACAAGTTTCTGATATATAATATTAGGTACTATTTAGCAAGTCCGGATATCTAATTTTCCTAACAATAGAAGTCATTTTCTCAAGGCCAGAAACAATCTGATATAGTTATAGATAAGCAAGAAACTGAAACATGTCGTTCTATTTATACTTTATTGGTCGGATTCACTTCAGGAAATGTATCTTTCTCCTCAAAGTATGTGTTCACTCCGCAGCACAAATAGGTTGAAATGTGACGTAAATTGCATTGAATAAGAACATTTTCTCAGAGCAGAGCTTGAGCAAGAGCAAAAACAGTAAGCAAAGCCTTGGCCTTGATTGATTAAAGATAATAGTCATTTAGTTATCTACCTGTGCTGGTAGAGAGTAGAAGGCCACGGGTACCAGTGAAACAGCAGAAATTCACACAAACTAACCTAAACACCATTATTAAAACAAAAAAAGCATTTTGTTATCGCACCTACATTTTAGATGATCGATAGGTCTGAGTCATGGTATTATGTCCCTTTGTTGCTTGGAGCACTACAATCTAACCAATGAGAGCAGTTGTCCTGGTTGAAAATTGATAAAGAGTCGACAAACTAAGTTTCTTCAAGCATCTTTGGGAAAAAGAACATAAGATTGTGGAAGCTGGAAATAGAGGAATTTCCTGTCTCAAGACAAGCATGTATCACAAACCAACAACCTGCTTTTCCAAATTCGAAATATAATGCACTATGTACCGAAGATACCATACAATGTAATGCAGTTTTTAATATCTACAGTGCTAAGTCTTACATGAACCATGCTACGATCAGCTTCACCTGTATGTTTCCTAAATCAGTAAGCTAGAGGTGTTGTGACACACTCAAGTTGTAATCCTATCAACGGCGACTAATCCCCTCAACGAAGTATTATGACAAAGAAAAAATATTAAAAAGAGACTGATTAAAATCATGGTGTTGAGTACATTATAGAGGTGGCGTCGAACTGAGAAACTACTCCTTCACTCGAGAGGCGCATTGCAGCCCCCCGTGAGAATTTCCTTGCGAACAGAAAACAGGGGACCATAGTAGAATTACTCCGGCACCACTCTGTTCTGTACTCGCTTGCATAGTAAACATTGCGAATATCCTGTAAAAATTGAAAAGGTGGCAAGTTGCACAAAGCAATCAGTTCAGTAGGCAAGATATCTTAATGCATACCAATCAGAAGAGTTGAAGAAACAAAAACAACTAGAGAAGTTGAAGAAATGACCAACAGATTTTAAGAAATAAATATGTGACAAATTATGGGAGAAAATATATTATTGAATTGTTGTGTATCTACATGATTACACTGAGCTCTATTTATAGACTCCATTATAATCATTTTCCTAGTAGTATACTATATATGAAATTTTATTCTTCTTCTACATTACAATCTTTTTCCTAGTAGGATACTTATATGAAATCATATTCCAATTCTAACACTCCCCCTCAAGCTGGTGCATACAAGTCATATGTACTGAGCTTGATACAAATGTAATTAATACGAGGATCAGTGAGTGACTTGGTGAAAATATTTGCAAGCTGATCACTCGACTTCACTAATTTTGTAACAATATCACCGGAGAGTATCTTTTCTCTGACAAAGTGACAGTTAATTTAAATGTGTTTAGTCCTCTCATGAAATACCAAATTTGGAGCGGAATGCCGATAAAACACTGAGTGATCAGCTTCACTACGAGTCATGCCAAACTCATGAATTATTGTGCTGAACTTTCCAAACCAGGCTCGAGGAGATTGTTTCAGACCATAAAGTGCTCGGCGCAATTGGCAGACCAAACTAGACTCCTCCTGAGCAACAAAACCAGGTGTTTGCTCCATATAAACATCCTCCTCTCCTCAAGGTCATCATGGAGAGAATAGCATACTTCACGAATGTGTCCAAACTTATTACAATAACTACACCTAGGTCGAGATCTTTCAAGACAACCTGACTCCTCGTCGCTTCTTCATGGACTGTGATGCGCGATTTTCTAATCTCCTCCTTAAGGGTTTTGAAGTAATCATACGACTTGAACTTCCAATTCCCGTGTTTTTGGAGTTTAACATATCAAAACCGAGAGACGTAGCGAAATCTGACTTGAAAGATGGATGAAATTTGACGAACATAACTCAAAAAGAAAATCACCGAGATCTGGCCGGAAAAAGATGCATGCGCAGCGCGTGGATCTGACGTGCTAGCCAGAGCTGACACTTCAGGCAGCACTGGATTTTGGTCGGAAGAGACTAATCTACCTCGTGGTGGTGTTGGAATTTGCGCAACACTACCCGAAAGTAATTTTGTAGCTGACGGCTATGTTTTCACCGAAAATATTACACGGTGACTGATTTGCTTTCCTGGAAATTATTGGAAATTTGCACAACAATTAGTCTCTTACTAGCTTGAACCTGATTTATGTTGTGGTGATGTCAGATTCTGCACAACACCACTGGATAGAGATGTGACGCTAGCAATCACCAGAAAAATTATGCGCGGTGGTGATATTTTTTTTTCGAATCTTCACTGGAATATTACACAATAGATACTTTCTTACTAATGCTATGGAAGAGGACGCAAAACAATCGCCGGAATTGAGGTACAAGGCTGTGATGGTATTTTATGGGTATGATCGAAATGATGTCACGACCCTACGGGACACAAAACAATCGCCAGAATTGAGGCACGGAACTGTGATGGTATTTTGTAGGTAGGATCGCAATGATGGTACGACCCTAGGGAAAAGAAATTATGCCGGAAAAGTTGTCGAACCTCGAAGAAAGTGGTATGGGTCAGCTCGGAATCTCTACGCGATGTTGACAGGCAGCGTGGATTCGCCGGAACCCTAGTTCCGACAATCGGAATCTGGTAATTGTTCACGCCGAAATTATTATTCACGTCGGGAAAACATTGTTCACGCGGCACTATTAACGCCTACTTTTTTTGAGAGAATATTTTATTTATAAATATCTTTAAGTTCTCTACAATCTTCATTCTACCATTATCTTTGGCCAGATGGACGACACACATTGGCTAGTGTCACCCACGGCAGCAGAAGCTCTTTGATTCTCTACCAAGATCGTAGAAGCTCTGATACCATGTGAGAAAATTATGGGAGAAAATATATTATTGAATTGTTGTGTATCTACATGATTACACTAAGTTCTATTTATACACACTCCATTACAATCATTTTTCTAGTAGGATACTATATATGAAATCTTATTTTATTCTACATTACAATCATTTTCCTAGTAGGATACTATATATGAAATCTTATTCTTATTCTAACAAAAACAACTAAGGAAGTCAGGGAAGGAAAATAAAAAAGAAAAGTCGAAGAAAGAAAACCAACTGAGAAAGTCTATGAAGAACCAAATGGCAAAGCTGACAAAAGAAAACCAATGGGAAAGTCAACAAGGAAAACCAAAAAGCAAAGTCAAAGAAAGAGAAGTTGAAACTATGCCAACATGAAAATGTAAACAGAGATGACGGCCAAAGCTAGAGATGACAAGATTATTATACTCATTCGATACATACCTTTATTCTCTTGATCTGTACAGGCCCAGCATCTGCATAGCTAAATGTTATGGGATGCCAACCCTTTTTCTCCATATTTGTCACAGATTCGTTCCACTCTGTATAGGTTATCGTTCTACGTTCAAGTTCTCCATCAAAATCATGCATCTGCAAAACCAATAAAAATCTAGAACCTTTAGTCCCAAAGAATAATTCTCAAAAGTTTGCCTAAAAGAGTGGAGATCCGAAAGAAAAATGTACCGCGGAGTCCTGAGAACACACAAGGAGACTAAGTCTGATACTTACCGCCAATAATGTTTGCACATAGTGTTCATCTGGAATGCAGTTGTGCTGCTTTTGAAGTTTCTGCAAGGTTTATTGCAAGGTTAGAAGAAACAAGTATCAACTGAAAAGTGAATGCTTCAAGAAAAAAGGTGTGCACTAGTACGAATTAACAAATATATAATGAGTAAAGGCGAAGTCATAATCCTGTATGTCTGTACAAGTGTTTTTTTTTTTTTTTGTGTGTGTGTTTAGGGAGAGGGGGTTGTCTAGGAATGACAAAAGTAACACTTCATAACGACACAGCCACAACTTCATACACCATGAGGTGGCAAAGGATGGGGCTAAGCGAGAGGAGGCGACTGAGGAACACATCGGCACAGAGCCATAGCCCGATGAATGGAAGTGTAGGCACAAGAGGATGGTGCTGCAAAGGAGCACACACAAGGCAAGGCAACCACAGAAGTGGGAAAAAACAGCACTTGAATTTTGTACAGTGGATCCTCCTTTTCTCAAATATTAAATTATTAATAATGTGAGAGGTTGGCTATGGACGGGTTCAGGAGGGGTAGAGGTAGGCCAAAGAAGTATTGGGGAGAGGTGATTAGACGGGATATGGCGCAGGTGCAACTTACTGAGGACATGACCTTAGATAGGGGGTTGTGGAGGACATGGATTAGGGTAGAAGGGTAGTAGGTAGTCGAGCGTAGTCCTACTTACGCTTACAAAATGATAGTGTAGTGTTATTATTGTAGGATCGATTAGCCTATCACTCTTATAGGCGCATTATTGCTCTATAGTACCCTGTAGTTTGATTCCTACTCCTACTGCTATGTGCTCTTTAGTGTAATTTATTTATCTTATTTAGTTGTGTTAGCTATTGCTTCCTGTTGTTAGAATGCGCTACCATTGCGTATTTGAGTTTACTATCTGCATGTTCACAATGCTTTAATTTCTCGTCTGAGTCTGACCGTTTCGCATACTTTGTTTTGTTTTGCTTGCTTTGCCTGATTATGCTTTGTCTTGAGCCGAGGGTCTCCCGGAAACATGCGCTCTACCTACCAAGGTGGAGGTAAGGTCTGTGTACATTCTACCCTCCCCAGACCCCACGTTGTGGGATTTCACTGAGTATGTTGTTGTTGTAAATTATTAATAATGTCAAATGCATCTACTTAGCAGAAGTCACACTAACTTACCATATTCTTTTTCCCCTTACTGGCTTCCAGCGGTGGACGTCTCTGCAAGATTACGATCCTGAATCTATTAGTTATCAGATAAATGGAACATACGGGATATCAACATTTAGTGAAACAGTGTAAATCAACACTTAACAGTTCCACTTACAGAATGTAACTGACAGTAATAATCCAACTAAGGAAGGGATTAACTACAAAGCATGTTCATCATCATGCGGACATTAGCAAATGGGGGCTTTTAGGATGTGGAGGAGCAGCAGTAATTTTTTATTGACCTGAAGCACCAATGAGTTATTAAGCATGCATATGTTCAACCTTATAGCACTATCCGTTGGGTAAATATGTATGTGAAGTTTAAAGAGGGAAGAACACATGATATGAACCTTGCAGAACATCTTGAAGACTGGAAACACAGCATCATCATCTGCAACCACTTCCGCGTGCTTCCTGATTAAAGTGATCCACTGGACTAAAATGTCAAGTCATAACTCATAGAAGCAGATGGTAGTGGATTATACTGTCATACTCATGTCACAACTCATACGAGCAGGCAGTATATTTTATAGATTTGAGAAATTGCGATTTTAGAAAAACATCCGAGCTTCGAAAAATTAACGCTACCTTGCTTATAGATACAAAAACTACTTTTAACTTTGAAAGGTGAAAAACTGCTAGATGAAACTAAAAATGACTTTCTGGATCAGAACTAAAGATGACTTTTAAAGAGTAACAATAACTTGGGCACAGAGTTGCCACATCCAGCTTGTCTACACACCTATACTCTATTATATGCCTCGAATTTTGCTTTGAAAGAAATAAAAGAAAAGCAACTCCACTAGTGCAGCTAAATACACAAATTAATGATTTTTTTTAATTATCAGGACAGGTTAATGAATTACATAGTGGTTGGCGGAACATAGATGTGCTTATACAATAATTTGAGAATGTCCTACCGATTTATGTAAATCCACATATAATTCAGATGGGGTAATTACCTGTGACCCTTTTCGCCATTTGCTTATTGGTATATAGGGTGACATCTTTGGGTTGTAGCGGCCATCCTTTTTATCAAGAAAACTGGAAGACAAACAGAAACTCATTCATCCACTGTTAATGCTACTAATATGAGAATTTGAAATAATTCATTAGTAATTCAACCAGATCCTCAAATACTGAACCCAATTAAGGAGTTGATTCATTGCAGAAGGAACGGGAAAAAAATTGTTCCTTCGAGTTCCACAATATCAACCACACCTATCCAGCCATCACACTAGTTATATCATACATTTACCTGTCAACATAGCTCCTCGGAGAAGCCATCAAGTAGTTGTATATGAAGCTAAAGTTGTAAAGTGGGACACAACTGCAATATCAACCATTACACAATTAGAGAAAAATCTTAACACCAATGCACAAACCATAAATCAATAATTGGGTGAAACAAACGGAAGGGAAATACATGGATAAAAGAATTGAAACACACTACATTTTGATGTATGCTCTCCCATGATTCATTAACGAGAAGTCGAGAAGATAAGTTGCATAGACACTTAGTCTCAAGTGCAACTGCATAGTATACCATTTGCAAGCTATTTAGCATGGACTGTATGTGCAAGACAAAGTTTTGAATGTGTATTTGTCTTCTTCTTTTTTTCTTCCTTTTTTTGGATATGAAATGTGTATTCTGAATTATAAATCTACTATGACCCTTTACCAAGCAATAATACATTTGTGCTGTTCATTCAATAATTCCAGTGCGAATTCACTTTCTAATAACTGACCCTTATACTTTTTCGATTGATGTGTCCTACGTGTCTTGTCCTTATTTTTCTCTTGAAAACCAGTGCCTTAGGGCCTTATCCTACCATATCCATGTATATCCAATATAGTAGTGAAAGTAATAAGCATCGGTGCTTCTAAAAGAGTCGTATGACTGTTTCTTATTCAATAGGAATCAAAATTATCATAGCTCTACCCGGTTCTTGATATCTAATGCAAGTATTGCCTCAAACGCAATTCAGATGACCCAGTTTGAGCAGTGTGGAAATTATCAAAACAAAAGGTGTGAATATGTCAATGAGTTTGAGATGACCAATAAAAGAATTGATCTTAGTTAGATATGTACTCAGAAGGAATGCATCTAAAGAGTTTGATATCAAAGAAACTTCAAAATATATGAAGGGACGTTTGAAAAGACACTAGACTTTCCCTTAAAGGGAAAGAATCAAGTAATCCTGAGAAAAACGAAAGCATAAAAAATCAGTTCGAAGGAAGGTGGTAACCAATAGCTGAAGCAATTGCTGAGCATGTCATATATCAACAAGGCACATGCATGCACACTAACAAGCCATCTAGACAAACTTATCAGAGAGATATCACACATTAAGTGTTTTTGAAGTAAAGCGTGTACCTGTCCGACAAGAGAACAAATCTTTGATTTGCTGGATCATCAAGCGCTGAGCCAAGTAATAATTTCTCAGCTTGGATCATACTGGACTCTCCCCAAGCTACCTACAGGTCACTCTTAACATCAATCTGGTAAAGATATGGAAGTGATAGAAAGAGCAAAGAGAAGTAAATGAATTAAACTACATTCTTTTACGAGACACAGATTTTAACATGTCAAATTGACTTCAGTCTTGTATTAATGGTAGTGGATACAAAGATTAAAATAATAGGTACTTCAATCGAGAGTATCTGATACAGGAAACATCTCATCAAAGTTTAAAACTTAAAAAAAAAAGATTTTGAATTCCAAAAAGTCGTGAAAGTTATACAAAATAATATTACAAATGGAATACCGGGAACACTTTCAAACAATTTGGTACACCCCAAAATGGAAAGAGATCATATAAATTGGAGTGGATGGATTTCCATGTACCAAACATAGTTCCTAGGTTGGTGCAACATTAATATATAAGCTTAAGGTTTAGAATCTAAATTTCCAACATATTGGAGGAATTAACATGCAACCTACCAAATCTCTCGTAAAAATTCAATCAGATACATTCCCTGATAATATCCAAGACCAACAAACATAAATTCACTGAATTAAACGCTCATGTCACTACGAAATGAAATTACTTCGATCACAAAATAAAGGAACACAATAAAGATACAAAATTCAGTTTTGTATTAAAATGTAGCAACACAGTAGGCAAGTAACTTTAATTACCTTGATGCTATTTCTCAATTGGCGATCATAAAACAAACTCGATCTTGTAGTAGACTCATCAAACACAAAACCAGGCTCCGAATGTATATATATGGAAAAATTACCAGTATCAGCATTCTGTAAACACCAAAGAGATAAGCAATATACAATAATTCAGTTTCTAAAACAGCAAATATCTGCTCAACCTAATAACTTTCACATTTCCATTATGCTCTAGTAAATTAAAAATGATTAAATTTTCTCTATTCCTTCTGTCCAAATTTATGTGACTTACTAGTTGGAATTGGAATTTTGAGATTCAAACTTCTAAACTTTGCCAGTGAATTCAAACATAGAAGCTTTAAGTTTTCGGAAATAAAATTTACATTTTTTTTTATAAGGTAGAGATTTTATTAAATGGTACCAAGATGGTACAGGAAAAGAAACAAAAACAACAGAAAAAAGAATAAAGAAAAAAAAAAGAAACAAAAAACATCCTACTACACTCTTCTTCCTAGCATATCCAAGAAGATCATATACTGGTTCCAACTACCCATCAAGCTACTTTTACACCAAACGTACAAATTCTGTAAACATCTATCCTTAACTCTCGAAATATTAGTTCTCTGCCCTTCAAAGCAAGCTTTGTTCCTTTCCAGCCATATTGTCCATAAGATGCACAATGGAATGGTTCTCCATATCTGCTATATCTCTCTTTTGGTATGGCCAGTTGCTGCCAACCTTCCAGCAAACCTTTCACATTCTGAGGCATCACCCAATTAATACCACGAAGATTTAACAATAACACCCAACATTCTCTAGAAAATTTGCAATGGAGAAAAAGATGCTCAACTGTTTCCCAATCTTCTTGACATAGGAAGCATCTACTACATAGATTAAAACCTCTTTTCTGCAAGTTACTTTGAGTTAAGCATGCCCCCAAGTTGCAACCCATCCAAAACATGCTACTTTAGTAGGAGCTTTTGTCTTCCATATCATCTTCCAAGGCCAAGAATTATCCCATTGACCTGGCTGCTTTAACAGCATACTATAGCAATTCTTAACTGAAAATTTCTTGTCCTTACTTGCCAGCCAAATCAGGGTATCCACCTTATTCTGATCAATATAAACTGATCCTAATGGTTGAAGCAACTGACAAAAATCTTCTATCTCCCAATCATTCAAATTTCTCCAGAAACTTGGCTGCCGACCAGAATTAGAATGAACTTCAGCACTATTACCATCCTTATTTGTAGAGCAGTTAAAAAGAGTAGGAAACTTATCTTTTAAACATTCATCACCAATCCACAAATCTGTCCAGAATCTATTTTTTTTCTCCATTTCCTACCTCCAGTCTAGTAAAATTACTAAAGTCTTCCCAGAGTATGCTAATGTTCTTCCATACTCCCCCATTAACAGTTCTCCATCTTTTACCTAGTATTATAAGTCGCAATAATTTACAACTTAAAATATTTATAAGGAAATTCCGGTTAATGAAAATCTCAAAATTTCTAACTGTGACACATAAATTGGGACGGAGGGAGTAGTATTTAATAAAATTGCAGTGTTGCACATTGTGAAGCTGCAAGAAGAGTTTAATCAACAAAAAAGGAATAAAGGAGCGAAAAGAACTATCCTAATCCTAAACTTAATGAAAAATAATATCTGACCTCGAAGAAACCTCCCCAAAGGAAATCGAGAGGGAAATTGCGACGAACTAGAAAGAGGAATGCAACTTTAGGATTGCCACTATAATCAACAGGTCGAGATCTACTAGAAATTGAAGAGGAAAGTTCCGAGTAGCTTTGGAGCTTCAAAAAAGCCAACACACAAAGAGTAAGAGAAACCACAACCACCAGCTTCCACCACAACCACAACACGTTTCTCACAGATTTTCCGGCGGTCGCCGACTTCTTCGTCATAGCTTTGAATTAATTCGTCTCCTCCAGAAATTAACAAAAAAAAATTACACTTTATCTTTCTGTGTGTGTGTATACATTGAAGAGGTGACGGTGGAAGGGAGCGAATGAGAGACGACACCAAATGCTATGTGCTTTGCACTTTTCTTCTGTTGCTTCGTGCACAACTGTCTCTAAAACAAGCAAGGGGAAGAAATTTACCACATTTGCACATATATTTGCTCTTAATCACGTAACATTTAAAAAGGATAAATTAGAAAAATAAGGTTAAGTTTTTCTTATTTAATAAGTTGACATTTTTTTTAATTCAAGAAAAAAAAATTGAGTGAACACTCTTTTTAATTTGAAGGGATTATTTTTTTATAATTATATATTACTTAATTTTAAGTTTTTTTTACTTTTAATAAAATAATTTATAGTCTATATAAATGTTTAAGATTTATTTTAAATTATAAACTTCAAAAAAAATCTCTCTTTTATATTTTGTACATAATCAAATGATGTCATTTAAATTAATACAGTGACACTTATGCCTTTATTTTGTGTTGGTCTTTAATTTTATCTCTCAGATCAAACTAGTTTTTTTACGGATAGAAACATTATATTTTCACATCATAATATCTTACAACTTATGTCCATGCTCTAGAAGGCATGAATTAAAGACCACCCCTTTTGAAGGTCAATTCGTGCAATTTCTTCGATACTTCCTTCAGATCAAAAAGAGTGTCCACTTGGTCATTTTCACACCCTTAAAAAAATACTAACTTCTAAGCAAAAATAGAAATTTTGATTAAAATGTCTCTAATTAAATTGGCATTGGGATTTGATCATCTAACAATTAATAATGGCAAATCTGAAAAAGTAAGATTAATTATTTCTTAATTTAGTAAGTAAACACTCTTTTTTACTCAAAAAATAAAAATGAAGTGAACTCTCTTTTTATCCGGAGAAATATTATTGTCGGGTCATATTCGTCATTTGACCCTTGGCCTAGAATTCTTCGATCCGTTATAATTAATGAGCTGTAGAATTTTTCAACCAAAATTCCTCGACATAATATTAATTTCATAATTAGACTTTGTTTAGTTTCACGTCAACCTACTACAAATCTCCTCAGCTATCCAACTTAACTTGGAACTAATCGTTCTTTTGGAAAGCATACATAGATGGAGTTAATTCCAAACAGTTATAATTTGAACTTTTTTTTATATCTAGACAAACTCAATCTTCTAAATTTGTTTTTTTGATCGGTAACTACGTATCATAAAATTATAAATTAGGACTTCTTATATTTCAAGATTTTATAATATAAGAAACTGCATAACAATGACAAAAAAAAATATTAAAAGTTTTTTTGGGGGGTTTGTCGAACACTACTATAATTCAAATGTTTCTAAATCCATAAAAGATTATCGTATAGAACATGATCAAATAAATTCCCACATTGTTACTACCTTATGCAACGCACATGCAAAAATGCTTTTCCCTTGTTGGAATTGAGAAATTCTGCAATCTGTCAATAATTATTTGGATGCATAAATCCTCACGACAATTAAAATGAGCTTGGCAGTTGGCAGTTGGCAGTTGGCACCGACGCCAATTATTTAAAAGATGGAGGCTTCTTCCTTTCCTTGTACTTTGGCACACACCTCCTCATTCCAACACAGTTAAATCATCCACCTATTACTATATACTATTCATATTATTTGTCTTTTAAGACGGACCCTGCACACCACAAATCAAGAAACGCCCCTACTGTGTCCGCTTGGGCAGCTCAATTGGTTTCAAGGGGATATTTGGAGCAAAGACCAAGGATCGAATCCCGTCAGCGGCAGTGTGGGGTTTCTTCTTGAAATAAAGGAGGGCCCCTTGTGCGCAGCGTGGTAGTGGTCTAACCTTTGAAATCAATTGAGTCACCATGATTTACCTCCTTCACAGACCTGTCGGACCGGAGTGTGGGGGCTCCTGGGGTGGGAGATTCCACCTTTTGGAGCAAAGAAACGCCCCTACTGCTTGCCAAGTGTGGTTAATCGACTGACGTGATTTGCAGGCTATTGTGTCAGTCCGGGGTTTACCCTGTGCGCACTCGAGAGAATAGCGGTTGCGGGTTCCTTCGTCAAAAATAAAAAAATGCCCCTACTTACTAGTATTAACCATAAGAGTAATCGTCTAAAATAACATTTATCACTCTCTTAAATGTGTCCATATTGGAGCAGTAAAATTGAATTTAGGGTGAAAAAAAGGGTAATAAATACTTGTAATTTTCTCTAAAATGTCAAATATTTTGAAACAAATTACTACATTTGGAACTAGAGAGTATGTCCAAGTATTTTAGACTATCAATGTATAGTTCATCAAGAAGGCGATATTGGTGTATCTGGTGGCTATCTGCTATGGAATGCTACATCTGCCATTGTCCAGCTAGAAGTGAAAACGTTGGAAGAGTAACTAATAATCCTTGCAAAATGAAACAATGTTCATTGAAGTTGTGACTTACGATGTTTCTAAACCTTCATATATAAATACAACAGCATACTCGAGTACAATGGTACAAAAATGAACATAAATTAATAGCTTAAGCTATTTTCCGACACCCCCACCCCCCACCCCTCCTCTCCCCTCTTCTATTATACAACAAAGCCCATTCCACTTCCATTGGTGGCGAGCTTATTGTCCTCTTAACAATATTGTACAGCACAAGAATTATGGTACAGAAGCCATCGCTGCTTGCTACTCCATGGTGTTATTAATCCATCAACCCTTATGAAACAACACAATGTATAGGGATTCCAGTAAGTGTATCAGCTATTGTTGAGCCACCTTGGCCTTTTTCGGCACATCTATGACAATGCTCAGAATATTTCCTTGGACGTAAATTCTCTTCCTAATAAATTTCCCATCCAAAAACATGGACAGTTTTGTATCAAGTGAAGCTAATCTAACGGCCTCCTCTTCTGTGCATGTTTCCTCAACCTGTATGGTACATCTTGTCTTTCCATTTATTTGGACTGGAAGGATTGCAGTGCTCTCTTTTAAATATGCAGCATCAGCCTGTCATGATAACCGTAAATCAGTAAATGTTTCACTTAATTCAATAATTTAAGATGTTCATGAGCTCTTTTCTTTAGCAACAATAAAGAGATTAGGAAAAAACAAGTGATCCATATGGTCTTTCAGAATGACAGGATAGGGGATAGGAATAGAGAGAGAAAATCTAGGATCAAGCAAATACTCACCTTAGGAAAGGGCTCATATGCCAAGGAATTTGAGTGTCCCAGACGAGACCAGAGCTCCTCTGCCATATGAGGTGCATATGGTGAGAGCAGCAAAACAAATGCTTCAATAATTGATCTCGGAAGTTTGTCCCACTAAAAACATGAGATCCAATGGATTAGTTAAGATCCTATCAGAAACAGGTAACTTCAATGAATTTATTATACCTACATCACTCTCTGTTTCCCTTTCTTTGTTATTTTTCAGTGGAAGAAATTGAAGTGTCTAATTTGATCTCATTTCATCAAAACTAACACGGAAATAGCCTCTTGCATTAATGTACGGTAAGAATATGACTGTAAAATGGACCAATGTGGCCCCACCCTTCCCTGGACCCCCGGCTGCATAGCAGAGCCCAGTGCACCAGACTGCCCATTTTCCCAGTGATGTCTACAAACATTCAGTTGAAAACTTTACTTTTAACAGGGAAAGAGAGGAGCTAGAGAAGTCCTCTTGAGAGTAGTTCACCATTTTGAATTTTTTCCTAGAAGAGACTGAAATCTCTCCCCTTATGCAATTAACTTACAAGCACATCAAATTTTTGGACTAAGCTTCTTAAAAAAATTGCTCAAACAGACTGACAAAAGTTTAGACAAAATATCAAAGTGTGGGTACTCTTTTTTCTTGTTTTACAATTTTTTGAGCTTTTTTTTGGAAGGGGGGGATAGTGGTAAAATGAGAATAAGAAACCTTATATGCTGCGTTAATAAACTCCATCATTGCAGAAATTCCGGTGTTGAACCGAGTTCCTTCAATTTCTTCAGTTACCTGTTATATTAAACCAACTCACAAATCAATGACTGCTGTGTAATAATAGGAAGTGCATTAACATTCCAACCAAATTCCATCCCAAAGAATACATGCCAGCCATACCCAATGACAAGTAGTACTACCTTTTCAATGCATCTATGCAAAGAACGAAGTTGTTCAATCGAAGGTTCCTCATCAACTGCGACAGTTCCATCCGGATATGAACCAGTGGACGAGGCTGAACCAACAACCAATCTCCAAGATCTTGCTAGGAAACGGTGGATGCCTTCAATACCACTTGTATTCCAGGTTTTCAAGACTATCAGATATAATGAAAAGATTGCATTATGCACTACATGATATGCTGTGCGAATACAATTTTGAAATGGTCGTGTACATATATCACAATACACTAAAATTTTGAAAAGAAAAAGAAAAGGTAAGGACGGACAGGAGAAGCTACCTTAATGGACCCATAAACATTTCATATAAGCGTAGAGAATCTGCACCATACTCCAAAACAACATCATCAGGGTTGACGACATTTCCCCTACTTTTACTCATCTTGTGAGCTCGGGCAATCAAGCGAATGTTGGGGTTATCTTTCAATACAAACAAGTCACCAGATTTCATGACCTACTCATCATCAAAAGACAGTTTCAAATAGATGAATTACATTCTGACAACTAAAATTAACATTAAAAGATGCTAAAAGATTTTTTTATAGAAGCCAAGTAATTGAACATAATCAGTATATAATAAACCTTTTCCTCGGGTATTCTTTCTTGTTTGCACTCAGCAAGCTCATCAACAGAGTCTGCTGATATTAAGTTTCCTTCATCATCTTTGCATGCTGTATATTGAACCTGATAACTTGATTGTTAAAGACTGGCAATGACATAATGGACTTTCAAGACCAACCAAATCAACTTACTTCACCAAGGATGATACCCTGATTTATGACACTCTTAAAGGGTTCCTTTGTTGACACAACACCTATGTCATAGAGAACCTGCAACAATGAACCTAGTCGTGATTTTTAACAGAAATGTTAGAGAAGTAATATAACATGCTCTTGTGAATTGAATTGTTCTTCCAAAGGACAAGAAAAAAAAGGCATTCCTCTTGCTTGTTAAACCCTTTTTCAGTTTCTTTGTCCTCCTGCCGCATCTATTTTTCCACAAATATGCTCTGATTAGAAAAAGATTCATGTCACTTGGCTAACAATGTATTGAAGTCCAATTTAGGTTAGGGAAGGGATTCACCACCCATAAAACAAGTAGCCAAGGGAAGAAGAAGAAAGTCTTGGCTCATTTGTATTAACTGCAATACTGACATCTGAGTAGCTAAAGAAGGGCAACCAAAGCTTGAAACTGAGAGAATACATTTTATTTGTAATAAGAGTGTTGGGAGTACTAACCTTGTGCCAGAACCTGGCATAAAGTAAATGAAGAACAGCACGCTCAGCACCACCAACATACACGTCAACAGGGCCCCAGTACCTATAAGAAAAAAGAAGCCAACGGATGGCTAATTCTTTGAAACACCAAATCTGACTTTTCAAACTATTATGCATAACAAAATCAAAGCCAGAAAAAAAAATGAACTGCTGATTATATGTAGAGGAAGTGCACACTCACTGTTCTTTTGCCGTGTCAACCAATGCACTGGAGTTTTTCGGGTCCATAAATCTTAAGTAGTACCTGGATATCAGTGGACGGTGAGTGACATTAGTCAAATATTTGACAAAAAAATAATCTATCAATTGTAAGTGAAAAATGAACAACATGCAATGTGAAATAACAAGTCAATAGTACTAAAGCAAATAAATGAAAATCGAAAATATAACCTAAATTCAAAATCCAAAGAATTACAATGATACTCTTATGTCAAACTCAACATAACATAAAATAAGTTCCAACATAACTTAAGTAAATATAATTCGAAAGAAAGGGAAAACATAAGTCTATATCCTCATTCAAGATCGGAATTCTACTTTAATAACATCACTTATTTATATGCCAAGTTTGTTAATGACTCATTCTTTCTAATATTAGGAGTTGTGGTCTCAAAAACTAGAATAATAACGCAATTACGCTAAATGAAGAAAATTAGAGCAATTACATGGAATCACAAGAAGTAAAGGTTGGGAAATGATAAGAACGGAAATGAAAGATAAATAATGTAAAAGAAAAATATATTCTCAAAATAAAAACAATTTAAGTAGTCAAAAATTTAAAAATAAAAATAAATGAAACAGAAAAAAATAAAAATAAAAACGAAAAGAAAAGAAAAGAAATTAAAAAGTAACCCATGTAATTACACCCAATACTCAACCCCCCTTGAGAATTTGAGAGTGTAATTACCCCTCCCAATTATAAACCAAGTATTACTTGGCCAAACAAACAGGTCAAACTGTGTAATTACACCCAATTAAACTCAAATCCAATTCCCACGTGTCCTTCCAAACAGGCCCTAAGTCTCTTTAGGAGGAGAAATTGTGAAAGGAGTTAGAACTCCCATAAACACCGAAAAACATAGTTAATTACCAGCAAGAACCAGCCCACTGGGGAATGGTGTTTGCTTCTCGCCTAGCAGGTTTTCCAGATAAAGGATCTTTGGTTATTACCTGACAAATTGTTCAGCCAAAATAGTGAATGTTATTACATGAAGCGTGGGAGAAAGAGAAGTATCAAATGATGAGGAACCAATGTTATCAAATTGAGATCATCACATTAAGCAAAACATACCCAAGACTGCTTTGGAAAGAGGTGGCTCCCCTGTCCCTGTGGGAGTGAAATCATCCAACTCAGGAAGGGTAAGGGGTAGCTCGGTTTCCGGAACTGGAATACCTTCTCCTGTGTCATCCAAAAAGATAACGGAAATAGGCTCCCCCCAATAGCGTTGCCGAGCAAAAAGCCAGTCCCTTAACTTGTAATTTACCTGAAGCAAGATGAATCTGGCAATAAGTAAGATTTTATGAGCAGTAGAAATGACTAATGAGAGTTTCTTCCTTCATACTTGACTTCATAATTCTGTTTAAAGTCATCAACTTTCCAAAAACTGAGATATACAAGCTTAAGAAGTATCTTTCACAAATCAGAGGAAGTTACCTTTTTCTTCCCCTTTACACTTTTCTCAAGCCATTGGATGACTCTTGAAGCAGCACCATTGATGTCAAGCCCTGACTCTGAACATGATGAATTTATCATAGATCCTTCACCTGAATATGGTCTCTCAAAATTGCCACAACTGCCATCATCTGGTCTTACAACCCAAGTAATTGGGATACTGTACTTCATTGCAAATTCAAAGTCACGTGTGTCATGGGCAGGCACAGCTATTATTGCTCCTGTCCCGTAGCTGCATCATAATTGGTACATTACTATAAAACCCCAGTAACTTTGTCAACACGACGTTTGTAAGACACATAAATATTATGGGATTAAGTGCTCATTCACTATGAGAAAATTAATGCAACCATAGACTCATAGGACATATCTTGCTAGTTGAATGTAGGATACGAGGATATAAGAAGGCAGACAACCTTCCCAAGACATAATCAGCAACCCAAATAGGAGTAGCTTGTCCATTGACTGGATTTTTTGCATAACATCCAGTAAATACACCTGATTTTTCCTTTTGAAGCTCGGTCCTCTCGAGGTCACTCTTTTTAAACGAAAGTTCTCTGTACTCCTCTACCTGTCTCACATCCGTCATCTCTTAAAAGAACTAGAACGAACAGCATTCTGAGATTAAGAAGATCAAGGAGCAGAAGAGCATACATGTTTACTTTGTGCTTGAGATAAAAGTGATGACAGAAGGGGATGCTCAGGTGCAAGGACTAAATATCTGCACAGCAAAAAGAAGGAATAGCGACATGTGAAATGTAGTCTAAAACTGGGGAGTTGATGATTAGATGTCAAAAGCAATTTGCATACGTTGCACCAAAAATAGTGTCCGGCCTTGTTGTATAAACTGTTATTCTTTTCTCTTCTTCCTGACTGTTACCATTTATGACAACAAAATCCATTTCTGCTCCTTCTGACCTCCCAATCCAATTCCTCTGCATTTCCTTTATACTTTCAGGCCAGTCTAGGTCATCTAAATCCTCAAGAAGCCGATCAGCATAAGCAGTAATCTTCAACATCCACTGCCGCATAGGCTGCTTGGCAATAAACATATGTACTGTAAAATCATGAAACCATCCAGGCCATGAAAATAAGGACTAGACATTGAGTTAACAGAAGTGCGGTTCTTTCACGAATTTCCTACCTCAAAATGTAACAAAGTATAAGAAAGCCTACCTTTCTGATGACTGGATGCCCCCCTCTTTCACTTACACCATCAATCACTTCTTCATTTGCCAAGACAGTGCCAAGTGCTGGACACCAATTGACTGGCACCTCAGCCTAATATTGGATTCAAAGAACATTGATAAGTCGAACAAGGTTACTTCAACCTACCACTGAGCATAATAAAAATGTTCAGAAAACTTCAAACCTGGTAAGCTAGACCTCTCTTCAGAAGTTGAAGAAATATCCACCGAGTCCATTTGTAGTAATCATGCTCTGTCGTAGAAATTTCACGATCCCAATCATAAGAGAAGCCTATTGATTTAAACTAGAAATCAATATAGATATTAGCAAAGTGACATTTTTGAAGCACCATCCTATACTACAAAAGGTGGCAAGATATCAAAATCTCATTAAATAACTGGACTATGAAACATTCTTGTTACATAGATTAGCACATAAACTCCAACAATGACAATTTATATGCACGGAATTTTGCAGGGAAAGCGTCCTTTTCTTTAAGGCATTTAGGGCATATGGCCATATAATTATATAAATATGAGCTGAAATAGAACCAGCTAGTACAAGGAATTTGAGGAAAACTAACCGATGGTGGGGCATGACAGCAGGCTCATGGATGGAGAGGTACAAGATAATATAGTAGCTATCATTTTAAAAGGCAGGTCCAAGTGGCCAAGACCTGAACTCACGAATCATGGTTCACCTATATAGTTACTTTGATAGAGGACTTTTTACAGTTCCTGACCTTAAAAAGCATGCACCTACTATACACTATCATGGCCACCTTAGGTGCTCTGCCGAATTAAATACAGATAATCTGTGGATTAGCCAAGTCTCATTTAAACTGGAATATCACATATACGTACACGAAAATAGCTCAAAGTCTATAGTCACCTAAATGAGAACTTGATTATTGAATTAGGATTGCAAATAAAAATTTAGGGTTTTGATTTCATGGCTAGAATCTCAAAGTAAACACCGACATAATCATCGAAACAAAAGAACGCAGCAGCTGCGAGGTGAAACGACTAATATTCCTCAAAGTTGTGACTTTTGGATGTGTCCCTGTCTGTCGAAGGGAAGGGAAAAAATTAGATACCTGCAACTATTAAATTGAAAACATTGACTTGCAAACTTACCTCAATAGCATATTGCTCAGCAGGTAAACCAAAAGCATCCCATCCCATTGGATGCAATACATTGAAACCTTGCATGCGTTTAAATCGAGCAAGGATATCTGTAGCAGTATATCCAAGTGGATGGCCAACATGCAAACCAGCTCCACTACAAGGATAATAAAGCACCAAAGCAAACTTTAGGCCGCGATTACAGATCCTCATGCAAACAGTTTGTCCAATCTCAATGACCAAAAGGAACAGCAACAATAAACCCAGTGTAATCCCACAAATACCAAAGGGGACTTTTGTGCAATCTCAATGACTGAAAATTGTAATTACTAAGAACAGGAGGTCAATTGCCAAAGCTCACAATGGGTTGGCAACTATCTACACCAGAATAGTCCTTTCGGTAGCTGACTGCAAATGTTGCACATGGGCAGAAATTGCACTTCTAAGAAAACTTTTTTTGGATAAGGCACTTAATTCTAGGAAAACTAGGGGACTCAATCAGTATATGGTTGAATTCGATGAGTATGATCAACATTAGCAGGCTTTATGCTATATCTAATTTGGATAATCATGGACCATTGATTATTGTGTAGCTTCAGCAATAATTTTGAGAACAGATATAACGAAATGAAATGCTATTGATGATGGTAGTATTAACATATTGGAAATAACTATGCTCGAATTAAGCAGAGAAGTCATAATATAAAAAAAAAATAAGAGATTAGCTGCACTATAGCAGTAGCACTTGAATACCTCATTTAAACTTGGTGGAAAGGGCATAAACAGAGTTGTGAGAAAATGAATGACCAACTCATGTCGTTTATGAGAACAAAGAGGAGCAAAGACTGACGTCTAGTACCAGTATCATATTAAATATCATAGATTATGCAACACGTAGTACATCCTAAATAATTTAGATTATGCTACTATATATTGCTACAGTATCAAACCAACCCAGTCAGAGGATCAACACTGGAAAACAAATAACTCTACAAGCTTAAAGCTCCAAATAGTATGACGAGGATATATATCTTATCATCTTTTACCCCTTCCAATTCTCTACTGGGGATACCATATCGAGTATCAAATCACTCGTGTAAAGCATGAGGAGTGCAGGAAAACACATTCAAGAACCCAGTTTAACCACCATCCTGCTACGGAAGCACAACTTATGTCTAATAATTCTACAAAGTAAACAACAGCTCCCCCAAAAGAATTGTGTACAAACAAGTATAAACAACTCGAAGACACTCCTTCGAACAATCTAAGAGTCCTGACTTAGATCCAATTTGATCAAATTTGAGAACTAATAAGACCAAATAATTTTAAAAAAATAAATCTTAGATATCTTAAAGCATGAGTAAAATTCAATAAATTGCACAAATCAAATTGACAAAAAATGTACTACTCTATTCCGAAAAATACAAGTATTGCCATTGGGTAGTGAAACAATTATTTCTTGGACTATGGTTTTTTCAAATACTTCGAATATTATTGTAAAGAAATGGACCTTGAGCCTAACTCAACCCAAAAACTAGCTCATGATGGGAGGATTTCCCAAAAACATATAAGGAGAACAACCATCCATCCCACAACCGATGTGAAACTTCTAAACCCCCTCCCCCTCCTCGAACACCCAGGATTGGACATCTGGAGCGTGGATAATATAACATAGGGGCCCAACATAGGGTAAACCAAGAATTTGAATAGGTCTGGCGCTGATAACATATAAGTAATGGACCTTGGGCCTAACTCAACCCCGAAATCTAGCTTAAGATGTGAGAATTACCTAAGACTATATAAGGGAACCAACTCTACAACCCACAACCAATATGGGGCAATTTAGCACCTCCACCCTGCATACCCTGCATGCCCAGGCTGCCAATTGGGGCGTGAATAACATAACATGGGGCTCAACATTGAGAAACACAATAACAATGATTGGTCTGCCTCTAAGTACCATATTAAGAAAATGGTACTTGAGTCTAACTCAACCTCAAAAACCAGCTCGTGAGATATGATAGTTCAATACCATATAAGGAGACCAATTACCATCGCACACATCACGACCTATGTGGGACTTCAACCCCCTATCCACATGCTCAAGACTAGACATCTAAAAAGTGGACAGTGTAACATATGGGCACAATATCGGATAAACTAAGAATTTGAATCAGTATGGTTCTGATACCATGTCGAAGTCTGTTATTATCTGATCTAAAAACTTAAGTTATTAGAGAGAGTACACTTTTATTTACTTAATTATGTCTTCAGCATAAGTGTGCGAACATCTAATATAAAAGCCTAAGCTATTCGAGAGAGCACACTTTTATTTACTTAATTATGTCTTCAACATTGCCTCTCATATACGGGCTTGTTTTGTTTTATGAGCCAAGCATATACAAGTTCTTTTGATAAGAGGTGGTAGTGAGACTCGAACCCAGGGCATCTGTCATTCCGATACCATGAGAAAGTATATGAGCATTCGACCTAAAACCTTAAGGCAAAGGGTGTAGTAACCAATATCATTTAAACTTGCTCAAAACCCCAACACAACCAATGAGCAACAAGTATATTTATTAACACCCTCCAGCACGGGTAACTCGATACTAGTTTATACGTGAACCGAATATTTTATTTTTTAGTCTTTTTTAGAATATTGAAGAGTAGCCTTGATGTATGAGACTACACTCAACGGGCAGAAGGGTGGGACTAGAGCTGAGAGTAGAGTCACCAGACGGCGCTTGTAGCAAACTTTGTGGCTCATTGGGCAGCATTGAGGGAGAGAAACCGAGAGCGATAGAATATGAAGATAGAATGAGGTTGTGCAAATGGGCTTACAAATGATAAAAGAAACTGTAATTTAGAACTTTTTATGTAGCTCGGTATTTGGAAAACAAGAAACTACGATCTTAATTCACATGAAAGTTAGATACATAAGTCAATCTGACCACCCTCATGCTACATAAAAAAAAAATTATGTCTAATAATCTCTTAGCTTAGCTTTACCATTTTCAAGTAAGTAACAACTTACTCACAAATATTGTGTACATACACAATGGAAAGTCGGGACCAATGTACGTCCAAGTTGAAACTAAAACATATTCCCAACTAATATCGCCTGTGTGGATCTTTAAGATATTGTAGGTCTTTCGAGACAACTCTCTTCCATATGATTTTAGGTCAATGTATCCTCTTTTAACACCTTCATTTACCATAGTTTCGCACCTACAGATCAGTATTTTTGGAGGTCTAGTAGGACACTAACAAACCATCTCAAGTGATCTTTTCTCGTTTTATTCTCAATATGTGCTAGTTGCTCATTCTGTCCATCTCAGTATTTGTATCCTTGCAACACTCATCTTATAGATGTATTGGACTTTAACAGCCAACTTTCACTCACATATAACATTTTTGGTCTTATAAATGTTCTATAGAATTAACCTTCTCTTTGATAGGCATCATTCTATCACACAATACCTCGGTAGTACTTCCTCGTCTCAAGGTATAGCAAACACATTATTAACATTTTGTTAACTTGAAATAACACTTTCCAATATAAATAAATGTTACTTACAAGTGTATGTTGTGAAGCTAAAGTATTTGTATTTATAAAGAATATTACTAGTATAAACTACAAGTACGAAATCAGGAAAGATGACACTGACTTTTTGTAAAGTTTATTTCTATTTTATGACTCAAACATGTTAAAAATTTGGTATGTTCTAGCATCATTTAGAGAACTTGACACACTCAGAGAACTTGGTGTATGCGAGGACACTAACTTTTCCTGTATTTAAATTTTATCTTGAGGGTCGAAGTGCACAAATACCCGATTCTGCTATCGCCATTTAAGTTGTACCCAAAACCCAAAACAAAATTTGCAAATATATCCACTTTGTAACCACGTCAGATATACAGGACTGAAGTTGCAAAAAATTGTGTCTGAAATTTGGCAAACTTCAGACAATTTTTGCCTGAAGGGTGGCCTTGTCACGGCCAAATATCAGCCGGTTTTGCATAAAGTTTGACCTGGCTTGCCAAGGCCAACTTCAAATATTTTCAACTGAAGTTGTGACCTAGGCAAGGCCAAACTTCAGACATTTCTTACTGAAGTTGTGGCCTTGGCAAGGCCTAACTTCAGACATATAACGGCTTGCCAAGGCCAACTTCAAACATTTTTTACTGAAGTTGTGGCCTTGGCAAGACCAAACTTCAGATATATAATGGCTTGCCTAGGCCAACTTCGAACATTTTTTACTGAAGTTGTGACAGCATGGCCAAATTTCGGACTTTTTTACTGAAGTTGATGCGTTGGCAGGGCCTAACTTCAGACACATAATGGCTTGCCAAGGACAACTTCAGACATTTTGACTGAAGTTGTGGCCTTTGCAAGGCCAAACTTCAGACGTATAATGCTGCACTTCAGACACTTTGGAATGAGGTTAAGCATATATTTGGCTGCACTTCAAACATTTTGGCATGATAATTTGCCATTGTTTTCAAGCTTTCCCAACAACATCTATTTGAATTTACTTTTCATATTCAAAATCCAACACCATTCTACAAAACACTATACTTCAATTGTTATAAGTTTGAAAAATTATTACTGTACAACAACTAAGAAAAAGAAAAACGAAAGACAGAGCAGAACAAATTTTGTAGAAAGTTACCATTAATTTGGGTACCAGTTAAACTTTTTCAAAAGAATGGGTACAGTGGGACGACCAAATTGGGTACCTGGTGAAATTTAACTATCTTGAGTACAAATGTTACAGGAAAATGAACAAAGATAATCAATGTCCTAATTCAAGATCATTTTGTTGGTTCGACTTTGTAAACCTAATACACTGAGGGGTCGTTTGGTAGGAGGGATAAGTTATCCCACCTTTTATCCATGTAGATGGGATTGGGTGGGATATCAAAGGAGTTATCCCACCAACCAAACATGAGATTAATTCCGATCCCATGGGACTAGTAATCCAATCTCATCTTATCCCTCCTACTAGACGACCATTGTGTAGGTTAATTCCTTCTCATGAAAATAACACTCCATAGAGCTCCCTTCTCGCCAAAAAAGGAACAAGGCATAGAAACACACCTAAACTATGGTGAAATTGTCAATTACACACCTAAACTATGTGAGTATCCTATTAGACTCCTGAACTTATTTTTTCTGTATTATTACCCCTCCACTAATTACCAGGTAACAAACAAGTTAAAACATATCATGTGCATGCACGCGCCTATACTAGACAAAAAAAAAGGAGGGTTTTAATGTCTTCATTTATTGTTTCAATGTGTCTGAGACTTTGAGAGATGATGAGTTCCCGTCGGGTCTGAAAGAATCAAATGAAATAAGACATCAAAATTCCTCTTTTTTTGCCTAATACTTTTTTGTCTGGTATAGGATATATGACCTCACATAGTTTAGGTATGTAACTGGCAATTTTACAGAGTTTAGGTGTGTTCCTATGCCTTATTCCGTCAAAAAATGATACTCCACAGTCAATCCTTGGCACATAGCAATTTAAAGTTGAAAGAGTGGGATAACAGCATGTACCTTGGATATGGGAACATATCAAGAACATAGAATTTGGGCTTGGAAGTATCAATCTCATCAGGGGTTCGAAATGTCTTATTCTCTTCCCAATAATGTTGCCATTTTGGTTCAATTTCATGAAACGGGTAAGCCCTTTTGACCTGCTCATTAGTACTTTGCCCATCAACTGCCTTTACTACCTCAGTCACTGTACTTCCGTTAGAACTTTTTGTGCAATTGGAGACTCGGAAGCGCACATGGGTACAAAATTGGCGGCGGTGCTGGGGCGGAGAGTGTAAGTGTACGTCGGTGGAGAGGAGGACGAGGGAGGAGCTGAGGTGGAAAGTGGTGGTGCGTGGAAGTATGGAATTGGGTGCATTGCTATAAGAAGAGGGGGGGGGGGGTGGAGTGAAGGAGTTGCAGTGGTTAGAGAAATTTTGCTGAGAAGATGAAGATTAGATAATGCAGTCATGGGCTTGGCTAGGCAAGTGATGGATGCTCAAAAATAGTGGACTGGAGCTTTACTTCACGAATTTATCCCGGACACATGTATAAAATAACATAGTTTGACTGAGCATAAAGTTTAAAAAATATTTTTTGAATCTTATAATTTAGAATAAGTCAAAAATATTTGTGTGATTATGATCATCTCGTTAAACGTAAAAAGTAAATTTTAAAGTTAAATTATTATCAAATAAAAAAAATCATTCTTTTTTATACTGACGAAAAAATAAAATGTATCATGTAAATTGCAAATAGAGGGAGTAAATTTTTATGAGATAAGGTAGATACTCAAAATTAAATTTGATATTAAATTTATACTTTATTTAATTAAAGATATAAGAAATAAAAAATATTTATTGCATGGGTTACCAAATCCACATTCAAAGCTCCAAAAAGATCATGCTTGATCAACCTTTTCTTGTTCCTTAAGGATAAGGCCAAGCTAGTCAATTTACCATGTTTGTGAAACCCTACTAGTGCACTACCTTTTACCCTATAAAAAAGGGTGTATTTGGTTTACCCTTGTGCTTGTGCTCTAGTTACCATGGAGGAAAGAGAGATACTTGTGAAGGAGAGTTTCGAAGTAGTCTTTTCTTAGCACATGTAATTGGGTGTAGAGTTATTAGAATATTTGCACAAATTGGATGGATAGCAAAATCTTGATGGATCGTCGGGATTTTAAATTGATAGACAAGATTTGTTTTATCACGTAAATTGCTAGGATTTCTACAATTTTTGATGAATTGTCAGAATTTTGATCATAAATCTTGAAGTATTTCAAATTGATGGACGGAACTTGTCTTATCACAAATCCTGATAGAGGATTTAACTGTGGTCAATTTCTCACTAGAGTTTTGTTCACAAATCCTAACGAATTACAAGAATTTGACCGTTACTCATTTCCAACCATAAATAAGTAACGGGTCTTCAATTTTTTACAACACATGAAGATGGTGAAGAAAGAGAGGGCGTATGAGAAGAAGGAAGGAAAATTCTGGGTTAGCTGATTAAAAGTAGCTTATAAGTATCAAGTGCTGAAAAATGTTTTTAGGTGCTGAATTTAACTTTATAAATAGACAGTTATTTGTTTGGCTAGAGGTATTGAAACTGACAATAAAAATTAGGTATTATTTGCTTTTATTAAGATTAATATATTTGAATATTAAGATGTGGTGGAGCAGTATAGGGAGAGGAAGAGAGACTTACATATGGTTTTTATTGACATTGAGAATGCATACGACAAAGTCCCTATGGAAGTTCTATGGAGATGTTTGGAGGTTAGAGGTGTACATGTGGCGTACATTAGGGCGATCAATGATATGTAAGATGGAGCCAAGACCAGGGTACGAACAGTAGGAGGAGACTCGGAGCACTTTTCAGTGATGATGGGGTTACACCAGGGATCAGCTCTTAGCCCATTCTTATTTGCCTTGTTGATGGATGGACTGACGCGACAAATCCAATGGGAGGTGAAATAGTGTATGTTATTCGCAGATGACATAGTACTGATTGATGAGACTCACAGTAGAGTGAACACTAAGCTGGATGTTTGGAGACAGACTCTGGAGTCTAAAGGGTTCATGCTGAGTAGGACCAAGATAGAATACTTGGAGTGCAAGTTCAGTAATGGGAGCGACCTTGAGACAGGCGTGGACGTGAGCCTTGGTACTCAGGTCATCCCAAAGAAATGAAGCTTCAAGTACCTCGGGTCTAGTATCCAATGGGATGGAGAGATTGATGATGATGTCACACATCGTATTGGGGCAGGGTAGATGAAATGGAGACTCGCATCTGGAGTCTTATGCGATAAAAAAGTGCCACCAAAACTTAAAGGCAAACTCTATAGGGCGGTGGTTAGACCGACTATGTTGTATGGGGCGGAGTGTTGGCCAGTCAAGACTTCGCACATCCAAAAGATGAAAGTCGCGGAGATGATGATGCTGAGATGGATGTGTGGGCATACGAGGAGCGATAAGATTTAAAATAATGATATATGGGATAGAGTGGGAGTGGCCTCGGTGGAGGATAAGATGCGTGAAGCGAGGTTGAGATAGTTCGGGCATGTGCAGAGGAGAGACACAAATGCCCCAGTGCAGAGGTGTGAGAGGTTGGCTAAGGATGAGTTCATGAGGGGTAGAGGTAGGCCGAAGAAGTATTGGGGAGAGGTGATTAGACGGGATATGGCGCATGTGCAACTTACTGGGGACATGACCTTAGATATAGGGTTGTGGAGGACACGAATTAGGGTAGTAGGTAGTCGAGTGTAGTCCTACGGTTGCAAACTAGTAGTTGTACCGTAGGCCCGCTTAGCCTATCATACTAATAGGCGTAGTATGACCTTATAGTCCCCTGTAATTTGATTTCTGTTGTTATGTGTTCTTTGTTTAGCGTTACATACGCTGGTTACTATTTACTTTTTCAGAATGCGCTATCATCTTTGATATCAATATTTTCATACTGCTTTTTTGACCGAATCTGATCGTTTCTCTTGCTTTGCTTGTGCTTATGCTCTATCTTGAGCTGAGGGTCTCTGGGAAACAACTTCTTTACCTACCAAGATAGAAGTAAGTTCTGCGTACACTCTATCCTCCCCAGACCCCACGTTGTGGGATTTTACTAGGTATGTTGTTGATAAGTTAAAGCTGATCAACTTGTGATTTTTGGTTGATTTTGATATTTACTAAATGCGTAATAAACAAAAAACAACCAATAAATTTAGTCAAACTAACACTTAAATTGGTGAGTTAAAAAGTGGTTTATCTCGTGTACTTGAGATGTAAGGTTGTCGAATTCGTCAGTTTTTTAGACATTCTTTTACAATCGTGGTATTCGGGTTAGCTTGCGCATGACTCGATTGATTTCATCAAGACAAGTATCAGGTAATTCTTTTAAAAATTTAGAGAGATAAAAAGAAATCACCTAATATTTTTATAGGAAAGTATGGAGGACGAGAATTAGGGTAAAATGTAGTAGGTAGCTAAGAGGGTATCTGGAGTGCAATATTCATTCTTTCTTTTCCTTTTCCTTTAGTAGTAGTACTCAGTTATTGCGTAGTCACTTAGTTTTCTATACGTATTACTATATGTGGTTGCATTTGTTGTGTCTTGTTGTTTTGTTGTCTGGTTTCTTACAATTTTGTGTTAGATACCTTTTTTTTAGTCAAGGGTTCATCGGATACAACCTCTCTACCCTACAAATACAAGATAAAGTTTGTGTACATCTTACTCTCGCCATGCTTCACTTGTGGGAGTACACTGAATATGATTGTTATTTTATTAGAAGAGTGTTTGAAAGTGGAACGTGAAACTCTTACCATCTTTCATTAATTGTCCATTATAAAGGTAATTTTGGTACATTATAGAAATTTAGTTTATGTGAAAGGTCGTTAATTTTTAAACTTAGTGCTCATCAATCTAGGACGAGAGTAATTCATGTAGTAGTACAAAATGGCTTACATGTTAATAATTATCATAAATACTTCTAAGATATGCTTTTCTAATACCATTTTGTTAAATTTGTTCCATATACCTCTTTATCTTTAGTGCACTGATTTTCAAGTTGGACCAATTTTGGAGCAACAATTCACATTGATGCTTCAAATTTTGTAGGCACTCGCTATTTAGGTCGAAATAACTATAATTGAGTTTAGTTGTCGATGTCATAATTTTGATTATCAAAAGTAACTTGTGCTGTTATCAATTGTAAATCCCTCTTAGGAAACCTGTTACTGTTAATCTGTTACTTGGTTCCACACGGACACCCCATAGTTTTATATATCTAAAATCTTTTAAAAAATCCTAGGGGTTCATAATTCCTAAAAGAGTATAATACCTTGAGCACGACTATAGAAAGTATTTGCATGAAATTTCACATTATATTCCATTATATAGTTAAATACAGAGGTTGAAAGAATGGGGAAAGACTATACTGATATCCCAGTCTCTATTTCGAAGAAGCTGCCTTTATTGCAAGAGTATGATATCAAAAAGAATGTCCCTTTAACATTTACTTTTCTACAGGCAACAATGGTGAAGAGGACCTAAGCTGCAAGAAGTGTGTATCAAAATTGTCCTCGGCCTAACAGCTAAAAGAAAATCGAAGGACAATAGCAGCAACAATACCAACTGCTACTGCTGCTAAAGAAAACTGTTGTGCAAAAGTTTGTACTGCTATTTCTCTAAACTATGTACGTGAGCTGCTCTAAATCTGTGACAACTTGGTTGATTGCATGAATGATCATCTTCTTTATCTGTTCCATCAGAGGACGAAACAAGTCAGTAAGAAATGGAGGCTAGGCTTAAAGTAGCCAGATTAAAATAAAGCATTTTCAGATGGTACCTCTAGTTTGTCTTCTCTGGCCTTGTGGCCTTTCGGCAATTTCCTGAACTCAACCGTGAGGCGGAGGCATTCTCGAATGTTTTCAGGAGAAACAAAATCGGCAGCAACTTTGGTACACGACTGGAAAGTTGAAAATAGCTGGTTACTAGATGAACTTGGTCATCCGGATTTTCATGGAAAATAAAACTAGTTGACAAGTATGATTCTTACTTTGAGATTACGCACTTGGTGAGGGCATCCTGCTGGAATGAAAACTGCCTCTCCAAGTTTTTGCTCGAAGGTCCAAGGTTCAACCCCTAAAATATTAAACATCCACATTTTGAGTTTATTGAAGAAAATGTCTTTTCCTGTTCTCAAAAAAGGATAAATAGCAAGGTAAATCACTAACCATATTCTTCCTTTAGTTTTCTCTTGTGCTCCAAAGTTAAGTAGAAGGTTTGGTCATGGATTGGGTGAAAAACCTGATCAACGGGACAACAGTAAGTGTGCCTGAATTCCTTAGCGTGCTTTAAAAGATACTCCTCCAACTTGGGTACGTCTTCCCTTCTGAAGATGTCCCACAAGGCACCTCCAGTCATCTCCGTATCATCAGATGTTTTATCCTCCCTTTTGATCTCACTAGACATCTTCATAGGATATTCATCGCCCTCACGCTCTAGGCGCTCTCTTTCATCTTGAGCTCTATGCTTCTGTTTCAAAATTTCAATTGCAGACTGCTGCTCATCACTTATAGCCATCTCTGATGTGTGTGTCAAAATATTTATCTGAGCAATTCAAAATTTCGACAACATCAGCTTGTCAATAAATTAGCACCAAAAAGTAACAATTGGAATCTAATAGTAGGTATTGGAAAAAGTATTAACTCCCACTAAGGTGAGATTAAACATAAAACTAGATTGTAGCATGTGGATACGCACAAACTCTTGATCATTCTTTATTTAACCCGAAATGTGACAATCAGACGTGAATTCAGGATTAGAAGTTTATTGGATTCTCTTGAACCAGCAAAGCATACTATAAATCTGCCACTGGCCGGTGACAATCGTACTAAGGTGAGATTAAACATAAAACTAGATTGCAGCATGCGGATCAGCATGATGAACTCCTGATCATTCTTTAGTTTACCTGAAGTCTGATATCAACTGTCAAACTTATTATATAGGACCGGCCATGAGGTTTATGAGTCTTACTAGACAACTTAAGGCAGAATTGGCTAAACATGGTGCTATATTTGGTTAATACACTGGGTATGTTGTTGTTGTTTTGTTTGTCAGTTTTAGCTCCCATTTTGGAATCTTCATACAGTTGAGACACCTTCTTGTCAACAATTCGGTTCTACCTTTTGGAAGTAATGAAATATCCTCTAAATTGTGATTTAAAGTATTAACCAGTGCTACTCACAAGTCAACACGGACTGACCACGTGGTATTACATAACATACATATATTAGGCAGTGGCAGTGACATGAGAATAAAGTGAAGAAGTCAAATGGACGAACTAAAATTGTCCTGTTGAAATCATACCGCATCTGACATATCACAGTGGAGCTTTGTCACCGAATCCCCTCTTCCAAGTTCCTCGGTGACACCATATGCAATGTATGTCTTTGGACCCAAATCAGGTTTTAAGACACCATCCGGTAATTTAACAGCAAGATTCAGAATGCCTATCCTTGGATCTGTGTACTCTTGAAACGGCAATGCACTGATGAACTCATCACAGTGCCGAGGCAAGAGATCCTCAAACTTGTCAGACGGTGGCCAGTCTTTAAGTTTGAGCATTTCAGGCCAGAAATTTTCGTATCTTCTGCCTTCTGTATATCCTTTAAAAAACTTTCGAGTATTGATCTCAACCTGCAAAAGTTTTATATAATTTACGTTCAACACAATGGCAGATAGTCATATTTTAATAACACCATGTAGCTATTCAAGAAGCAACTGCTTTAATATGAAGAAACAAGTTTTTTTAACAAAAGGATACTAGAAGCAAAAGATCTCAATTAGGAAACATGCTTATTACCAAATGAAAAGGCAGTGGAAGGATGAATAAGCGGAATGTGGTGAGTACAAAGTCTGTTGATAAGGTAGAAAAGACAGGAAATGAGAAAGAACCTGACAGCCAGCCAGACAGTCGATAGCCTTTACTTCTGACATACTTGTAAGGATCTTTGAATCAGTGCTCTCACATAGTGCACGCCACATCACCATTGGTTCCCAGCTTAAACCGCTTGTATGCTCGAGAACATTTCGTACAATTACCGGTTCACCCTTGGCCCAGTGTCTGCGGAAGTGTAAAAGTGCATCGTCCTCCATAGCATCCTTTGCAGTAATGGAATACAAGCAGTTATCATCAGAACCAACTCTAGAAGCCGCCCTGTGTAACAGTTCAGGGTCATCCGTTCTACAAGTTGGCTGAGAAATCATCTGGGAGAAATTGCATTGAATCAGAATTCTTTCTGCTTTTGCTTCCAAGGTTGAGATCCAGTTTTTCGGTAGCAGATGCTTGAGCTCTAAAACACAATTTCCACATCCACCCATTTCTACAGGAGCACACATGATATTACCATCATAATTAGCAACCCAAGTTATTGGTTTGTTCTGGTCCCATCGAATTTCCATATTATGAAAACTTTCAGGCAGTGGATCTCCACCGTGCATATAATCATGACCTCTATTTGAATATTGGAAAACTGCTTCATAGCTATATCCTGGAAACTTGCCTTCCCGAAGCTCTTGGCAGCAACTTAGACATAGCTCGTATGAGCAATCTGGGCAGCTTCGATGAAGATCGACTATTGAAGTTGAACAATTGTTGCTGCTCCAAGGCCAAGAAAAGCATAAGCATAAAACCTCCAAAATTAAGGTCTGCAAACATAACATTTCATAATAGCTGAAAGAACAAAAGAGAAAAGAGAGAGAAGATATATTACCAGTAAACTCGCTCATCATTGTAACAAAGTGATTGTTTAATTTCAACTGAAGATGAAGATACTCCTGTGATAAAAACTGTATCAATGTAAAAATTCATCGGACTCGGTGTCTTGTTTCTTAAACTTAGATACATACCACGAATAGAAGACTCCATATCTATCTCCTGAATTTGTTCCTGATGAAATTCTTTCAAAAAGGGAAGGAGTGTGATAATCAAATAGTGCAAATGCTCAATCTTTTCACGATCAGTTAGATCCCTTCTTGATGTCTTCAAGGAAAGAAATATTCAGCAGTAATTAGAAAACAAAAGCAACAAGCTATTGTTTAATTAAAGGAAAAGACAAACCTTAAGCATGCCACTTGAGTGTAAGCACAAGTTGCAGTTACATTTTCCACGACAATATGGACAAACCTCTGAGACTTCCTCTTCTTCCAATTCAGGATACCTGTTCATCACCAAAAATAAATAGCAGGAAGCTTAAAATGATGTTAAAATTCCATTCGACACTAAAAGGGAATCTCTAAGCATTTGGACAACCACCAATATAAGAGATGCACATTAGAGGTTTACCATTCCCTGATGCACTGGATACAGTAAAATTTCTCTTTACACTTCCTACAAGGAACAACAATTCTTCTGTCACTTCTTCTACATTGATGACAATTTACCTGCATAGGATAAAATTAAAAAGTGTCATCGTCTGAAAGAAATAAGAAAAAAGAGAAGAAATGCCATTTAAAGTAAAAGATGAATAAAAAGAGCTTGACCTTCATCTTTGTAGATCTATCTATTCTACTTCTTGAAATTGTCGAACCTGAGGACGATGAGGAGGAAGGCAATGAACTACAAGCAAATAACTTCCCTGAATTATTTATTGTATCTTTTATACTATCTTTTGGTTTCAACTCATGTGAAACATCACTCCTTTGGCTTCTTGTGTTACTTGGTATGAAATGTTCATCACTTGTTGGAGAAACTTCATACTCCTCAGTATCATCTTCCCACTCACCATCAAAGTAATCATGATCGTATCTCTTGAATGATGCAGCGGCATGTCTTACAGATGTCCTTTTATTTTCTGGATCTTTTCCATGAACTCCCTGCTTCTGTTTTCCGTTCTTGGACAAACTTGGCTTTTCCTTGCACACATTCCACTCGTCTTCACTTTCATCCACCTTATCCATTGTACTATCTTCTTGAGGAATCTTCTTCTTACTTGGCGTTACACATTGTTCTCCCTTAAGTTTAGCACGCGCCCAGGACGGAAATGAACTACAAGCAGGTAACCTCCCTGAATCTTTTATTATATCTTTCAGACTATTTTTTGGCTTCGGTTCATGTGAAACGTCACTTCTCTGGCTTCTTGTGTTACTTGGTATATGAGGTTCATCACTTATTGGGAAAACCTCATACTCATCAGTATCATCTTCCCACTCACCAACATAGTAATCATGACCATATCTCTTGAATGTTGCAGTAGCACGTCTTACAGATGTCCTTCTATTCTCTGCATCTACTTCATAAATTCCCTGATTCTTCTTCCCATCCTTGGACAAACTTGGCTTTTCCCCCCACTCGTCTTCACTTTCATCCACCTTATCCATTGTACTATCTCCTTGAGAAATCTTCTTCTTTCTTGACGTTCCTAGACATTGTTTTCCATTTAAATTAGCAGCCGCCCTTTTAGTCTCTGAGCCTTGAATTTCACGAGTCCATGGCATTTTCTTTCCAACCTTGGAAAAACATGGCTTTTTCTTGCACACACCCCGCTTTTCTTCACTTCCATATTCCACCTTGTTCATTGTATTATCTCCTTTATGAGTCATCTTCTTGCTTGAATTTCCTGGACATTGTTCTAGATTTACTTTATCAGGCATCCTTTTCGTCTGCGAATTTCCACTTAGAAGAACTTTATCGTTCCCTTTATTTCTCGAAGGTCCTTTTCTAAGAACTTTTCCCTTGTTGGAATTTCTCAAAAACTTCTCTGAATTTCTTAAACTATTCAACGCTTCATTAAGTGGCATCTCAAATTTTGTTAAGGATCCTGGATAATACTCTTCATCCCCTTCCTCTGCCTCTTCCTCTTCCTTTTCACTCTCCTCTTCTTCATCATCACTCATCAATTCATTCCAAATCATATCACTTAGTCTCCTCTCTACTGAACGATAATGCCCCTTGGAGGCGATTCTGCTACAAGAACCTTCAGATTCCTTTACAGTCATTGTTTGCTTAGCTACCGTCTTGGTTCTCTGTGATTTAATCATGGTCCTCTTTGGCTTTTCCGCTGTTTTTATTTTCTCTCCCGAACCACCTGATAAACGTGCATCCTCCTTCCTGATTGCAACCTTCGTGTGCTCTGACACAGTTCTTTTTCCACGGGAGATGCCAGGCTCAGAACAAAGCTTTTGTTTCTTGTTAGGTAACTCGGTAACGTCGAGCAGCGACTCTGCATTGTCCTTTTCAAGTTTTTCTTCATCACGATTTAGGTAAAACTTTCTCTTCCTAAAAACCTTAGACGGATTTCTCGCTCTTGGTGCGTGTTGATTCTGACTGCTCAATGGCCCTTGTTTCGCAACTAACGTTGCCATCTTCTACTCCAAAACAACTTAAAGATGGAACTTAATAAGCAAAAGTATATACATTTCATAATTATACTAACTTCAAATATGAATTTTCAGGATAAATGGTTGTGCAAGAATGTTATAAACAACAGTTTGAACCTTAGATGCTAAGTTAAATCAACCAAACATCAGCAAGTAGATTAAAATCTTAATGCAAAAAACTTAGACACTAAAATGGAATTATATCAAACTAACCGCAAAAAACTTAGACACTAAAAAATAGAAGGGCAGCCCGGTGCGCTAAGATTCTACTATGCGCGGGATCCAGGGAATGGCTGGCCACAAGTGTATATTGTGCGCAGCCTTACATTATATTTCTGCAAGAGGTTGTTTTAACGGTTTGAAACCGACCTCTTGTTCACGTGACAGCATGTCATGGGTTCAAACCTTAGACACTAAAATGGAATTATATCAAACTGACATCAACAAGTAGATTAATTTCTTAATGAAAATCTACTGTTTGTACTCATTTAAAAGCTGCAGAACAAAACCCGAGGTGACCCAAATCAACAAAACTGGGTCAACCAGTCATCACCTCAAACCAATTCACTATATAAAAATAATAATACTAACAAATGAAATTCCAAATCAATTCATGTATCAATTTCCACCAAATCAATTAATCGGCATTTCAATCTAAAAACAAACAATCACTCAATCCTTAGAATCCATCCGAAATTCATTCAAATTCCCAACACCCATACGAAAATTAAAACGAAAACAAAAAAAACGAATTTGATTATAACCCAAGATCAATCATATACAAAAGTAACGGAAATTCAACTCACATAATCAATGGATCAGTTCAAACAGCTTCGATTGAATTCCCACAATTCTAATTCATCATGCTATGAATTTCAAGAATTAAAATAAATGGGCTCAAGACAATTTTTTTTTAAAAAAGAGAAAAATGAAATTCGATAATGTGATCAAATAAAAAAAAAAGATGGAGAAATTCATAAGCCGGGTGGTTATGAAGAAGGCCCAAGAAAACCATATATGAGGGAAACCAAACAGAACAAAACAGTGGGTGCTGCTGACTGTCACACTTTTTTTTTTTGCTCTATTAGGGAGTTGGATTTTGTAGCAGTAAAGAAAAGGGTCTATTTGGGATTTTTGGGAAATTGTGACTTTTAAGAATTTATCCTCATTTGATTAGAATCCACACTAAATTTTCCTGAATGTCCAATTTATATCTTTTCTAAATCAATCATACAGAAAAAAATTCAAAAATATATGTTTGGAAAGCTTTGGTCAAAACTGTTTGTTATACATTGTTTTATTTTAGGAATAAAATTTATAGGCAGATACTATTACGAGACAATATTGTGCAAAATTACGCGAGCTAAATATTGTTCTTAATCCTTTCGACATACAGTAAATGAATCGATAAATTAATAACTTCGATTAAATAATAATTTTCTTCCGTCCCGACTTGGGCCAATGGGATAAAATAATAACATCGATAAATGCATAAGATAATAATTTAAAAAAAAATTCCTTGAGGCCCACTGAAAATATAAAATAATAATTCATTAAATACGTATGAAAATTACATATATAATTCATAAAATAAAGCATTTCCTAAATAATTTTTATTTCAAACTTTATGCTTTCCTAAAATTACATAACTTGATGATTTTTATTTTTGTACTCACATAATGTTTTTCTCATCTTATCAGTTAGCGTAGACTTTTTTACACCTTTCAAATGAGTAGCCATGGAAGAGAAGATATAATATGTGAATTTTTATATTTTGGTATATGAAGTTAAAGTACATGTGTCTATTTATAAACTCTATATTGTGTATTTGAAACAATTCACAACACTTCATATTCTAATGTACATGCATTCTATTTTGAATCACGTCAATCCAAGATTAATAAACTTCTTTTTGACAAGATTAATAAACTTAGATACAATGCACGATCATTAATTAATTGTTTATTTATTTTCTTTTCTTAGTTACCGAAAAAAAATTAAATATTTAATTTGAGATATATAATGTACAAAATAAAAATCATTCTATAAATTAATAAATAATTTATTGATAAATTAATAAAATATTCATTTATCGATAAATTAATAACTCCGTATAAGATAATAATTTTTCAGGTCCCAAGAATATTCATTTATAGAGGTTTTACGGTAGATGTTATGCTTTTTACGAAGAAAAAAAATATATATTAATGGAGTATAATATTATATTAGTTCTATTTAAGTTATTATAAGAATAAAATTTATAGGCAGATACTCTAACGACACACTATTGTGCTAATTTTTGTGAACTAAATATTGCTCTTAGTCATTTCAACATAAAGATTGTTAGTAATTTTACGAAGAAAAAGGAAAGAATTTTGATACTAGCGAAGCTTAGTATTGAATTAGTTTTATTTAAACTATTATAAGAAACTACATTTTACTTTTTTTTGTTAGAAATGAATTTATATGTAGATATTGTTATGAGACCCAGCTAAATATTGCTCTTAATCGTATCGAAATAAAGGTTGTTAGGATTTTTATGAAAAAACAAAAAAGAAATTCATTACTAACAGAGCATATATTGGATTAGTTTTATTTACGTTAGTATAAGAATCTAAATTTCGCATTTTTAGGAATGAAATTTATAGACAAATACTGTTGCAAGACATTATTATGCTAACTTTTGTGAGCTAAATATTGCTTTTAGTCCTTTCGACATAAAGGCTGATAGGATTTTTACGAAGAAAAAAAAAAAGAATTTTACTTACGGAGCTTAGTATTGTCTTGATTTTATTTAAGTTATTATTAAAAATTACATTTTATTTTTTTAAGGAATGAAATTTATAGGTAGATACTGTTACGAGGCATTATTGTGCAAACCTCTGCAAGCTAAATATTGCTCATAGTCCTTTTAACATAAAGATTGTTAGAGTTTTTACGAAGAGAAAAAAGAATTTTTATACTGACGATGTTTCGTATTATATTTAATTTTTTTCAAATTAATATAAGAATCTACATATTGTTACGAGACACTTTTGTGTCACCTTTTGCGAGCTAAATATTGCTCTTAATTCTTTCGACATAAAAGTTGTTAGGGTTCTTATGAAGAAGAAAAAGAACTGTGATACTAACAAAGCTTAATATGGTATCTATTTTATTAAAGTTATTATAAAATCTACATTTTATTATTTTAGATATTCAATTTATAAGCAAACACTGTTGCGAGCCATTTTTTGTGAGCTAAATATTGCTTCTAGTCCTTTCGACATAAAGGGTGTTGGGGGTTTTATGAAAGAAAAAAGTGGAATTTTGATGCTAACTGAGATTAGTATTGTTTGATTTCAAAGTTATTATAAGAATCTATATTTCACGTTTTTTTAGGAATTGAATTATAGGCAAATGCTATTACGAGGCTCTATTGTACTAAATTCTGCAAGCTTAAAATTGCTCCTAGTCCTTTCAATATTAAGTTTGTTAAGTTATTTACGAAGATTTTTTTTAATACTAACGAAGCTTAGTATTGCATAAGTTTTATTTAAATTATTATACGATTCTACGTGTTATTTTATATTAGGAATGAAATTTATAGGTAGATATTGTTGGAAATTTACTAATGTGGAATTAAATTTATCTCATTATTTATGACTCGAACAATTGGGGTCCCGCACGTCTGAAATGTCATTTCCATACACGTGCAATCTTAGTGCCAAGTATCGTAAATTTCGTTAATGAAAGAGATATTGGTACGTAAGTGAAATGTTTGAGACATAGAATGATGGATGGTTATTGGATAAATAACAAGTGTTCCACGTTGGTAAACGAAGGAAAGATTTGCGAAGTGTAAGATGGAACGGGTCGGAAAGGGTCGCGGCGCCTCCCGGACTGGGCCGCAATGCCGGAGCGCCGCGGCGCCCCCCTTGCGGCGCTAATTCCATGTTTGGCTTCTGGAGCCGCGGTGCCGTGGCTCTAAGGTTGCAGAGCTGCGGCGCTTCCCAGGCAATGAGTGCTCGACGGAAGTCCAAAAGTTTTGCTGATTATGGAGAGGTTTTGGAGCATTAACATGACATTTTTTCCTCCATAACTCAGTCATTATTTGACTGCATTAGTTGGTGATTTAAAGGATCATTACATGGCATTTAAATGGCCATTACATGGGACATTTGAAAGACCATCTTGCACACCTATAAATTGAGGCCTTTGGCTCAATTCTATAGAGCCCCACAATTTACATACAAGTATACTACACCACAAAGAGATCAGTTTTCATGATAAGCAATCCTTCTCTTAGCAATCTTCATTGTTCGTGTTCTTCGCTGAGGTCATTTGTGTTGGCTTTGCACATTTGATAGTTTGTTGTTTCATCTTGGGAGACTATTGTCCACACTTCCGTAAAGCCTATATACGGGGGCAATCTTGTCTTAAAGACATGGAGTCATCTCTCGACTCAGACGGTGGTGTTGTGATTATCTAATTGGTTGCTAAGTGTTTCAGGTGTGAACTTGATTCTCAAAGGACTCTAACCGTTCGAATTCTCAGCGGATCTACAAGCCACAAGTCTAGCAGTTCATGTTCTTGTATTTCTGAATACAAGATCCATATCTGAAGCTCCAATTCAAGATCAAGATATTGACAACTTATTGTTGTAATCTTTGTTGTTTATCCTTTCGATCACTGTAATAGTTATTTACTATTCCCGTACGTGTTTTACATATCCAATAGATATTGTTATGAGACATGATTATGACAACTTCTGTGCTAAATATTGTTGTTAGTTTTCAACATAAAAGAATACTAATTTGGATTTATATGAAGAGAAAAAAGAAACGATACCACGGAGCTTGATGTTGTACTAATAACTTATTATAAGAATCGACATTTTAGTTTCCTTATGAATGAAATGCATAATCAATCTAGAAAAAATATTAGATCAAGAATCTATTGCTCCTGAGTCCTAACTGCATTGTGCTAAATATTGCAGAATGATAGCTTTTAGGAGTCTTTTGGCATGAGGAATAAAATAGAAGATTGTCTTATTTCGTATTTACCACATTTTTAGTATTATTCTTATATCATATTCCATGTAGGTAGCAATTCCAAATTAGCTAATCCGGGGATAAAACAATTAAAGACAAAGAAATCTTCCTCCAAATTAGTTCGTCTTTCAAAATCCTAATAAGTTGAAGGTTAACATTAAAAATAAAAATTTATTCAAATTTATCTTGCCTAAAATGAAACATAACAACAACAAACTCATGTAAAACGAAACATATGTTTTATATTATATTACTGTATCTTTTTAATTCAATTAACCGAACATTTATCAAGAAAATATATTCACTAAATAATCTTATTATTATTTAATTTTCATATCATGATCTCCCCATTATAATGCCGGTAAAATTTATCCTCAAACCAAACGACCCCTTAATTCTTTTGGAATAAGAGTTGTCGGGTTTCTTTTAACAAGAAGGAACTAATATTTCGATATCAACAGAGTTCATTACTGTAGTTGTTTCATTTAAGTTAAAAAGAATCTACATATTAGGTTTAGCTGAAATTACATTCCACAAAGTACTGAAATTTATCTTCGAAAAAAGAAAAATAATGAAGAAATTATATTCAATCAATTTTATTAATGGATTAGATTTTAGGTGATACTTTTTGATTTTTTAAAAATAGAGCAGAAACTCATTTCTATTTTCTGTAAAATAAAACAAAGAAGGATGTTCTAATTAAGATTAAATTGAACTTTTTTTTAAAAGGAAATAATAACGTGACCTCATAAACTGCGTAGCACATTTTTAGTACTCTATGAATACCATCAATGTAGTACATTAATGGATTAGATTTTAGGTGTCGCCACCAATTAATGAGACATCATTTGTGATTGCTTAGAATTTAATATCTTAATCTGATGGCAGTATTGTAAACAGTAGTTTAAAAGATAATCTAATAGAGAATCATCAAGTCAAATTAAAGTGTAGTTGAACGAATTGACTTTTTAAGTCAGTAAAAAATTAGTATTAAAAAGACATTGTTAACACGTTCTTTGCATTACAAAAAATGGGATGTCATGTATAACCATGATTAGAAGGAAACAAACCATTACTAGATTTTAACCATATAAGTCTGCGTTATTTATTTAAAGATATATATGCTAATGATTCTTTTTGTTTTTTAGATATATTTTATGGAGATTTTATTTTGATAAATATGGAGTAAATTTTTCTGTTAGTGCTCTCAAATGATTGAGGAAGGGGTTTAGCTAGGTCTCTAAACATAAATCTTACTAATTAGGCAAGGAAAATAATAATATTTAGCAGGATATTAGTAGTATATTATTATTGGAAGTACATTATGCTGTAAGCCTGTAATTATGAGATTAGATTTTTTTTTAATGTTCTTCATGGTGTGCTTGGTATTCAAGCAATTGATACACCAGCGCACACGGGCACTTATCCAACTTTATCTTTTTGTAATTGTTTTACCTATTCAATAATTAAAAGTTTTATATAATTTAAGCATTTAGCTAATTTGGAATTCACGGAAAAAACTTACTACAAAATAAAACATTCCTTAGGGCCTGTTTGGAAAGCCCCTGTAGTTGAATTTGAGTGTAATTGGGTGTAATTATACAATTTTGACATGTTTGTTTGACCATGTAATTACTTGGTCAGCATGTAATTTGGTGTAATTGGAAGACTATAATTACACTCTCCAATTCTCTGAGGGAGTGGGAGGGGGAGGGGGGGCTGAGAATTACAGGTGATTATATGGTGTAATTATGAGGTTACTTACCGAATCTCTTTTTTTCTTTTTAAATTTATTTTTATTTCTATTCTTCTTAATTTTTTTTTAATTTTAACTTTTAAATTCACATTCTTCTACATAATTTCTCATATTGTGCTTCTTTATTATTTAATTTTCTCATTTTTTAATTTCAATTAGCTATGTTAACTTTCTTTTTTGTTTTTATTTATTTTTTATTTCAGCTAGCTATGTTATTATTCTATTTTTTTAAAAAATACTGAAAGAAATAATCCCTTGATTATTTTCATTAATGAATGAGTATATATACAATTTACAATTTTCATATTATGGAAAATCCTATTCTTATTCTACTCCCAAAACCCTATTCTATTTGTACATGAATTCTATAATTATGTTAAGTGTACAATGCTAATTATATACAAAAAAATATTACCAAAACCATTATATACACGATGTGTATACCGTGTATATGATGCATGTATATTATGGTATATTTTCACACACCCGCAGTCATAGCGGACGATCTTCGTACGCTGAGACTGTCCCTAAAATCTTCAAATAGGGCCGAGGGAAGACCCTTAGTAAATATGTCTGCAATTTGATACCTGAAAGGGACATGTAAGATGCGTACTTGTCCACGAGCTACCGTTTCGCAAACAAAATGGATATCCATCTCTATATGTGTTAGTGCGCTGATGTTGAACATGATTACCAGAAAGATAACATCACTAATATTATCACAATAACCCAATGTAGCTTTCTGAATGGGACAATGAAGCTCTAAAAGAAGATTATGTAACCAACATGATTCAGATACCACATTGGCTACCCCTCGATACTCGGCCTCTGCACTGGAGCGTGATAATGTAGATCGACGCTTTGCAGACCATGAGACCAAGTTATCACCAAGAAACATACAATAACCAGACGTGGAGCGTCTGGTATCTGGACAACCACCTCAATCAGCATATGTATACGAGACAAGTGTAGACGTCGATGATAGATATAAATATAAGTCATAGTTAAGTGCTCCATGGATGTATCGAATAATGCGTTTGAGCGCATTCATGTGCTCAACCCTGGGATAATGCATAAACAAACACATCTGTTGTACGACATACGTAATATCCGGTCTCGTGAAAGTAAGATACTGAAGAGCCCCTACAAGACTGCGATAATGGGTTGGATCCTCATAAGGTGAGCCAGCCGCAGCACCCAGCTTGGGTTTAGTATCAACTGGAGTGAAAGTAGACTTGCACGATGACATACCAGCTCGTTCAATGATCTCAGCGGCATACTTCCTTTGTGATAAGAATAACTCACATGTATGACGAGTGACAGCAATCCCCAAAAAATAACTCAAGGGCCCCAAGTCTTTTATAGCAAACTCGGAACTGAGTAGTGTCATGATAGACTTTCGTAAATCATTAGAAGAAGCTGTCAAAATAATATCATCCACATACAAGAGAATATATGCCAAGGAAGTACCACGACGATATATGAACAGAGAATTATCAGCCTACTGTGAGAAAATCCAATAGTAGATACATAGTCTACAAATCACTTATACCAGGCTCGTGGGGCCTACTTAAGCCCATACAAAGACTTTTTATATAAACAAACATGATGCGGATATTTGGGGTCTCGAAAACCCAATGGTTGATGCATGTAAATTGTCTCCTTAAGATCACCATGTAAGAAATCATTTTTCACATCTAACTGATGAATGGGTCATGTTTTCGAAAGAGTCAAGCTGAGAACATTGTGAATGGTAGCCGGTTTGACCACCGGACTAAATGTCTCACCACAATCCACACTAAACTGCTGAGTTTTACCATTACCTACAAGACGAGCCTTATATCGCGCAAAAGAACCATCAGAATTATCTTTATGAGTAAAAATCCATATAGACCGAATAATATTAACATCAGAGGGACGGGGCACCAACTCCCACGTCTTATTTTCAATACATGCATCATATTCGTCGTTCATAATCAGTTTCCAATTTGGGTTATTTAAACCAGACATTGGGTTACGGGGTAGGGGGATTTAAGGACATTCGAATGTAGATTAAAATGTCATTTTGGTTTTAAAATACCATGTTGACTATGAGTGACCGGTCTGTGACTCGGGGGAGAATTGGGTGGATTTTGGGGGAAATTCGGATGGGGGACGGACTGGCCGGTAGGAAGTGGGCCTGCAGGTCCAACACGGGACTCAAAACAGTAATAGGAGCTGAAGCAGGCGAGGGAGTGGGCTGGACTACCGGCCCAATAGCTGGGCCTGGGACAAGCTGGGGTAGTGGGACGTTGTGGGCCAGCAGGAAGTGGGCCTGCTGGAGGGTCGTGGTCACTGGATCCGCTCATTATGTGGTGCATAATGTACGGGGAGATGTCGGCATCCAAAAAGTTATACGAAATAGGCACGGGACTACTCACTTTAGCAAACGGAAATTGGGTTTAATTAGAAATAACATGGCGACTAATTATGATTTTATTAGATGATAAATCAAAATATTTGTACCCACGATGATTAGATGGATAACCCAAAAATACACAAGCGGTAGAACGAGCTTGAAGTTTGTTAATAGTAGTTGACGGAAAAAGTGGATAGCACAAACACCCAAAGACCCTAAGATGTGAATACAAATGATTCTTATTATAAAGGACTTTAAGAGGAGACGCATATGTCAATCCTTTAGTAGGAAGTATGTTAAGAAGATATGTAGCAATTTGTAGAGCATGATACCAAAAAGAAGGGGGTACGGAAGCATGGACCAATAAAGTTCGGACAATTTTATTAATGGTACAAATTTTTCGTTCGGCTTTCATTTGTGAGGACGTACGAGGACAAGAGAAATGAAAAACTATGCCATGAGTTTCACAAAATTTCCGAAACAACCCATTATCATATCTTTGTCATTATCACATTGGATATTTTTGATGTCCCGTTCGAATTGGGTACGGTTGAATGCTAAAAAATTTAAGAATGTGGAAAAAACTTGAGATTTTTTCACTAGCGGAAAGGTCCATAAAAATTAGAATAATCATATAAAAATAGGACATAATAACGATGGCCCACAGAACTTAAAACGGGAGATGTCCATAAATCACTATGAATAATATCAAATGACATTAAAGTACGAGAAGTAGAGGCTACAAATGGTAATCTAACATGTTTTCCTAAAGGACATGAGTGACAAATTGGGGTACTACGCATACCCTTACAAGAAATAAAATTATTTTTACGTAAGGAAGAAATAACAGACGATCCAGGGTGACCCAAATGAGCATACCATAAGGAAAGAGCTAGAGCTGCAAAAGTAGATGGCAAGGCTTGACTCGAGAGACTGGATGCGGGCGTGATGGGATAAATATCTTCCCTACTATTACATCTCATGAGAGGTATCCCCGTATTGAAATCCTTTACAGAAAACCCAATAGGATAAAAATTAACAGAAACCCAATTATCAGTGGTGAATTTACGGATATATACCAAATTTTTAATTAAGTTAGGGGCATGAAGGGCATTTTTTAGGACATGAGGTGGATGGGGGGGAACAAAGTTGTATGACCGTAACCACGAATTGGAATTGAGTTGCCATTACCAACAATTATGCCATGATTTTTGCTCAAATTGGAATAACACGAGAGAGTACCTTGGTCGGATGTCATGTGAGAAGTGGCGTCGGTGTCCAAGTACCAATTTGCGTCTGTGGGATTCAATCTAAGCGTGTGCATTGCGACTTCAATATCCGTTGGAGTGAGGCCCACAACATGATGGGCCTGTGGAGGTCGAGGCCCAAGCACACCTGCCTGCTGCCCCAGCCTAGAACTGTTTCTTGGGAACCCCTACTGGATCGAAAAACTGGGCCTGTTGGTGTTGGAAAATTGGGCCCAGTTCCCTGGGTAGGCGGTTGGCGGGTAGTAAGGGTTGTTAGGCTCAGGGCCACTGGCCCAGTTCCACGGCCATGGACCCCAGGACTGTGGCCAGTAGGCTTGCAGTCCATTGCCACCGGTCCGGGTGCCACCCCCGTTATTGCCACCTCAATTTTTACCATTATTTTTACGATTCGTCTTGCCTCAACCGTGAGTACGGTTTTGGCTCGAATTGTCAACAAAAACTTGAGAAGTATCGGAGGAAGTCATCATCACCATGGGACTTGCACCGGTAGCCGTCTTTTTAGCCAAGCCGGGTTCTTCTAACGTGAGCATCGAACGGGCTTGATAAAATGGTGGAAGTGGATTACTTTAACGGAGGAGAGTTCCAACGCCATTATAGGCCTCCGATAGGTCTACAACCATTTGTAGAACAAGACGATTATTGGTAACTGGCACTCCAATGTTACGGAGTTGGTCCGCCAATTCCTTGAGCCGTTTACAATAAGCTGAAACATTCGGGAAATCGTCCATGCAGACTTTGGAAAATTACTGCTCAAGGGTGACAATGTGGGAATGTTAGTTATGTTGGAATATATCATGCAATCTATTCCAGGTAGTCATAGCCGTAGTGTCTAGTTCAATAATCGTCTGTAAAAGGTAGGTAGAAATAGTGGAGTAAATCCATTGAAGGACGGTAGCATCAAGAGTGATCCATAACTGAGGATCCTCCGCAGGAGGAGGGATAGCGAGAGGAATTATGTGATGGAGGACTTGATGTGAGATGGCGTGAATTTTAAACAACTCTGCCCACGTCGCATATTGGACGTTTTCCATCTCAAGAGCAATAGGGATGTTGTTGTTGATGTTAGAAACAGTAAGACATGATGAAACAAGTTATTTGACATTGACATAACGAAAGACCAAAGGGATTTGGAAGAAAATTTGGGAAGAGAGGATGTAAAATTGGCATGAAATTCGAGAATGGGCACAGATTCCGAGGCAATCTCGATCGAGAATGGATGGTCGGAAACTGAGAAAATAATTTGGGAGAGGAGTGAATGTAATTTAGTCCTAGACTTCTGATACCATGAAATAAATAATCCCTTGATTATTTTCATTAATGAATTAGTATATATACAATTTACAAATTCCATAATATGAAAAATCCTATTCCTATTCTACTCCCAAAACCCTATTCTATTTGTACAAGAATTCTATAATTATGGTAAGTGTATAATGCTAATTATATACAAAAATTTATTACCAAAACCATCATATACACGGTGTGTATACCGTGTATATCACGGTTTCCCAATTGTCTTAGGTTTCCGTGATATACACGGTATACATAAAATAGTATACCATGTATATGATGCATGCATATTATGGTATATTTTCAGTTACACCTCCTAATCTTAGAAAGGATAAGTCATCCACAAATTTGACTTATAACGAGCTAGTGATGTCATTGAAGTTGAATTTCGTTGTTGGATGATGTTATATGCAAACTTAGCTTATATTGAGTGATGTTAGCATTGATAGATTACTTTTAATATTTACCTAATATTATGAAATTATGATTGTAAATATTTTTTTTGTCAAACATGTTGTCTATGATGTTATTGCAAAATGTATGCTTTGTAAGAAGTTCTTATTAATTGATTCAATTAAAGTATTATTTATTATATATATATATAAAAAATTACAATACTAGTTACAAATTTATAATTATTTAGTTCTATATATTCGAAATAATATTTATCTTGAATACACAAAAATAGATAAAATTAAGTAATATTTCTTATATGAACATATTTGTTTTGATAATTAATTTTTATTTTTAAAATATAAAATATTTAACTGTGTAAGTATACTTGTTCCAATCAAACAATACGCTTGCAATTACAGTGTAATTACCTTATGACAAACAAATAGGTCATCATAATTACTATAATGTGTAATTACACCAATTCCAATTACCAGATGCCTTTCCAAACAAACCCTTATTGAAAATAACTCAATACAAACTCAAATTTATAGCTTTTGGTTATTATTATTGTTGTTATTAAGATTTTGATGATGATGATGTCATTTATTAGTATTATTTAGGCATTCAGTGTTTTTGCTTATCTAATTAATTTAAATTGTTGAGAAAATTTACTATAAAGGGTACAATTTTACTCACTTCGTCTCAAATTATTTGTCGTGGTTATTAAAAATAATTTTCTCAAATTATTTATCATTTAAATTTTTTTAAAGGCATAACTAATTAATTTTTCTCCATTTTACCCTTTACCATTAATAAAGATGTGTTTTACTCTATTTATCTGGATATTTTATTGTCTTATTTTTCTTGCAATACTGCATTATCTACATTCTTTTTGAGCAAGGATCTATCAGAAAAAACCTCTCTGCCCCACAAAGATATAGATAAGATCTGTGTACATTCTACCCCACTCTTCGGGATTACATGTATGTTGTTGTTGTTGTTGGAGTACTTATAGAAAAAAAGTTAGGAGTAATTCAAACTCAAAATTACTCCCTTCGTTTATTTTTAATTGTTCACTGTATTAAAAATAGATTTTCACTTTTACTTGTCACTTTTAGCATATCAAGAGAATATAACTTCTTTTTTCTGTTTTACTCATAATATTAATTATTTATTTAAATTATCTTTTAAGTCTATTAAAATTGTACACTAATTAATATAAGTATATTATAATAAATTTAAAATTGAATGAAGGGAGTACAACTTATAATCCTACTACCACACAGGTTTGTTAAACCTTATCCTCTTAATTCTCAAGACCAAAAAGGAAAAGTACTGCCAAAACGGGCCCACCGCACTACCCTTGTTTCGAGACCACGTGTTTCATTGCATTGGCCGTTGTTCACCTGTACTCGTCACATACTCTGTTTTTTTTTCTGGAAATATTTTATAGTCCCTACTAAGTACGTAAAGTAATGCCCTCTCTTTTAATTTACTTTGGCACAATTTTTTTAATCTGTTTCATTACTCCATTAGTTTACTTTCACTTATTCATTTTATTAAAAATATTTTTTTATTTTTATTTGTCCACTTTAACATTTCAAGACAAGTTTCTTTTTCTTGTTTTATCCTTAACATTAATTATTCATTTTCAATTTTTTTTACATCTATTGAAATTATGCACTAATTAATACGAGTATTATGATAAAATACATACTTCACTTATTAAGAAGTTCTTAAGGGGTGTATAAAATCAAAAGTGAACAAATAAAAGTGAATGAAGGAGTAACTTTTAATTTTTTTCTTTTACCCTTAATAAAATGACTTATATCAATATAATTGTCTAAAGTTTATTTTAGATCACATATTTCAAAATTAATTTTTCTTTTTTAAATTTTGTGTCAACTCAAATGGGTCAAATGGATTGAAAAGGGGAGAGTAATATTTTGTTTAATAAAAAAGGAGTAAGAAATTCAGCCCTTTTTTCTTTCTCACAAATATCACCTATAAGGTCCTACACAAAAGAGAGCAAATTGCTCCTATAAGCGTTTGAACCCATGTTAAAGGCCTCCAACTAAATTTTAAGTTCCCCTCCTTTGCGACCCATCTATGCCCCGGGTAGTCCGCTTGGGCAGCTCAATTGATTATCAAGAGGGATATTTGAAAAATGGCCAAGGATCGAATCATGTCAGCGGCAGTGTGGGGGTTACTTCTTGAAATAAAGGAGGGCCCCTTGTGCGCAGCGTGGTACTGGTCTAACCTTTGAAATCAATTTAGTCACCATAATTTACCTCCTTCACAGACATGTCGGACCGGGGTGTGGGGGCTCCTGGGGTGGGAGTTCCACCTCTTTTTGGAAAATCTATGCCCCGGGTACTTGTTTTTTTTTTTTTTTTTGTTCTTTAGTTAAGAATGCAAAAGGAGGAGAAAACAATAAAATGGTCCCTTATATTTGGTAGTAAATTTAAACAGTTTTTAAAGTATCACATTAGCGATTTTTATCTTTTAAATTTATCAAAAGTGAAAACTTTTAATCTTTTTTTAGATAGTTATCAAACTCTAATTATTAAATTTAATCAGAGCTATAAAAATAAAAATTATTTAACGGGAACTCACATTTGAAAGTACAAATTTTATAGTTTATGTTTTTTTTTTTTATCTATTTCAAGAGTATGACACAATTTTTTGAGGTGCAATTCTGTTATTTTTTATCTAATTTTTGCGTCTGGTATGAGGTAGTTTTTTATATTGCAATTTCTCTAATTTTGACAAAAAATTCTCGTGCTTTTAATTTTAAAAAATCCACAATTTCGGTTGAATATAACAATATTAGAGTTTGATAAATATTTAATGAAAATAAAAATATTCACTTTTAACCAACTTAAAGGACCCAAAATTGCTCAGTTGATACTTAAAGAACTATCTTCTCGATGCCAGGAGTATATGAAATAGTAGCAATATTTTCAATGAACTTATGTAATTCTAAATATTTTCTTTTTTACCCACATTTTGAAGAGATAAATCTTTTATGTGAACATATAGGGTGATTTGGTGAATCAATTTTTTTCTCATTGGTCGTTATTTAAAGTATGTTTTAACCGAAAATTATATTTGTCTATTGAACTTAAAAAGTAGGTAGTGTACGAAAATGATAGAAGAAGCGGGTTAGGAGGAGTTGGTACGTGTTTTATCGATAATTTAAGTTACATGTTAATAATCAGTTATTCATATTAATTAATTGAATCAAATGTCCGGGACTAGAGTGTCATTCATTATGAAGGAAAATGAAATAATTCCGTGTTTGTGGAGCACACATAACATGAAGCTAATTAAAGTTGGTAGAAATGAGTAAATGATCACTTTTTAGATCGCTAATTTATATACATTTTCTGATGTGATAATATATACAAGTTAACCATGGGAACAAGTCTGTATTTGCAATTATCAATTAGATGGACAAGATCCCTGCTTGAGATCTCAGATTCGAGTTTTGAAATGAAAAATAAATCTTGATTAAGAGCATTTCTCCTTAGGCGGCGTAAATCTAGTTAATCGAAATCCGAACGGATCTTGAATGCCGAGTGGGAATAAAACAATTTATTGGTCAGGTTTAGGAATGCACCGGTATGGGTTCATCTACCTGGGTTACGAATCCACTGGTTTCATATGTTTAATTGTGATGAAGACATGGAGGAACAAAACTTAATTTGGTTAGTGCTTGAATGTGATCTTTGGCTCTGTGTCTCCCTTTATTGCATTAGTGATTATAAATGTAGATAGTATACATTTATAATCTGCAAAGTCTCAGGAAAAGAATCCATCAGAAAAAGCTAATTGTAACATGTCTAGATAGTAGCATATGCAAATAGCAGACCAAAAATAATTTTACTAGGAGATGTGAAATTGGTCATCAGCAAGCATCAGAAAATTCATCTACAATCCAATATATTCTCCTCATCTTCACGCAGAACAATGATCATATACAGAAATTAAGTACACGAACATACCATAGAAATAGCAAATGAGGGAAGACACTACCATAATAATAAATCAGTGGCGGTAGACTTGTTAATTATATCACTAACATTGAATAACTAAAGGGTCATTATATGTTATGTCAAGGATAGTTGAACAGCTTCATCGCTACATGCATCTCCACCAGTACAAGTTTCCATATTCCCTTAGTCTGAATAAAATGGGGGAAGACTAACCAGCTAAAAAATACCCCAGTTAATGTAGTGTTGCATGTGTAGGGCTCTCAGCCACATGGATAGTTCAATGTGCTCATCGGCATCCAACCCCGCCCAAATCCCACGAGTGAATCGAAAGTTGATTTGTGGCATGTTAAGCCCTGGTAAGGTTCTTCGCTTTGCATCGAATTAAACCACAAGCGGTGAAGATACAACCATTAAAACGGCTTTCCTTGAACCCATGAAATTCCATATCTGATCCCAACATCAAAGCTGAACGGCTTTCCTTGAACCCATGAAATTCCATATCTGATCCCAACATCAAAGCTGATGTAATCCCTAGCATGTCATCTAAGTAGGTGTCGGGCATACGAAACTACCTCAAAGGACATTAACTATGTCTTGATGATATATTCGCTAAAAAGTACAATAAAGCAATGTCAGCAAGTTTGTAATACTTAAAAACCATCTGATGTAATAAAACACCATATGGTCTAAAGACTAAACGAAGTGAAAGATAGAAACATAACAAGAAAGAGGTAAGACGAACCTCATGACGATATACTACATATGCCAGGCCAAAGAAGACTAATATGAATGGAAGCAGAAACGGTGTGACCACAGCATAGACAAGCCCCAATAAGAAATATAATTATATTTGTGGTTCTCCTGTGTTGAAACCAACGCTTCCAGGATCCATTGCCTCTTTTCTATCTTTTTCAGTTTTTACCAAGAAAAAGTTCTTCAAGTGATAAAATATTAGTGGCTTCAGCCGTAGGATCTCTCCAGCAATACCAGCCCACCCGTCAACCATTATGTAGGTTATGAAGAAGGATGCTTTCATAGGAACTGCGACACCAATTGTTTTAGGGATTCTGCAAAAATTGTATCGAATTTTATTGCAGAATGCTCTTAGGTAATAGGATATGGACTATCAAAGAATTGTCAAAGCATGGAAAGCTTGTATAACACTATAAAACATGGTATAGTGTAATAGCAGAATCAGCACATAAAGAACCAATCATATTTATTAATAGGACAAGCATCGACATAAAGATGAATTTCCTCATATTAAGGCTGACAAAACATGCGACAATTAACTCTCTCTAAGCTATAGGGATGCTTAAGGATCCTCTCCAGTGCGAAGAAAACCTTCTAGAAACTGAACGGACTTGTCAAACACATACCGTTATTCAACACTCATACTTAAGTCCATGTAATGGTAGTACTGCATCACTGAGCCAAGGGTCTATCGGGAACAACCTCTCTACCCCACAAAGGTAGGGGTAACGTCTGCGTACATCATACCCACCCCTGACCCCACTTGTGAGATTACACTGGGTATGTTGTTGTTGTATTTTAAGTTCATGTAACATCTAAAGCTAGAAATTTAACTGGATTTCAGGCATGGCATGCTGAACCACGAACAATCTCATAATTAGAGTGGGTTTTAGGATAGTAAAAGACCATAAATACATGATGGCATGCATGGTCTACATGAGCATTTTCCACTTGTCACGAGGAAGCCTAGCCTATATGAATTGTTTCCTTCTCTTTTTCTTCTAATACGCCATATCAACTTCACCAGGACTAGAAAACTGGTCCCCCAAATAAACATTTTTCCAAGTCCCTACTGAGCTTCCCAGACACTGATATGCCTCTAGTTGAGGAACCACGTCCTTCCAAAGTGGCCATCACTTCTCATCCCCTACGCTATAAAACTAGGGCTTTTGTTTGTGTACACTAATTTGATTCATTGGAGTGGACATTCGGGAAATCTAACATTTGAATTAGGAGATAGCCAAGTTTAGGATCAATAAAAGAATGACTGTGCTCAGTAGTTTCTCTATAGTTATAGACATCTCTTAGGGTATGTGAAAACAAGGTCTCAGCGGCGTCAGGCTTAACTCCATATGTATGTTGAAACATGTTGCTTTACTATTCTGAATAACTGATTAGAGCAGAAATGGAAGAGTATATCTCTATGTGGACATCGTTATACCTGCATCAGGTAGAACAATGTCCACATAGAGAAACACTCTTTATGTGGCCATTGTTCTACCTGTGCATCAGAAGCAGGCTCTAACTGCATTTCCAAAATTTCCCCATTGATTCACAAGTTAAAGAAATAAAGACTGAGACAAATCTAGTAACATATATTCGCTAAAACAACATACTGGTTTGCTGACTGATTGAAAAAGGTATTTAGTTGTTCAAATGCAGCTCCTGCAATTATGTTCCCGAGGAACACATTCACAATGGTGAAGATGTAGTATTTAGATGCAGATTTCCTCTCTAGAGCTGATATGCTTAGCCAGCCCTCAAAATTTGGACATTATCATCAATATAGTTGGCAGAAATATGAGAAAGATCTTCAAAGCAATCCCAGGTAGAAAACCTTGGATGAACGACTTGATGAAAGGTCTGCATGATAGATCAGCAGAATTATTAGCATAAAAGAGTAACAAAAAAAATGAGCTACATTTGAGGTAAGCTGGTGCACAACTGCTACAATCACGATCCGCACAATTGCCAACTCAGATAACAGTCCATTCCTTAGTACAAAGACCAAAAAGGGAGGAGAAAACCAAAAAAGAACTTGGAACTTGGAAGAGCCTAAGTCAAAAAAACATATATAAATAGTGTTTCTTTGCTGAGCATGACTTGACATGTCAATTCAGCATCACAAGGAAATAAAAAATCCACGGAATCCGCAACAATTGTTATTCCCAATTTTGTAATTCTCCCAAGTAGCGAATATCATATTTAGGTTGCATGCTTTTGTCAAGAATCTCTTTTGCGAGTGATGACATAACAACAAAAGCGATTAAGTATCTCAGGGAATGAAATGAGACAAATCATACAAAGCTAAACTAACTATGAACTATTCACACAATTGTCAAAAAGTTAAGTACTCACAAATATCAAACCACTAGATTTCGTTTTTTGAAATTGTTGTCACGAAGAGACTTGAAATAGATGAACTACGGTTCAGCTGTATGTGTATAGACTTCTGTTTTCTGAAAATAGGATTGTAGATGATCAGCATCTGCTTGTTTTGTACTGAACAATTTTTGGTTGAAATGGAATTGAGACTGTTTACCCTTAAAAAAAAGAGATGGACTAAGGTATATCACCATCAAGGATCATGAGTACAACAAACAATAAGAACGGCATATGGTGCCGACTTCAGAACAAGTATACAATGTGGTACTTACACATCAATGATAACTTTTAGAAATGGTGCTCTCTTCCTAATCCTGGCTAGGGTTTGGACAAATGCAATTGGGATCATGAAGAAGAATGTCAAGAAAAAGAAGATAACAGCAATTATGAGCTTCCTAATTGTCAAAGAAACATAGGGGATCACCAGGTTTTTCCAAAATACATCACGCGGCTCTGGAGCCCATTCTGTTAACCACAAAGTTGGATTTCTGGATTGCTGTGTTTGTGCACAAACAGCGGCACCCCACTGCGTTTTGAAGGAGACAAATGCTGCAGGCATGATAGACTTTGGGTCTTTTCGTACCCTTTGTTTTTCTTCAGCTATCTACAAGTAAAGTCAGACCCAAGGCATTAGTAGAATTAGAGCTGAATTTTAGAGAACAGCATTAACCAAAACAGAAAAAAGGTAAGAAAAAGAGAATGAACCTCATTTGTGAAAGTAACAAGGTCAGGCAAATGGTTGATGAAAAGGAAAGTTATGTCCAATAGGATATCTTTTTCCAGCGGAGATCCTTTATATTTCCAATATAAAAAAAAAACCTATCATTGTTCAGTGGTGCTGATAGTAATTCATTCAGTACTATCCATGACACACTCTACCTCTGATCTAAGAAGGATTGCAAGGTCAATAACACGCTGACTGAAAATCTGTCAACTTATTTAGGGAGATTAAAGTGTGGTATTTACCTCTTTTGACAATCTTTCAATTTCAGCAGTCTGATGGTCAATTGCATCGACTTTTTCTCCAAAGCAGCCACCTATCATTGTTCAGTGGTGCTGATAGTAACTCATTCAGTACTATCCATGACACACTCTACCTCTGATCTAAGAAGGATTGCAAGGTCAATAACACGCCGATTGAAAATTTGTCAACTTATTTAGGGAGATTAAAGTGTGGTATTTACCTCTTTTGACAATCTTTCAATTTCAGCAGTCTGATGGTCAATTGCATAGACTTTTTCTCCAAAGCAGCCAAGGAAACCAGTCTGCAAATTTGAAAATAGAATGCACTGAAACAACTTACTCCTTCGAAGGTAGACAAAACTTTGTTAAGAAAGGCCCTAGTTGAACCCCAGAACAAATTTTATGATATTAGAAGTTAGAAATAACAATCTGTAGGATTAGGGACACGTCCATACCTTCATCATAGGCCGTTTTGATTGATCCCTAGAGTACTTAAGTTGGTAATAGTCAAGCCAATTTTCCTTACTCTTCTTCTCCCTCACCAATTTTGCTAGCTTGTTGGCATCATAAACACCCTATAGTGGAATCCAACTAAGTGAATAAAGATGAAATAGTATATCAACATATATAAAATAAAAAAGCATAGATTAAAAGTTTGCATATAATAAGAAAATTTTAATCCATCCTATTGAAGTATTCAGCATGCACTTTAAGATGACTGACAAACTTTCAGGAGGTTTCACACATAAAAGTTCTTAGTGGATGATTCAAACTTCTATTCCTTGCCTTCAAGTTATATTCAGATCTTTGCGTTCTACCATTGCTATTTTGTCACATCATAACTTATTAAAAAACTCCATTTTAGGTCCTAATGACTCTGGTTGTCATAAATGGCAGAGCAAAAAATATTCAATAGCACTCATAGCGCAACCTCTTCCCTTACAAAACTAGTTGTCTTCCCTATGCTAGGCCACAAGTCCTTAATTCCTTCTCTTCCTACTGTAGTAATAAGTTACAATTATGAAGATTTTGACATTTGGATGTGCACAATGTAAGACAATTCTCCAACTAGCAGCCCAAAGCTCTGGGGCTTCAACAAGGAGCACATTTCAACAATGAAGAATATAGAACTTTCTCAAATGTTTGAACACCTAAATAACATGAGATACTTGTCTTTTTTATCAGTAAAACAGCATGAGATACTTGAATTCCAGCAAGTTCAAACCTGATGCATGAGATAATGATCTTGATGGTTAACCAGGAAAAAGTGCTCCACACATTCACTACCTGATTCATCGGCATCAGGCAGACCATTCCTAACAAGGACCTGTAACAATCAAATTTTAGTGCGAGAAGTAATGAAGATAAAAGTTGCAGTCACATTTTGTTCAAGATAGTAGGCACAAAGAATATGTCAATAGGAAATGAGGTCTATTCATTCTAGGTACACAGGTCTATTGTTTACCCATAATGAGAATGTAGATACTTGTAGATATGTTCCTCAAAGAAAGTTCTCAGAAGGATCATTTATGTGTCAAAATCTAAGAATGCTACTATGCTTAGCTATCTCCAGAAGGAAAAAAGATTACACAAGTAAAATCGGTGCAAATACACATTTTCTATGTTCAATGTAGAACTTTAATTGAAAACCCCATATGCAAGTACACTTATTCTATACTCCCTTCTAACAAATTACCCCGACGCTATCAATTTTCTTAATAAGGATTTGATTAAGATATTAACAAAATGCATCACAAAGCCCACATAATTAGCACCATCAAGAGGGGAATGGAAATTATGAGATCCTCTGCTGTAGAGCTACCGTTCTACTGCTTAATCAAATGGATCATACACATAATGCACCAACATGTTTCACGCCACCTCATAATTCAAAGAGGTAAAAGACTAAATGTAAAGTTGTCTTCTGTAAACTGCTTTCAGAAAGCTCAGAAAATCTTTGTCCACACATTAGCTAAATTAAAAAAAGCATGCAGCTTGGGCGTATCAAATGGACAAAGGAGCTAAAAGAAGTTAAAACTTTCAGTTCTAATTCTGTCTATGGCTATCACTGATTTTTTTCCAAATTATTGGGTATACGATAGCAAAGGATTTCTAAATATGTTAACTGCTTAAAGTGGAGAAATTGCAGAAATGCTACAACTTAGCTGCCAATATATTGCTTCAAACTATCAAATGCATCAGGAGTATTACAAAGAATTTTCAAAGAAGAACCAAAATGTTTCAGTCCATCTTGATAGAGACCTAAAAGTTAGAAGGTGTAAAAGATGAAGTTGCCATCTGTTCACTGCCTTCCAGAAATTCATAAGATCTTTGTTCGTGGATTATCCAAAACATGCAAAGATGAAGATTGAGATTGTCAATTTCAAAAATAACCAAGAAGCTGAAACTATAGACTTTGACTACTCTCTTAAGTTTGAACAGTTAAGGAGAAATACCATGTCATCTTCAATCTCTGTATATCAAGTTTCACATTATGCATTTGAGGGAACATATGCTTCAATGATTATACACTCTTTCCAGAGACAAAATTTGTTAACATGGAAGAATTTTAGATGTTCAAATCTCGAAAAGTAAGGTGACATACTGTATATTGGTCGGGGCGACGTTTTTCAGAGGCAACAAACTGCAACCTCATGGCCGCAACTTTCGCATACTCAGTTTTTAAGACAAAGCAGGTCCAAAATGTGAAGGCATAGCAGGTCCAAAATGTGAAGGCATAGCAGGTCCAAAATGTGAAGGCATAGCAGGTCCAAAATGTGAAGGCATAAGGCCATAACAATATGAGTCCAAAACCTGCAAAAATCCAGGTCAAGATGAATTACACGATGGAGTTTAAAAGGCAAACCAAAAAGTATTGCCATTTTACTGGTGGACAACATCTCCAAACCTGAGTGATCCAAGTGAAACATTTGAAACAGAAAGCTTATCAATGTCGCTATAGTTAAAGTTGGATTTGGTCAGAGTGCTATTTGTCCAATTTACAGGTACCAGGATAGCCCATGCAAGCAATGTTATAGGAACAAAGATTTTCAGCCTGCAGAAATCAAGAAGCAGTAATCATCATTGACTGCCCAGTTTCTCCATCAAACGCATTACACTTTAGTAGGGGAAAAGGAGCTATAAAGCATACAACATTCAAATCATGCTGATTCTTTATCCTGTTTCTGTTGCAACCTCAATTGGGACTGAGACAAAGTTAACTGATTGAATGTTAGACACCTAAATCCCCTTTCGTTAGAAGGCCTCCTTGTCCTTTCTTTTAAGAAGACGAAAAAGATACTATTTTGAAAAGGTGACTTGCTTATTTATCTTGATTTTACAGCATGAGCTTAGTCAACAGTCAATTAAAAAGATGAGGATAATCCAGTATGTTCTTCTTTTTTTCTGCTCTTAACTCCCTGTTGAATGTGGTCGCCTGGTCTTGTTATGACAACAAATATGTGGTTTTTCATATTATGGCTACTGTTTTGGGTCAATCCTATTACTGATACAATCAAATGAGAAGTCACAGATCCTCAATAGAAATACAGTCAGTCACATTAACTTAAACTAAAAAGATAAATAATGACCTTGATAATGCTCAAATTGACATTTGGTTATATATATATGTGCTTGATATGAATGTATATACTGAAAATTATAAGCCCTTCGTATCTGAGAATCTTCCATGATGGGGACCAGTGAGGTCAATTTTGGCAGTAAACTGCTTAAGAAAAGTATACAGCAAATGCTAAAAATTGATATTTAAGTCCTTCAAAAATCAGTTTGTTTCATACAGTCAATTCTGATATTTTCATATGGATGCACCGTGTATCATTCTTATCTGAAAAGATTCCTGTTAACATGACAAAGCGAAATAAAAAGGTAATAATACAATATTTTACATGTTAATCGATATGTTTGACCAAAGAAAAATACCTACATGATTGACAGTGTGGTTACTATATAACAATCGCACAGATATTCTTTATGACTCCAAAAGTGATATCAATAATTAGAAAGCCATACCCTAGCAAATATATCTGCAAATAAACAGCAGAGTCCAACCCTGCATGGTCAATAAGCTCAGGTTCAGGCATTTTCAGTGCATCTGGTGTCCAGTTCAGAAACCTTATTTATGCCCTCCAATCAACATTAACGAATTTCGTGACGAATGCCCCAGAGTGGGTGGGACTGTGCCTCAACCCCTTAAGATACCATTTGGGGAAATAAACTCTGTCATTGAATGGTTGAAGCCGCAGAATTGCAAACGCCACAAGAAAGATCAACACAGATATGATATTTATCGCTGCTGAAAGGCCTATATCTCCAAGTGTCGCCATCTAGTACCTGTAAAGAGAAGGTCAATGTCCTGCTTAGATGAACATGTTAAACTACAAGGAAAACATACAATTCCGGGCCTTCCATCAGAGCAAATATAAGCAGCTACAAGTTTTAACATCTCAAACAGTCAACCTCACTCTATGAAACACAATTGCTGAAGGTTCTGCTCGTCAACACAGTAACACCAAACAAATTTATAGTATCAACATCTATGGACAAGTATAAATACTTCCTTTCCACTTTTTGTTGCTATATGAACTTCTACATAACAATATTCAGATGCTGTATATACCAACTTACTGTTTAAAAGGAAGTTTCAGTTAGAATACTTTGACTTCAAAATTACCGGTGCTCGAGAAACGAGCTTCATAAGTATGCAGTCAATTGCAAAGCAGACTATACACACATATATACATCTACGCGAAAAAATACCATATAATTGATCATCACTATTTCATTAACTCAGAGAATCTGGGGAACATGGTAATTTAAAAGTAAGAAAGGTAGAAAACCAGTCGACAACAACAACAACATACCCAATGTAATCCCACACGGTGGGGTCTGGGAAGGTAGAGTACAACATAAAAGTAAGAGAGGTTGTTTCCGATAGACCGTCGGCCCAAGAGAAAACATGACAAAAAAGGTCGGATAAGGTTTGAAAAAAGTAAAGTAAAGAGATCATGGAAAAATACTATAGATAAGCAATAATGGAGAAATTTTATCAGTAAATGCATCAAACTAGTACCATAATCGGAGTACAAGAAATAGCAAATAGTAACAGGAAATCGAATCAGCTGAATTCACAATCAGAATTCACAAAAGATGAACAAAATTCAGAACTTAGCAACAAAAAAAAAAGGCAGCCCGGTGCACTAAACTCCCTCTGTGCGCGGGGTACGGAGAACGGACGGACCACATGGTTCAGAACTTAGCAAACACATGAAAAATCTCATACACATGCAGAAAACTATTTACTTCTTCACTGAAATTAAGCAAAAGTTAAACCCCAATTAAGCACTTAGATTCATCAACTTAAACCCTTATCAAGCACAAAAATAAAAAAATAAAAATACAGTAACAAGATCATATTATTGTGAGATAGATCATAGGCATATACCAAAACTAGTAACACAGTTTAGCACAGTAATAATTTCCGATCGGAGAGTTAAAATTACTTCAAAGCTCCATTAAAGCAAATAATTGTCCCTTCCCCCCCCCCCCCCCCTTTTTTTTTTCTCCTACTTTAACTAAACTCCAAGCCAAATAAACCAAAACACACCAAGCCACAATTATGTAATGTACCTTTTCTTGCACTATTTTGGATAATAAGAAAGTTTATTCACCATAAATGGAAAATTCTGTTTTTCCAACAGAACTCCACCCACCAAGCCAATCAATATATAATGTAGATTTTTTCTTGCACTATTTAGGATAATAAAAACAATATGAAAGAAAATTGAAGCTTTTTTTTTCCCAGAAGTCCAAGTAACTGTGTTGGGATAAAATAGAGAAGATGAAAGTAAAAGTTCTTTTTCAACACAGAGATACTTTTAAGGACCGTTTTTTTTCCCGTGGTAACAAAATCGATCTTCTTCAATTGTCTGGAGTAAATTAAAAAGATTGTCTTGTTTAATTCTAAATTATCTCATAAAATGAAATTATTTTTAAATATATAGGTGCATTAGTATATTTTATTATTGAGTTTATTTAAATATATATTTATAAAACAATAGCAAATAAATTATTTTTCCCATGCTATTAGAGCTCTGAACTTTAACTGGAAAACAATATTTTGATCTTATTAGGTCCTTCTTTTTCTTCTCTTTGTCCTTATCCTTCCTTGCAGCTTGGAGAGTCATTGTTTACCTTTATTCTTTTTTGTTTTAATTCTTCCTTATCCTTGGAAGTGTAAATTTATTATTTAAAGGCGTGAATATGATAATTTTTTCTCTTATCTGTTTATTTGCAGTTGATTACGATATATTTTAATATAAAACTTGAAATAAGAGCTTATGCATGTGTTATATGGCAAATGTAGAATATGTAAAATTATTATTGGTCAAGCATACGTGATATGTTAAGACCTCAGAAAAGTACAATGTATTTTACCCTAAAAGAATACTCCACCGTAATAATGATTCCATTATATATTTACGAATTTTACCTGTTCTAGATAAAACCAACAAAGTTTTTTTATTTTTCACTTTTCTTTTTCCTGGTGTACTTGATATGCTTCCCATAGAATACATTAATTAATTACTCCACAAAAACTTTTTCCTTAGTAGCTCATGAGTGTTAAAATGGACTAATTAATTACTACCAAATAAGTGTAAATAATGGGTCTTGAGCCTAACTCAACCCCAAAAGCTAGCTTGTAGGGTGAGGATTGTCCAAGTTCATATAAGGAATTCATGTTCCCATTCATTTCCGATGTGACTCTTAACACTCCCCCGCACGCCCAGACCTCGTTAACTGGAGCGTGGACAATATAATTTGAGGGCCAACATCGGTGAACAAAGAATTGGAATGGACCTGACTCTGATACCATGTAAAGAATGGATCTTGAGTCTAACTCAACCCTAAAAGCTAGCCTGAAGTGTGTTAAGAGTCCCATATCGGAAATGGAATGGAACATGGACTCCTTATATGGACTCGGACAATCCTCACCCTACAAGCTAATTTTTGGGGTTGAGTTAGGCTCATGATCCATTCTTTACATTGTATCAGAGTCATATCCTCCCAATTCATTATTTCCGATGTGAAACTCTTAACAATAAGAGCTTGACTAACCATTACCAAGTAATTAGCACTTTTTAATGAATCAATGATATGAAAAATTATTTTCAATTCAAACAACTCCGATAAATATGACAAATTGGCAAAAGTTGGTGGGACTATCTCAAATTATTATTTGTTTAGTAAACAAAATAATGATAAAGGCGGAGACGAGATTTTTGGAGTCTTCTTGGGCGTGCCGACATGTCATAGCCTTTCTATTTCCATAAAATAATGCAACCGTTTATATGTTGTTCGTATATTTGTTTCTCAATCAACAATCATCCATGATCCAACATACGAAACCAATTATTCTTTTTTTTAGTTTTCATTCGGCGTTTGATACTCGTATTGGAGCTCGACTAATTCAGATTCACATCGTATAGCGCTCATTCATGAAAAGCATTCTCATCAAGAATTTTTTCATACACAATGCTTAAAATCAACATCAATTGAGACCTTATAATGCAATCGCATTTTCTGGTTCAATTGCTGTCTGATTAAGGAAATAGCAGTTAGCCCCATCCGCTACACACATCTTTTGGTGGTATAAAACCAACTATTCTATATTTTCATTGATTCAAATTCAAAGTATATAAGATTCATTAAAGGAAAAAAGTATCACAACATACTATTCACTAGTAGGCTGAGGTTATTAGGATATCAAATTTCAAGGCTATTAAATTTTTTAAGAGAAAAAGTCAAAAAAAACTTTACATTTTAATAAGAGACTATTTTCATAGATTGCGGGACTGAATTGAAATTGGAAGTGGATTGGTGAGATCAATAAATAAAAATATAGTATTGTATTAAAAAATTGAATGAATATGCAATGCTCGTGGATTATTTTCTTTTTTTTGATATTCAGCTTTCCGACTTAAGTCAGACTATTTCCGAGATAGTAGTCTCGGTCCCTCGGCACTACTACCAGTAAATCGCGGGATGTGTTTGAATGACCAGAATTTGAAAACAGAGCAATTGATACCACTTACAAGGTCATATTCCAGAAGAGAGCAAATATGGATTCTAGTTGGTGTGGGAGTTGGTGTTTTGACTATTCTTTTGTTTCTTATTAAAATAAAATAAAAAGATAAATAAAGCGACAGACATAACCATGGTTCTCTGGCGTTTATTTTGTGTGGTACCCGTGGTTAGTCATAAGGAGGATGCCAAAAAATGGATCCGCTTGGACAGCTCAATTGGTTATCAAGGGGGATATTTGGAAAAAAAAGGATGACAAAAATGAAAAGTTTCAATTATTCTACCTTTTTCCCTAAGGAAAATATTCCACTATTTGGACGCTGGAATATGACGACTTCCTAATTGGTTGTTAGTTGTTCCCATTATTATTTAAGAAAACTAATAAATAATCTATTTTGGCATTGACATTTCGCATGTTTTAATCGAGGGTTAGGAAAACTGTAATCCAAATATGACTCTTTTTATTATTATAAAAAAAATGTATAACCACATGAATCACAATCATGATTTAGTGGTTATTGACTATTCTAATGAACCCTTGAGATAGCTTGTAATTGGGATTCTACACTAGTCAGTAATTTTCTTAAAAAATAATAGTCGAAACAAATGAAATTAAGGGCACAATATATACATGTAATTAGGAAGCTTCCTAATCAATGCTTAATAATCTTCTACCTAATTAACATAATATTCCTAATTAACATTTTACTACCTACCATTTATAAAATGATACTACATTAATACACAATAATAATATGATTTACATAATATTCTAACACTCCCCCGCAGTCGAAGCTGGAGGGCGGTGAATGCTGAGATTGTCCCTAAAATCTTCAAATAATATCAGCGAAAGTCGTTTTGTGAAGATATATACGATTTGATGACGCGTTGGGACATGTAGCACCCGCACTTGTCCGCGAGCCACCTTCTCGCATACAAAATGAATATCTAACTCAATATGTTTAGTGCGTTGATGGTGGATGGGATTTCCTGAGAGATATATTGCACTAATATTATCACAGTATACTATTGTTGCAGTCGGAATAAGGCAATGAAGTTCAAGTAACAGGTTCCGAATCAAACATGAGTCAGATACAACATTGGCCACAACACGATATTCATCTTCAGCACTTGAGCGTGATACTATGGCCTGCTTTTTTTAGGACCATGAGATTAAATTGTCACCAATGAAGACACAATACTCGGAGTTGGATCGTCTTGTATCCGTACATCCTGCCCAATCTGCATCAGTATAAGTAACAAGTTTGGAAACAGAGGACGGGTATAGATGTAATCCATACTCCAGAGTGTCCTGAATATATCGCACAATGCGTTTCAGAGCATGCATATGTTCGTCCATTGGATTATGCATGAATAGACACACTTGTTGCACTGCATAGGTAATATCTGGCCTGGTAAATGTGAGATACTGTAAAGCCCCTGCTAGGCTGCGGTATAACGTCGGATCAGCAAAAGGTTTGCTAGAGATGACACTCAATTTTGACTTTGTGTCGATCGGAGTTGCCGAAGGTTTGCAGAAAGACATCCCAGCTCGTTTCACGATTTCTGATGCATACTTCTTCTGGGAGAGAAATAATCCACATGTATGTCGTGTCACAACAATTCCTAGAAAGTAGTGTAGTGGGCCAAGATCTTTTATAGCGAATTCAGAACTAAGCTGTGACATGATATTCTTGCGAAGAGAGTTTGAAGATGTTGTTAGAATAATATCATCCACATATAGAAGAAGATAAGCAGTATGATTACCCTGACGATAAATAAACAGGAAATTATCTGAACGGCAGTGCGAAAAACCCATGCGTGACACAAAATCTGCAAACCGCTTATACCAAGCCTTGGGGGCCTGCTTGAGGCCATATAATGATTTGTTAAGCAAACACACATGGTTGGGATATTTAGGATCCCTGTATCCCAACGGTTGGTGCATGTGTATAGTCTCATTAAGGTGTCCATGGAGGAAGGCATTTTTTACATCCAATCGATGAGTGGCCATCCTTTTGAGAGAGACAGGCTGAGAACTGTTCTGATAGTACCTACAAGACGAGCTTTATGCCGCTCAAAAGTTCCATCAGATTTTTCTTTATGGCTGAAAATCCACATAGATCGAATTATATTAGCATTAGATGGACGAGGTACTAAATCATATGTCCTATTTATAATTAGAGCATGATATTCATAATCCATGGCCATTTTCCAATTCGGGTCTTTTAGAGCAGACATTGGATTACGAGGCAAATGTGATTTCGAGAACTGGGTGTGAAGACTATATTTGGCATTGGGTTTGACAATTCCATGTTGACTACGAGTTATCGGACGGTTTGTTAGGCCAGTGGACTGGACGCCACTGACCGAGGAGTGAGAAACCGAGGGTCCAGTGGGCTGGATTGCTGGAGCTTGAATTTGGCCCGTAGTGGTGGACTGGCCCAATCCGCTGGACCGGATAGATTGTGTGGTAGTGGGACTGGGCCTCGGAACTGAAGGCCCAAGCTGCTGCATTGAAATGTCAGTCAGTTGGGCCATCGATCGTTGGCCCAATGGGCCTGGATTTTGTGTCCACCACTAGCAATATGTACCGAGCTGTGAAAAAAATGTATTAGATACGAAAGCTTATCATCATCCAAAAAATCATAGTTATGAGTCCCGGTGGCATGTATCTTAGCAAATGGAAAAATTGTTTCATCAAAGATTACATGACGACTTATAAATATTCTTTTGGAAGAAATGTCGTAACATTGGTAACCGCGATGATGAGTAGGATATCCCAAGAAAACACATGGAGTAGACCGGCTTGGAGTTTTGTGATTTTGATGGATGAAAACAAGGGGTAGCAAAGACAACCAAACACTCTTAAGTGATGATATGTGGGCTCTCGTAAATAAAGCATTTTTAGAGGAGCTTGATATGATAGGTTTTTATGAGGAAGGACATTCAACAGGTAAGCGACCATTTGGAGTGCATGATGCCAAAATACATGGGGAAGTGAAGCATGAGAAAGAGATGTTCTAACAATATTGTTAATGGTTCTAATTTTGCGTTTCGCCTTCCCATTTTGTGATGAAGTATGAGGACAAGACATACGAAACTGAAGACCATTTATTTTGAAAAAATCCAAAAACTGTTTATTGTCAAACTCCCCCCCCCCCCCCTTGTCACATTGAATATTTTTGATATCACGTTCAAATTGAGTTCGGATGAATGCTTTAAAAGTGAGAAAAGCGGAAAACACTTGTGATTTTTTCGACAAAGGGAATGTCCACAAATAATTAAAGTAGTCATCAAGTATAAGCAAATAATATCTATGACCAGAAGAACTCAAAACATGTGATGTCCAAATATCACAATGTAAAATATCAAATGGCAAAAGAGTGCATGAAGTAGAGGAAATAAATGGCAACTTAACATGTTTACCAAGTGTGCAAGAATGCCACTTATTTAGAGTCCCTTATTTGGATCTCCCTAATCTAGAGGGTTCTCACGCCAAGCTTCCTTTCTTTCGGGTGTTTGGGTACAAGAAATAAAATTATTTTGTTTAAGAGAAGCCAAAACAGCCTCCCCCGGATGTCCCAAACGTTGGTGCCATAAAGATGGTGCCAAGGCTGCAAAAACATAAGGAAACTTGGATTGTCGTGTTGACGGATTTATTGGATAGAGCTCCATCTTGCTATCACATCTCATGAGAAGCTTCCCCGTATGAAAATCATGCACGGAAAAGCCAAAGGGGTCAAACTAGACAGATACCCAATTATTAGTTGTAAACTTTCTAACAGAAACCAAATTTTTGATTAATTTGGGAGCATGAAGGACATTCTTTAAAATTAGGGGTGGGTTTGGTGGTGATAATTTGCTAGAACCATAACCTTTTATTGGAATTGAATGACCATTTTTGACAATTATTCCATTATCATTGCTCAAATTAAAATAGGACAGAGATTACCTTGGGAGGACGTCATATGGGACGTCGCTCCGGAGTCCATATATCAATTTGAATCTGGTGGATTAAGTCCAACAGTGTGCATGGCGGACTCAATTTCCGTGGGGTGAGCCCCTGTTGAATGGGCCTCATGCCACTGGGTCGGCTGAGGCCCACTGCTACTGCATGTGTTAACAGACCCAACGAAATAGGCCCGCTGGGCCTGTTGTTGCTGCTTTGCTAAATTGGCCCAAAGTACCCACTATTTTGTTGTGGCTGGCCAGTGGGCCTTTGGGGCTGCCTGGCCTAATTGCCTGTTGGGGCTGGGCTGGGTGGTATAGCCCAAGGCCATTGCCAGCCGTTGGGCTGTTGCCACTGTCCGCCACCCTTGCCGCCGGGCTGCTACCACTGTCCACCACCGGAGTTAGTATTGCCGCCATTACCGCCGCCACTGGAAATTTCGATGGCCTCTACCTTTGTTATTTCTGCGATTTTCATCCTTATTTTTATTGTTATGACGTCCTTTTTGTCCCTTATTTTGTTGAGAAGGGTAAAAAAATTACCATCATTCTAAGGAGTGGCATGCATGGCGGAATTTGAAGTAGTTAATGCCTTTTTCACCAAGCCTGACTCTTCAAGTACAAGCATGAACCTTGCTTGATAAAATTATGGTAGAGGATTACTTTGACGGATTAGAGTTTTCACGCTGTTATACGCATCGGTGAGACCGACGACCAATTGCAAGACTAACCGGTTATTAGTAACCGGTGAACCAACATTTCTTAATTGATCAGCCAACACTTTGAGTCGTTGACAATATGTTGAAACATTAGGGAAGTCCGCCATGTCAATGGTTGAGAACTCTTGTTCCAATGTAACAGCGCGAGAGTTTTTATTATCTTGAAAAATATCCCGCAAGCGTTCCCACGCCACCATGGCTATTGAATCTGGTTCCATTATCGTATGCAACAAGTCAGTGGAGATTGTTGCATAAATCCAACCAAGGACCGTGGCATCAAGTGTATCCCACAATTCCTTGTCTGCATCGTTTGTTATGTCTTTCCCTTTACCATCTTTTGGAGGAATTATATGATGAAGAACTTTGTGAGCACGACAACATATTTTGAATAATTCTGCCCAAGTCGCATAATGAACGGTTTTCATTTCTAGTTTGATGGAAACATGTGTTTTGATGTTTGAGACATCAAGGGCAGGGTGAAAGGATGATTTGGTTTAAGACATAATTGGTTGTGATGAATGATAATCAATAATGGAGTAAGAGAGAAAAAAAAGTTGAGGAAATTTTCGGCCAACTAGGGTGTTCTAGGAAGGAAGATAACCGAAAATTTGGAAGAAAATAAACTAATTTTGGATCTTTCCTTAAGCTCTTGATACCATGTAAGACTTTGAAAGTATTTTCCTCAATGTATTCATCCTTAAATGGCACAATATATACACCATATACATGTAATTAGGAAGAGTCAATCATGCCTAATCAATGCTTAATAATCTTCTACCTAATTAACATAATATTCCTAATTAACATTTTATTACCTACCATATATAAAATGATACTACATTAATACACAATAATACAGTTTTCTCTTTTCCTTTTTTGGTTTGCCTATCTATAATTCCGGTCCTTGTAAAATAAGCATAAGGACTGATTAAAATTGCTTTATGTTGAAGACAAACATTCTTGGGGCTAATTAATGAATATTAAGCAACACGCATGCATGATTATGGTCTTCATCAGCATCATGTTTCCACTGCTTTCTCAATCTAACTATAACTTTAATTTATTGCACTTTGTGAAAAAGAACAAATATGAGAAAAAGGAAAAGCACTTTCAATATTGGACAACTCCAACTTAACCCGTCTGTATTGTCTTTCCCTTTTCTCGTTAATTTTTTTAAAAAGAAAATTCACTAGGTGAGGTGTTTAGGGCTAGTTTTTTTTATTTATACAACAAAAGCAAAACTCAAATGAAAAATACAAGCAAGAGGACTAGGTCTTATCTAATTACTAATACTATTAAAACGATAAAAAGAGTGCCTACAAATTAAGATATGTGTAAAAAAATACTAAATATTTTATAATCATCACAGAATTTACAACATTCTATGATAATAATAGAAATAATATTATTTAAATAGTAAAAAATTTAAATAAGCAAGAATGTAGAACCAGACCTTTATTTTATTGTGAGATCTTCAGGGGGTAATTCGCAATAATGCCCTTATTTCGGGATGGTCTTTGATTTCTGCCCATCAAATTTAAAATATTTAATTTTTGTCATTCGCCTAAAAAATCCTTGATTCTGGGTTCGAACCCCAGCTTAGTAAAAAATTAAAAGAAAAATCACAAAGCATAGTTTGCCTTCAAACTCTACCTTAAGGCAGAGCTTGCCTTTAGGCATAAGGCAAACTCTACCTTAAGATAGAGTGTATTGCGAAATCCAAATTATACCTTACGGATTCTTTTAAATGTTTTTACTGAGCGGGAGTTCTAACTCAGGATCTCAGGATATTTTCAACCACTTTTTTAAATGAAGGATAAAAATTAAAGACCAATAATTTAAAGGGCAAAAGTTAATAATCAATGCCTTTAAAGGGAAATTCGTGCAATTTTTTAATCTTCAAGAAGATGTAGTCCAATAAATATAGTACTCCGTATGATTTTTCATCTTGTCTCATTAATGAATCTTTTTCAATTACTTTTTTTTAATTAGAAAAAGAAATCATTTTTTTTTTTTGATAATCCAGGTTTCCAGGCTTGCGCCTGACTACTTCACTGGTATTACCCAGACGTCCTGGAGATGATGGGACCGATCCTTCAGCACCCCACCACCAGGTAAATCGCGGGATGTGCACACATGGTCAGTGTCTGCTTGCGTCCAACGGATCAATGCTACAAGGTTGAACCCCCCACAGGCCCCATCCACAAGGCTTGGCGGAGACCGAACCCACACTGCAACATGCCCGCGCGGCTTTTAGCGCCCAGGCTTTACCACATGTATGTGCCCCGGAGGACGATATCCGAAGGGGAGAATCGAACTTGCGACCCTAAGGCCGCAAAGTTGACTCCCTACCAGCAAGCTGACCCCTCTAGATGAAAAAGAAATCATTCTTGAAGAGATCTCAGCTTGAAGGAGAAGACAGTCTGAACATTTTACTACTTTAGTTTAAGCATCCAAAAGAAGTATTCCCTTCTAGATCTTTTTCTTTCTCCACGCTTTCATTTCAATCACATATTTGAATGATAAATTAGTTTTTAACTTTTTTTTTATCTAAGTTTTATTCTGTCACATGTTTTGAAAGTGACCAATGCATCACTTTAGTAAAATGATGATTTTACCTCTATTAGGTCTATTTATGATAATATAGAATTAATAATTATGGTAATATATAATTTGTAGTCCTATTAGAATAGGGTTACCCTTTACCTAACCCTATTAGACTAAGAAAATGAGTATTTTATCTCTATATAAGGAGGTCATAATGATGAATGAAAAGCACAAATAATTCTTCAAATATTCTTCTCTATAAATTCTCGTTCATATCTCGATTTTAACATGGTGTCAGAGCCACGTTAAAAAGAACACAAAACCCCCCTAAAACAATGACAGGTGACGATAAAGAAATCGGTGATACCATTAAAGGAATTGCCGACGACATTACGTCGAATGATAACCCTGGAATTGTGGTGACACAAGTCCAATTGAAGAGAGAAAATTATGAAGAATGGGCTAGATCCATGATGACAACCCTAATAGCAAGAAAGAAGTTCGGCTTTGTCGACGGTACAACAAAAAACTGGACGAAGAGTCATCGGACTTGGAAGATTAGTGGACTATAAACTCACTGTTGGTGTCGTGGATTTGCAACACCACAGACTCGACGCTTCGTTCAACAGTTACACATAAAGAGGAAGCGGAAGAATTATGAATGAGTAGTTTGACGTTATTAACGGCCCGCGGATGCAACTAAATGCGGAACCAACGGAGTGTAAGAAAAAGGGAAGGACTATATAGAACCCCTTCCTCTTGTGGTGCTTCATATTTTTTTACTATTGTGAATGATCGTTCACGAGCCGTGTGGATCTTTCTCTTAGTTGATAACAAAGAAGTGTCTCAAACCTTCAAGAATTTTTTTGCTCTTGTGGAGAGGCAGTTCGAAAAGAGGGTGAAGATAGTTTTAAGTGATAACAGAACCGAGTTCACATGTATGAAGACTTACTTCTTCAAACATTGAGTTTTGTTTCAGACATCTTAGATAGAGATACCTCAGTAGAATGGAAGAGTCGAAAGAAAACACTGTCACATTCTTAATGTGGCGCGAGCATTGAGATTTCAGGGCCATCTTCCGATTAAATTCTAGGGAGAATATGTTTTGACTGCGGGGTATTTGATCAATAGAACACCGTCTTCGATTTTGAATGAAAAAACTCACTATGAAATTTTATACGGGAATACGCCTCGGTATGATCACTTAAGGGTGATAGGGTCATTATGTTACTCATACACAAAGGAAAAAATGAGGGACAAGCTTGAGAGTTGTAGTTGTAGGTATGTCTTCTTGGGATACCCCTATAGAAATATGGGTTAGAAATTGTATGACTTCGAGAACAACGAATATTTAAGCTCAAGAGATGTGAATTTCTACGAGACTAAGTTCCCCTTCGCTGTAAGACCGGACAACTTAATCGACATTATAGAAGCAATAACAAACGGAAGAGAATCTCCGGAATAAAGTTGTGTTAACGTGGACGAAACGGAGGGAGGAATAAACAAATACAACTTCGAAAAAGACAGGACTGATAATATAGGTACGAACCTACAGATCAACGGGATTTAGACCAGACAGATGTCGGTCTGGATAGAGATAACATGGAGGAAGTACAGCCGCAAGGTATCCGTACCAATGAAATGCATCCGGAATAACAATCGGGTTGAGGTAAACGTCAAAAGCATTAATCCCATCTGATCCACATCAGTTCTCCCGTGCACCTTATCCTTTAGCTAACTTTATATCTTGTGATAGTTTTTCTCTGTAACACCAAAAATTTCTTGCAGCAATTACCACATGAATCAAACCAAAAACCTTTTCGGAGGCAATGACAAAGGAACATTGAAAAGTAGCCATGCGACAAGAGATCCAAGCGTTGGAGGATAATGGAACATGGACACTAAAGATTTTGTGCTTTTCACCTTTCCGCCAAACCAGAATGAGAGCCATTGGAATTTCGTGTTCCTAATCCGGGGCAAGTATGTCGACTCTGAAAATCTTTTTATGGTTTGAAGCAAGCTCCAAGATGTTGGTTTGCGAAATTGTCAAGTGCTTTGATGAAATATGGATTCAAACAGTCGTACTCTGATTATTCTCTATTCACTATGCACTGAGGAGGTATGCAACTTAACGTCTTAGTCTATGTGGATGACTTGATTAACTCGAAAAAACGACCATAGTGCTATTGAACGATTCAAAGACTATCTCCATACTTGTTTTCGCATAAAGGGTCCTCTGAAGTACTTTTTTTGGAGTTGAAGTTGCACGTGGACCAACTGGGTTGTTTCTCTGTCAACGAAAATATGTCTTGGATATAATCTCTGAGTTTAGTTTACTGGGAGCTAAACCAATCAATACTCCTATGAAACAGAATCACGATTTGTTGTTGGCCAAAGAAACTACTTTAGGAGATTCGAAACCATACCAGCGTCTGGTCAGTAGAATAATTATAATATAACTCAATTTTACGAGACCTGAGTAGTTATATTGCGTGCATGTTCTGTCCCAATTCATGCAGCAACCAAATGAAGCACACTAAAATGTGGCTCTCCATGTGGTGCGGCACTTGAAGAAGAACCCAAGACAAGACATTGTGATGAGAAAAGATTGTGATCTCCAATTGTATGAATGGTGTGATTCGGACTTTGCCGGATGTCCGTTGACTCGAAAATCACTAACCGGTTGGTTTATATCCCTCGAAAATTCACCTGTATCATGGAAAATCAAGAAGCAACACATCGTCTCTCGCTCATTAGCAGAGGCGGAATATCGATCAATTGCAGTGACATTCTGTGAGTTGAAATGGTTAAATGGAATTTTACATAGTTTGGGTGTTGAACATAATTCTCCGATGAAATTGTATTGTGATAGTCAAACAACATTGTATATTGCGCAAATTTGATGTTTTATGAATGGACTAAACACATTAAAGTCGACTGTCACTATGTCTGGGACGCGCTCCAATCCGGAATAATACTTTCCAGTCATGTATCAACCAGCGAACAATTGGTCGATGTGCTTACAAAGTCTTTGGGCAAATCGCAACATGAATATTTACTTGGCAAGTTGAAAATTCGAGATCCTCATGCTCCAACTTGAGGAGAGGGGATATTAGAATATGTTAGGTCTATTTATGATAATATAAAATTTGGTAATTATGGTAATATATGATTTGTAGTCCTGTTAGAATTGGGTTACCCTTTACCCTATTAGACTAGAAAAATGAGAATTTTACCTCTATATAAGGAGGTCATTATGATGAATGAAAAACATAAATAATTCTTTCATTATTCTCGTCTCTCTAAATTCTCGTCCTTGTCTCGATTTTAACACATATGCTTTGAAATTGTTGACAAATTAATTAATTAGGAGATATTAACTCTGAAGAAGAGTACAGTGAAATAGTTTGAATTGGAATGGCAGATCTTTTAATTAGTTGGTTTTGCAATTAAGAAAAATTATTATCTCAAAGTCCCACAATGAAAGGAGACATAAATATGGAACTCCTAAAGACTATTTTAAGATAAATAAGTATTGTGCTATTCAATTAAGACTTTTAAATAATTTAAATAAATCTTATGGTATTTAATAAGACTATTAAGATTTTTTAAAGAGGGTGTCTAAATCTAGTGGTATTCAATCAGAATTTTAAAAAAGAAACAAAAAATCTTTTGATATTCAAAAACTTGCTAATTTGAAAAGATTTTTTTTCTAAATGGAATTTGTGTGACTTTTTAGTGGGAGGTATAAATAACAAATCTTATAAAAAATCTCACCCTTGTGGACATGCTTTTTTTTCCTCCAAAATTGCTTTACTGTTTTCTCTCTTCTCTATCTCTGTATATATTCTTTCATTTCCTCCTTCTACACCCGTAAGTTCTGTCTAATGATGTTGAGAAAATTGTTAACTCTGAATTGTTTTGAATTGCAGGGTTTTCATAGACAAAAGCTAGCATTGCCTAGACATTCTAGTAGGCAGACGAATCTTTTGCTTTGGGGTGCACTTCCAAGATAGAGCCCTGTTAGGGATTTACATAAAAATTTAAGACATGTCACATATTCCGGCAAAGATTAGAGCTGTGGTTTCGGGGGATCTTAGTAGTTTGGTGGATGAAGATTCAGGCAAAGTTCAGGAGGTGCCTGAAAAGGTGATACATTAAGCCGTGAGGTCTGATTCTACACCCACCATTTCACTTCATCTCATCCCCAAGTTCCTTTAAGCCGTGAGGTTTGAATTTTTTTCTCTGGTTTCTTTTTTTTTTTCCTGTTTTGTGCATGTAAAGAAATGAGATTTAATAACAGATGTATGATCATTTTTCAAGAACGGTGTCTAATGTTTTTTTTTTGTTTGGCATTTGAGGTTGTTTTTGTAGATCTATTGATTCTTGTAGCAGCAATTTCACACTGATTATTAAAAGATTGGAAAAATTGTATTGACTTAATTATAATTTCTTTATTATCTTTTTCATTTGTAACTTTGAATGTTTGCTTTTATTTTATTAATGGTTGGTTAGCATCATAAAAGTAAAAAAATCATGTGGTCCTTTCATATTTTTATAAATCTTATGATAAATATTTTAAAATCCTAACGTAAAAAATCTTAATTGTAAAAAATTTAATTTCTTTTTTAAGTCATTGCATTTCTAAATAATCTTTCAAAATCCATTAGATTTATTTATCTATAAATAATCTTTTAAAATGTCAATTGAATACACCCTCTTAGTTTCAATTCTATCCGAACTACTCATTTTCAAATGATATTCATATTATTCACAAATATTTATTTTGAATTTCAAAAATTTCTTATAATTTAATCCATAAGAGGGGATGAATGTGAATAAAGGTCCGGTTCCATGCAAATACAAAAGAAATGGGCATTTCTGAATCACTATTAAGGAAAAAGCAACAAATAATTGAATAGTTTTTATTGACCTTACATATATTTGTAAAGAATATTCCGAAATTTATGAATATGATACATCCTACGTGTTGCTGGTAATAAATAAAACGTTAGAAGGATTATATATATATGCTTATTGACTAATTAACACATGAAAATTGTTTTTAGTGTAAGAATGAAATAATTTCCCTTAGGGATTCCTTTCATTAATCACAATATATATAATTGTACAGAGGTTGATTCATAATACAATAAGAATCCTAACTTACCTTAAATGGTTGATTCCTATTACAATAAAAATCCTAAGTTACATTAACTATACATCTATCATAATTACAAAATATACTGTGAATATTAGGAGAATATTCGCTAATACTCCCCCGCAGTCGGAGCGGGAGAAGGCCGAACGCTAAGGCTTGATCAGAAGTCGGTGAAGAACTGTCTCGGTAGTCCCTTTGTGAAAATATTTGCATACTGATAGGAGGAAGACACGTGTAATATGTTGACCTGACCAAGGGCAACCTTCTCTCGCACAAAGTGAATATCCATCTCAATATGCTTAGTCCGCTGATGTTGGACCGGATTGTGAGACATATAGATGGCAGATATGTTGTTACAATAGACTATATACGCCTTTCGTAATGGACACTGGAGCTCCAAAAGAAGATTTCGGAGCCAACATATCTCAACAACGACATTAGCAACTCCGCGATATTCGGCTTCAGCACTCGAACGGGATAGCATGGCCTGCCGCTTGGCGGACCATGAAATAAGATTATCCCCAAAAAATACACAGTAGCCTGAGGTGGAGCGACGTGTGTCGGGGCATCCTGGCCAATCTGCATCCGTGTGGAGAGTAATTTGGTTGGGGCAGAGGGGGTATAGATGTAGTCCAAAGTCCAGTGTGCCCTTAACGTATCTGATAATACGTTTGAGGGTGGCAAAATGGGATTCTCGAGGGTCGTGCATAAACAGACACGCATGCTGAACGGCATATGTAATATCAGGCCTAGTGAATATAAGATACTAAAGGGCTCCTGCAAGACTCCGATATAGAGTAGGATCAGCAACTGGCGCATCGTCATTGGCACTAAGCTTGGATTTCAAGTCAACCGGAGTTGGCATAATTTTACAATTTGTCATCTTAGCCTTATACACTATCTCTTCTGCATATTTACGCTAACACAAAAACATAGTAGCTGCAGATCTGATCACTGATATACCCAAGAAATAATTCAGCTTACCCAAGTCAGTCATAACAAATTCAGGTTTGAGTAGAGCAATGATTTCATTCTTCAAACCGTCAGATGAGGCAGTAAGAACAATGTCATCCACATATAATAGCAAATAAGCAGTGCTGCTACCTCGATGAAAACTGAAGAGAGAGTTATCACACTTGCTACATATAAAATCGATCTGCATAAGATACCTGGCAAAACGATCATACCAAGCACGGGGTGTCTGTTTCAATCCATACGATGACTTCCTGAGACGACATACAAACTGCGGAACTGCCGGATGAACAAAGCCAGGGGGCTGGTGCATGTACATAATTTCTTTCAAATCCCCATGAAGAAATGCATTCTTGACATCAAGCTGATGAATCGGCCAATGCATGCCCATAGCAATACTGAGAACAGTTCGAATAGTGGATGATTTAACAATCGGATTGAATGTCTCACCACAATCAATACCCTCATGCTGATTAGTGCCATTGGCAACCAGTCTTGCCTTATACCGTTCTAAGTCACCACTGTCTCTGAACTTGTGACGAAATAGCCACATACACCGGATAACATTCACACCGTCTGGTCTAGGTACCAAATCCCAAGTGTTCTGCTTGGTTAAAGCGTTAAACTCCTCACACATGACCCTAATCCAATTAGGGTCCAGTTTGGCTAGTTTTGGATTTTTTGGAATAGATGATAAGGTTTTTGTGGAGAGGTTGAAGTGAACCTTGGGTTTGAAGATCCCGTGTTGGGCATGAGTCTCCATGCGGTGGGTAGGCAGCAGTGAGATTTTTGGGTTTGGTGGCTGTGAGTTGTCGGGTTCGGGAGGCAGTGGTGGTCTTCTTTGGAGGGCGGGGAGACGCAACCGGAGCGACAAGGTGGCGGTGGGGTGTGCGACCGATAGTTGGGAGGTGTTTGGTCGGGGATGGTGCCGGACAGTGGTGGTGACGGAGATGCAGGCTCTGTCCGAACTGTGGACTGCCGGTGGTACAGAGATTGGATAGTCGGGGACAAACTCGGTTCATCGAGAAATGTGTAATCGGTGGTCTGAAATTTTTGGAGATTGGAAAAAGGAAAGGTCGTCTCGTCAAAGGTGACGTGACGGGAGACGATGATTTTACGAGTGGCAATGTCATAGCACAGGTAGCCCCGATATATAGGAGAGAGACCAACGAAGACACATGGCAGAGTGCGAGGGGCAAGTTTGTGAGGTGCAGTGGAGGCTATGTTGGGGTAGCATAAGCAGCCGAAAATGCGGAGATGGTCATAGGATGGGTACCTACGATATAAGATTTCGGTAGGGGTCTTATTTTGGAGAGTGCTAGTTGGTAAAATATTAAGAAGGGATTCTACCATTTTAACAGCATAGATCCAAAAAGGTGGTGGAAGACAAGCATGAAACAGAAGGGTGCGAACTATGTTATTAATGGTACGTATAATTCGTTCAGCCTTTCCATTTTGGGAGGAAGTATAGGGACAGAAAAAACGAAAAACCATGCTTTGTTTAGAGCAGAAATTGTGAAATGGCGAGTTATTAAATTCACGTCCATTATCACATTGAATGATTTGATAGATTTTTCAAACTGTGTTTTAATGATTTTTTGAAATTCAAGGAATTTGGAAAACACTTCAGATTTGAATTTCAGTGGGTAAATCCAGACAAAATGTGAAAAATCATCTAAAAATACTAGATAAAATTTGTGACCCAAAGAGCTAACAACATGAGATGTCCACAAATCAGCATGAACAATATCAAAAGGAGAAAAAGTAACATTGTTGGATGACATAAATGGAAGACGAGTATGTTTGCCGAGTGAGCAAGAAACACAGTGTTGGGCAAGTTTCCCATTATTACATTGAATATGCTTAGTAGCCCTAAGAAAAGTAAAAACAGGGTCTCCGGGGTGTCCGAGTCTGTTGTGCCAAGTTGAGGGACAGATAGCCGCAAAGGATAGAGGTGATTGCGGTCTGACAACGGAAGATTGAGTGAAGGGGTAGAGGTCTCCCACACTATTGTAGCGCGTAAGAATTTCCCCCGTATTGAGATCCTTCACAAAAAAACTAAAAGGGTCAAATTCGACAGACACAAAATTATTGCGAGTGAATTTTCTAACAGAGATTAAGTTTTTAATGATGTTAGGGGTGTAGAGAACGTGATTTAGGGAGAAAGGCGGGTGGGGATGTGTGTTACCGTAACCTTCAATTGGAATGTGATGACCATTGCCGACAGTAATAAATTGAGGACACTTTAACCGAAGTAGTTGAGATAAGTTACTTAACGACCGGGTGAGGTGAGATGTGGCTCCGGTGTCCATGTACCAATTTTCGTCGGGTTGTTGAAGGTTCACGGTGTTGAAGGCCTGGCCCAAATCGGTGGGGGCAGGCTGCTGCCCAGCGGTTGCTGCTGGACCGAGACCATGTGGGCCTGCTGCTGCTGAGGGTGGGCCTGCCTGTTGGCTGGGCCAGAGCCCAATAGGCCAGGTGACCAAGCAGGCTGTTGGAACTGGGGCCCTGCAGTCGGGTATGGGCATGCAGGCGAGGCCCAGTTCCCTTGATTGGGCCATATTGGCTGATGTCCAGGCCACGAGAGATATGCAGTAGTTGGGCCTGACTGCTGGTTGCAGTTGCCTTTGTCGCAGCCCTTCCCTTTATTATTGTTACCGCGGCCTCTACCGCCATGCCCTTCGCCGTAGGATTGCTGCTGGTGGTGGTCTTGGGTGGTGGCTGGGTGGTGTTGGCCGCCAGTGGAGTCATGTCGTCAACGGCTAATGACTTGTGATTATGCTCGTCTTGTTTGGCACGGCGTTCTCTTCTAACAAAAGCTGTGAACGTACTTTGTTGAAACTTGGGAGGAGGTCGACTTGTTGAATCATCGTTGTGAGTGTATCATATTCACCTTTCGGTAAACCAACAACTAGTTGAAGCACCATCTTGGTTTCTGCCACAGAAGTCCCTACGTTGGACAGTTGGTCGGTTATGAGTTTTAGTTGCTTACAATAATCGGACATGTTGTTAAAATTCTCGAGACGTGTATTGTTGAACTGCTCTTCCAAATACATGGCCCGAGTATTTTTATTATCCTGAAAAATTTCTTCTAGCCGGACCCAAAGTTCACGTGCCGTAGCACATGTTTTCATGATAGTGCACAACAAGTCTTTAGAGATGGTGCCGTAGATCCATTGTTTGACGATGGCGTTGACGCCAGGTTGAGTCTGCAACATCGGTGGGACGAGGAACAAAATCATCAATATGGTCGAGCATATTGTATGCACATGCATAAATATAGAATAGTTCCATCCACATGGAATATTGACAGTCTTCTTGGTCAAGAATTATAGGGATAAATTTTTTGATATTGTTAACGGCGAATGCCGGATGAAAAGAAGACAATGAACGTTGAGAGGGGTTGTCAAGTGTGCCAGTGGATGAACCGAAATTAATGGGGGAAGACATGGTGGCAACCTTGTTGCCGCTGACCGAGAGGAAGGGAATTCGGGAGGGGTCGGCCGAGAGAGAAAAGTAGAGAGGGGTAGGGATTAGGGTTTGGCTCTTGATACCATGTAAGAATTGAATAATTTCCCTTAGAGATTCCTTTCATTAATCACAATATATATAGTTGTACAGATGTTGATTCATAATACAATAAGAATCCTAACTTGCCTTAAATGGTTGATTCCTAATACAATAAGAATCCTAAGTTACCTTAACTATACATCTATCATAATTACAAAATATACTGTGAATATTCGCTAATATTTAGTTCACCTACTTTTTTAAACTTTTTTTATTTGCCACGTATTCGCACTGAAGTCCGATTATAATTAAATTCGCGCTGCGTAGGATCCGTTCGAAAAAATGCTTTCTATAAAAAAAAAAATCATACCCAGAACTCGAACCCACTTTAGAATTCTTCATTTATCTTATCTCACTCTCTTTTTGTCTTCTTGTTTCTATTTTTGCGGTTGAGGTTTATGCCATAAACTTTATGTCATAAGTAAAAAGATATCAAACATCGAACATTAATACTTAAACATTGTCATTGTAATTTTCATAGGAATAGTAATTTATTCTTTTGGCAGTTTATGACTTTATTATGTTCAGCATGTAGTATGTCCATCAAACCATTTTCTTTATTTTGTCAATTATTGGATATATGCCACATGTTAGGAAAGTTTTTCGCTAATTTGCAAGATAACTATAAGCATCCCCGACTCTACGTAGACCTATAAATCACAAATTTGAGTCATAAAATTAATTATAGATACTTGTATCATAGTAAACGGCCTACATCATGTTCCATGGGGTCGTGGAGTTTTCACAAATTTCCCTTTTTGGTGCAATTATTTATTGAACGACCATCTTTTTACTTTTTGTCATTTATGGACTTTTATGACCACAATCTAAGAATCATTTTTGAGCGAATTAAAAATTTTATGAGAAAATATTGGTGGACGGTATAAAATTTGTAAGTTCCTATTAACATTTGGCAATAATATAATATTTTGTGTATACATTGAGCAATACATGCGTATATATTATATCCGAATCTAGTATTACCTGAAAGGGTAAGTTTAAAAGGAAGATATGCGTAACTTTTAAAAATAGAAAATCTAATGATGATCTAAAAAAAACATTTGCATAAATCAACCCATGCTCAATCCTTCCTCTAGATCCTACGTAAACACGCGATAATTTATACATCGAGTTGTCCTTCTAATAGTCTTATTAAGTTCGGTTTACTTTTCAATTACCATTAAGGATACTAATAATAATAATAATGGAAAAAAATATTAAATCTGAAACTATAATGTGCTTCTAGTAGTCTTAGACTGTTTATTTGCCATCTTTCCTTTATGAGGACGTGGAGACTTTGTTAGCTAGGGAGGAACACTTGTGTCCTTGTCTTTGAAATGACATGTAAAAGAGGAGCAAAATATCCCCCTTCCCCACCGCCAAAAAAAGGAGCTACATTATTTTTTAAAAGAAGAGAAAGAAAGAAGCAAAACACTTAATACCTATTAAGATATGGGAAAGTTACAGATATATACGGTTCGGCCAACTAATTTATCAACATCGTTGAAATATATATTTCCTCTCAAATTATTATTATTAAAAATAGTTATTTCAAATTATTTGTCGTTTTAGAAGTTTAAGGCATAATTAATGATTATTTTTCCATTTTATCATTTGTTATTAATGAAGATGACTCATAAATAGAGTAAATATTTAATGATGAAAGAATATAACTTAGACATAAATAATGGTAAAGTAGGTATCCCTTCTAATTAATATTTGTTAAGGGGCACGATAAATAATTTGAGACGGAGGGAGTACAACATATACACTATCAGTATATATGTTGTGTTATGTGTATTACATGTATAGTATGTGTATCTTATATGTATAATATATGTATATTTTAATATAAGTATACACAACCTATATATGTTGTACATATTTTGTAAATAAGATCACCCAAATTACCTATATGTGTCATATGGTTGATGTAAACAAATGTACAAGTGTTCTATAAACTTCTAAATATAATTTCCTTATGGAGAGTAACAATAAACTCCAAATTGGAATTTGTTACCTTCCTGACATAAGATGGGCAAGGCCCTGTTTCTCATAAAACGCAGCAATGTTCCAATCTGCAGTTGAGGATGATATTGTCATTAAAGCTACTACTATTGACCTCATACTTGGCCTTAACTGTGGATTTTCATTTGTGCAAGCCTTGGCAAGAAGAGCCACCTGCAAGTTGGAAAAAATCTAGTTACTAAACCCTATTTTTCTCTTAACGTTAATCAATCAATTCACTAAATAAGCATCATTCAAAACTAGTTAAAGTCAGCTATATGAGTCTTCTATATTCAGTCTACTTTATTTGGACATATAATATGATGAATCCCTTAACATTAATGCACTACGCAAAATGTTCTTTCTCACCTTCCAGATTGAATCCTACGCGTCAATTTCAAACTAGCTAGATGGAGTCGGCTATATGAATCTTCTATATTCATTCTGTTTCTTTAGACAAATTATATGATGAATCCTGATAAGTCATACTATTTCAAGTATTGATGATTGCCAAGCATCTTCGAGGAACAGATAAGGACCAAATGTGATCGGTTCTCTAGCCGCCGTACTCTACAGAGCTGCTGCACTGTACCGACTGGAAACAATGCAGCAACACACCTGCAAATCCGCTAGGCCAATCAATGCAATGTCTCCCTCACACTCTCTCATATTTAAACAACATGTTACAAGAGAAGCAACTACAACTTGAAAACCTAAAAAAGATATTTACCTTTCAAGTGTCATCTACCGCTGCTCTCAAGACCTCCTCAAGACAAAGCTACAACAAATCCAAGGACCCAAGGACCTGATCCTAAGCACGGAAGATGTCTTAAGTCCCTAAGTTGGTAAGTCTTTGTATTTAGGTCTTTAAACTTGTAAACCTAATCTTCGTATATGAAGTTGTATGTAGGTAGTCTATTTTATCAAGTCCTTGAGTTGTACTTTTGGCTAGAGTTAGTCAATGAGTGTGTCTTTGCAATAGAGTTGTTGTAGAGAGATTGCAATAGAGTTATTGTATGAGATTACAATAGAGTTATTGTAACGGGTGAGAGATTAAGAGTTTAATTCCTAGATTACAAGAGGTTGTAATCTAAACATTGCTCAGTTATAGCGGAGTTTGAGAAATCCTACACTGGTAGGTCGTGGTTTTTAATCCCTTGAGCAATGAGTTTTCCACGTAAATATCTTGTGTTATTTACTCTCCGCCTTTATCTAAGAAAATAGTAGAGAACCATATTCTATACACCGTTTGGTGGATGCATACTTTACATCAAATCCCTTCATATTAATGCACTTGGAAAATATTATTTTCTTACCTTCCAGACTGAATCCAGGGGATGATCATCACCAAGTTTTGGATCTACCAATTTGCATATCCCTTCTCTAGGATCAACCTCATCAAGAACATCCTCAAACTGCAAATTTTTTGCCAATTAACAGTTATGTTTTAGACTCTTTTAGTGGTTTAGAAGTGATAATTAAATTGGTGAGTGAAAAAATGACTTAGAGGTACCAATGTAACAAGCCCCTTTGATTCAGTAGCAATTTCACTAGCCCTGATAATAGCTTGTTTAGCAGATATTAACTCATAAAGCACCACCCCAAAAGCATATGTATCAATTTTGGGAGAAACATCACCAAACTGACCATACCTGCACATAATGCAAGTAGGAAAAAACTGATAATTTGTTCTTGTTCAGAGATAAAGAATAAATACTAGCAATACCATACGAAAATAAATTCTTACTCTGGGGCCATGTAACCAAAAGTACCAACGACACGAGTGTTCATCGAGCCACCTTTAGCTTCTATCAGTTTTGTAAGTCCAAAGTCAGCAACCTGATCGGCAAAAGATTCTTTCAAATGAATGAGTACTACACAAGGGTTTTGATTTCAAAGTTCTAGTATTGGAACTCTCGTACCTTTGCACGGAAGTTTTTGTCGATCAAAATGTTGGCTGATTTAATGTCGCGATGGATGTAAACAGGAACAGTGTGTTCATGAATGTACTCTAGGCCTCTAGCTGTATCCAGAGCAATTTGCAACCTGGTAGACCATGGCAGAGGTGCCTTACCTGGAACTGAATAGTACAAGATGGATATGGAAGTGTGAGAGATTCAAAAATTTGATTAAGACATGATTTTTTCTTGCGAACGAGAACTGAACTTACCTAAACCCCGCAAGTGTTGGCTTAGGTTACCATTTTCAACGTATTCGTATACTAAGAACAAAGATCTTTCAATGCAGTATCCTATCAAACGTACCTGCAACAGTTTCAACATGTAAAATATTAGCTCAGATTCTCTATTATAGTATATATGAGGAAAAAGAATTCATCATCTACTAACTCGCAAGTATGGCAGAACTAAGTGATAGAATATACCGTGATATACACGGTATACACGGCATATACATTGCCCTGTGAATACCGTGTATATCACGGTAATAGAGGCAGTTTAGAGGCAGTTTTAGCCCGTGATATACACGGATTATACAGCAGTGTATATCACAGTTTTTGGTTAATATTTTGGTAACTTTAGTTTGTATTTAATTAGCATGGTACACTTACCATAATTGTAGAATTATTGTACAAGTAGATAAGGTTTTAGGAGTAGAATAGAAATAGGATTTTTCTATTATGGAAATTGTAAATTGTATATATACTAATTCATTAATGAAAATAATCAAGAGATTATTTCTTTCATGGTATCAGAAGTCTAGGTTTTTCATACCTCTCCCATATTTTCTTCCGCAAGCTCTCGGTTTCCATGCACTTCTCTCTTCTCTTCCCAAATTAATCCAAATTCCTTCATCATCTTTTGTTCTTTCGTTATGTCTAAGAACGTATTTCATCTTGCCCTTACTATTTCCAACATTAAGAACCGCATCCCTATTGTTCTTGAGATGAAAAACGTCCAATATGCGACGTGGGCAGAGTTGTTCAAAATTCATGCCATCTCACATCAAGTCCTCCCGCTACCCCTGCTCCCGCGGAGGATCCTCAGTTATGGATTACTCTTAATGTTACCGTCCTTCAGTGGATTTATTCCACTATTTCTACCGACCTTTTACAAACGATTATTGAACCAGACACTACGGCTATGGCTACCTGGAATAGATTGCGTGATATATTCCAGGACAACCAGCATTCCCAAGTTGTCACCCTTGAGCAAGAATTTTCACAAGTACACATGGAGGATTTTTCGAATGTTTTGGCCTATTGTAAACGGCTCAAGGAATTGGCAGACCAACTCCGTAACGTTGGCGCGCCTGTTACCAATAATCGTCTTGTTCTACAAATGGTTGCAGGCCTATAATGTGTTAGGACTCTCATTCGTCAAAGTAATCCGCTTCTCCCTTTTTATCAATCCCGTTCGATTCTCACTTTAGAAGAAGCTGGCTTGGCAAAAAAAGCGGCTACCGGCGCCAGTTCCATGGCGATGATGACTTCATCCGATCAATCTCACTGTTTTGTTGATAATTCGGGCCAAAATCGCAACAACAATGGCGGCAAGAAGGGTCAAAACCGTTAATAATAATGGCAAAAATTGCGGCGACCAAAATAGTGGTGGCACCGGCGGTGGGCCTCGGGGCAGTGGACAACAACCTAATTGGGCTCATCAGTGGGCCCCATGGCAGTGGAACTAGGCCAGCGATCCTTAGCCGAACATTAGGTATTTTCTGCCTTGCCCTTACGAGTAACTGGGCCCAGTTCCAACAACAGGCCAGACCCAGCTTCTCAGGTCCAGTTTCAGGAGGCAGATTCTCTTCTGGGCCGGGGCAGCAGGCCAGTGTGCTTGGGCCTCGGCCTACGCAGGCATTCCAGGCAGTGGGCCCCACACCGACTCCGACAGATATTAAGGCCGCAATGCATACACTTGGATTAAATCCTCCAGACCCGATTGGTACATGGACACCGACGCCACTTCTCACGTGACGTCAGACCAAGGTACTCTCTCGTCTTATTCCAATTTGAGCAAAAATCGTGGCATAATTGTTGGTAATGACAATTCAATTCCAATTTGTGGTTACGGTCATACTACTTTTGTCTCCTCCCCAACCACCTCTTGTCTTGAAAAATGCCCTTCATGCCCCTAACTTAATTAAAAATTTGGTGTATGTCCGTAAATTCACCACTGATAATTGGGTTTCTATTAATTTTGATCATTTTGGGTTTTCTGTGAAGGAATTCAAGACGGGGATACCTCTCATGAGATGTAATAGTATGAGAGATATTTATCCAATCACGCCCGCATCCGGTCTCTCGAGTCAAGCCTTGTCATCAACTTTTGCAGTTCTAGCTCCTTCCTTGTGGCATGCACGTTTGAGTCACCCTGGGTCGTCCATTGTTTCTTCCTTGCATAAAAATAATTTTATTTCTTATAAGGGTACGCGTAGTACTCCAATTTGTCAATCCTGTCCTTTAGAAAAACATGTTAGACTATCATTTGTAGCCTCTACTTCTCGTACTTAATGCCATTTGATCTTATTCATAACGATTTATGAACTTCTCCCGTTCTTAGTTCTGTGGGCCATCGTTATTATGTTCTATTTTTGGATGATTATTCTAATTTTTTATGGACTTTTCCATTAGCAAAAAAATGTCAAGTTTTTCCACATTCTTAAAATTTCGAGCATTCATTCGTACTCAATTCGAACGTGAAATAAAAAATATTCAATGTGATAATGGCAAAGAATATGATAATGGGTTGTTTCGGAAATTATTTGCAAATAATGACATAGTTTTTCGCTTCTCTTGTCCTCATACGTCTTCACAAAATGGAAAAGCCGAACGAAAAATTCATACCATTAATAATATTGTCCGAACTTTACTGGTTCATGCTCCCGTACCCTTCCTTTTGACATCATGCTCTACAAATTGCTACATATCTTCTAAACATACTTCCTACCAAAGGGTTGACGTATTCGTCTCCTCTTAGAACCATCTATAATAAGGATCCTTCGTATTCACATCTTAGGGTCTTTGAGTGTTTATGATATCCGCTATTTCCGTCAACTACAATTAACAAACTTCAAGCCCGCTCTACCGCTTGTGTGTTTTTGGATTATCCATCTACTCATCGTGGGTACAAATGTTTTGATTTATCGTCTAATAAAATCTTAATTAGTCGCCATGTTATTTTTGATGAAACCAATTTCCGTTTGCTAAACAAAGTAGTCCCGGGCCTAGTTTGTATAATTTTTTAGATGAGACGGTCTCCCCGTATCTTATTCACCATTTATCGGACTTGTCCCGCACCCAAACTCTGCCAGCGAGACCACTGCCCGCTGGACCTACTGTTCCGTCATATCCCACTGTTTCTGCCCTAGTTTCGGCTATTGGGCCGATTGCCCAGCCCAATAACGACATTACTTCAGCCCCGATTCATGCTTATGCCCCAGCTACTGTTTCCAGTATTGGGCCAGCATGCCCACTGCCTGCTGGCCAGCCCATCCCCATCCGAGTTCTTTCCAAAATCCACTCAATTCTCCCCCGAGTCAAAGACTGGTCACTCGTAGTCAATGGGGTATTTTTAAACCAAAAAGACATTTTAATCTATATTTTAATGTCTTTAAATCCCCTCTACCTCGTAACCTAGTGTCTACCTTAAATGACCGAATTGGAAATTGGTTATGCACGACGAGTATGATGCTCTTATTGCAAATAGGACGTGGGAGTTGGTGCCCCGTCCTTCTGATGTTAATATTATTCGGCCTATGTGAATTTTTACTCATAAAGATAATTCTGATGATTCTTTTGCGCGACATAAGGCTCGTGTTGTAGGTGATGGTAAGACTCAGCAAGTTGGAGTGAATTGTGGTGAGACGTTTAGTCCGGTGGTCAAACTGGCTACCATTCGCACCGTTCTCAGTCTGGCTCTTTCGAAAGCTTGGCCCATTCATCAATTAGATGTGAAGAATGTTTTCTTACATGGTAATCTTAAGGAGACCGTTTACATGCATCAGCCCTTGGGTTTTCGAGACCCCAAATATCCTCATCATGTCTATTTATTGAAGAAGTCCTTGTATGAGCTTAAGCAGGCCCCTCGGGCTTGGTATAAGAGATTTGCAGACTATGTTTCATCTATTGGGTTTTCTCACAGCAGGTCTGATAATTCATTGTTCATATACCGTCGTGGTACTTCCCTGACTTATATTCTATTATATGTGGATGATATTATCTTGACTGTCTCTTCTGATGCTTTCCGCAAGTCTATCATGACAAAGAATCGATTGGCATATTGACTACTACAAAATCTTGGAAAGGAAGTTTATCAATTGAAAAGAGGAATCGTTCACCAAATTTTTGAAAGCTGCATCACAAATAAATTAAAAGATCGCTGAAGTTTATAAGTTTAACAATCCATGATGGACATTTTTTACCATAGACTCAGAGCAGGTGCCAAAGAGGTTATAACATAGAAAGAAAAGATAGTGTATTAGTACAACAACATACCCAGTGAAGTCCCACAATGTGGGGTCTGGGGAGGATTGAGTGTACGCAGACCTTACCTCTACCTTGGTAAGTAGAGAACTTATTTCCGAAAGACACTCCCAAGACAAAGCATAGGCACAAGCAAAGCAAGAGAAACGGTCAGACCCGGACAAGAAATTTAAAGTAGTATGAAAATGATGGTAACAAAAGCGAATAAGCCACGATAAAGCATTCTGAAAAAAGAAGCAGTAACTAACGCAGGTAAATAAGATACACAAAATACACGAAAGAACATGTGTATTAGTATGAGTAAGAATTTACCAAGTTCAAGTGATGAACATGTGTCAAAACCTTCAATTCAGCAAGGAACTCTTTTGTTGCTTGCATATCCATCTTCTTGATAGCAGCTTTCTGAATTTAATTGAGACAACGGAGATTAGCAGCATGAATATAGAAAACCCCAAACTACTAATTTTTTACTGTGGAAAAGAAATGCCTGCTGAGACAAAACAATTATGTGAATGGCTCAACAGTGACATAATAATAAAGCAGCTAGAACTAGGTTGATAATCAATCTGAGTATCTGAATAATTGCTAATCATTTCAATCTAACAAGAATAACAACCAACCTCGCCTCTTAACTCTCCATAAAAAACAGATGCAAAACCACCTTGGCCAATCTTGTAGGCTGTGCTGAAGTTGTCACTGGCATTAGCAAGTTCATCATATGAAAATTCCACTGATTTATCCACAGTGATCCTCGGGGGTTCTGGAGAAGCGACATTATTAAGAGAACCCCCTTCTGAAGAATTCTCAAAATTTGAATGACCTGAGTAATTTAATGAAAATTACAAGAGAAACAAGAAACAACAGGAACTCTGACCATACACTTTGATGGGTAACTCAGTATACAACAGTAGATTCAAAGCCATAAAACTTACCATAAACATGCTTATTACTACTATGTTTGTATGGTTCCAAGTGAAGAGACGATCCTTCCTCCGTTTTCCTGCCTCTATAAAAGGTAAAATACAGGCAAACCACTAAAAAGGCTACAACAAAAACTGCTGCAATCGATATGCCAGCAATTGCTCCACCCGAGATTCCTGTCAATAACACAGTTCTTAGTAGATTACAATCACATTCAGAGCTATTTTGATACCTCAAACTTGATAAGTTGAAAAAGATCCCACTGGAGTGCTAAAATAGGGTCAACCTGTTGGGCTGTGAAAAACAAGAAACCACAATTAGCTGCCAATATTATTGCATTCAATAAATAATTAAGAACTCATTCGGGTTGGAGAATACCTTGTAGAAGTCCTTAATAGTGGATAAGTTCCATTTTGATCTGCAACATAATACAAGATTATCCAACACACATCATTTAACAGATATTAAAGTGAAAATCCTAAGTTTTGCACTAAGTTTGTCATACATGTCAGATCATCCGAAAACTCGCTGTGACTGTAAATTTAATATAGTATGCAAAAATTGCTCCCTCCTTTTATATTATACAATGAGCATGGTTCCCATTTAAAACGTCTGCATAGCTTACTGGAAAAACTCATCCAAATTCAACTAAGTACTTAAAATATGCGAAGAATATGAGTATAGAAACCTTGGTAGAGAGATTAATTACCTTTTCCTGGAATGAAAACCAGACCACTGCCCCTGCTGAAATTTACTTCAGGATTATAATCTTCCAGCAACTTCTGTGGCAGATTAAAATCATCGGCTACTGTAACCAAATTCTCATCAGGTCGAAGAGGATAAGTTATAAATAGTCCATAATCTTTTGACACATGACTATTTCCACAAGAGCAGTTCACAATAACATTTACTATTGCATTAGCAGGAACATTGTTAGGATCATAACTGTTTAACACCTGCAACTTTTCAACTGTTGTAAGGTTCGAATAATAAAGTCGGGCTATTCTCGGATAAGTAGTACTAGCCTTGACCTGCACACCAAACTGATGGCCCATAAATTTCCCATTAACACAGCTACATGAGAAGGGAACATTAACTCTGCTTCGGAATCGAATAATATCTGGGTTGGTTATCTGGGGATTATAACTAAGGATATTCTTGATGGTGGTTGAAAAAGAATTAGATATGAAAGTGAGGTTTGTACCATTCCATACATAAAATGAAGCTAATGCATCGCAACCATCAGTACACTGGGATTTAACCCCCACCCACAAGATGTTTAACACCAAAAAGCCTAAAACTAACATAGATCTTCTATTTTCTTGAAAAAGCATCCGACTTTCGACTCTATACTAGTTGATAAGTGGCTTGAGATTTTTGAACTCTTTTAGAATCTTGATGAAAGTTACTGGTGGGAAAATGGTGGTGAGGATGGCAAAGATGCTAATGGATGTATTAAGGTTATGTTTAGAGATGGCAGTGGATCTGCACTCAGTCCGGATCCAGATCCTTTTGATAGTATATGTATCTTCAAAATTTGGACAATATCGGACCCGGATTCATTTATGAAGGATCGAATCTGGATCTGAATATTGTATTTGAGATTCGTATCCGGTTTAAATCCGATCCGTGAATCCGTTTTTTATTAAATATGTTGCTGTGCTGGCATACACATGCTGAGAAGTTCAATTGCATACACTGTCTGATGCTTAAATCATGGCAGTTACTGTTGTCATGCTATTTGCAATGATTTGTCCGCATGGGCAGCTCAATTGGTTTCAAGGGGATATGTGGAGCAAAGATCAATGATCGAATTCCGTCAGCGGCAGTGTGGGTTTCTTCTTGAAATAAAGGAGGACCCCTTGTGCGCAGCGTGGTACTAGTCTAACCTTTGAAATCAATTGAGTCACCATGATTTACCTCATTCACAGACCTATCGGACGGGATGTGGGGCTCGTGGGGAGATTCCACCTTTTGGAGCAAAGAATGTATCCTTGTACTTGCTCTATGTCAAATGCTGCAGCGATGTAATTCTGCATTGCACAAGGCTCAATGATTTACTTATCCTGTTCAAAAAATTACCCATTTATCACTTAAATTGAATTGGTGGACTGATTAAAATTTTTTTACGTGTGGATCCAGATCTGATCCGTAGATTCAGTGAATTCAGATTTGGATTTGATTTTTATAAACCTGATGAATTTGTATTTAGATTCAGATATGAAAAATGGACCTGAATCTGGATCTAGTAGAATTCGATCCAGATCCGATCCGTTGTCATCCTAGTTAGGTTAGCTGACAGCTTCAGTTTTTTACTTTTTAACATTTTTCAACATCGCCTATAGTCCAAGAGACAAAAGAGTTAGTTTTGAATTTTGCATTACTTTAAGTGGGTGACAAGGAAGGAGAAGTTTGGAGTAACTGGTAAAATTAATGTTATGTGATTAGGAGATCTTTTTGTCATGAGTTTAAGCCGTGACAATCTCTTACAGAAATACAGAATAAGATTACGTATAATAAATTCTTGTTTGCGGATCTCGTGAGCGAAATCTTAGTGCACCGTGTTTTTTTTTCTTAGGTGGGAGACAAGAATTTCTAGAGCAAAAGGTTGGCATGGGATTTCCTGGAAAACTAGAAAGAATATTTAACAGTATATTTTTGGGTTCCATTAGTTGACTCTTTTAGTCAACGCATCACCATTATTGGCTTGTTTGCCTCTTATTGCACTTGGCTTTTAGCGTGGTCGACGTTGAAACATGCCAAATCTTTTGGGCCCTGCGAGTGCAATCTCCCTGTCCTTTTTTTCGTGTTTAGGTAATTTTGTTAGGATTTAATTTATATTACTGACAGTATGATAATATTTTACATTATCAACACAGTTTGACCGGTTATATTAGTATATTATTGTTATAATTTTTAGGTACCATACCATGCTTCTTATAAAGACATGTTTGTTCTTGTAGGTCGAGTTTACTAACTACAAATGCACAAATCTTAAACTTATTTAGTAATGTTAGACCAATCAACAAGGCTAAAATTAGTTAAAATTGATCATATGAATTTTTTATATTTCATCATGAACCTTTTGTTCATTCAACAATACCTTACGGACAATGTCAGAGCTAAAAGGAAAGGAAAGCAGTTCAATACCTTACGTTTTTGCATTTTTTTCAAATCTCCTTGTTAAAATTTTCGAATCCCATAGTAGTTGAACACATAACTGAAAGTGCACGTTCCAATGAATTGAATATTGTAGCTTCATGATATCATGATTATTCTTAAAAGCCGGTCGTTACCTAACGAAAGACTTGTAACGCTCACGTGGATGGAGTTAAATTTTGGTAACATTAATCTATTAAAAAAGTTTAACACTTCATGCCATCAAAGTCAAGACTGCATTAACGATGTGAGATAAAACAAAGAAATAAAAAAATTATAGAAGATTACACCTGGATAAGGTTATAATACTATGAACATTTAAAATTAGGACTAGGAACCACCATATTTTATTTGATGCTTGCCAGAGGGGTATAATGACACAATCATTTGGGTTTACCTTGTTGTGTCTTCTATATTATCTTGTTAATAAAAAAGACAAATAATTTTGACCCAGCGGGTTCAAAAGGAAGGAGAAACGTGCAATGGTTGATAACCTACTTATGTTCCAATTACAACTGGAAATCTTGCAATAAATTATACATACTGAATTTTTTTTTGAAATTCAATCAAAGAATGGAAGTTCACTATGAATCAGGAAATAATTATATTGGCATAGAAAACCAGTAGGTGGTAATCATTAGGAATGATGTTGTTCAGATTATTTGAGAGATTTTGGCTTAGTTGGTAAGCTATCTGTAAATGATTCATTTTGGACTCAAAAGCAAGGATAATCCACTAGCGCTCCAGAGGATATTCTCTTAATTAAGCCACCACCTATGACTCGCAAGTATACCGTAAACTGAAGGTCCATGAATGTGATCAAGTTTTAATTTCCAACACCTCTGCTTGAAAAACTTAACCTTTATAAAACAAAGAAAAAGAATTATAGAGAAGTAAAGATGAAAAAAAAAAAGAGTAAAAAAAGGTAAAATACTACTAATGAGTATATATAAACAGATACTAATACTTTCAAGAAAATGAGGTTCTTAGTCCTTGAGAGTGCTTGAATGAACACCAGCTGATATTGCTATCTTCCTGACATGATATGGACAAGGCCTTAGATTTTCATAAAAGGAGCCAATATCCCAATCCTCAGTTGACGATGATAGAGTCATTAAAGCTACAACAATCGACCTCATGCTAGGTCTCAACTGAGGATTTTCATGTGTGCAGGCCTTGGCAAGATTAACCAACTAATTTACATAAGCTATAAACGCTCATGTTTTACATGAATAACAATGATACTCCACCTTGCAGACTGAATCTAGCGGATAGTCATCTCTGAGTTTGGGATCAACCACTTTACATAATCCTTCTCTAGCACCACTCTGGTGAAGAACATCCTCAAACTGCATAAGAAAACAGAATTCTCTTAGTGGCTTAGAGACTGGATTTTTTATGTAAACAAGATGGTGATAAGGCGTACCAATGCAACAAGCCCCTTTGATTCAGTTATAACTTCATTCGTCTTGACAATAGCTTCTTTAGCAGATATTAGCTCATAAAGTACTACTCCAAAAGCATAGACATCAATTTTAGGGGAAACATCACCTTACTGAGCATATTTAAACAGGAACTAGAAAATAAAATAAAAAGGAAAATCCAAAACTCAAACAGATCAGAAAATTTCCTATCAACAACTATGCTATGTGAACCACAGTGCTTAAGATCAGTATTTTCCAGGTGATAGAATTTGGCAACATAAGATGGCAGAAATTTCCCTCATTGGTTCGTGTCCGAATTTGACATTTGATTGGACCTCACCACTTCTTTATACAACAGAATTTATCGCCAAGGTATTTTTCAGATTACCTACCACGTCTTGATTCTGTTAGCAGCAATATCTTGAAAGATACAGTTTTTCCCAATGGCAAATTTGAACAGGTTATGCAAGAAAGCATTGCCAACACCTTCAACTTCACTATTCTGACATTGATCCAGACCTATGATAACATAAATTTATAGAACTACTCAACTTTCATGCCTTCTCTCAGCTAATGTATATCCTGAATCAATCAATATGTTAAAACAACTGCATACAATGACCTGACAGACTGATCAAAAGAGAGGAAAAGGAAAGAAATATGGTGCTTTTGCATTTAATTGCTACTACGGAGGTTCTGAATACCATCTTAGTAACCAATAGATATTTTAGCAGATAGAAGTATTATTGATGACATCTGCAGATATAATCATAACAGTACAGAATCTGCAAAATACAGGTATAAAATACCACCTAATGCCCCACCAGGTTCTGAATCAATCAATATGTTAAAACAACTGCATACAATGACCTGACAGACTGATCAAAAGAGAGGAAAAGGAAAGAAATATGGTGCTTTTCATTTAGTTGCTACTATGCAGGTTCTGAATACCATCTTAGTAACCGATAGATATTTTAGCAGATAGAAGTATTGGTGATGACATCTGCAGATATAATCATAACAATACAGAATCTGGAAAACACAGGTACAAAATACCACCTGCAGATATAATTATATGCCAAGCATTTGATCTTTTGTTTAAAAATCACAACTTTCACAACCTTTGCACGAAAGTCTTTGTCAATCAAAATATTAGCAGATTTAATATCACGGTGGATATATAAAGGAACAGTATGCTCATGGATGTATTCGAGTCCTTTAGCTGCATCAAGAGCAATTTGAACCCTGGTAGACCACGACAACGGATTCTGGCCTGAAAGTGAAAGGTCGAGATGGACTTAGAAGAGTGAGAAAAGTGCAGCACAATGATTATAGTACATGGTTTGCACAGCATTTCACAAAAGTAGAAGAATTTCACTTACCTGATCCACGCAAGTGTTCACTAAGGTTTCCATTTTCAATGTATTCGTAAACTAAGAATAAAGACCCTTCAACACAATATCCTATTAGGCGTACTTGCAATGAGTTTAAAAAATAAGATGTCATCTCATGGTCTCACAATCAGAACAAGTATCGTTTGACCTTTAAAATGGCCGGAGAAAGTTCTGTAGCTTGCTCACTTTTCAAGGGAATGACAAAGAGCTTGTTGCAAGAAGGCACACATGAAATAAATGAACTATATTCTGATCATTGCACAGAAGATATAACATGATGCAGCCTCCCAAAGAGGCAGTCTGGTGATTTTCATATGTAATTTCCATTCTTTTTATATCTCTTAAACGTGGAGAAGACAAAAGTATAAATCCAAATATAGTTGATTCCAATTATGGACCAAAAGTCCTAAGTTACCAGTATATCATCATATTTTAATAGCTTGATGGCACAAAAGCCATGTTATCTGGCATTTCTGCATATTGATAACACAAGATGTGGCACATGAGCTCAACTGCAGTGTTGCTTAATAAGATTAAGAAAATTTTATGTCTAGAAGGAAGTAGAAGCATATTTGAACTTCAAACTTTGAACTAGCTGTCGCCTGCCAGGTTTTCTTTAAGGAAACACAAGCACAAAGAAAATAATGGCATTACAAGAAATGCATAAGCTTACCAAGTTCAAGTGATGAACATGCGTTAAGACTTTCAGCTCAGCAAAGAATTCTTTTGACGCTTGCATATCCATTTTCTTAATTGCTGCCCTCTGCATTCAAGTCAGAAGAAGGCCTAAGCTAAAGAAATAGGAAAAGGCAAAAGATATATTCTCTTCTGATTTAAGCGTGTTTTATTCAGTTGAATCATTGAACAACCTTATGCTTCATTTAGTGGCTACATCTAAGATTAGCAGCCCCCATGACCTATTTAGATATGCTTCTCTGGTTATACTTAAACAACCATATCTTAAAACTCATAAAATAGTAATTACGCTCTTCGCTGTTAGCCCTATTCTGGTATTGTGAATGATAAGATCATAAGCTATTGACAAATCAAAGTAGCTACCAACAAGTAGTAGGAGTATGTAAGTGTTTATTCCAAAAACTATGACAAGAAATACCCCACAAACCTCGCCTTTTAACATTCCGTAAAAGACTGCTCCAAAGCCACCTTGACCAATCTTATTTTCCATGCTGAAGTTATTTGTAGCCTTAGCGAGTTCCTCAAATGAAAATTCCACTGATTTATCCACTGTGATCCCTGTTGGCCTTGGAGAAATAACACCAAATAAAGGACCTGATTCTGTAATTTTCTCCAAAGTTGGAGGACCTGATGCATTAAGGATTTCATTAAACCATACTGAATACCGGGCTATGCAGACAGTGTTTCATCAATTGTTATTATTATGATTTGGCAGGCACAATTGTCTTAACTGTAAACGCTTTCAGCAAAATATGCAGGGGAAACATGATGTTTATTACTGGAAGAAAACAAGAAATATGAAACAGCAGAAACTCGCGCTGTATCACTAGTTAAGGCAATTTGTTGGAATCTATCTACTCCAAGAAGCAACTATTATATTTTTTGTAAACGTGTAAATATAGGAAACAATATTTACCCTACCCATAATTAGAATATTTCCATATATTGTGTAAATATAATTATGGTAAGACTAGGATTCCTCTTTTGTATAGGCTTAGGATTCCTATACCTTGATATTAATGAAAGACTCTCCAAGGGAGATTAATATCATCTTACATGGTATCAAGAGCCAAATAAACAAAACCCTAAAAACATTTCTCTTCCACAGCTGCCGGCAGCCTCTCCTACGCCGCGGCCCTCCCGGATTTTCTTCTTGTTTTTCGGGTTTTGCTCTTCCTTTCTTCTCTTCTCTAAATGGCTATCCCTGATTCTTCCACACTTTCTGACGCCTCTACCTCCACAAAGGCATCACCCCCGTTTCACCCCACCCTTACTGTTTCCAACATCAAGAACCATATTCCCATTATTCTTGATCAAGAAAACAACCAGTATTCTCCCTGGGTTGAACTTTTTTGCAATCATGCATGTCTCTATAACGTGCTTGACCATATTGATGACACTATTCCGCGCCCTACGGAGGTTGATGATTCTATCTGGCATCGTCTCGACGCCGGCGTCAAACAATGGATATATGGTAGTATCTCTCAGGATTTGCTCCTTACTATCATGAAATCTGACTCCACAGCCCTTGACTTGTGGAATCGTTTGGAGGAAATTTTTCTGGACAACAAGCACACTCGTGCCGTGTATTTGGAAGAACAGTTCAACAAAACACGTCTTGAAAACTTCTCCAATGTCTCCGAGTACGCAAGCGACTTAAACTTCTAGCGGATCAACTCTCCAACATCGGCACGCACATCACGACGATAAAATGGTGCTACAAATGATTTACGGCCTTACTAAGGGCGAATACGATACTTTGGCCACCATAATTCAACAGGCAGATCCGCTACCGAGTTTTAACAAAGCTCGCTCACAATTGTTGCTCGAAGAAACCCGTCGTGCTAAGCAGGATGAGCACGCCCAGCAGGTGTTAATTGTCGACACGCAACCCCAAGATCAGACGCCACCAGACAACTCCCAACAGCGGCAGGGCCGCGGCGGCAAGGGTGGAAAAGGCCGCGGTGGTAGAGGAGGTCGTGGTCGTGGCAAGGGTCGCGGTCAACAGAACCAACAGCAGCAGCAACAGAGATCGCAAAACAACTGGGCCACGGCTCCTCAGCAGTTCGTCTACAGCGCCGCGGCGCCCCAGTACAGAGCCGCGGTGCCCCAGTTCAGAGTTGCGGCGCCAAGTCCATTCCAGTACCAGCAGCCATACAATCCGTATTCTTACCCCGGTTTGTTAGGCCCCGCTCCGGCCCCCGGCGAGCCCACTTCATGCAAAGTCGGGTCCCGCGGCCCTCCTCCGGCATGACACCCACCGAGTTGGGTCGGGCGTTCGACACCTCTCTACTGCAACGACTGACAATACTTGGTACATGGACTCAGGCGCCACATCTCACGTCACCCAGTCTGCATGTACTATTCCTAAACTATTAGTTTAAAGCATCCTCAATATGTTACAGTTGGTAGTGGACAACGCATTCCAGTTAAGGGCTATGGTACCTCATACACACAACCTCCTCATCCACCCTTCTCCCTCAAAAACACTCTATATGCCCTACACATGATTAAGAACCTCATATCTGTCCGCCAATTTACTCGTAATAATTCTGTCTCTGTAGATTTCGACCCTTTTGGTTTTACTGTGAAGGATCTTCATACGGGGACACCTCTTACGAGATGCAATAGCACGGGGGATCTCTATCCATTCACTTCCACCTCCGCTGCCAGATCTTGCTCTCCCGTCACTCTAGCGGTACATTTTCTTCTTCAACTTGGCATAATAGGCTTGGTCATCCAGAGTCCCGCTTTTTAATTTTCTTAGAGGCAACAATTTCATTGCTTGTAATGGGAAACTTGCCCAAAATTGTGTTTCTTGCTCTTTAGGCAAACATATTCGTCTTCCGTTTAAATCATCTACTAGTGTTACATTTGCTCCTTGTGATATCATACATGCCGATTTATGGACATCTCTTATCTCTAGTTCTCTCGGTCATAAATACTATCTTGTGTTGCTTGATGAATTTTCATACTACGTTTGGTTATACCCTCTTAAATTTAAATCAGAAGTGTTTGTCAAATTTCTTGAGTTTCGCAAGTTCATTCAAACACAATTTGGAAAAGGCATAAAATCATTTCAGTGCGATAATGGTCGTGAATTCAACAACTCTATGTTTCACCGCTTTTGTACCACTAATGGCATGGTCTTTCGCTTCTCCTGCCCTCACACCTCACCACAAAACGGTAAAGCTGAAAGAATCATCCGCACCATTAACAATATGATTCGCACCCTATTGATTCATGACTTCCTCCCTCCACCCTTCTGGGTCTATGCTTTGCTAAAATGTCAGAATACACTCTAAATATTCTCCCTACTAGCACTCTTCACAATATGACCCCTACCGAAATCCTCTACTATAGAATCCCCTCTTATGATCATCTACGGATTTTTGGTTGTCTGTGCTATCCCAACCTTAGCTCCACCGCCCCTCACAAGCTCGCTCCTAGGTCCACTCCATGTGTCTTTCTAGGATTCCCGCCGAACCATAGGGGCTATCTATGCTATGACTTGTCGACTCGTCAGATCCACATATCTCGTCACGTCACATTCGACGAGACCACATTCCCGTTTTCGAATCTTCCAAAATTCCAAAAACAGGACTACTCATTTCTTGACGAGTCTGCCATCTCTCCCCTCATAATCGAACAACTCACATCCTCTGTTCCGTCGTCAGAGCCGCGGCGCCCAAACTTCAGAGAAGCCTGTCAACCTTCTAGCGCCGCGACTCTCGATCTAGGAGCCGCGGCGCCTCCGACGGCTTCGCCCCTACCTTCTCCTTATCTGACTTTACCCCCCGTCTCAGACACCACTCCGCCATCCACTGTCCCTACCCATCCAATGGAAACTCGTTCAAAGCATAGAATCTTCAAACCCAAAGTCCATTTCAACTTGTCTGCCCAAACCATCTCTCCACTTCCAAAGAACCCAAAATTGGCCAAACAAGACCCTAATTGGAATGCGGCTATGTATGAGGAATTCAATGCTTTAACTAAACAGCACACGTGGGATCTAGTACCTAGACCTGAGGGGGTGAATGTTATTCGTTGTATGTGGCTATTTCGTCACAAGTTCAGAGACAATGGAGATCTTGAGAGGTATAAGGCCCGTCTTGTGGCTAATGGCACAAATCAGCAGGAGGACATTGATTGTGGTGAGACCTTCAGCCCGGTTGTCAAACCGGCTACCATCCGCACAGTTTTGAGCATTGACATGGGCAAACACTGGCCGATCCATCAGCTTGATGTGAAGAATGCATTCTTACATGGGGATCCGAGAGAGACAGTCTACATGCATCGGCCACCGGGGTTCACCCATCCAGCGCTTCCTCACTATGTGTGCCGTCTCCGTAAGTCACTATATGGCACTCGAAGCGAGGCCCCCACGTACGTGGTATGATCGCTTTGCCGGTATATCTTGCAGATTGGGTTTGTATGCAGCAAGAGTGATACATCACTTTTCATTTTTCATCGAGGTAGTAGCACTGCTTACTTATTACTTTACGTGGATGATATTGTTCTTACTGCTTCCTCCGACGGATTGAAAAATGAGATTATTGTCTTGCTCAAGTCCGAATTTGCAATGACTGATTTAGGGAAGCCGAGTTACTTTTTGGGGATATCGGTGACCAGTGTCCGCCAATCATATGTTCTTGTGTCGGCGTAAGTATGCGAGAAGAGATTGTGTACGGGGCTAAGATGGCGAACGCAAAGAGGTGCCTACTCCAGGTTGATTCCAAATCTAAGCTCGGTGCTATAGATGGTGCTCCGCCTCGATCCTACTCGTATAGGAGCCTTGCGGTGCACTTCGCATCTCACATTCACCGGGCCGGACATAGCTTATGCTTTGTTCGGCGGGTGTGCTTATTCATGCATGCCCCCGGGAGTCTCATTTCACTTGCTCTTAAGCGTAGCATTCGATACATTAAGGGCACTCTTGATTATGGTTTGCACCTATACCCTCTGCGCCGGACAAGTTGCTTTCATATACGGATGCGGATTGGGCGGGGTGTCCGGACACGCGACGCTCCACCTCCGGCTTTTGTGTTTTCTTAGGGGATAATCGATTTCTTGGTCTCCGCGCAAGCGACAGCTACTACCTATCTCGCTCCAAAGGTCTTGCCGAGGCCGAGTACGGAGGCGTTGCAAATGTAGTAGGCGAGATTTGTTGGCTCGAAATTCTTGTTAGAACTTCGGTGTCCTTTGCGTCGAGCATCTATTGTGTATTGTGATAACATCTCTCGCCATCTATCTTTCTCATAATCCGGTTCAACATCAGCGAACCAAGCATATTGAGATAGACCTACACTTCGTTCGTGAGACAGTTGCGTTAGGCCATGTCAGAGTGTTACATGTTCCACCATCCTATCAGTATGCAGACATATTTACTAAAGGACTTCCCAGACAGTTATTTCTTGACTTCAGATCCAGTCTCAGCGTCCGGCCTCCTCCTACTCCGACTGAGGGGGTGTGTAAACGTGTAAATATAGGAAACAATATTTACCCTACCCATAATTAGAATATTTCCATATATTGTGTAAATATAATTATGGTAAGACTAGGATTCCTCTTTTGTATAGGCTTAGGATTCCTATTGTATAAGGGGTGAATATTGTACTCTATATATACCTTGATATTAATGAAAGACTCTCCAAGGGAGATTAATATCATCTTACATTTTTGTTGGGGAAAGGATACATCACTATAAAAGAAATTACTCATGGAAGTACTCATTAAAATGTTCATCAGAAGACCCTTGGAGAAATGATTCCTCCTCTATGTGCTTGCTCCTATAAAACACAAAATAAAGGCAAACTGCGAAGAAGGTAGCCCCAAATATAGCTGCCACTGTTACGCCAGCAATGGCTCCACGTGAGTGTCCTGCCAAAACGACATCATTTAGTAACCATGGTAATAACAAAATCTATTATCCAACTTCATGTTTGAACTCAAGAGCTGAGACATATATCATCAGAGCAGTAAGCGAAATAGAACCAACCTCTCGACCTGCAAAATAAAGCCAAAGAGAGTTATATTAGAAATAGAACTATTAGACAGATAGTGAGCAGAAATCAAAAGAATATTATGTTTGGAGTTTGCACAATACCTTGTCTTCAACGGTGGAAAATTTCCTTGTGCATCTGCAAAATCTACTAAGTCAGCAGTCTGTCAAACTCAACAAATGAGAATTTCTTCGTTTTTTATTTTAAATACTGTTGGCTTTCCTTGTTAACTCACATTTAATACCAACAAGGTAGAGTCTCCTACTTCATACATACTAGATCTCGTACACTATAGCTCTCCTCCTCCATTTGCCTTTTGGCATTTCTTGTCCTAATCTGGCTCTAATAACACTTGTTTGCTTCTTTTTTAGGTCACATTTAATACTTAACTTTCATCTTTCTTTATGCTTATGAAGTATTTCCTGGTTTGGCCTGATAGGTCTCAGAGATTTGTCTACTAAAAGCACACATTATGGGGTGTGTTCTGTATGGATGAATCCGGAAAATGTTTTCCAATTTTTTCATGTTCGGTTGGTCAAGATTTTTTAAAAATATTTTCTTTAGGAAAACAAGTTCCTTAAAAATGAGGAAAATGATTGCCCTAATGAAAATAGGGAAAACAAGTCCATTCTATATTAATTGGCTCCTCCCCACCCTCGAACTCACCCCCACCCCCACACCACCACCCACCCACACCGCCTCCCCTCCCCTCGCACTTTTTATTTCATATATTTTATTTTACTTTTATAAGAAATTTATAAAAAATGGAAAAAATTTCTTACCCCGACCCTGGGTGGTGGGTGAGTGGAGTTTTGGGGTGGGTGGTGGGATGGTTATTTTTTGAAAAATATTTTCCACTAACCAACCAAACATGAGAAAATAAGTAAAAAAATCACTTATTTTTTCAAGAACACATTTTTCAGGAAAACATTTTCCAACATACCAAACACACCTATAAAGACAAAAATATTGAGCTCGTCGTTCATAATTCAATTTAAGATACTATTGCTCTTCATCTCAGCTGGGACTCATGATTGTTCACCCACAAATACATCTTTATAACTGGTCTTAATGTCTTGTCAAGCACTTGAATATGCTAAATTAAACCACATTTTAAAGTTTAAACAGAAGAATTACCTGTCCCAGATGTTGAATTGGTTCCCTGATTAAGCCTGAACCAGCTTCTGGGGGTAGATAATATGAATTACTCATACGATACAAAGTACAAACTGTTACTTGGGTTGTTTTTGTTCTCTGAACCGTTGGGATTAAACGGTTATATCTCCCGCCACCCTAATCTTAATTGGTGAATGGGCCGGGTCGGGTATTGTTGAACGGATCTTTACATATTTCAGGCCCACTCTGAGGTTTCTTTTTGTTTTTGTTTTTTTTTTTAGTTTTTTGTTGAAGAAGAAGATTTGAGGTTCATGGTGCTCATCTTTTGTGTGTGTTTTTCTCAAGATATTTATAGCAAGGAAACAAATATTGTTCTCTCTAGAGTGGATATACTGATTACTGAACTTTGAAAGAGAATAATATGCTTTCTTTTATTAGGTGAAAGTGGAATATATATATATATATATATATAGTTATAGTTTATTTGGTCTACTTAATTTCTTATATTGATAGTGCATATAACTAGTTAAAGAAAAATTCCATTATGATATCTTCTGTTGGTCCAACTTGAAATAATAACGTTCAAGGTATTGATGTTCCAACTCAATAAACAACAAAAAGAAGTAGTCAACTAACCTCTTGCAGGCACAAATAGTATTCCCGAACCGGAACCAAAATCCAAACCCGGATTGAACTTCTCCAGCAACTTAGCTGGCACACCAGACGCCACCGCCACCGTCGACAAGTTCTCACCCCGACGAAGAGGGTACGTGGCGAATTACCCATAATCGTCAGACACTTGTCCGTCGTCACATTGATCATGGCATAGTCCGGTATGTTGGTTGGGTCATAATTGTTGACCCGTTGTAAGATTTGCAAAGGCCATAGGCAACTCTTTTATACGTATCACCAAACACAGTTTTGTACACAAAAGTATGTCCCAAAAAATCACCATTTAAGCAATCACAAGAAAATGGGACATTAATCCTCGTGTCACTTTGATATAATGTGCGCACTTGCTATAGTTTACCAATGCAGATACTACTGAATAAAATCTCCCTAGCATTTTTTTTCTGCTTAGATTTGAATTCTAATCTCTCCTGGTTTTTACTAGGGGCACAGAGCTAATATGGAAAATACGGATTTGGCAAACTCAGTAACTTTGGCTCAATCTGACCTGTTTATTTATTGAAATATTCATTGAATATGCATACATAATAACTTAGAAATCATAAACTTCAAATCTAGAACCCATAAACTTTAAATTCCGGATCCGCCTCTCGTTCACTCAATTTATTGACTGCCTAGATACACTTGGGAACTCAGATTTAAGATTCTATATATTTAGTATATAAGATATATGTTTGATTTATGCAGGATTTGGGACATCACCAGAATCCACAGCAGCTCAACATCTACACCACTTTTTCAACTTTATTGCTGTTAAAGTTGTTGCTGCACAGCTTCAGGTTCATTTTCTCCTACTTAATTTGCAAACAGTTGTAGAAAAATGCATCTCATAAGCATTGTCTGTATGCCAAAATATAGATAAAAGAATGTAGAACAATTTAGAGTTTAACTTCAATTCACAGACAATTAGATCACCTAAAAGATAATTGCAGGTAAGTGTCTATTAAAAGTAAGATTTGGTACCTGAAAAATAAGACAGGTTACAACATCAGGTTAAAATGCACAAATAGTAAAAATAAATACGCATGCTTTGTATAAGTTAAATCCTCTTAAAATTAGTTACTCTGTATTAACTATAATTTTACATGGCAGAGCAACAATCCTGAGGCGTACGAGGAGCTGAGGGAGTTTCTGGATAAATACTCATTGAATGATGGGGATAAGTTTTGTGCAGATTTGATGAGGGAATCCCCAAGACATAAAAATCTAGGTACGTACATAGACTATATCCAAATTTACATGCAAATATTTAAACTGAAAGAAATAATCTCTTGATTAGTTTCATTAATTGAAAGGCTATATATACAAGTTACATAATAGGAGAATCATATTCCTAAAACATTATTCTATACATGTATGGTAATACACTAATTATGGTAATACAATACTAATTATATTACAACCTTACCTAAACTAGGATACTAAATATTTACCATAAATTACACATAATAATCAGCCCATCCGAGGGCCAATCCGTGAACATAGCCGAGACCTAATATACACAATATACACATGTATATTGTGTGTGTATTGTGTATATTTAACATAAACCATAATTCTTCTCCAAGAGGTTTGTTCACTAGGATAGTAGGATTCTTGTTTTCCCTGTCAAAGAGTTAATATAATTTACAAAGTTCAGAGGATCTTTTTTTAGATATTCAAATTCAAAGACATCCCAAAAGAGTGCACATCCAAGTCTGAATGTCTGATTCTGTAATTAAAGAATTGCTACTTTATCAACTCTAGCTCAATTCTGATACAATATTGTGTTGTGTAACCAATGTCATCTAGCTAGCTAAAAGTTTAAATTGTATTTGAATCTTCGACCAAAGTTCTGACTTTTCTGATAATGATTACTTGAATCTGTGGGAACACTGGTTGGCTCCTTCCAGCTTTGCGCATCTTAGAGGTTGGTTTACTCTCTAGCCTTTATTTTCTTTTCCCTTGTTCATGATATCAATTTAAATATGACATCATCCTGAATTATATATATATTCATTGTTAAGAGTCTCATATCGGATATGGAATGGGAACATGAACTCCTTCTATGAACTTGGACAATCCTCACCCTACAAAGCTAGCTTTGTTAAGAGTCCCACATCAGATATGGAATGCGAACATGGACTCTTTATATGGACTTGGACAATCCTCACCCTACAAGCTAGCTTTTGTGGTTGAGTTAGGCCCAAGATCCATTCTTTACATGGTATCAGGGGAAATGAGACGGGACATCTAAAGAGTCAATGTTTCCATTCCATATTCGATGTGAGACTCTTAACCGTGAGTTGTTAAACATTTCAATTACGCTGGTGGGTGTAGGGCCATTTGTTGATCAATTTTAGCTGGATTGATTTTCACTACCAAAATTAAGTTATAAAAAAAAGGATGATCCTATAATTATCATACTTGGATAAGTATAATGATTCCATGGTTCCATTCATAATTATGCTAAGCACTCCATATATGGCACCTGCCCAATATCCATTCTTTACGCTCACAACCAAACAAAAGAGCTTTGTCTTCTTCAACACCTCTTAACCTATAGTTAGAGAATATGGTGAAGTTGACAAAACAAGAGATCATCAGTCACCGTTCTCTTATATAGAGCTTAAATTGTGTGCAATAGTGATAGATGAGGCTTAGGTTTGTTACATTATCGGATAAAATTAAGGCATGTATTATCTCGGTACTCCTGAATTTGATACTTATCTTTTAGTCACTGTAAACTTATAAAGGGTCATTTGATAATATAAAAATAATAATAAATAGGGTGTGAACTGTCACATAGTTATATATAGTAGTGTATTTGTTTCAACGGTGTGTTTATGTGAAAAAATATTTTTCTCAATTGTATTCTTTCCCAAAATGTGGTAAATATACCACAATTACAAACATAATTTAAGGATATGATTAGATAGGATAAGACTAAGATTAGGCTAATTTGTTGACTAGAATATCTATTTACCATATTTACATTATACTATCATTATTTACAATATCCTATTATTAATTACAATTATTACTAGATAATCATAATTAATATTCTAATAATTACAAATTATTCTATCACAGACCCGTAGTCGAAGCGGGAGGTCGGCGTATGCTGAGACTGTTCCGAAAATCTTCAAATAAAATCAGCGGAAGACATTTTGTAAATATAACTGCAATCTGATAGCGTGACGGGACATGTAAGACATGCACTTGTCCACGAGCGACCTTTTCGCAAACAAAGTGAATATCCAGCTCAATATGCTTAGTGCGTTGATGGTTAACCGGACTTCCAGAAAGATAAATAGCACTAACATTATCACAATACACCAATGTTGCCTTCGGAATCGGACAGTGGAGCTCCAGAAGAATGTTCATGAGCCAGCAAGATTCAGACATCACATTGGCAACCCCTCGATATTCTGCTTTGGCACTGGATCTAGACATAGTTGCCTGTCGTTTGGAGGACCAAGATATTAAGTTATTGCCAAGGAATATACCATAACTACAGGTGGAGCGTCTGGTGACCAGACAACCACCCCAATCGGCATCTGTGTAGGAAACAAGGACGGATGTCGACGACGGATATAGATGCAGGTCATAATCTAGAGTGCCCTGAATATAACGCACAATGCGTTTGAGTTCATGCATGTGATCCTCCATCGGGTTATGCATGAATAGACATACCTGTTGTACAACATAAGAAATGACTGGCCTCGTAAAACTAAGTTATTACAAGACCTCTGCAAGGCTGCGATAATGTGTTGGATCATCATAAGGTTTGTCAGATGAGGCGCCCAACTTGGGTTTAGTATCTACCGTAGTTGCAGACGGCTTACAGGATGACATGCCGACACGTTCAACAATTTCTATTGCATATTTCTTTTGGGATAAAAATAAACCACATGCATGACGTGTCACAGCTATACATAAGAAGTAACTTAGTGTCCCTAGATCTTTCATAGCAATTTCAGATCCAAGTAGTGATATGATGGACTTGCGAAGAGCATCAGATGAGGTAGTTAATAGAACATCATCCACATACAAAATAAGGTAAGCAATATTATGACCCTGTCGGTAGATGAACAAAGAATTATCCGAACGGCAGTTAGAAAACCCAATGTGAGAAATATAATCCGCAAACCTCTTGTACCAGGCTCGGGAGGCCTGTTTGAGCCCATATAATGATTTTTTCAGCAAGCACACATGATTTGGATAAGTGAATCTCGGTATCCTAAAGGCTGGTACATGTATATTGTTTCATTTAGATCGCCATGGAGGAAGGCATTTTTGACATCCAGTTGATGAAGCGACCATGCTTTTGACAAAACAAACTAAGGACCATTCTTATAATTGCCGGTTTAACCACTGGACTGAACGTCTCACCGCAATCCACACCAACCTGTTGTGTCTTCCCATCACCTACATGACGGGCTTTATGCCTCTCAAAAGTACCATCAGATTTTTCTTTGTGACTGAAAATCCATATAAACCGAATGACATTAACATTAGTGGGACGGGGGACCAACTCCCACGTCCTATTTTTAATAAGAGCATTAAATTCATCATCCATAACCATTTTCCAATTCGAATTTTTAAGAGCAGACACATGATTACGAGCAATGATGATTTTGTAACACGGGTGTGAGGCTATATTTTGTGTTGGGTTTAATAATGCCGTGTTGACTATGAGTAACATGCTGCTAGGCCGAAATTGGAAATGGGCCAGCGAGGGGACGGGATATTCCTGGCAGTGGGCAGGGAATTGGGCCATGACTCAATTCGTCAGGGGATGGCCCGTGATCCAGGGCACTGCCAGTGAGTGGACTATTCGGTACTGGGCTGCCAGGCAGAGGCCCAATTCTGCTGGAAATGTTTTGAATTAGGCTTCCAGGCGGTGGGCTAATTCTACCCGAAGTGGTTGGGCTTAGGCAGTGAGGCCCAGACTGCTAGGCAATGTCAGGCGGCATCTAGGCTTCTATTTCTGGGCCCAACTCACCCAAATTTCCTGGGTTGGCCGAAATAGTAGAATTGGGACGGGAAACAAAATGTTGGGCCAAATACGGGGATATGCCATCATCTAGGAAATCATAGGTAGGTAGCCCGGACCCATGCATTTTGGTAAATGGGAAATTTGCTTCATCGAAGATTATGTGGCGACTCACAATGAATTTATTAGAGGATATGTCATAACATTTGTAACATCGATGATTGGTGGGATAGCCCAAAAAAACACAAAGAGTAGAGCGGGGTTGAAGTTTATTGATTGTGGTGGATGGAATAAGAGGATATCATAAGCATCCGAACACCCGTAGATGAGAGTAAGACGGTTCCCTTAGGTATAAGATTTTCAAAGGGGATTGATAGGTTTGTAGTGCGTGATGCCAAAAGGAATTTGGTAGAGCGGCATGGGCAAGGGATGATCTAATAATGTTGTTGATGGTTTGGATTTTTCTTTCCGCCTTTCCATTTTGAGAGGATGTATGAGGATACGAAAGACGAAAATTTAAACCATTTGCATTGCAAAAATCCCAAAAAGACCCATTTTCAAATTTCCTCCCATTATCACATTGAATATTTTTAATATTCCGTTCAAATTAATTTAAGATGAATGCTCTAAAATTGAGAAATGTGGGGAAAATTTGTGATTTTTTAGATAATGGAAATGTCCACAAAAAATTAGAGTAGTCATCTAGCATGAGTAAATAATATTGATGGCCTGAAGAACTCAAAACATGAGAAGTCCAAATATCACAATGGCTAATATCAAAAGGCATAAGAGTGCATGAAATAGAAGAAACAAATGACAATTTAACATGTTTTCCAAATGGACATGAATGGCACATATTTGAATTATGTGTTTGAGTACATGAAATTAAATTATTTTATTTAAGAGAGGATATAATCGGTTCTCCCGGATGACCCAAACGTTCATGCCACACTAAAGGTGCTAAAGATGAAAAGGTTGATGGTAACTTGGCTCGATGATTTGGTGTGGTGATTGGATAGAGCTCGCCCTGACTATCACATCTCATTAGATGCATCACCATATGAAAATCCTTCACGGAAAATCCAAAAGGGTTAAAATCAACATACACTAAATTATCAGTAGTAAACTTTCTAATTGAAACCAAAATTTTAATCAATTCTGGAGCATGAAGGACATTCTTTAAAGTTAACGGTGGGTTTGGTGGAGATAAATTGGTAGAACCATAACCACAAATTGGAATAGAATGACCATTTTCGACAATTATACCATTATTTTTGCTCAAATTAAAATAGGACAAGAGATTACATTGGGAGGAAGTCATATGAGATGTTGCTCCGATGTCCATATACCAATTTGCATTGGGCGGATTAAGTCCGAGAGTGTGCATGACAGACTCAATATTGGTCGGGTTGGCCACTGCCGAATGGGCCTCCTGCCACTGGTTCGGCAGTGGCCCAAATGCTGAAAATCCTGGATTGTTGGCACTGGGCCCAAATCCAGTGAGTTGCTGGCTGGCAGTTTGCCTTGGATTGGGCCTGACCCAATTTCCAGTTGGAAACGGGCATGGTGGCACAGCCCAAGGACACTACCAGGCCCACTGCCCCACTGGGCTCGAGGCTGCCACTACTGGCCGGAGTTGGACTACTGGCCGCTAGTCCCGCTGCCTCTGCCGCCAGTCCCGCCGCCGCCGAAATTCTAGTGGCCGCCACCCTTTCCACCACCGCGATTTTTACCACCATTTCATTATTTTTGTCCCCGGCTTGTTGGGAAAGGATCAAAATTTGTAGAAGTTTCATTGGACGAGGCGGCAACCATGGCAGAATTTGATACGGTTGCGATCTTTCTGGCTAAGTCTGCCTCTTCAATAATAATCATAGAGCGGGCTTGGTAAAATGGTGGTAGAGGATTGCTTTGGCGAATGAGTGTACCTACTCCACTATACGCATCGGTAAGGTCGACAACCAATTGTAAAACCAACTGATTGTTAGTAACGGCGAACCAACGTTTTTTAGTTGATCCAATAAAACTTTGAGGTGTTGACAATAAGCGGATGTATTTGGAAAGTCCGCCATGTCGGTGGTGGAGAATTCTTGTTCAAGAGTGACGGCTCGGGAATTCTTATTGTATTGAAAGATATCCCGTAAATGATTCCAAGCCTCTATCACTGTGGAATTGGGTTTCATAATTGTATGCAACAAATCGCTTGAAATAGTTGCATAAATCTATGAAAGAACCGTCGCATCAAGAGTGAGCCACATTTCTTTTTCATCATCGGTGTTTGGCACTTTTTATTTGCTTTTTTCCGGTGAGATTATGTGATGAATAACCCGGTGGGAGCGGCAACAAATTTTAAAAAGCTCTACCCATGTTGCGTAGTGAACATTTTCCATCTCAAGAGTGATGGATATATGAGTTTTGATATTGGAAACTGTAAGAGCGGGATGAAATGTGGACTTAGAGTCAGACATTGTTGCCGGAAAAACAAATGGAAAAATTTGTCGGCCGATTGACGGTGGGGCGGAGTGGTGGCTGAATTGGTGGAGGTGTTTTTGTGTTAGGATTTTTTCCATAAGCTCTTGATACCATGAAAGAATATTTTCCTCAATTGTATTCTTTTTCCAAGGTTTAAGGTTTGTCACTTCCTTCACATCCCATATATACAACATATTAAGGAGTGAAAACCTAATCTTGCACAAATCAAAATTGTTCTCACATTCACTTGCAAGCCGTCGAGTTCATCAGAGCTTCAATCAAGATCAAAGCTGCAACAAACTGAAGGATCAGTTCACTAACATATGAAGATGTCTAAGTCCTAGGTTTGTTGAGTCTTTGTTTTGTTATTCTTAAACTTGTATACCTACTCTTCTTGTAAGAAGCTGTTTGTAGGTCGTTTGGTTTCTCAAGTCTTTGAGCCGTTTGTTTGACTAGAGTTAGTCAAGGTGTGTTTTTGCAATAGAGGTATTGTAGAGAGCTTGTAACGTTATTGTAAGGGTGATGGATTAAAAGTTTAATTCCTAGGTTGCAAGAAGTTGTAATCTAAATATTGCTCAGTTCTTAGTGAAGTTTTGGAAAAATCCTACTAGGGTAGGTCGTGGGTTTACTCCCTTGAACAATGAGGTTTTCATGTAAATATTTTGTGTTATTTACTTATTGCTATAGCCAAGGGAACAATTATAGAACCTGGTTCTCTACACGATTTGGTGGACTCGTATATTATATCAATGTAGGTATACACTTTATAAAAAATTAAATATTAAGTTTAAAAGGGTCTCAAAGTATTATGTCTAAAATTAACCTAGAGTAATTAGATAAAACTTCATATCATACCCGATATGGTAATCAAGAAAAAAGAGCGAGAATATGAAATAATAAGTTCATTGGAATTCTTAAATCACCAAAAAAAAAGAAAGTTCATTGGAGTTCTATACATAACTATCAATGTATATAACTTAATAATCCCTTAGATAACACCATATATAATTTCTAAGAGCCTCCTCCACTAGTTTATTTAGGGAGAAGTGCAACGGAAAGGCCATATATACACAATCAATCAATTACCTTTTCAGTCTCAAGTTAATTAGGTTCAATTAGTTACCATATACATAAATGTTTTGTTGTACATTTTAGTTTCCTGTAAATGGTTTGTCTCTATAACAAATTAGTGGAAAGTGGAAAGTGGTAAATGTCGAAGGGAGAAAAACCTGCTTTTACTGCTGGCCACCAGACCAATGTGTCTAAAAAACCAGCTCATATATATATGTTTTCCAGCTGAATAATGGAGCTCATGTGCTCATTTTTGTCTGTAAGGAAGATTCGGAGGAAAATTGGATTTATTTTGTTTGTGGTTGAAGTTGAACAAAGCGACAAATTTAGTGGATGTCTGACCCATAAACTCCAGTTTTTCGTACATTTCATCTGTTGCTGTAAAGGTGGTAGAACAGGAACAAACAGAACTTTGATTGTGTATTCATTGTTCTCAAATAATTTATGCTCACCTCATGTTACAACTATGTGTAGACTCTATAACTTAATTCAATCAGTTCAACAAAAAACCTGAATTTCCACAATAACACTAAATGAATATTTAAGCGCAAAAGAAGAGAGAATTTGATTAGTTTTTTTTTTTTCTCTTCAACATAACTGATTACAATATGCATGATTGAACTGTGATCTGGAGTTTTGAAGGATGGAATTTGTTTACTTATTTTTCTTTTACATTTTCTCCCTAAAAGTTGTACAAATTGATTTAACAAGTTAATAGCTAGCTTTATCATTGAGACCAGGCTAGTCAACAAATTTAATTGATGTTGTATAATTTTTGTTAGAAAATTTATAAATGGTTCTACAACTGTTAATAGGATTTTTCTTCATCAGACATAACTTAAAAGTTGTGAACTTCTAAAATTTTACATAAGAATTTGACAAAATATTAGAGTTAACTCAATGCTTAATTTCTTTTTTTTCAAAACAAAATTGTTCATCCCTTTATTCAGTTATTGAAGTTCAATGATCCATCAACATCTTAGCAACCGAAGATGACACAATGATGATTAAAATATAGTTTCAGATAGAAATATCCACAAGACCACAACCACTATTTAACGTAAATTGAGTGGCGAGTAGAGATGTTATTTGATGTCAATTAGTCAACACACTTTAATAAATATATCACTATCAAACTTTTTTGCCCAATAAAATATAATTCTTTTTATAAAGTTAGTTATATAACAACATAGAGTATACCAGCCAACTTAGTTGTCCCAACCTCAATCAATGTATCTTTGATCCTAATTAATGTTCCTTTGACAACCTTCAACATGAACTACTCTTCCAGAAAAACAATCATAAAAAAACTTAGTAGTCTAAGATTCTGTATCATATCAAAGTATTTATAATACAATGCCTAAGTGCTCATTAATTAATCTGAAGCACTAATTGATTATTTAAATCAAAAGTAACATAGTTCTTTGTCCCTGTCAATCAAATTGCCTTGTTGTACGATATAATCCATATATTCTTTAAGAAAAAAAATATATAATGATACTACGTACGTACTCCATGTGGTTGAGCTTTTTCCCTACCTACTCGCCTAAATGCTTATTAGTTTGAAATTTTGATTACTCAAAACTAAGTAACATAATTCTATGTCCCAATCAATTGAAATGCTTAGTTGTAAGAAACCATTTAATTTATCCATTATTCTGAAATAAAATATGATAATAATATCACATGTTGTTGAACTGCTTGGCCATCTACCACTTTTATTTTACATTAATTTTTCAGCTAAATTTAGATAAGATGTGATAAATAATAAAGTGAAGGAGGACTTACAGTAATAGGGCAATAATTGAATATTGATTGACACTATGATGGAACGTTACACCTGCTACCATAAAAATTGACCTACTTGATTTAATCACTTCCATTAATAGCAACTCAGAAACCTAAGATTTAGTTTATCCAGTATAATAGTTGCATATCTTGTTTCCAACCCTAGTATTTACTTTTTTATGTTTTTAATTCTCTTTTATGTGCATCTTATTTTTGAAGGAATACTTCTACGCTAAAAAAAGCGAGGGGATAATAATGTGTTGGAATACGTTGATAAATAAATCAAAGTGTTTAATTTATACAATTTTAATATTTTTAAGGTGATGCATGCATTTTCCCATGTACGATTTAAGTCAAAATTATCAAAACACACAACATGGTTATTTCTAAAAAAAGTAGGCCTAACTTGCACTTAAAGAGATGTTTTGAATGCCTAACAGATAATATAAGAAAACATGATTGTCTTGTCATAATCGAGGATCGTTGTATCACTGAATGATCATAAAAGAATCTACTTTAATTATCGCAAGTTTTAAAATTTAAGAGGTATATGTAATAGATATAGTACTATTTCATGTAGACATATATTACTAGAAAATAATTACAGTAGAAACTTAAGAAAATATTGATCTGTTGCGACTTCTTTTCGATCGTCGGTAGGGTCTACCCTTCCAGTTGGTTAAAATTGAAGTTAGACAGAAAAATATTTTGGTACATCATGTTATTGTTGTGAACCTAACCACTAATTATTTCATTGCTCTTTCTATTTAATGTCCTCTCGATAACGGTCATACTTGGGCAGAGATCTTTAGGTGAGTTATTCAACTTGCAGATAGATTCTTATTTACTGCCCAACAGTTGGGAAAATGACAATAACAACAATTCATCCAAGTTGCTTCATAAAGCTAAGCTAAGGCAACTTCACAAGTTGCCGCATAGTTGTAGTTATGAACTAAATTTGATCAAATATATTTTTGGTATATGCGTAGGTTTAAATATGCTCTTAGCTAAGTTCGGTATAAAATAAGAGTATTTTTTGCCCAGTAAAGTAACGACAGGGGCATGCATGGTTGAGCCAAATTATTAACGGACAAATATTATAAATTTTACATACTTTAGGGGCATCATTTTTTTACCTTTTTTTCGGTAAAAAGAATCAAGAGCAATAATAGAAAAAAAATGACCATGTTAATAGGTAGATTCTTGATTGATCTTCTTACTTCTTCTTTTTCTTTCAATTAACATCTTTTTTTGGTGAATCCAAAAACTTCCAAAAATATTTACCACAAGATATAATTTCAAATTTACAATTGAAGGTGAGTTTTTTTTTTCCGGTTGAGAAACACGAAAAACTTAACATGTAGCAGTATGAAGGTCTTTTAATCTCGTGAACAAAAAGACATAACGTAGAAGGTAAAATTATTAAAAGATGGAATCTAAAAAGACTCACGAGATGGATATTATTTGCTTTATATAAGGTCTTAGAATGGAATCTAATTTGTGATGCTGCCTCTAATTTCAAGTCAACAAAAAGGTTCCTGTCTCCTTCTAGCTACTTATGTAAATGTAAATATAAAAGGAGGGTTGTCTTGTATCTATATATGTTTCTTCTTGAAGAAAGCTAATTTCCATCAAACAACAGTCAAAGAGGAAACGTTTCAAAGTCGTAAAATAGATTCCAATCTTCCCTTCTATGTTAATCAATTAGCTGAATGATTAAATATATTCTTTTTTTACTTAGTAGTTTTGGAAAACTCCACTTATGTGTTAAATATCCATAGATCTCGACTTTGAGCTATGTGACATAATAGTTTTTTGTAAAAAATATTTTACTTCCCAAAGTAAAGTGAAAAATTTTCGACACAAGTTTGAATCAATCGGTCTCAAATTGAAACCCGACACCAAATAAGAAATAAATTAAAAACTTATGTCTAAAACAAAGTCAATTTCAAACCTAGATAGAGAAAAAATTGCGATAAGATGATGAATGATCTATAGTATCTTAAAAGAAGACTAGCTTCGAATCAAATATATATCTGGACCGGAATAGTTAGAGCATAATGAATTTCTACTATCGTCTTTCTAATCTAATACTATAAGGTACTAGTATTCATGTACAGTACTTCAATACACAAATTACTCGGTAGTATTGTTCATTAACTCCTATTATTATCAACAATTATAGAAATAGTTGTTAATTTAATTAGTTCACACTACATAATTAGGCGAATTCATAATCACACAAGTATTTAGCATGTGACAGAGGTACATTTATTGCTTATCAACCACTAATAAATGGTTCTTTATGAAAAGATTACCCAAAATGCCAAATCGATCGTCGATTCAAAAGTTACAATCTTGTTTACACTTGAAGAACACTTGTAAAATTCCTACTCCAAGAATCTTCAACAACTCTACTTCGTAAATTTTAAAAAAATCCTATCAATTATTTTTTAATCACCAAAACCATGTGAAGGTCGTAAATAGAAAGAAAGTCAACTTTTTTTTTTCATAAATACCAACCATAATTTTAAAAAAATGGATTAAGAAATTATTTTTTCTTAATTTCAAATTATGTCTAAACGACTCCTAAATATATTATTGTTATTGTTATAAATATAGAATTGCTACTAGATTTGATCAAACCCAAAACTTACCTTCTAGCTCGGCCTATGCATAGGTAACCCCAAAGAACAACACATAATATACCACAAAAAAGGTATGATCATGAGTTGGTTGGATCCTCCACAATTAATTAACTAGAAACACAAGTTCGAGCCCTCAAAATATAAAACTTAATGTTAAAAGAGCGCATATATGAGCCTATCAATTGCGATCCAGATTAATCGAGACAACTATGAGTTTCAGATTTTACGGAAAACTTTGATTATACACAAGTGCTTCCCCATGTTTTATGGATGAATTATTTTTTGGTAATTACTTACACGCGATGGGTGTTTACACCTAATCGATCTTCTTAACCCTACTTAACTAAACATTAAAATAAGAATGCATATTATTCCCTCCGTCTCAAAACGTGTCGTAGTTACAAAAAATATATGTCTCATAATTAATACTTGTCATTTTAGAAGTTCAAGACAAAATAAATAACATTTCCCCCATTTTACCCTATTAAGTAATTGTTCTTGAAGACTACAAACACTCAAATATGGCCATAGTAATATTCCATGAAGATAAATTATATCTTAAGACATAAATAAAAGTAAAATATAATCAAATATCCTCCTAATGAGTAATATTTTATTAAGTGACCTGTAAAATATGATAAATATTTTGAGACGAAAAAAATATTTAATCATGATTAAGTGATAAATATGTATGAAAGATATATGTGCTGCGTTCGTTGATGGGTGTATTTACGGTTATTTTTTGTTTATTAGGATGATTTGATGGACCAGAATTTGCTTTTCCAACAGAGGAAGTAAAATATGAAAAAAAGAAAACAAAGTAAGTGAAAGATGTGGAAATTAGAAGAAAAAGTTATAATAGTGACAAAAAGATACCCCTCCAAATTCACATCCCTACAATTTAGTCCCTTTCAAGTTTCAATAAAGCCTCCTGAAATAAACTTGTGTCTTATTCCTCATGCCCACTGCCCATTCATACCCCATTATTTATTATTCCAAATTAGGGGTGGGCAAAAAACCCAGAGAACCGAAAAAACCTAACCGAATTGAAATTCGATTCGGTTTTTTCTGGTTTTTTTTTTAAATCGAACCGAAAAACCGAATTATATATATATATTTTTTATTTTTTATTTTAGGCTACTTCTATCTCTTGAATCATAGCCATTGAAGCTAATCTATGAAGCTTTTATGGAAGTTGCATGCGACATGAACTTGATTAACATATCACAGAAGCATTGACATAAAATGTACGGAGAAAAAATAATTGTAAATTGATAAAACTTTAAATGGTCATAACTCTACGCTCGGATGTCCGTTTTACCCCAAAAAAAATTAATTTTGCGTATTTTTTCGAGACGGGGCTGGTCAAACCGCCGATGGCGCAACCAATTTTTAGAAAAACATCCATTTTCCCAATCAATTTGTGTTTTCCTCCAAATCGACTTCTTCTTTTTTCTTTAGTAAACATCTCACGATACACAATAGATTTCAACGTCGAAATTTCATGATAGTGTAGGTGTGAATGTCAATTTCAGTTTTGGAAATTCAATTTTAAAAAAAATTTTAAAAATTCCCCGACCCGGCCCACTAGAAAAAACCGATATAATCCGATACGTTCGGCATATAAACCGAACATATCATTTTTTTTTTAAAAAAAGTTGTATTCGGTTTTTTTTTTTAAAAAAAAACCAAATTTTATTCGGTTCATATTTTTCGGATACAAAACCGAACCGATATATGCCCACTCCTATTCCAAATCATCCGTTGGTAATTGAAATGGCATATTAGTAATAAGCCTCTAAACAGAGGGCTATTTTCGTCCACTAAAAACATCTTCCCTTGAAAGTACTACCTAATTTATACCAAACTTTTCACACTAATTTTTTAATAAGAGATCTTCTTCATCATGAGAAAAATTAAATACGTAAAAAAGTACTGACAACAAATTACTCCATTTATGAGTAAAGTCCAAAGAAGAGAAAAAAAATTACTAAAAATAGCAAAGTTCAAATATTAGAATGATGGTCTCTAAAATTTTAAGTGGATTCAAACATTAATTTCATAATTTATAAAAATAAATTACTCATGATAAGTACATCATATATCATGCAAAGGCAAGTTTCTACTATAACACTTCACTTTCCTGTACATTCTAATAAATATGGAGTACTATCTAACTTTAAAAATAAAATTTGTCTATATAAAATTACAAAAAAAAAAAGCTTTCTAGGTTTTGTTATCATATATTTACTTTCATTATTGTAGTAATGTGTTTGGATTAAAAACTCTTCGGTTTTTACGTCCGAAAGATATGTAAATCCCTTTCTTTTCTTCTTGAGAAATAACTAAAATAACAAAAGTTTTTAGTCTAATTTCTCATTTCTTTAGTTTATATATCTGAATCAGTGATAATAATGTCAATCCATTGTATGTCCTATAATAGCTCTCATTCTCCTATTTTTTCTCTCAAAGTCGATGACTATTCATAGCTATTATCTTGTACCAAAAGAGTTCAACCAAGTGCTAAAATACTAGTTACTTAATTATAAATTATTTTGTTCGGTATGAATTCTCCCTTTAATTACATTTCATATGTTTGTTAACCTACTATTACAATTTTTACGTGCATTTAGGAGATTTGGTTATATAGTTCGTTATAGAGATTATTTTAATTATATATTTTTTTATTTACAAAGTAATAGAAAAAATTCTTTAGAAATAACATATGGATCATTTGGACTGGAGTTTGAGACCAGTTAAGAAACTCAACTAGGCGGAGTTCTCTAATTAAGCAATTTTTTTTAATTAAAGCTACTACAGTTGTAGTTTTTCTATAAAAAAAAATTAATTTTCTCCGACACCTATAGATACACACTGCCAGTAGGAGTCATATAAATTTCTCTCTCTCTTCATTACTAGGAAAGCTTGGAATCAGAGAGCCCTTTTAACAATGGTGACACCTAGCATTACTGCCGATGTTACCTTGTCATTTCCCTGTGCTTAGCTCTGTTTCTGCACAACCCCTTTAATTCTTGTCACACTAAACAAGGCAGAAATGAGTAGAAATAGCTGTAACCAAGACACCCTTTTTGCCTCTTTGCTAGTGGTGGTAATCCTGACAGCGTTATTTTACTCATCATTTGTTGTTGAAGGGAACACTGATCCAAATGATTGTGAGTTTTTTACTTTGCTCTTTGCTTCTCACTGATTTAGAATCTTGGATCCGTTTGTACTGCATGATTAGTGATTTTGAGCTTAGTGTTTGTTTTGGTATCTGATTTTCAGAGTTGGGATCAAACAATTAGAATGGATCAGTGATTTTCAGAATGATCCAAATTCTGATTGTTTGATGTTTGAATGCCTAATTTGGTTAATGTGGTAATGGATTTGTTTGCTCTTTTTCTGGGTTCCCTCCCTTATTGTTGGGTTAAAGAGTCAATGCAAGTCAAAGATTGAGGCTTTAGTACAAAAACATGGAGTATTGATCTTTGTACTACAGTAATACAACAACAGCATAACTAGTGTAATAACACGAGTGGAGTCTGGGGACGGTACCCCTACCTTGACATGTAGAGATGTTTCCGATAGACTCTTGGCTCAAGTAAAGCAGAAAGAGATTATTTTATTTGTACTAAAATAATATGCTTCATTTATTTAATTTGGGAGGTTCTGAGATTATGATCTGAGAACGCATGCGATTGGATTGGAATGCTAAAACTGTTTGATGTGAATGCAGGTTTTGATAATTTGGTAATATGTCTTCTTTATAATTAGTTACAGAGCCAATTCTAGCTAAATGTTGAGGCTTTACTACATAAATATCGAATCTTGTTTTTCTTGTTGAAGAGATGTTCTAGCCGTGTCGTTGCCTGACTCTTGTAATTTGCAGTGCAAGCTCTTCAGGTCTTGTATTCTTCACTGAATAATCCGTCGCAGCTCACTAATTGGAAGTCAAATGGTGGTGATCCCTGTGGTGAGTCTTGGAAAGGAATCACTTGTCAGGCTGCTTCTGTTGTTTCAATGTAAGTTTGCATACCATTAACTTTGTGCACATCATTATACATTTTAGTTATGATTTGATTGATATAATGTTGGTTCTTGCTGAAACAGTCAAATTCCGGACTTGGGACTAAATGGAATGTTGGGATACATGCTCAATGGTCTTACCTCGTTAAAGAACTTGTAAGAGCTTGTTCTTTTAGTGGTAAAGGGTAATTTAGAGGACCTACTATCACAATAAAATTAAACTTGTGCACTTTGTTGTCTTTAGGGATATGAGCGGCAACAACATTCATGATTCCATTCCATATCAGCTTCCACCAAATCTCACCAGCCTGTAATGTTGGCTCCTTATGAAGTGTTTGGTTTGTTTGGAAACTTTTCTGTTTATGATTGTCTCACTTGAAATATAATCATTGTCAATGCAGGAATCTTGCAAACAACAATATAAGTGGAAACATTCCTTATTCCATTGCAGGCATGCTTACACTTAACTATCTGTGAGTGGCCACACTCACTAGGCACTTTCCAAAAACAAAAATAGCATTTTCTTGGTCTTCTCTTTATTCGTTCGTTAATCATTTCAGGCAACTGTTTCAAAATAGCTAACTCCATGGTTCAATTTTTTAGGAATCTTAGTAGTAATTCACTCTCTCAAACAATTGGAGATGTGTTCACCAACCACTCCAATCTGGGAGCCTTGTAAGTATTCTACTTAATGTTCTGCCTTTTTTTTTTCTACTTAATCCTTTCTGGTAGGTTCTTCTTTTCTTTTTATCTTATTTTTTTTTCTGAATACTTTATAAAAGAGTTCATTCATTGCCACACTTGAAGTTCTTCTTTTCCTACTCCAGTCCAACTTCATTTGTTTTGACGTGCCTGCAATGGACAGACATAAGTGCTTCCAAATATATTCTCAAAGAAAAGGATCTAATCAAATACAAATGTCTTTTAGATTCACTCTCTGCTTAATTTTAATGAACAATGAAGTCTGGAGGCGCTACCGGAAACAACCTCTCTACTTCCTAAGGTAGGGGTAAGGTCTGCGTACACTCTACCCTCCCCAGACCCCACTTTGTGGTGAAATTTCACTGGGTATATTGTTGTTGTAATGAAGTCTGGAGGCTTGTAAAGTCCAACATTTTATTTTCCTTCATAGCCTTTTTATGTGGAAAATCGTTTTGATTGTATTAGGATAGGTGCCCTGCTCCTCTTTGAAGCTTTCAGTTGCTTTTTGTTTTCATTTATTGGATCTTTCAGAATCACATTTAAGGAAACTGTGAAGCTTACATTAGAGCTCAGTACCCATGCTAAGAATAGCTTTCTCGCCATATTGATTCCTCACTAGTTTTAATTATTCACTTATTTGCTGCTAATGCAGGGATCTGTCTTCGAATAATTTTTCTGGAGATCTCCCTCCTTCATTCAGTATGTTGACAAATCTTTCCACACTGTAAGTATGATAACTTTCTACTAATAGGATTTACTATTCCGTTGTTTAGCTTAACCATGACATTGGCATTTATGGCAGCCATCTGCAAAACAATCAGCTAAGTGGCACTCTCAATCTCCTGGTTGGTTTACCTTTGACTAATTTGTAAGTTTCAATACTTTTTTCTTAAATTAATGGGCTTAGCTAGTTTGATACAATGTGAGTTTTTTATGCGCAAAACAAAACCTTTCTGCAGAAATGTTGCAAAGAATCATTTTAATGGATGGATCCCGAATGAGCTCCTATCAATCCCTAACTTCATGCAAGTAACTTCACACCCTTATATATTTTTACATGGTTTAGAATGTTACAGTTTCAAGGGCTGTGACGTAACATCTAACATGACAGATACGATGGGAATTCTTTTGCAAATGGTCCAGCTCCTCCTCCACCACCATACACTGCACCACCTCCTGGAAGATCTCGCAACAACAGTAACCACTCTCCTCCTAATTCACGTACAAGACCAGGTTCTGATGGCCAGCCATCTTCAGAAAATGGCGATAAAAAGAAGGGATTGACAACTGGAGCTATCATTGGCATAGCTCTTGGATCTTCTCTTGCAATTCTTTTTGCTCTGGTAGCACTTGTATTTTTCTTCCGGAGGGGCAAGGGCAAAGAAATTGCTACAAGACCCTCTACAGGAAGTCTTCCAGTTAGCACAGATAAAGGTATGTTCTCTTAACTCTTTTCTTCCTGACTCAATATTGTGATAGGTGCTAATACCTCAGATGACTAACCGTTGTGTTGTGATGTGCCATCTTCATTTGGAAATTGGAACAAACTTGGTTCATTTCTCATATTCTGCTTAATCTTAGTGAATATGGAGGTACAAAAGCAAAGGGCAAAGCCTGCGGCTGCCGTAGCTGACTTGAAGCCCCCACCTACAGAAAAGGTGACGGTTGAAATGATACAAGGGAAGAATGGATCTCTAAGGAGAGTGAAGTCTCCAATAACTGCATCTTCTTATACTGTTGCTGCATTGCAAACAGCAACAAACAGCTTCAGTCAAGAAAATCTCATTGGTGAAGGATCTCTTGGCCGTGTTTATAGGGCAGAGTTTCATAATGGGAAGGTAATTTCAGATGTTTAACATTGTCACTTCTTACCTTTCCTACTCGTGATGTGCATTCAAAACTATTTAAAGCTGGACAAAAAAAAAGGGGCAGCCCGGTGCACTAAGCTCCCGCTATTTAAAGCTGGACAATATTAAATAAATTCAATTTGTCACTCAAGTACATTTTTCATTTAAATGCTTTGGGGGAATCACATACTTGTGAGCTGTATAATGTTCACGGGATATACAAGGACACTAAAAGGGTATATAAGGATGTTGGCCACTCCACCTATCACCCTAAGGTTTTTGGGGGTTGCTAAGATGCTTTAACATGGTATCAGGCCATTACACGTGCGAGAGAGTGTTGCATTACCTAATGTCCCACCGCGGGTAAATGAGGCATCCAAAGTAGTATATAAAGATCGGGGCCTACTGTGTCCATTGCCTTAAGGTTATGGTTGAACACGCATATACTTTCACAATAGTTGTCTTCGGGCAAACTTTACAAGGGTAAATACTTGAACTATGTATTACTAAGGCTGAGTAGAAGTTAGTAGACTTCTTGCTATTCTCTTAACAGAGATTAAGTTCCACTTGCTCCTTTAGATCTTTAACAAAGTTGATTAGCCACAATAGGCTTACATTGTGATGAACACATGCCAATTGTTCACTCCTCTGGGTGGTCTGGTCACATTTTTTTTTTCTGTCGTATGATGTTTGATGGGTGTAATATTATGGTCATCTCACTTCTCAGCCTGAATTAACTCTAATATTATAACCTTGTCATCATGCAGTCCTAAGCATAAATATTCGTAGCAGTTTCTTAACTGGTAAAGTTGTTGTCGTGTGATCAGGAGGTCACGGGTTCAAGCCGTGGAAACAACCTCTTGCAGAAATGCAGCGTAAGACTGCGTGCAATAGACCCTTGTGGTCCGGCCTTTCCCCGGACACCGCGCATAGCGGGAGCTTAGTCCACTGGGCTGTTTTTTTTTTTTTTTAGTTTCAGAGTTTGACATTATATAACTTCTACTCTGTGGTTTATTATAGGATGTGCTGCTGGCTATTTATTTTTGAATGAACCAATTATGTTGACTATTTCTCTGCTCCCAACTTGATGTCAACTGTTCAAATAAGTGATTTAACAATTTCACGTGTCAACAACATTTTTGATGAGGAAACCTTTAGTTTTTCATTCATGTAGTTTCTATAGTAGGTGCGAACTTGAAAATGTCAATGGGTTTTATGAACTAACATCTGTCTATACCAGATAATGGCCATCAAAAAGATCGACAGTGCAGCACTGTCGCTGCAGGAGGAAGATAACTTTCTAGAAGCTGTCTCAAATATGTCAAGGCTGAGACACCCAAACATTGTTCAATTGATAGGATATTGTGCTGAGCATGGGCAGCGTCTTCTGGTTTATGACCACATCGCAAATGGTAGCTTGCATGAAATGCTGCACTTTGCCGATGAGAGGAGTGAATTGCTTACTTGGAATGCCCGGGTTAGAGTAGCACTTGGAACTGCTCGAGCTTTAGAGTATGTTATAGCTGAATAGTATTTTATCTGTCTTGCCCTTTTCTAGTTGTGTTAGCTTAAAACTTGAACCTCGTCTTTTCAGGTACTTGCATGAAGTCTGTCTACCTTCTGTTGTACATAGAAACTTCAAATCCGCAAATATTTTGCTAGATGAAGAGCTCAATCCCCATTTATCAGATTGTGGGTTAGCAGCTTTGACTCCAAACACAGAACGCCAGGTGAGTTAGTAAAGCAGATTTAATCTACATTGTTGTTGTCGTTTTAACAGGAGTGTTAATAATATTGGGTGGTACATAATCATATAATTTTATGAGATGATGTCAATCAATTTTCGGTGAAGGAAGCTAATGCTGGAAGGCTAACTGATTCTGGTATGAGCATTGCCTAAATTGTAATTACCTTTTAATGTTGACAGGTGTCAGCCACACAGATGGTTGGTTCATTCGGTTATAGCGCTCCTGAATTTGCTTTATCTGGAATATACACTGTAAAAAGTGATGTATATAGTTTTGGTGTGGTAATGTTGGAGTTGCTGACAGGAAGGAAGCCACTTGATAGGTAAATTGATCTTGTATAAATTGCTAGTCAACTTACACTATTGAATTCTTTTAATGACTTGAGTCTTGTTAATAAATCATATAGTTCAAGAGTGAGATCGGAACAATCACTTGTGAGATGGGCTACGCCTCAACTCCATGATATAGACGCTTTATCAAAAATGGTTGATCCTTCATTAAATGGCATGTACCCTGCAAAGTCTTTGTCCCGTTTTGCTGATGTTATTGCGATCTGTGTTCAGGTGAGCTTTTACTTGCATGATCTTTCATTTAGAGCATAACATTTGTTTATCTGTATTAAACTTAACAGATGAAACGACTTCCAAAATATCTTTGGTGGAAGCGAAAGTCCATAATCATAGGGAATTTACATACTCAAGGACCAAACGTCCAAACTCCACATTCTAACCCATCAAATAAATGATACACAACGAGTTTTTGCATTCTAATGAATACTTGCTCATTGACATACCTAAAGTGAATTACGTTACTTTCAATAATTTGAATGTGACTGTTTTCTCCTTGGTAGCAACATTTTGACATCTGGTCAACTATTTCCTGTACAGCCTGAACCTGAGTTTCGACCCCCAATGTCTGAAGTTGTGCAAGCACTGGTCCGGTTAATGCAAAGGGCGAGTGTGGTCAAAAGGCGATCCAGTGATGAATCAGCTTTCACATACAAGACTCCGGATCATGAGACAGTTGACATGCCATAATAGAAACATACATGATGAAGCAGCCTTTGCAATTTTGTAAGTAACTTCTGCAAAGGTCGAGGATAACTATGGCGGATGAAACCTGGAGGTGTCAATACCAGACACATTAAAAATGTAATTATTTTTCACATCTTTCCGGTAAAAAAAACTGATTTGCATCCCAATTTGAGGTACATAATTCACTGACGATGTCCTCCAGAGTATATTTACAACCATCTTGGGATAATGGATATATGTCACGATCATTATTGTCAATAAGAACATTGCAGCAAATTATCATTCTATGTTGTTTATATTACTGTTTTTCCAACACAGTTTGGGTGGCTGCTGGTTACCTAAGTGGTTGATCTTTGTTTTCTCATTAGAATCTGTTTCATTTGTTCCAAATTTATGACAAAGAGCTCATACATATTGGCAATATGATATTGCTTTCAATTGGATCTTTCTTTCGGTTTTCCAGTCATTAAATTGGTCTATCCTAGCGAGTGAAGTTCTTAACAAGTGCATTAGGAAGGCACTCAAGGGTATGGCCGGGCAGTTATTGAAGAGGGGTGGAAATCAGAGATTATTAAAACCATGGAAGACCAAGGTTTAAATCCTAGTGAAACTAAAAGATACTTTTGGTGATTTTTTTCTATTTGCTGAAACTGTGTGCAGAGTTACTTATTGGAATAACTATCTGTGCAGGTGGAAAGTAGTCAATAATCTATATTGGAATAGTAGAGGCATATACAAACCTATCGTGTTTAAGAAAAAAACGAGTGCATTGGAAAGCAAAATTCATGTTCACGTGGAGAGTATGCAATGAACTAATAACTTAAAAGACAAGCTTCATGGATCACGCCAGACAAAACATGAGGCGTGCAATAAATTGACATAATTTTTTGGTTTAGTTGTGATTGAAGTCATCCAACTAGCACTAATACAGTTTTTCAACAAAAATAAAAATAGAGATCGAATAGATCTTTTGTTTCACTTTTAAAATAATATCTAAAGGACATATGTGGAGTTTACGTTTTAAGAAAAACATCATTTTGAATTTGAAAAATTCAAATGAATACTAATTTAATCTACTTATTAATTTCTATTTTCTCCCCGAAGAGAAAAACAAAATATTTACTTGAAATTTTAAAATCTCTCTTCTTTAACACTGGTGTCATCAGACATCATATTATAAATTTTAAAAATAATCTTATCTGATATACATACACACATTAAATTCACTTCTCAGAAACTTAATATACTAATATTCCATAGTCCTACGTCAATTAAGTTTAAAATTATGAATCTATCCTTTATTCTTTTATATAAAATATAAATCTATTAATGTGATGAAAGAAAATCATCCTAAAGACCTGACGCCAAAAACAAAAATAAAAAATTTACAAAACTTAAGATAAAAGCTTCCCTGGCCTCTCGCAGCTATTCAAGTTCTAATTTCTCAGAATCATCCTACGACTACGACGATAACGAACAACCCGCCGATCCGAACCCGGATCCGGCTGAACCCCTGAGTCCGGATCACAGGAACAACTCGCGTAACGGGTTGTTGGGTTTCACGTTTGGGTCGAAGAAGATGAGGAAGAAGAAACCCTTTTGTCAGGAAAGAGCAATTCTCGGGTTGGCTCTGGTTGTTATAGCTTTTGTATCGATGAATTGGTGGATGCTTTCCCGGATCCAGAACGCGGGTCGGGCTTCTGCGGTTGAGTTCCGGTTTTTGGAAGATAATTCATCCACTCTCTCAATTCGGGTATGTTTCAATCAGTCTTTATATTGATTAGATTGCTGAATAGTTCTGGGAAAAATATAAAATATTGAAACTCGGTCCAAGTTTTGCAAGCTAGGAAATGGAAATGAATTTTGAGATTTTAGGATTTAGGCTTGCAAATAGATTATGCACTTAATCCTTGATAAATTATATATACAGTCTAACCTCTCTATAATGGCAGTCCAAAAACTACATAGTGAGGTGTTGTCATGCATCTAAACTGACATTTGATGTTTAGATCTCATCTGTTATAAATAAAAGTACTCAAATAATTATTTTTCTGTACTTTAATATACTTGTTAATTTTAAAATCTCAATTGATTTTCATATCTCATTAATTAAAAATTAAAAAGACTAAAAATTACTAATAAATTCATATTCAGTTGTACCATATTGATAAAGAATTAAAATCTAAGGAACATATGCATTTAAAATTAATTGAGAATTTAAATATTTTATTTTTATACATAATATATTTCTTACAAAATACAGTATTATACAATATTTGAGCATGACTGTTATAGAGAAGTAATTTTACAAAGAGTGTACCGTTATAATGAATGTTACTGTTGTTATAGGTAGAATGTTGTTATATAGAAGTAAAATATAACATGAAAAATCGGTTCCGGAGAAAATAAGGCCGATATAGTAAAATGTTGTTATAACTAATGACAGTTATAGTGTATGTATGATCTTTGTAATGCGAGGATGATAAAGATGGGACTTTGTATATATGACATGATCACATACTTTTAGCTATGAGTTGAAAAAATGAATCTTGAGATGTCAGCAAGTAGATAGTAGATCTACTATAAAGTGTCTTCTAATTATTTTTCTTATTTATTTTCCGAACTATGTAGTATTGGAATGATATAGGGGCAAAGGGTTGTATCGTTTTTTCAACTGTCCGCTGGTAAATCTAGTCTAGCACTACAATGTCTCCATTGTGTGGCGCTTCTCAATCATTCGAGATATTATGTGAATTAATATATTACTGAATCTATAGTAGAGGGGATGTATACAGAGGATTCATGTAGCTGACCCAATTAGTTTAGGAATGAGGCTTAGTTGATTGTTGAAGTATGAATTGATTCACTAAGTTAGACTACTTTTGATACATATGGAGTAAAAAATGTTATTTTTTATATGGTAGGAAGAACTGGTAAGGCTTGGCAAAGGGAGAAAGCCGCAGAAAACTATCTATGCGCGCTTGCTGGCTAAAGCTGCTCATGCCTTAGCTGAGGTACTTTTTGTTTCGAGAAGGAAGGAAGTGAGTAGATCTATTAGTTGGTTTTGGCTGATAATGTGAGGTTGCTGCATTGCAGGGACAGAAAAAATCCGAGCCAAAAGATTTATGGGCTGAACCCTATTTTGTTGCTTCCTCTTGGAAACCTTGTGCTGAGCAGCGTGATTGGCAACCTAGTGGTCTCTCTCTCTCTCCCTCCATGCATGTTACATTTCGGGTAGTTAACTTCTTTCTTATGTGGTTCGTAATAAAAAATTTCAGAGGGAAGAAATGGTTACATTATCGTCACTGCAAATGGTGGGATAAATCAACAGCGAGTAGCTGTAAGTTATGTCTTCTGCTTTGACATTATTCGTTCCATCAGCATGACAGGATATATCTGTTTAGTTTATCTTGCCAAGCAAAAGACAAAGGCTCTGCTCTAATATTATATGAAAACTTTGGTCTTTTTTTCTTAACTAACACATCTTTTCCTTACACAACAGGTCTGCAATATTGTTGCTGTTGCAAGATTACTCAATGCAACCTTGGTTCTTCCCAGATTTCTTTACAGTAGTGTTTGGAAAGATGCGAGGTGAAAACTTACTACTTTTTGTCATTTTCACTTATTTCTCTTCCTTTTTCCTGTTGTACAATAAGGATTTGCAGAATATTATATGTAAAACCATCAAAAAAATGGAATCTTCATTTACAGATTCAAAAACATCTTCCATATACCATTGTGTACCTTCACACTAGTGAATTCTTGTTGTTGACTCGAAATATGTACAAGTTGAATAGTGTTTCATTTAATTCTTTTCCATTTTCTTGTCATAACTAGTTAAACAATCTGAACTGGCTTCATTTTGAAGGGAGCCTTGGAATAAGTGGTAAAGTTGCCTCCATGTGACCAGGAGGTCATGGGTTCAAGCCGTGGAAACAACCTCTTGCAGAAATGTGAGGTAAGGCTGCGTACAATAGACCCTTGTGGTCCGGCCCTTCCCCAGACCCTGCGCATAGCGGGAGTTTAGTGCACCGGGCTGCCCTTTTTTTCTTTTTAATAATTGGGAACTGGCCACTTGTCTACACTACATGAGCTTTCCAAGACTTTGTGATTGTCCCAAAGGTTCGCCTGGCTTTCCTTTGTTGTATCTACTTTGAGAGATGCAAGTATGTCTTGCATGTTTATCCGGGTGTTATTTTCTGGTATCAACTCTAAATTTGTCATACAGCCTCATTTTTATGGGGAAAGATGGATTCACCATAGTTCTTTTCCTAAACTCTTTTCCAGTGTGCTTTGAGTTGCATAACAATCTCCGTTTGCATTTCTAACCGCTGCTTAACCACCCTTCCATTTGCAACTAACTACGCCCCCTCCAAATTTTTTTATCTGTTGGGTGTTTTGGAAGTGTTGCATTCAGTAACTTTTAGTATGATCTTCATCAAATAGAAATTAAAACTTTTAATAAGATTTTTATGTGCCTTCTGTCCATTTTTCTTCCTTCAAACTTGTTCCCTTTTATTGCTAATGTGGAACATTGGATACCTTAGTAGTTCCTTAAATTGAAGATTGATAGATGTAATATATAATCTCTTAGCCAGTTTGGAGATATCTACCAGGAGGAGCATTTCATCAACTACATGAAACCTGATATTCATGTGGTTAGAGACCTTCCTCAGGAGTTACAATCATTAGATCTAGAGGCCATTGGGAGTTTGGTAAGACATTCACCTAAATCAATCATTTTGAATATGATCATGTGAAGAAACGAGTTTCTAACAATCTGGAAATAAATCCAGGTGACAGATGCAGATGTTGTGAAAGAAGCAAAGCCAAGTTTCTACAAGAAATATATTCTTCCTATTTTACATAAAAACAGAGTTGTCCATTTTCTTGGATTCGGGAATCGGTTGGCATCTGACCCATTACCACTTCAGGTCCAGGTAAAATTATCAAACTTGATATTAGGGTTCCTTGTTGATTCCTCAATTTTTCATTTCATCTTCTCATTTAGTCTGATTCCATAATTTCTACCTTGGTTCCTGATTTGGGGACTTCATCTAGAGACTTCGATGCAGATGTAATTTTCATGCTCTGAAATTTGTTCCAAAGATTGAAGAAACTGGAGCTTTACTTATACGGAGAATGCGTCAGAATGTTACACGTTTGGGACCCTTGGATCATCACCTAGTGGGTCCTTTCTCAAAGTCTATGATGAAGGGTGAACGAAATCGTGGAGCAAAAGTCGCTAGATATTTAGCTTTGCATCTGAGGTTTGAAATTGATATGGTGGCTCATTCCCTCTGTGAATATGGCGGGGGTGAAGAAGAAAGAAATGAACTGGAAGCATATCGTGGAATCCACTTCCCTGCATTGGTGGAGCTTAAGAAGACAAAGAAGTATGTTAAGTATAATCCTTGCTCAATTCCTTTACTTGCATGAGTCATAAAAAAAAGTTAGGCTAGCTTGTTACATTGTCCTGGACGGTTGCTTGTTTCTTTGATTATCTAGAAACTGCACCAGACACATAGAAAGCATACTGAACTGAGGGTAAATAAGTGGGTTTCTTACTTATTTTCTAGTGATTGTTAAGTAAACAAAAATTATTGTTCCAAAAGCATTTATATAATATAGGCGAACACTTTGGGTAATGGGGGAAGGGGAGCCTTGGAGCATGAGCAACGGTAAAATTGTCTCCGTGTGACCTATAGGTCACGTGGTCGAGCCGTGGAAGCAGCCACTAATGCTTGCATTAGGGTAGGCTGTCTACATGTGGCCCTTCCCCTTACCCTGCTAACGCGGGATGCTTTGTGCACTGGGCTGCTCTTTTTTGTACTATGGGCGATGGGATAGGTTGGGTTGTGTGTTGGAGGGTGTAGTGGAGATAATCAGTGTGGAATGTCACTTATGAAACTTATTTTTTCTACTTTTACCGGGGAAGTTATCTTCATTTTTGAGGAACTTCCAAAACAATTTGACCAATGAAACATGAGAAAATTGGAAGACATTTAAATGATTTCCTCCACTCTAAAAACACCCTAAGTATAAGCTAACTCCTTTCTCCCAATTTATGTGATACTTTTGGCTTCCTGAGATACAAACTGTATGAACTTTGACCAACATTTAAAAATGTGTTTTTTTTTGCCAAATTGATATGAGAAAAGTTGCAATAGTTTTCAAATATATAAATTTTAATCTTAAAATATTGAGTTAATCTAATCCAATTTCACTTCAAAGTTTAGTCAAATTGACTCGAAAAACGAAAAGTATCACATAAATGGGGACAAAGAGAGTACTTATTATCTTTCTAGCATCTAGATCAGGTTCACATCGTCTTGTTGCGAAATTGGGGGGTGGGGGCACTCTGGATTATCTATTGTATAATTGTATTTAAGTATGTCTTAAAAGTGATGAGTAGGATTTTCTTCATAGATGCCAAATGACCTTAAGCCTAATGCTAGAGACATGCTATTGAGATTATAACGTTCAATTTATTAGAACTAGTCCTAGTTCACTTATTGATTCTGACAAAACCATGTGCTCAGGTTGCCCTCCCCAGCAGCTCTAAAGGCTGAAGGACTGTGTCCTTTAATGCCTGAAGAGACGGTGCTAATGCTTGCTGCCCTTGGTTTTAATCGGCAGACACGCATATACTTGGCGGGTGCACATATCTATGGAGGGAAATCAAGACTGGCCTCCTTGACTACTTTGTATCCTAATCTGGTCACGAAGGAAAACTTACTTTCCTCTTCCGAGATTGAACCATTCAAGAATTTCTCATCTCAGGTAAAGTGTGGCATAATTGGTTCAACATGATTTTGTTTAATCATCCCCTGTGAATTTTTTATGTAGCACCAAACTGTACAAAGAATGGTAATATTTAACAAAACTTTTATGTGCTTGGTATTGACTAATTATGTTAGTTGTTTCTCAAAGAGAGCTGTTTGCTTTCATGTGATTTACTGGCGAACAGAATCAAACAGAATGTCGATACATGCACCAGGTGGGTCTAAAATTTATCAGCAAGCAAATTTTATTCAAATTTGCTCACACATGTGGGAAGCTTGTTCTTTCAATTCTTGCAATAAAAAGGATAAAGAGCTTAAAGCTCTTAGAAACCGTTTTAACTTAAGGTGCAGAAAGGAAGAAACGTATGCACTTACATTCTTGTATAAAACCTTTGTTTGCCATTTCAACTATAGATATTTGCACAGGGATGTCATTTGTTCCCACAATGAATAACTTAGCTTCTTCATCTTCTGAACATAATAGGCGTTCGAGCATATATCGGCATTACATATGTAACCACTTTTGCTAACTTGCAATTGTATACTCCAGATTCTGCATAGGAAGCTAGCACACTGTCACCATAATCATCATATATTTGGTTTGAGAACTTGATTCATGCAACTAGGTGCTAACATATAACTCAATTATGCAGCTAGCAGCACTGGACTTCATAGTTTGCACTGCTTCAGATGTGTTCGCCATGACAGACTCCGGAAGCCAATTTTCATCATTGATCTCTGGTTTTCGAGTATACTATGGCGGGGGCAAAATGGCTACCATACGGCCAAACAAACGGAGACTTGCTGATATATTTGTCAAGAACAACACAATAGATTGGAGGACGTTTGAGCAAAGAGTGAGGAAGGCAGTGAGACAAACGAAACGGGTATTTTCACGACCTGTTGGAAGGAGCGTATATAGATATCCACGGTGTAAGGAATGCATGTGCAACACATCGGTCTTAAGCTAACTAGGTCCATTGTCATCTGAGTTCAGGAAAAAAATCACAAGCAATTGTATATGTAATATGTCTCCATTATAAACTTGAATTAATCAAGCTCTTTTTCTTTTTATTCTGTAGCATTATATGATATATTTGTTATCTTCTAATTTCTAATAGCTACTTTTTTTTAAATGAGCTTGAGTGTCTGCCAAACATGATGACGTATCAAAACGATTTTAGTAATGAAGTCTCAGAGCTCTTATTCCAAGAACTAGTGATATTTCCTTAACTGTAGATTCAATAGTAGCGGTTATGAACCCCCGTGGAATGAGTTATAGCCTTCGGAAGAATTAGCTAATTACGATAATGTCACTACTCCTTGGCTAAGTCAAGCCCATAGGTAAACAACCAAGCAGGCATGATTGTCACGTTGATTGAAACTGGGACTCGAAACCGCCCCCGCCCCCGCCCCGATCCCCCTAAAAATAATGGTGTTGGGACTCGAAACCGGGACGGGACCTGGGCTTGTCCCGCCCAATCCCCCCCCCCCCCCCTCCCTTGCAAAAAATACATGTTGCACAACAACCATTTTATATTTTGGTCATTGTGCAACGACCATTTTTTGCCTCCCCCAAACCCCCTATCCCCTTAATATTTATTTTTAATCCCTAAGTTATTATATTTACAATTTAACCCAATTTTCAATTATAAATACCTCATTTTATCTCACAAATCTTCCTATAATATCTCTAATTCTAATCTATCTCTGTACAAGTCTACAATTATATTGTCTATTAAATATTTTATTTTATTTGTTCATTTGTATAATTGTATCAAAGTTCAAAAATTGGGACTGAAGTTGGCAACTAGCTTGAGGATCATCTATCGAGCAAAGTTTCAATTTTCAACATCGATTACAAGTCAATGTTACGTCGGCGTTTGGTACATTCGTTCCTTCTTTAAATTATTATTGTTATTTTATTTTAATTATCGCACTTAATTTCATTATCTTTAATTAATTATTTGCATAATTAAAATGGAAAGATTAAGATGTATGTTTGAGGGTAAGGGTAAGGGTACTTCTTCTAGTAGGGGTAACAAGGGCATGAGTACTTCTTCTAGTCATCATATTCCTAGACAAGATGATTTGATTGATTATACTCATATAGATGAAACTGAATTTTTTAATGATATACCATTAGATGATGAGATATATTCTGCAACTGAACTAGACTTTAATTTAGAAGATAATCTAGATGACACCAACTAATCTAGATAACATACTCACTAGTGCACCTCAAACTGAAACTAGAACGCCTCATATTCCCCTTAGTATGAGACGAGTCTCCACACAACGAAAATTAAAATCAGCTGCATCAGATTTTTTTGATAGGGACCAAGAGAATCAAGTAGTTAGATGCAAAATTTGTAAATTATTTATAAATTTAAAATGGGAAAAGGACAGGGTGAGACGGAAGATTTATTGAGACATGTACAATGCTTTCACAAAGCTAGGTGGGATGAATATAAGGCTACAAAGTCGGGTGCGCCAATGCGCTCTCATTCGGGACAAGGTTCACATAGTGTCCTGACCAAGTACAGGGTCAAATTAACCCGATGACGGGGGAATTGTAGGTCCTAAATATGATAAACATAGAGATAGGGAAGCAATAACAAAATTAGTTGCGGTGGAGGGTTTGCCTTTTTCATTTCCTTCATCTCCTGGTTTTATTCATTACATAAGAGATATGTATAATCCTGATTTTAACGGTTTTCCTAGATCAACTGTTAGGAGAGACGTTTTTAAATTCGCAAATGAATATCAACAATTCTTACATTATGCATTATCATTTTCCTGGCAAAGTATTTATCACTTCTGATATATGCCGTAGTACTAATAACAATGATTATTTAACTGTAACATGTCATTGGATAGGTTATAATCGGTCTATGTAAAAATGGCCCGAGATGTATTGAACATTCAAGTGTCATCAACAAAGTCTGAAAGTGCTTTTTCTGCTAGAAGATTTCAAATAGGAGAGCACAGATACTCATTAGCGGGAGACAACTTGGAGATTGCAGTTTTATTCAGAGATTGAATACGAGCGGAGTGTAGAAGGTGCAGTCAACCGGAGATCAACGAAAAAGTCGACGAAAACTAGAATGAAATTTTGTCCGACGAAACTGGAAGCGACGTCGACCAATTGACCAACAAATTCCAATTCCAACTGAAGAACCACAAGTCATTGTAAAGAAATTAGAAAAGGTGTTTATAAATATGTAATTTTTTTAATTATAATTTTACTATGTGATTTGCAACTTTCAACACCACAAAGTTGCAATTTTGAAATTGTATTACAAAAAAATCATATTTCTATTAAATAATATAAGAGGTACAAAAACAGTCTTGAGATGTTTTTATTACACTATCTTGTTCAATTATTGAAGTGTTTATATATATTATTTTTTAAAATTAAGTGCCAAAAAAAACGAAAATTCCGATCCTAACCCGCCCTCGCCCCGCCCCGCCAAGACCGGTCCCCTTTTCCGACAGGATGAGGAATGGGACGGGACATTGGCCAGTCCTGGCCCACCGGTCCTACCGGAGAACCGGTCCGGACCTCCCCAGTCCCGTCGGGTCTCGCCCCGCCCTGACCCGAACCCGCCCAGTTGGACACACCTAGTTACTACAAAGATTACAGTAGGGTCACTTGCTTTTTACTATTGTGAAGCAAAAGGAAATGGCTTGGAAAACATCATGTACACATTGTTTTTTGCATTGTGCATGCATGGATTCTTTGTACACTACAACAAAGTATAGAATTGATAATAAAATTTTAACCACAATAAATATATTATTACTAAAAAACGTAAATGACAACAAAAATTTAATATAATGTTGGTAAAAAATATAAACGGCAACAAAAAAATAAATTGTTGTTGTGAAAACTTTTCATCGGAGGTTATTGCAACGGCATGCAACAACTTTTATTGTTGCGAAAAGTACTTTTGGCAACAACATCCAACATATGACAACAAAAATATTGTTTGCAAATGCATTGCTTCTTGTAGTGTTATCTTATAATTTATATAGTAATTTGAATGAAATAAGTGGTCCTTTTCTCTTCCAGATCTAGTTGATATTTTATATGTACTCCACCATGCGTGCAGCCATACAAACTAACCCTTTTGATAATTTGCTATTCAGGAAATGGGAATCCATGCATGAAAAGCTATACTAATATATGCAAGCGCTGCCGGGGCGAATTCATGATTCGAACATTATGAGTTTGAATTAAGAGTTTTGCCACAGTTTTTAAAATTTTATCGCTTTTAAAATTTATTATCGATAGTTGTTCAATAAATCTTTAATATATTTAGAGAGTTCGTGCCAAAGCTACTGATTTAGAATGGATCCTTAAGTTAGGCCCTAAATTCACCCCTACAAGCGATCATAAAGAAGCTAAGCACTCTGAAATCAATTTTCTGTTTAATTATCTTATCCGACTTACATGATACTCATAATCTTTAGTTTCCTATTCTACTTCCGTAATCTCCATATATAATTAATTTTCTTTCCATTGTTTGATAAAAAGCTCTTTGCTGTAAACCTAACAGTTACATGGAACGTACAACTTGACATGTGAAATTTTGTTTAATTGTATGAGATTAAGATTTTATTACAAGCTCAGCTGTATTAAGTATAAAATCTCTGAATCTGCAAATACTAATTAAAAAAACAGTTGCATAATTAGGTTGTTATCATAATCTAATCAACTGTATAATGTAAAAGAAAGATTATAAGTAACACTTCTATTGACTATTTCCCCACTCCCCCACCCCCAAGATTAGACCAAACTATATATATATTTACATTGTTTCACCACAGTAATTTAGTGCGAAATTCTGTAAAATGTATTTGTAAGTAATTAATCTCAAGTAAGTTGAAGTTACTTATATGGCTTTTCATAATCCATGTATAGCTCCATTTAAGATCTCTTAGGTCTCATTTGTTTTCTCGTAAGATTAAGATGTTTAAATTTGAATATAAAGATGTCAAATTAATATTTGAATATTTAATAAATAAGATTGTTTGTTTTTTAACGTCTGAATAGATAAAATTTATACTTATTCAAAATCTAATAGATATCATTTAATAAATATTAAATCAATTAATCTAATACTATATCAACAAAGTTAATTCTTAAAGTTTTATGGCGGTTGGTGGTGGTGGGTGCCGATTAGGAATAATATTGACTAATGGTGGTGCTGTGGATAGTAGCTGGTGGTGACGATGACAGTAGTGGTTGATGGTGATGGTGGTGGCGGTTGATAGTTATGATGGATGATAGTATAGCTAATGGTGGTGGTGAATGATGACAATGGTTGGCGACATATAGCGATGATGAATGATGGTGATTGTTGTGGTAATAGTGGTAGGTGGTGATTGTAAATGGTGGCTAGTAGTGATGACGACTTATTGTAGTTATTGACAGCAGTGACGGTTATGGCTGAGGATGGTGAATGATGGGAATTGGTAGTTTATAATGGTGGGTGGCGGTAGCGACAGTTGATAATGGTGGATAGCAATGAATGAATGAAATTAGTGAACTACCATATTTCAGAATCATTAAATTAATAGACATCTTAATGATTTTTAAAAAAATTTACAAATTTAATCATTCAGACTCATCAAGTGGTTCTAACATAGAAAAACAAATGTTTTTAGTGGTTAAAATCTGTATAATTAAGATTTAACCTAAAAAAATAAACTGACATAATTAGTGAGATCTGAATTAAAATTAAAACTAGAAGTGACCAACTACAAACTTATAGCTTTTAACTAATTTTAGCTTAAACAACATATCCATTGTAATCCCACAAAGTGAGGTCTGGAGATGGTAGAATGTACGCCGACTTTATCTCTATCTTTGTGGGCAGAGAAACTATTTTCAATAGACCCCGGCTCCAATTTGAAAGGTGTTTATTATAAATGCTTATAAGCACTTTCAATGTTTACTAAATACTAAACACATAATTGAAACTTATAAGTAACCAAATAAGCTCTTACATCCTAAAAGTAAGCTTTATAAGCACCGTCTTAAAAGCAAGTGTTGGTTTATAGATTGTTCAACGGGTAATTAGCTGGGATTAATAATATCCGGATGTAATGAATTCTTAGCACGGTATAAGATGACGTGTCAACGATTTTAGACTACAGATGCGATTCAAATTCCAAGACTTGTTAGTTGAGTTCCAATTTCCAAAGGACTGTCATCTGACAATACTAGTACATACAAGAACTACTGATAAAGGACATAACAGAGCAGCTAATCTATGCAAAGAACCGGCATTAGTTCCAGTTCATTGCACTGTACAAAATCCTGACGAGCATCCTAAACATGACGAAAACTAGCTTCATCCATCTTACTACAGCTCCGCCTACCTCTTCTGGCGCTTTGGCACAACCTGGAAAATCATTAAGCAATTCTGGCAATGAGAGGGAGAGAGAGGGTCTAAATATAAACAGGAACAATGAAGCATGTTACAAGGACATGTATGAGACAAGTATGTAACGGACTTGCGTATGTTTCAAAGTGTTTAGCAAGTGTCCTTAGTACTTTCAAAGATTAAACACAAAACCTATGACTATATAACAAAGAAAGAACATCAGAGAAAATGAGGGCCCTGCCTTGACATAGATGTTGAGTAGTATTACAATAATCGACAACCAAAGTGAGGGTCAAATGAGAATGACATTGCAGCAGGATCAAAGAGAAGCTGTTGCTCCAACAACAAAGTTCCAACGGCGGCATAGGTAAGGATTCTACTTGAACAGAGTGTTAAATCCAAGGTAATGCTACAAACGGGGAGGTGGGGGTCAATCTTAAAACCACTCGCATACATGACCACTAGTTGATTATTCAAGAATGGCAGGCTGAAGGACAAATGGGCCACATAACCTCACATCTCTGTGTCCAAAAGAATATTGTTAAAGTCACAAGGCATAGCAAAGTTATGTGGGAATTATAATACAAGAATCTTTATGGGGAGAATAATAATGAAATGATCGTTCAGAAATAACAATATAGGTATTGTTATGTAGGGAATAATAATATAATGAATGTTAACTAGGGATGATTACTTACTTCAAGAGCAAAATGTCCCGAATACTTTCATCCCCTTAATCCTAATACATGTATTCTTATTCCACATTCTATCCCGCATAATATAATATATAGATGCCTAAATAAATCAATCTTGTAATAATTAATTTATAGTATTAACCAAAAGTTACATTAGTTATGTGGGGATTGCTTTTTCTTAACCGGACAACCAAACACCAAGTGGCACAAGGCTTAAACGCACCTCTGATAATAATAGTCCTAGAGTTGCACAAAAGCACACTTCTCAGTCTAACATGCACTTGTACCTATTGTTGCAGATCTCCGCCTTAGGATCTGTAACAATAAATGAAAAGTATTTAAAAGGTCAGTCAAGTATCTCCTTACAGATCCCCTCCTTGGGATGTATATCAAGTGGGAGGACTTCTTTTGGTTTTTTACCTTCCTTTTGGGATAAAGTAGTAAGAATTTTTTCACAAAAGTCTGCATTTAGAAGATGCATCAAGGAAGGATTCCCATAGTCATCTTTCAACAAAATTCAACATTGCGTTAACTAGAAAATGAAACAGATTTATAAGTACACGTATTTCAGTCTCTTAGCCAACACAATGTGACTACCTACTTGGCTAACGTAACACACTTTAAGAACCCAGATATGAAGACTCATGGTAGCAGCTGAGTTTTTTTCTGTGAGATCAGAACGGAGTCAAAACTCAAAAGGACTCAATGATGTCAATCATTGTAATAATAAATAACTTTTCACCTTTCATAATTTCAGGAGTTCGTCCACCTAGAAAGTTCTAGAACACAAAGAATACTCTGTATCAAATGGATTTTGTCCATCCTAAACATAGAAAGCCCATCACTTTTCCTCCCTTTCATCACCCTTATAAAAAGAAAACTGATTCTTGAACCCCTTTCACGCTCATGTCACGTCGAGGTACTGCAGAAAAAAAACAGCAAAATCCGATCCAATTTATCGTAATCGATTAGTTAACATGTTGGTTAACCGTATTCTGAAACACGGAAAAAAATTGATAGAAGAAGTTGTTTGTCACGACAACATATTCTTATTCAGACAACATGTCTTAATCGCAAACTAGTCGGGGTGTACTATATGAATCCCCTTTATCTGTTCCACTCCATTTGGACCCATTCCAGCATATTCTTATTCATGCTATCTTAAAAGCTTAGATGAAGTGGAGAACTAGTATGAACTCCACCTTCTCACATGTTAAAAGTCAAATCAATAACAGCTAAAAGAAGGCAAGAACATACTACCTTGCCATTAGACAGAGGGAATGAAGCATAAGTACTAAGAGACTTCTTCACATCTTCGGATGAGCAATCTGAACAAACAAAATCAGCAGCTAGTTGTTTAGTTTGTTCACTAGTCATGCCCACACAGGCTGGATGATACCTACAAAGATCAAGGAAACGTATCGTGAGAAATGAAAGCATGCAATTCTTTTAAAACTGGAATCAGGTCCTGGCTGTTTTTTTTGGTTTAACCAATCAGATCGGTCATGAAGGCAGTGTCTCGTCCTTCAGAACAGTGGTTCTAACAGATTTTATACAATGTGGAACTCATAAAGCAACCTGGACAGCACCCAGATAACATTAACTCAACCCCAGATTGTGGCAAGATGTGATTGAGACATGGAAGTCTTTTATGTATGCACAGCACGACAACCAATTCAAAACATATAGAGAGGCCTACTGCATTTTTCATGCTGGAAACAAAGGAAATGACACCAATTCGAACTAAGACAATAACTTGTTCTTCTTTTCAGATAAGTTGCTATGGGCAGAATATCATTTTACTTGATATTTAGTGCTTTACACAAAACAATCATAGTGGGGAGGTCAGCCGCGACTTCCACCATACAGATATGCTCCTCATATATTGCACATAATGAATACTAAAGGAAAATAAGCAAGAACTCGACATTCCTTGCAATAGAGCTAAAGAAAGAAGAAATGCCCAAATCTTAAAACTAGTAAGATAACAGAAATCTCTTAGAAGGCAGAGCATATCCAACTGTTGAGAGGTTCTTTCAGCAGTCGTACACAAGCAATAAGAAAGAAGATCTCTACTCTTCTATGTTCCCTCTCCTGTTTAATTACGTATTAACATTTGGTTTTCCAGTCTTCGTAGGAGAGGAAACTAATGTAAGCAATTCATTACTTATACTCAGCAAAATTAATCAGAAAGATGACATAATGTGTGTATACCAGTCCTTGCACCCCTCGCATTGTACCATTAAATCATCTGGGTTATATGGCATCTCGCATTTGCAATACCTTCAGAGCGAAAAAAAGAAAAAAGAAATATGAGCAGGAAGAACATAACTCAAGTTCAATCAGCAACCAAACGAAAATCCCATACACTTACACTGCAACACGATCTGGCACAAAAGCTCCTGTTGCCGCTTTATACTCAAACCGACAGTAGTAATCCTCCGGACCAACATTCTCAAGCATAGTATAGTTCTTGAAAGAGTGAACAATGCACTTACCTTCTATAGTGTGGGCACTTTGAACATCGTAGTGGTCTGACAAGAATAACTCCTTTGATCCATGAAACTGTCTCCGCCCTCCCATTGACTCCTCTGGCCGGTAATACCATCTAACATGCACCTTTATGTTGTTGTGGTTATCAGCTTCAATTTTCTCAACACGTGCTACATACGGAGCCGTATCGCCTTCTGATGGCCGCATCAACACACAGTCCCCAGCTTCACAGTCATAGCAATCAACACCAAATTCAGTTATGCAATTCACAAATCACAACTACATGATAATGATAAAATTTCATTTGTAAAATCTCTAACAATGGCAACATAATTAAGCAGCTAATGGATATCTTAAATACTACAGAGCATTACAAAATGAGCAGTGGTTGTGCTGTTAGGACTGAATGCAGAGGCAAGCATGCATAAAGCAGCTGGTAAAACATATTAGATTCTCTTTCTTCTCCACAGCATGGCCTTTCTGATTTTCAATGGTGTAAAAACAGACATCAGAATCAAGAATCCATCTAGTTCCAGGCAACGCAAGCATAATTGCTCATATGAATGTATATATTTCGGCACGTTAGGAAAACAGGCAAATGTGTAGGAGAATGCCTCACTAATATCCACAACTAAACCATTTACAACAGATACAACAGTTGAATGCATATGGTATAAAAGAAGGAAATATTAAAAGTGCCAATATAGGAGCCTAAATTAGTGCCACATCTGAATCATTACAGCACCAACACAAAAATTCCAGCTGCAAACCATAACAAAGAAACAATCTTTCTTCTATACCCCTACCACACCAGCATATAGTCCAAGTATGATGCCACTCTCCAAAAATGTTGCCACACCCGTGTGGGGTTCTCCAAAAATGCAGTACTTTTGGAAAATCCCACACGCACCCATCAGGCATGACATTTCTGAATAGTCCTAGCAACATGTCCAACAAAAACAAAATGCAGCCACAATTTCAAACACCCAAATAGGCAGCTACTCGCATAGCTACACATGCATGTCTCAAATATTTCCCTATCTTCTTCTTCAAAAATCTAAAGCAAACACTTAATCCCCTCCTAAAAAAATCGTACCCAAAAAAAAAAACTAAACCCCACGTTCAAATAGCCGCCAGTAGCTCCATAACAAGCCCACCTACCCCACCTTTGCTAGAAATTTTTGCCTGGTACATATGAACTGACCCCAACACCAACAAAAAATGTAACAAAACCTTAAACGTCAATGTTGATGGAATTTATATACGAAACAGAGAAAAGGGTGAATGTAGATACCTCTGACAACTTTGTTTGTGCCTCTAATGGTGTAAGAGCCCATGTCTCGTTTTCCAGGTCGGGTCTTTGCCATGGGAAACAAGAAAGAGAGTGGATGAGTTTGGTCCAAACAGATAGATTTTTTGGGAGTAAGATTGTGCATTCAAAAAGGAAGACGAAAATCCAGGTGCATTATCGTAGCTTCTGGAGGATTGTGGCATTCATTTGATTTCTCCTCAAAATGAAGTTCTTCTTTATAAACCCTATATTGTTTTTTTCTTTATTTGGGGTTATGTTACATTAGAGCTCGTTTGATTGGACCAATTGAGGAGGTTAGGTTCGAGGACAAGTTATGTATAAATTAATAATAAAAAATTAATTATACATAAATTACTAATATAATAATTAATTATCTATGAATCGCTAGTATAGAGATTATTTTTGTTGGATTTTTGGAATAACAATCGAACACTTAATTAAAGTTTTTTTTTTGTTGTTGACGAAGGAATCGCGCAATGGCTACTTTCTCTCGAGTGCGCACGCGGGGTAAATCCTGACGACGCAATAATACAAAACCACGTCGCCGATTAACCACACTTGGCAAGTCATGTGTGACAGGCTCAACCAAAAAGGTTTATGTAGGGGATCGAACTCGTGATCTTGCGGTCCCGCGCTCTACTGCTACACCAACTTGGCTACCCTTGCGGGTACTTAATTAAAGTTTTAAATATATGAAGTGTGGTTCTACATGTTAGACATGGGAGAAGGAAAAAAAATTAAGCCTGAATACTGAGGGTAATTTGTTATTTGATCTCTTGTATAACTCATATACAGTAAGTATTATTTATACAAAAAAGGCAAAATGCCACAAAATAATCTTAATTTTTATGTTGAAACTCATATTAGGATTATTATGTGACCAAACAATTGTTTATGTTGAAACTCATATTAGAATGTAAACGGACCAGATTTGGACCGGATCCTACTAGATTCAGATTCAGATCCGTTTTTCATATCTTGATCCAGATCCGGATCCAAATCCATTAGGTTCATAAAAATCAGATCTAAATTTGGATTTACGAATCGAATCTGGATACACAAGTAAAAAAAAAAATTTGACCGGGTCCACCGATTCAATTTAAGTGATAAATGGATAATTTTTTGAACAGGATAAGTAAATCATTGAGCCATGTGCAATGCAGAATTACATCGCTGCAGCATTTGACATAGAGCATGTACAAGGATACATTCTTTAACAAGAGAAGTGTCAATGTGGACAAATCATTGCAAATAGCGTAACAGTAACTGCCATGATTGAAGCATCAGACAGTGTATGCAATTGAACTTCTCAGCATGTGTATGCCAGCACAGCAACATATCTAATAAAAAACGGATACACGGGTCGGATATGGATCGGATACGGATCTCAAATAGAAGATTCAAATCCAGATTCGATCCGTCAGAAATGGATCCGGGTTCGATCCGGATCTGTCAGGTCCAAATTTTGAAGATCCATATCCTATAAAATAGATTTGGATCGACCGAATCCAAGATCCACTGTCATCACTACCTATTAGGATTATTATGTGACTAAACAATGTGTTATTCATGCTGAAATTTATGTTGCGATTATTTTATTTTCTATGTCAAACCAAACGGCCTCTAAGTATATTCGTTTTTATTACTCACTTGATTTTATTTTATATGTCTTAATTTGATTGATCACGAAGTTTAAGAAGGAAAAAAACTTTTAAATATTATGATCTTAAACTAAAAAATGTATAGAATATGCTCAAATACTTTTTAAAGTTTGTAGTCTTAAACATGTAATAAATATTGAATGTGATATACTTTTTTTAGACAGAATAAAAGAAAAATAAGACTAATAAATTGAAATAAATGGTATAAGATTTAACCACTTAATTAATGAATCAGATATGTAATGAGAATATATACTCTTTATATGGACTTGGATAATCCTAACTCAACCCCAAAAGCTAGCTTGTAAGGTGGGATTATCCAAAGCCGTATAAGTAGTCCATGTTCTCATTCCATATCTGATGCAGGACTCTTAACACATATATATTAGTATTCTAATACTAACAAATATATAAATTAGTATTAGTACAAAACTATTTGTTTAAACGTTGGAACTTTGATTACCCTATCTTGATTGGAATGTCTTCTTTGTGTAATTGATTTACGAAGGGGATTGCTTGTACTTTCTTTTAAATATTTTTACATGTGTGAGGTGTTGGTACAATATAATTAAGACGTTTTTTGAATAGTCGAAATCATAGTTCTCTACGATATGAGTATATGTAAGTCAAAATCGAAAAAACTATGATTATCGATTTACCGTATCGCAAAATATCAAAACCGAACTTATAAAATATCGAATCATACCGAATTAATTTAATATAATAATATAATATAATATTTTTAGAAACCGAAAACGGAAATTAATGTAGCCAAATTTCAAATAGCGTACTATGCCCACCCCTATCACACCTTGTTAAAGTTGTTATGATCAGACACTTTTCAAGATAAAGACAAAGCTGTGAGACTATATCGTGATTGGCCTAAAGTCAACCACCACAGAAAGGCTACACAGCCTGCAACTAATTTCACCCACCGACTAATTTGTCTATATTGAAATCCATAAATAGCATAGTCCTCATTTAAGTTTTTTATTTTTTTATATTCAGCTTTTCGGCTTACATCAGACTATTTCTGAAGATAGTAGTCTTTTAATACTATTACCATCAAATCGTGGAATGTGTCTGAATGATCAGGGTTTAAGAACAGAGCAACTGATATCACCTACAAGGTTCTACCTCAGAAGAGAGCAAATTGCTCTCACCATGGTTCGAACCCAAACTGCAGGCCTCAAGCTGGATTTTAAGTTCCCCTCCTTTGTCATCCAGTTATGCCCCGGGGGACAGTTCTCCTTTTATTTATTCTAAGAAGAAAGGGGGGAAACAAGTCAAGATCTAATGAGTTGTAAGTATGGGTGGCCAGTGGGCCGGGATGGGTCTCGGCGTGACGGGGAAGGGTCGGGACCGGATCTCCGGCGGGTCAGGATTAGCGAGACAGGCAGATGTCCCATCCCGTCCCACATCCCGCCGGAAAGGGGACCGGTGTTGGGGGACGGGGTGGAGCGGGGTCGAGTCAAGATCGGGATTTCGTATTTTTTTAGACACTTAATTTTAAAAAATAATATATATATATATATATATATATATATATATATATATATATATAAACGCTTCAATAATTGAACAATAGAGTGTAATAAAAACATCTCAATGTTGTTTTTGTGCCTTTTTTATTATTTAATAGAAATATAATTTTTTTGTAATACAATTTCAAAATTGCAACTTTGTGGTGTTGTTTAAAAGTTGCAAATCACATAGTAAAATTGCAATTAAAAGAATTACATAGTTAACCATACTTTTTCTAATTTTCTCACAATGTCTTGAGGATCTTCGGTTGGAATTGAAAGTTGTTGGTCAAATTGTTCGACGTCGCTTCATGTTCCCTCGGACAATATTTCATTGTAGTTGTAGTCTTCTTCTTTGTTGACCTCCGGTTGACTGCACCTTCTACGCTCCGCTCGAATCCAATCTCTGAATAGAACGGCAATCTCCAAGCTGTCTCCCGCCAATGAATGTTTGTGTTCTCCTATTTGAAATCTTCCCGCAGAAAAAATGCTTTCAGACGCTGTTGATGACGCTTAAATGTTCAACATATCTTGGGCCATCTTTGTCAGTGTGGCAAATGTCTCTCATTGTCTCTCTAGTATTTCAGCAAGTCTTCATGTCCTTCATCATTGACAATTAATTCATACGGTACAACACCTTGCAAAACATAAACATCAAATTCGCTAACTTGTGAAGAAGTTGAACCACTAAATATTTTATTTGTAAGGCCTTGAATACTAGCAGCAGAAACCACATATTTTTTATAAAGTTGCAGTGAAGTAGTAGAAGATGGTACAGAAGCCGGTTGATTATTTGCACTTTGTTGTTGGTAATACATATATACTTTTTTTTGAATTCAGTGTGTATGCTAGACGTAACTTCTTCTTAGTTGGTTTGTGAGTTGGTACTTCAGTTGAGTCTGTTGGAAGTACTTCTATACAATCATAAATAATTTCTAGTGTTTTACAACCGTCTACTTTTATAGTCGAATTTAATACAACACCAATAATATAAATAGTGGGAATAGGAAAAAATAATTTTTAAATTTTATAAACATTTTCAATAGATGTCTTATAACTTGGTTTTTGCATATATTCAGTAAGTAACAAAAATATTAGAGCTATATAAAATAACATAGTTGAAATAGTAGGATAATAAATACCGAAAAGATCTTTAATAGCTTGAAAAAAATTCTCTAAAAATCCATTAAGTTCTAAAAAAAATTCCAATCATTATCTACAAGCATATCCATTGGATTTTTATTATGAGAGTTAAATAATAAAGTTATAGGTTGTCTATAATCGTAAGCAACAAATAGTTGTTCATATAGAGAATTACACCTAGTCGCTATTTCTTCATGAATTTTTCTATAAGGTAATCCACAGTCGTGACAAGTTTTTTATACTCTTTACGTCTTTGTATTTTTTATCTTTAAAAATAAAGTTTATGGCAAATTGTATTTTATCAAGAATGTTTTCAAAAAGTTTTAGGTCATCCTTTACAACTAAGTTATAAATATGACACGCACATCTTATATGAAAATGATCAAGAAAATATGGAGTTAATCGAACTTTTAAAAGTCTTATCTCATAATCATTAGAAGTACCATTATCTAATGTAATAGTCATAATTTTATCACTTATTTCATAATAATAACAAATTTCATTAATATTTTGTGCAATAAAACTTCAATGTGCCTATCATCAATATATCTATATGCTAAAATACGTTTTTGCGTAGACCAATTATGATCTATCCAATGACATGTTACATTAAATAATCATTACCGTTAGTACTACGGCCTATGTCAGAAGTGATAGCCACTTTTTCATTAAAATGATACAATGCATAACGTAAATATTTTTGATATTCACTTGTAAATTTAAAAACATCTCTTCTAACAGTTGATCTAGGAAAACCATTAAAAACAAGATTATATGTTTCTTGAATGTAATGAATAAAACCAGGAGAGGAAGGAAATGAAAAGGGCAAACCCTCCACCGCAACTAATTTTGCCATATTTTCCCTATCTTTGTTTTTATCATATTTAGGACAAAAAAATTCTCCCGTCGTCAGGTTTATTTGACCCTGTACTTGGTCGGGGACACTATGTGAACCTTGTTCCGACTCAGCTGGCACACAAGAGTTTTTAGCTTGGTATTGATTCCACCTAACTGTGTTCTCGCCTTGTGCAAGTTTCAATAAACCCCCAGTCCCACCTTGACTTTTTTTATTTTAAATGTATAAACATTTTTACAAAATTTACATCTAACTACTTGATTCTCTTGGTCCCTATCAAAAAAATCTCATGCAGCTGATTTTAATTTTCGTTGTGTGGGACCTCGACTCATACTAGGGGGAATACGAGGCGTTTCAGTTTCAGTTGAGGCTGAGACTCAGTCTAAGGTTGAGGTTGAAGTGCACTAGTGGGTGTGTCATCTACATTATCGTCAATATTAAAGTCTGATTCAGATGCAGAATATACATCATCATCTAATGGTATATCATTAAAAAAAGCAGTTTCATCTATATGAGTGAAATCAATCAAATCATCGGGACTGGAATAAGATTACTATAAGAAGTACACTTACCCTTGTTACCCTACTAGAAGAAGCACACTTACCCTTACCCGTAAGCAAACGTCAAAAGCGTTCCATTAAAATAAACGAAGGTACCAAACGCCGACGTAATGTCGACGTGTAATCGAGGTTGAAATTGAAACTTTGCTCGATGGATGATTATCAAGCTAGTTGCCAACTTCACTCCCAATTTTTGAACTTTGATATAATGAGCAAAAAAATATAATATTTAGTAGGCAATGTAGAATTGTAGAGAGATAAATAGATATATTAGAGAGATGGTAGGAAGATTTGTGATAAAAATGAAGAGGAAAATGAGGTATTTATAGTTGAGAAATAAGATTTAAAGTGTAAATATATTAACTTAGGGGTTAAAATAAATATTAAGGGGGGGGAGGGGTTATGGGGTGGGGTGGGTGGGTGGGGGGGGGAATGGCTGTTATAGTCGTTGCACAACGGCCAAAATCAAAATTTGGTCGTTGTTGCAACAGTTATTTTTTGCAAAGGGGGAGGAGGGCTGGCGGGGTGGGACAGGGTCAGGGTCAGGTTGGGGCGGGTCAGATCGGGAAGGGCGGGACGAGCTCAGGTCCCGTCCCGAGTTCGAACCCCGACACCATTTTTTTTTTGGATCGGGGCGGGTATCGAGACAGGCCGACCCGGTCCACTGGACAACCCTAGTTGTAAGTTGTGACTTTCATGATTACTCTGATCCTGCTAGCATTAACAGCTATTAGTCTTTCCTCTCCCTCTCTCTCTTTTTTTTAAATAGTAATAATTTATAATTAAAGTATTTAAATGTAAATGCTATACCAATTTAGAGATGTACAAATTATTTTCATGAAAGTGTTGTCCTCACGACTTGAATTACCAACAGTTGAGAATTTTCATAACACGTACACACTTTCTATTTCCACATCCTAAACATCTTTTTGATGCCAGAAATATTTTGTATAGCTAATTATAATTGTCGTTTGTTTTCCCACCAAACACATTAGGAAAATTCTCTAAACCCATAATTATGTATTTATAAAGGGAAATAAACCGGCACTTAGGATTTAAATGAAGAATTAACTAATGGATCAATAAGCCAATTAGCACGTCTTATGTGGATTAGGCCCAATAATAATTTCCAAATGACATGAACAAATATGTTCCCCTACGAAAATGAAAATAAAGTTGATTTTTAGTGGTAGTTTAGGACATTCTAATCTCATGTTCTAGCACGCATTATGTAGATACATTTTTATAGGTTAATTTAACATCTCGAGCTAATTTTCTTAAATTTGTATGTTTGAAAGGAAGGTTTTGCAAATGATATTTTTATGCCATCCGGAAAAACAAGAACTTGGTTTTATGATGTCTTTTTAACCAGAAGTAGTCATGATAATTATGATGAGCTATGCGTATACTTCTTTATACGTTTGATGCAAAGAAACATAAAATATTTCAATATTGAGAATACAATATCATAGTTATAGTTAAGATTTAGTATTTATTATCCTCCATACCTCGATATACGCTGCAATCTAATGAATTGACAAATAAGAAAACATGAGTGTATCTTTTGTTCTCCAATCAGTTTTAAAAAAAGAAACTGATACGGGTGTGAAAGCCCGACTCACAAAGAAAGCCCATATGGAAAGCCTTCGTCAGAAGTGGGCCTCAGTTACAATTGATAACGAGTTAATTGCAATTTTGTGCCCTATTTTGTGAATTTGTGCCGGTCTTTAATTTTAGTATGCGTTTGGTCATAGAAACCAAAATAAGAATCATTTTTTTTTGAAAATTTTGAAATTGAAGTTGTGTTTGGCCATATTTTTTATAAATAATATTTGGTTAATGGAATGTACTTTAAAATATGAAATATGATTCATATACCTCAATTTTTAAAAAATAGTAAAACCATCCAAATCAATTAATAAACATAACCAGTGCGTAAACAGTACCGTCCATCAATCATTTCCTATTACATTAATCGTGATCTATATATATATATATATATATATATATATATATTCTTTAATACGATGATATAATCAAGTTCACAATTATTCACATCTTCAACATGTATCGTCATTAATCACGGGGATGTACTTGTACGAGCTACAGAACTAAAATGACCCAATGCATTTCTTATCGCCTACGAGCTACTATATACTATTACACTTCTTTAATTCTACATATTATTACAAAGATCCATTAGTACTAAAAATCAACAACACTAGTAATAACTATTCTTTAATGTAATCCTCTCATATTGTGAGAACAATCTATTTCCGTCGAGCATGCATTTTTGGATCAACTGAATTAAATAAGGTTAAATTTATAAAAATAAAAAATGTAAGGTAAAATTTAAAAAGTGAAGGACAAAAACTATAACCAAAAACAAAAAGTAAAAATTGTGAAAATAAAGTTTTTGGGTGTTGTATTTGGATTTTTATGGCCAAATGCTAATTTTTTTTTAAAAAAAGTGAAAAAGAATTTCGGAAAAAACTAAATAATTATTATGGCCAAACTGGTCCTTAGTTTCTCAATGCAAATATTTTTTTCGCAGGTTGCATCATAATATTCTACAAGTTATACCCCTCGTTCTTATACTTATATCCCAATAGGCATTAAGTCGATTTTGAATGAAAAAAATTAAAGACCATCCCATTTGCCGGGAAACCGTGCAGTTCTTCATTGATAACCATCAGAAATATGACGGATATTTGAAAATAAGCTACAGTTTCAAAAATAATCAAAATTAATATTCTGTAAAAATAATATTTAGACTAAAATATTTCAAACTTAAAAGTGATAGAAACTCATTTTCCCTAACTCCAAGACATTGTTTGGACTTCAATTTGGAATTTAAAACTCCAAAACTCACTTTTAAAAGTGATAGAAACTCATTTTTCCGAACTCCAAGACATTGTTTGGACTTCAATTTGGAATTTAAAACTCCAAAACAATGTTCTGGAGTTAGCTGAAGAACAAGCTAAAAAGTAATACGGGTTCAGTTTTTCTGCAAAAACCGATAGTTACCGGCTCAAAAACTAATCAATCCATTTCAATTACACGCAGCGAAACTAATCAACCCGGTTGTTTTTATAACATGCAATGGAGTTCAAGTTTTTCACCACTATTTTGCTCGATTCTAACTAAAAAAGGGTTCTTACATTACACAATCGCCCATCAAAATAATAGACGACAAATGTATACATATACATATTTTATACACAACTAATATATAATTTTTATATATTTAACTAACAACTATAATTGAGCGAGCAACCAAATATATAACTTTCCTATTGGAAAACAAACTTTATGGCCCATTAAAACTATTAACGTGTATAGTCCATATATTTAGCCAGTCTTGATCTACACAGATCGGCGACACCACACAACCCCGCCACTATCCCCAGTATCGACCCACCCAGATCGGTAACACCACCCACACCCGCCACAGTACCCAGTTAACAGATCGACAAACTTCACCAAAACCCGATTCTTGCCCCACACAGTGAACCCGACACCTAGCAAACATACCCAGCCAGCACCCTCGCACCGTATGGAAATGCGTGCCCAACATGGGATTTTCAAACCCAAATTCCGATTTAACATATCTACACAAACCATATCCCCAATTCCCAAAAATCCAAAATTAGCCAAACTAGACCCAAATTGAAATGCGGTCATGTGTGAGGAGTTTAATGTTTAACAAAACAACACACTTGGGATATGGTTCCTCGACCGCAGGGGGGTGAATGTGATCCGATGCATGTGGCTTTTTCGTCACAAATACAAAGACATTAGTGACTTAAAAAGATATAAGGCGAGGCTTGTGGCTAATGGTACTAATCAGCAGGAGGGCATTGATTGTGGTGAGACATTCAGTCCGGTTGTTAAACCGTCTACCATTCGCACAGTTCTGAGCATTGCTATGGGTAAGCATTGGCCGATTCATCTGCTTGATGTGAAAAATACATTTCTACATGGGAATTTAAAAGAAACTGGTTACATGCATCAGCCGCCTGGTTTTGTCCATCCAGCAGCCCATCAGTATGTATGCCGTCTTCGTAAGTCACTGTATGGTTTGAAACATGCCATCAGAGCGTGGTATAAATGCTTTGCTAGGTACATTATGCAAATTGGGTTTGTATGCGGCAAATGCGATAATTCTCTTTTTATTTTTCATGGAGGTAGTAGCACTACTTTCTTACTACTATATGTGGATGATATTGTTCTCACTGCCTCATCTGATGTGTTGAAAAATGAGATTAGTACATTACTTAAGACCGAATTTGCTATGACTGACTTGGAGAAATTGAGCTATTTTTTGGGGATATCAGTGAATCATTCTGCAGATACGATATTTTTGTGTCAGCGCAAGTATGCAGATGAGATAGTGTACATGACTAAAATGATGAACTGCAAGATCATGTCCACACCGGTTGACTCTAAATCAAAGCTTAGTGTTGTCGATGGTGATCCAGTGTCCAATCCCACTCTTTATAGGAGTCTTGCAGGTGCACTACAGTATCTTACTTTCACCAGGCCTGATATTGCTTATGTCGTTCAGCAGGTGTGCTTATTCATGCATGCCCTCAGAGAGCCTCATTTTACTGTCCTTAAGCGTATCATTCGATATGTTAAGGGCACACTTGATTATGGATTGCACTTATACCCCTCAGCACCGACCAAATTGTTATCATATACAGATGCTGATTGGGCAGGCTGTCCAGACATGCGACACTCCACCTCCGGCTACTGTGTGTTCTTAGGGGATAACCTCATTTCCTGGCCTGCCAAGAGCCAATCCACCTTATCACATTCGAGTGCAGAAGTAGAGTATAGAGGCGTTGCAAATGTTGTTGCTGAGATCTGTTGGCTTCGAAACCTTTTTTTGGAGCTTCAGTGTCCCTTGCGTAAGGCGTCTTTGGTTTAATGTGATAACATATCCGTCATATATTTATCTCATAATTCAGTTCAACATCAGTGAACTAAGCACATTGAGATGGATATACACTTTGTTCGTGAGAAGGTTGCTCTAGGTCATGTTAAGGTGTTACATGTGCCGTCTTCGTATCAGTATGCATATATCTTCACAAAAGCCCTTCCTAGACAACTCTTCCTCGACTTCAGATCCAGTCTTAGCGTCCGGCCTCCTCCCGCTCCGACTGAGGGGGTGTATTAACGTGTATAGTCCATATATTTATCCATATTTAGTGTTGTGTAATCATGGTAGATATATGATCCCTATTATATGAGAATTCCACATTGTACACACTATATATATATTTGTATTAATGAGAAAGACTCTCCAAGGGAGATTTATACAATGTTACAAAAACGAGTACAATCATCTTACTCAAGATTCTTACTGTTATCTCAAGATTGATCATGAAATTATTGTTCAAGTCGAATTGTAGTGATGAAAAAAATAGTAGTGCGTTATCAGGAGTTCAAGTTCGACGATAAACTACTCAATTAAACTTCCCCTACTCTCTTACCGTCGATGTGAAAAGTTTACATGTTTATATTTAATTGTACTCTATATTCACAACATGAAAAGAGATTATAAATAAGAAATATTAATAAGAGAAGAAGTTGTATGAGCATATATTTTAGGAACTACGTTTGCTATATTCTAAATAGTAATCTAGTACCAAACCCTATAGATCTAACATTGAGCATCGATGCTCAAATTAGTACCAAACCCTACTACTAAAGCTTTGGCACCATTCGTATCAAAACTTACAACTATACCATCCTCAATAGCATCCTCTTCATCAGTTGTATCAATGGCTGACAAACTGATATATTCGGGTGTATATTTCAGTTTGTCGGCCATTAATACAACTGATGAAGATGATGATATTGAGGATGGTATAGTTTTGATACGAATGGTGTCAAAGTTTTAGTAGTCGGGTTTTTTGGTTTTTCAGGTGTAGGGATAGGTGATTTGGATTGGGTTTCATTTTGTAAAATTCTCAGGGTTATTAAATCTTGTATTGTTTCTCTAAGTTGGTTTACAAGATTGGTGTTTTCTTGTAATCTAGATATTAAGATTTCATTGGTTTGTATAATGGAATCCATGGCATTGGTAATATATTCTTCAAGGTTATCACTGCTGATCGACATTGTTATATCTGCTAAGAAAATTAGCTAAAATATTTTTAGTTCCAGATATATTCTTAACAATAAAATCATAACATCAAAAGAATGATTGCCATTTTCTCCTTGTATTCAATTCTGGTAAAGGATCTATCTTGTTTGTAACAAAAGCTCTTACATGTGTGTTGTCAGTTCTAACAATAAATTTTACTGGTAATAGGTTGTAATGGAATCTCTTTATTCCAAATTTTACTGCTAATAATTCTTTTTCATTAATATGATAATTTTTCTCATTTGGTTTTCATGTTCCTCCTCCATATCCACAAATTAGTGATTTCTCTTTATCTATATCATCTTTATCATATGCTATGAGGACTGCTCCCCATCTTATATCACTAGCGTCTGTAAAAAGTTCTAGTTGATCTTTTTCCGTTGGTATTCTATGTTTTGGTAATGCTTTTACTTTTTCCTTGATTTCTTTTATAGCTTTAGTATGTTCTTCTTTTAATTCAAAGGTTATGTTTTTCTTTGTTAATTCTTGTAACGATTTTCTTAAGAGAGGTAAATATCTTATATGGTCTGAAGCATAATTTATTATTCCTAAGAATTGTTGTACTTCTTTTTTACTTTCTAGTTTTTCTTTGAAATTCTTTATCTTAGTTACTATGTGTTCTTTAAAATTCTTTAAAGATTTCAGATTTCTTTTCGGATAATAATATTCCGTGTTGTTTTATAGTTTTTAGAAATTCTTCTAAATATTTTATATGATTGTCTAGATTATCGCTAAATATTAATATGTCGTCAACATATTCTATACAAAATTCTGTTAATTTTCTAAACACTTGGTCCATTCTTCTTTGAAATATTTGTGGTGCATTCTTTAATCCAAATGGTAGTACATTTCATTCATAGTGTCCTTGAGGGGCACTAAAGGATGTTAAATATTTTGATTCCTTTGTTACTTTTATTTGCCTAAATCTACTCTTACAATCAAACTTACTAAACCATTTTTTATTTCATAATCTGTTAATAAGGTTCTTTTAGATGGTAAAAAATATCTATCAAATATTGTCTTTTTATTTAGTTCTCTATAATCAATTTACCATTCTAGCTTTTCCTCTTTTTTGTTCACTATGTTTTCTTACTAAAAAGACTGGGTTACTATGTGGACTTTTACTTTCTTGTATCATTTTTAATTCTAATAATTCTTTGATTTGAGTTTCAAATTCTTATTGATCTGTTGGACTATATCTAATAGGTTTGGATCTAACTATATCATTGGAATTTATCAACTTAATTTCTGCATATATTTTTTCTTTTTTCCCATAGTTGGATTGAATTTTCTCCAAAGTTCATTTTTAGTATATTAAGATATTTTTCTTTTAATATTTGTAGGTTATTATTTCTATTGGTTTTTCTAGTACATAATCTTAATGTATGTATTGGTAATATTCTTTTTAATACTATCCATTTATTACAAGGTGTTTGTAAGCTAAAAGTAATCTAAGAAGTTGTTTCCTGATAATACATGTTGTTTCATATTATCTAATTGATATATTATTGGTAATCTGAATATTGTTTTTCCTAATACAATTCTCATATTTTCTGCTACTATTTCTAATTCTTTTTATTGTTCGTTAATGTTACACCTCGTAAGATTAAGACGATAATTAAGAACGTCATTAAGAAAGCAAGATTCGGATATTGAATATAAGGAACGCTTACATATGTTAATACGGGAAATTAGTGTATAAGCGGATGTTATCCCGGAATAATTTTTCTTTAGTGCTATACACGTGACGACGAGAATTAATCCTAGAAGTTGAATTTATTCCAATGGAGTTATGGAATAGTTTTGTATTAAAAAAATTATGGCATTGAGGATACGAGGCTTATGGAATTCTCGGGAATTAAAAGAAGTGGGTTTGAGTTTTACTAATTGAAGAACTTGGGGGCCAAAGTGTAAAAAAAGGAGAAAAAAAATCAGATTTTTTTTTATATAACCTACACTTACCTCTTCATCTTCTTCCAAACTTAACCAAAAAAAAATACTCTCCTCTCATTCTCTCCTCTACACTAATCCGAAAATCACCCTCCACCCATAACCAAAATTAAGGTTGTTATCTTCTCTTCCTAGACTACATTTTTCACCAAAAATTAGAAGCAAAACCACACCAAAATCAGTGGCGAAAGCAGTGGCAAAACAGCCACTGCTTGGACCGAAAACTGCCAGAAAATTGAGATTTTTGGGATGAAATTTTGGAAGAAAAACGTGTAGGGATGATGGCTTAACATGGTAGAACACTTGCATGTCAATTGGAGTTGAAGAAGTGAACAAAAAGGAGGAGAAAAATTACAAAAAAGTGGGGAATTCTCGGACAAACAGTGGCAGAAAATTTGCGGACTGTTTTGACGAATGTGAGGTATAAAAATTCTTCTTTCTATGATATAATTGGAATGCATGTTGTTAGAATTAAGGTAATGAATTTGTGTTAAGGAAGAATTGAAATTTGAGCATTGCATGTGACCATTTTTGGCTAGTTGCCAATTTGGGACAGATTTTGGTGTTGTTGGATTCGTTGGTTATTGTGGTTATTATTATCACTAATTGCATGATGAAATTGAAAGGAAACATTGATATTTAGTTGGAATTAGTTATATGGAAGTATTGAAATACGAAATTGGATTTTAGGAGTTAAGATAAGAGTTATGGAATTATGACATGTTGTGGCCAAGAACTTGCATGAAATTGTTGGACATGTGGTGATGTATATGGACTGTTTTAGGGGCTGTTTTTAAGGTGGATTAAGAGGCAAAATTTACATGAGAAGCGGGTGTGTAAATTCCCTTTATTGTTGTTTTGATTGTGCCCTTAATTGGTACTTGGTTATTGATGTTATTAGCCTCGTTTGGAAGTTGTGGAAACATGTATAAACGGGGGAAGTGCTGCCCGAATTTTTATAGAATAAGAAGTCGTTATTCGATATAAAGTATGCTAGTAACCATAGAATTGACGAACGTATTACCATTGTTATAGGTTGAAGTGCTAGACGAGACGAACTTTAATTAGTAAGTTGGTTAGTTCGACAATAAGGTATGTGAAACTCTTACTTCTTTCTTTTTGGCATGATTTAATGAAAGTACGGCGGACGTACTTAATTCTTATATAGTTTAATTCCTAAAGAGGATTGTTATGAGAAGTGCCTATGATTTTTCAGCAAAGAGTTTATTATGACATTATTGTAATGATTTTATTGAGAGTCAAATGATGATTTTTACTTGCATGGCACTCATGATATCTACTCGTGCTAAGTGTTACTACTTCACCTCACCGAGTCCCGGGCCGGGTTACGATTCGTGCACCACCTTGCATTGTTCACCGAGACCCTCACTAGGGGGCCGGGTTACGTAGGATGGATCCATAGATGAGAGATGATTTACCGAGTCCCAGCATGGGCCGGGTTATGATATGATTCACCGAGTCCCGCATTAGTGGGCCGGGTTACGTTACAGGTATATATATGTATATGGACAGGCATACATGTTTTCTTGACTTGCCTCTCATGTTTATAAGGCACAGCTGACTTTTATGGTTTATGGCATAGATGGATTTGGATCCTGATTTTTATACTGATCTCATGTTTCTGTTGGCTACTTGTGATCTCTTTTACAGCTTCATGTTTTACATACTCAGTACATTATTTCGTCCTGACCCCCTTTCCTCGGGGGGCCTGCGTTTCATGCCCGCAGGTACATGTTTTCAGTTTGGTTGACCTCAGGCCTAGGTTCCTACTCAGCATGTTGGAAAGCTCCTTTGATCCAGAGTTTTGTCATGTTGGTACCGAATCTCTTTAGAGCTTCTGTTTGTATTTAGGGGCACGACGGGGCCCTGTCCCGTCATATGTCGTTCTTCTTCTTATAGAGGTCTGTAGACAGTGGTGGGTTGTACGTATGTAAGGGTTATGACTCTGTTTGGGTCAGTCATGTTATTGTATTCTGTGCTGGGGTGTTCCCATGTTTATACGTTACTATCTGGTGGCAGCCTTGTCGGCTTGCTTGTTATTTTATATTGGCTAATTGTGACTCCTCGGAGACAGGTGCATTCGGGGGTAAAGGCAGCCTTGTCGGCTTGCCTACCCTGGCATATGTTGTTATTGCGACGTTATGCTGCCGGATTTCAGACTCATTAAGGGTTAGTTAGATTATGTGTGACAGGTTAGTATAATGACGTCATTAGGGCGGTTAGTCGCGGCCCGTCGGGTCGGGTCGTGACAGTTAAATCCTGATACTCTTGCTCTATGTGATCTAGTTCTCTGTGTGATTCTAATACATCCTTCCTAGCTAAGCATAAATCTGCTCCGCTATCAATAAAGATTTTTTGTTTTATCATTTTATTAGGCTTATATTGTATATGGACTTCTATATAGATTGCTACCATTTTATTAGGTATTAGTATTTTGTCTGATATCCATTTCTCTTAATCTTTGTTGGAGATTTTCATCTTGTTTTAATTCTCTTACCTCTTGGCTAATGTTTTCATCTTCCATTATTTCTTCTATACTCCTTCTTATTCTAATAAGTTGTCAATTTATCTCACTTAATCTTTCTCTTATTCTACTATGGTTTTTAGTAACCTTGTTATATCTATCATTATAATATTTATTTCCTATTTCACTTGTAGTTGTAGTTGTAACAAGCTTATGGCGAACATGTCATTCATATTGTATCCATTAATTTCTTTCTTCTTCTTCTTCTTTGAAAGAAAAAAAGAAAAGAAAAGACCCACACATAAATTGGTATCAAAGCTTGTAAAAGGAATATGTTATAAACAATGAAAACATATCCGTCATTTGATAGGATAAATAAGAGAAATAGAATGTTATGGAAATGTAAAGAGATGAAACATCTTTTAATAACACTGAGGAACCAAAATGAAACGTTAATGAATTTAAAAAACATAATGTTAACAGAGAAAAAGGATCAAAAGACATAATAACTGATGAAAAAGAGTTAGAAAAATATTCTGATATTGAATTAGAAGAAATTCATATACACATAGGAGATATTATAGTAACATATAGAAGAATAGTAGAGATAAATACATAAATAAATGTACAAAATCTTGTGATAGCAGATTTAAAAGCAGATCTAAGAATGGAGACAGAACACTATGGATGAAAACAAACTAATGGAATAACAAAATAAGCTCAGAGAACTTAGAATGATAGCAGAAAAATCTCTTACATTTAATAGAGATATAAACCAACATATAATAAGTTGTAGAATAAGTATAGATCTAATAGAAGAAAAAAATCAACGTTTACAAGAAAATTCTAAAGAAATATATGAACAGGAAGAAACTATTAAAGAATTAAAAAAATAGAATAGCATTAAAAGACGAAAAATTGAGACAAAAAGAAGAGGAAAACATGAAACTAAGAGAAGAAAAACTATGAGAGATAATCAGGAAAGATAATGAGTTAATAGACATGAAAGATGTTATAGAAGAACAATATAAGTACATCAACCTATTAAAATATGGATAAAAGAAAAGAAATAGTAGAAGACTGACTCTAAAGAAATATATTATCATATGAATACATATGAAGGAGGAACAACACAAACATTAAGCTTTAAACCGGAAACATACCAGAAGATACAAGATGAAAAAGAGGAATTATCTATTAAGAAAATATTTAAAATAAAATGGTTTGAAAGAAATAAAGAAATAAGATATATAGCACATAAGCATGAAAATATAATAGACACAATTAGTGTAAATGGAAGAACAAAAATAAACTTGATAACAGATGAAGTAATAAAAAGAGAATTAGAAAAACTATCTAGAGAAGCTAGAAAATATAGAAACATATACTTTGGAGGAGTAGAATTTACTATAAATGTATACTTTCATAAAAAAAATAGATACACCTATACAAATATACATATTAGATGATAGGATATTAGAAAATTTACAAGATGCTTTAATATCAGTAATAAGAGGAAATTTAATATATCAAAAACTAAAATTTACAGTACAACCAGACTTTAGTATATCATTAAAAGATGAACACAAAGACTTAGCCTTAACATTATATTACAAACTAGATGGAATAACAATGCCATTAGGAAGTAAGGTTAAAAGTATTGAAACAAAAATGATATATGCCCTAACCGGAAACCACCATGTAAAGAAACAACATGAAATGAATATATTAGTACCAAGAATGTACCAAAAATATTAGAACAGATAGAACATAAAGAAAATTCCAAAATAACTATACCAAAAGAAATATATATGGATTTTAATACCAGAACCCTTACACCATCAAAAAGATTATTATAAAAAATAGAAGGATCTAGATCGAGTATTACAAGAGAACCGATAATGTCACGACAGACTAGCGTTATACAACCTAGGATATTGGATTTAATAAATATAAATACGAATAGATTAAAAATTAAGGTAATAATATTTAAAGGTATGATAACAACATAATGTATAGCTTAAATAAATATTGGAGCTATTAAAAGTTTTATACATATAAGTAAGATTAATGAAAATGATTGTGATTTAATAGACCCACAAACTTATAATTATCCTGAAAATGAAAGAGAAATAACAATTACCAAAAGTATTAATTTAAGATTCAAAATCCAAGATTTAGAATATAAGATAAATATAGGAGTGATAGAATATGACATTTTCAATGAACTACTTTTAATAAGTGATTTTTTAGCCATGATAAATTATAAGATAAATAATAACGGAATTGAAATAAATGATCAAGGAAAACAAAATTCGTAAATAAAGTATGAATATACAAAAGAGAAATAATAGAGAAAAAATAGAAATTAAAAATAATAAAAACAGCTTTATCAGAAGAAATATTTTCACAACTTAAATACTTAAAATACAAGGCAAAAGAAATAAAACTAGAAGAAAAGATAAAACATTTAGAACAAAAATGTGATAGATTTGATAAAATATGGATAGACATGGAAAACGAATGGAAAAAGAGAATAAATAATCCTGACTAACCCTAACGAAAAAATAAATGCGTTATGGAAGAAATAATAGTAAAAGAAAAATGAAAAATACATTGATAATAATGGATGAAATAAAAGAAAACCAAACAAAAATGCAAGAAGTAATAAGAGAAGAATTGACCAACCTATGAAATGTATCTGAAATACAAACATTTAAGATAATATTAGAAAAACTTAATATGATAATAAAAGAGAAAAACAAAGGTAAACAAGTAGCAGGAGATAATGAACCAAGTACAAATAAGGAAAACACAATAATTAGCACTACAACTCAACAACCAGAATTAGTATCAATAGACGCGTGGACAAGAAGTAAATAACCTATAATGGTAGATATTAGTAAAATAAAACCAAAATTATCCATAGAAGTAGAAAAAAAAAACTGGATAGTCTAGCGATATTAAAAAGAAAAGGACAATTTTAATGAAAAACCAAGAACCTAGTGTACTTACGTTTTTAAGGAACCATGGGAAAAATATAATAGAAAAAGAAAGATACAAGTATGAACCTATAAGGACAAAGACACCAAAAGAAGATAATAATTCAAAAGAAGAAAACATCTACTTAAAAGACATAGAAAAAATAACCTATGAATATTTAAACCTAAAACTAGATAAACAAGAACAACAAATATGTGAGTTAAAAACAGAGAATACAAAATTGAAATCACATATAACGAAGAACGGTATGATAAATATAAAAAATATAAACACAAATTTAAAGATTCGAAGAAAGCATTAAAGGAGACCAATGTAGAATTAAAACAAATAAAAAAAGAATTAAATGAGGTAAAATAAGAATTAGGAGAACTAAAGGAAGACATACAAATCCTTAGAGAACAGATAAGAAAGTTAAAAGGAAAAAAGAAAGTAGAGAAAAATACTAAAACAAGTGATGAAAGTACAACATGTAGTAACGAAAAAACTGATAGTGACTCAGACAAAGATAGCAACGATAAATTAGCTAATCAAGAAATACAAGTAATAGAATTTATAGAAGAAGTACAGAAAGAAGAAAATTCAGAAATAGTAAAAGAAAACAACCAAATAATAAAAACTTTACAAAAAATGAAAAGAGTAAATGCAATCATAGAAGAAGAACCTGAAAATGATGTAGAAGATGAATTTAATAGACCTATAGAAACAAAAATAGAAACAGATGATGTAATAAATGAAGATGCAAATGATTATCCTGAAGAAGAATTAGTAGACCCTAATTTAGAGATAATAACAAGAAAATGAACTAGATTACCAAACCACATACCAGTAGGTCAACAAGCCGAATTTAAAGAATTTGTAGGATCAATGGCACAAGGAGTAAACTACAATGGATATTTTATAGACCTAGATAATGTTTATGATGAACAAGAAATAGGAAGAAGGATAACTGATTGGAATCTTGGAATGTATATAGCACTAATGAATTCTACACTAACAGAAAACCTAGAATACATGTATGACTTAATATCTAAAATATTAATTGGAAAAATAGCATATTTGATAGAATCTATAGCATACCAATTAAGAGAAGAAGTACTTAGTCATGCAATAGATTGAAAATATATGTTAATAATATTTGATATTATACTAAAAAGAGAATTTTTAGGAGAAAAATGATTAGTAGCTAGAGAAAACGTACTTGCTGAAAGAAAAATTGAAATAGTAATGAATTTGAATAATATGAAATGTTGCAAGATTAATAAATTATCAGAATATACAATTAGTTTTAGTAAGTTCTTTTATGAAGCAAGATTCTTACCACAAGAAGGTTTAATATACCAACAACTTTATTATGACCAGTTGCCAACACCTTATAATACTGAAGTATCAAAAGAATATACCCAACTAGAACCAAAAGAAAATACATTAGGAGAAAGAATTAGAGTACTAAGAGCATACTTAATGCGAAGAATTTCGAATGAAACAAAAGATTAAAAAAGATAAGAAACTAGGATTAAGAGAAATATGTGGATTCACAGAAAAAAGACTAGTATTAGAAAAAAGAAAATATGTAAAACCTCTAGAAGCAGAAAAAGTTAAAGAATGTAAATGTTGGATTGTAATGAAAAAGGACATTATGCTAATAAATGCCCAAAGCTAAAGAAAAAAGGAGTAAAATATATAAATACGACACAATTTATAATGAGTTTACAACAAATTAGATAAGATAATGATAAATGGTATGAATACGAAGACTTTTATGTCACTCAAACTGATGAAGAAAGTGAATCAGAATTAGAAAATGTTAACTTTATTAACCAACACTTAGTTAGTGAAAGTAGTTATGAGTAAAATGAACGTACAAGAAAAAGAAAAAAGAAGATTATTAGAAGAAAGAAATTACTGGATACAATGTGAACGCCATGTTTGCCATAAGCTTGTTACAACTACAACTACAAGTGAAACAAGAAATAAATATTATAATGATAGATATAACAAGGTTATTAAAAACTTTAGTAGAATAAGAGAAAGATTAAGTGAGATAAATTGGCAACTTATTAGAAGAAGAAGGAGTATAGAAGAAATAACGGAAGATGAAAACATTCGCCAAGAGGTAAGAGAATTAGAACAAGATGAAAATCTCCAACAAAGATTAAGAGAAATGGATATCAGACAAAATACTAATACCTAATAGAATGGTAGCAATCTATATAGACGCCCATATAGAATATAAGCCTAATAAAATGATAAAACAAAAAATCTTTATTGATAGCGGAGCAAATTGATGCTTAACTAGGAAGGATGTATTAGAATCACACAGATGAAAGAGAACTAGATCACATAGAGCAAGAGTATCAGGATTTAACGAACAATCAAAAGAATTAGATATAGTAGCAGAAAATATGATAATTGTATTAGAAAAAACAATATTCAGATTACCAATAATATATCAATTAGATAATATGAAACAACAATATTATTAGGAAACAACTTCTTAGATTACTTTAAGACACAGGTTATAGATAGCAATACTTTTAGCTTACAAACACCTTGAAATAAATGGATAGTATTAAAAAGAAAATTATCAATACATACATTAAGCTTATGTACTATAAAAACTGATAGAAATAATAACTTACAAATATTAAAAGAAAAATATCTTAATATACTAAAAATGAACTTTGGAGAAAATCCAATCCAACTATGGGAAAAAGAAAAAATATATGCGGAAATTAAGTTGATAAATTCCAATGATATAGTTAGATCCAAACCTATTAGATATAGTCCAACATATCAAAAATAATTTGAAACTCAAATCAAAGAATTATTAGAATTAAAAATGATACAAGAAAGTAAAAGTCCAAATAGTAGCCCAACATTTTTAGTAAGAAAACATAGTGAACAAAAAAGAGGAAAAGCTATAATGGTAATTGATTATAGAGAACTAAATAAAAAGACAATATTTGATAGATATTTTTTACCATATAAAAGAAACCTTATTAATAGATTAGTAAATAAAAAATGGTTTAGTAAGTTTGATTGTAAGAGTGAATTTTGGCAAATAAAACTAACAAATGAATCAAAATCTTTAACATCATTTAGTTCCCCTTAAGGACACTATGAATGGAATGTACTACCCCTTGGATTAAAGAATGCACCACAAATATTTCAAAGAAGAATGGACCAAGTGTTTAGAAAATTAACAGAATTTTGTATAGTATATGTTGACGACATATTAATATTTAGCGATAATCTAGAAAATCATATAAAACATTTAGAAGAATTTATAAAAACTATAAAACAACACGGAATATTATTATCTGAAAAGAAATCTGAAATATTTAAAAACAATATTGAATATTTAGGATATATTATAGATAATGAAGGATTACAACTACAAGAACACATAGTAACTAAGATAAAGAATTTCAAAGAAAAACTAGAAAGTAAAAAAGAAGTACAACAATTCTTAGGAATAATAAATTATGCTTCAGACCATATAAGAGATTTACCTCTCTTAAGAAAATCGTTACAAGAATTAACAAAGAAAAACATAACCTTTGAATTAAAAGAAGAACATACTAAAGCTATAAAAGAAATCAAGGAAAAAGTAAAAGCATTACCAAAACATAGAATACCAACGGAAAAAGATCAACTAGAACTTTTTACTGACGCTAGTGATATAGGATGGGGAGCAGTCCTCATAGCATATGATATAGATAAAGAGAAATCACTAATTTGTGGATATGGAGGGGGAACATGAAAACCAAATGAGAAGAATTATCATATTAATGAAAAAGAATTATTAGCAGTAAAATTTGGAATAAAGAGATTCCATTACCACCTATTACCAGTAAAATTTGTCGTTAGAACTGACAACACACATGTAAGAGCTTTTATTACAAACAAGATAGATCATTTACCTGAATTGAATACGAGGAGAAAATGACAATCATTCTTTTGTTGTTATGATTTATTGTCAAGAATATATCTGGAACTAAAAATGTTCTAGCTGATTTTCTTAGCAGATATAACAATGTTGATCAGCAGTGATAACCTTGAAGAATATATTACCAATGACATGGATTCCATTCTACAGACCAATGAAATCTTAATATCCAGATTACAAGAAAACACCAATCTTGTAAACCAACTCAGAGACGTCATACAAGATTTAATAACCCCTGAGAACTTTACAAAATGAAATCCACTCCAAATCACCTATCACTACACCTGAAAAACCAAAAAATCATACTACTAAAACTTTGGCACCATTCGTATCAAAACTTGCAACTATACCATCCTCAATACCATCATCTTCATCAGCTGTATCAACGGCCGACAAACTGAAATATACACCCGAATATATCAGTGCTTATGAGAAGATTAATAAATTTTATTATTATAAGACTAACCCATATATTATACGTAGTGCTAAACTAAGCAAGTATCTCAGATTCTTGTGCAATGAACAGGCTAACCCGGACATAGTATCAAAATTATTCACTTATGGTTTTATTGATAAACTAATATTGAATGAGAACATGTACAACATTGTGAGATTACCAAGTATTATTGTCGAATCTACAAACTCATGATGGAATCATTTAGAAAAGGAGTATATGGAATACAAATATTTGATGCATCAACAGATTTAACAGGAAAACCCATTGTGATATGTCAAATATTCATGACAGGGGGAAATAGTACTATCAGCGGAGATGATGAAAATTTGAATATGAAAATACCGTGCATTTTGGAGAAATTTCAAGAGTGGCTCAGTACAAAAAGAACATTTGGATTATTAACATAGAAAACCAGAATATAGGACATGTTACGAGCCAAGAAGACATGTATTATTGGCGACTCGAAAGGAGGAGCAGTGGAAGAAATTATTACCTTGTATTACAACAATGACATTATGACAAAGATACTATGAAACTAACAGAAATGCATGACAAAATTATAAACCCGAAACATAAACATGCAAAAGAGACGATTGATCAATACCAAAGGACAATTGGACAAAACAGAAGGCCTGTAATAAATACTAGAGTTACTACTACTACTACCAATACAATAAAAAAGGAGGAAATTCTGATCCTTTTGCATAAGGATGTAAAAAATTACTACTTGGATAGGGATCATGTAGTTTTACTACTTGAAGCCCAATTTACTACTCTGACAGGGAACATGTAGTTTTACTACTTGCAGCCTAATTTACTACTATGACAGGGATCATGTAATTTTTTACTACATGAAGCCCAATTTACTACTATGATAGGGACTATGTAATTTATTACCTGGAGCCCAATATAATACCCTATTATGGCCCAACGTAGTCTAACTACGGTAAGCCCATGTATTATCATATATTACCGTGCTACTCAAAGACAAAGAAGTGTAAATGAGACCCAAGCAGGATATCAAGAAATCTGATGAAAACAACGGGAAAGCACTTGGCAAAAGCAACCAGACAAAGGACAAAAGGAAGAAAATGACAACCTTGACAAAAGCTACAACAAGACAAAAACTTTGAAGAAAAGCTGCAATCATAGCCGACAAAACTATAGCACTTTGGACTTCTGAAAAAGTTGGCACTATTTACTTTATGACTTTTGAAAAAGCAATTTTGTCATTTTATTATCAGGTATCAACCGAGGTTATCTAGATAAAGAGCCTCTTGTAACCTTATCAGACATTCGAAAACTTTCTATACAATTCTTTGTTTGAAAATTCTCTATGTCTCTAGCTAAACCTCCTCCTTAGTATATAATCCAGATCAATTATAATATCATAATACCAGAGATAAATCACTTTGAAGGATTATAATTAGAACCATATTAGTATTTAAACCTGCACCTTGATAAAAAATTTAGAAGATATTCTGTTGAGAAACTCCCAAGTACCTAGGCTAATTATCCTGTAATTTCACTGGAAGAAGAAGGGAAGCAGGACCAAGAGTGGGTTGAGATCTCTGATGATCTGAAATTCTGATTAAGAGGTATGATTTATAGACTATGTGTTCTTAATTATAATTTTGATAAGTGTTAGACTCTGTAATTATGATGTTCATATTGATTAAAGATTGCAGACTTTTATATAAAAAATGAATTTTGAGTTGATACTACCCGCTGTTACAGACCTTTTTAGTTAGCTAGACTAAGGCAATGTTTTGCTTCACACTTCTGAATTTTAACTTTTTAATTAATACTTTCCACCCAACAAAGAAAGAAGAGTTAATGGCTAAAAAACTCTCCAAAACTAGGATGATTTATTTGGCAGGACCCCAAAAGTATTTTTGTAAGTGGTAGCCCCCTCCCCCCCTCTATTTTATTTATTTATTTTAGGTCTAGAAATTATTAATGTGGTGATTAGTAAACACACGGCACCTTTGTATATTTTTAAAAACTTCTGGGTTAAGTTTCTAAACTTTCAAAACATGCCTTTTTTATTTCCCTTTTTTTCATCGTTCCTTTTCCCTCCAACTCCAATGATCATTCAACTTATTCCTTCTCCCACGGCTTCATCCATCTCCAAAAATATTTATGAAGACAGCTTTGGGAGCCAAAAAGCTATTTCTAGAGTCAAGATTTGAGGATTTCAGTTGATGAACAATTGCAGGTTTCAGAAGCCCTAATTGTTTTCTATTTTGATTTTTTTTCGAGTTCAAATGTCATTTTAATGCCTTATTTTGTGGTGTTATGATTTTACAATTATTGTGGAGCCCTAATTAGTTGATATTCATTATTTGTTGATTCCAATTTACATTCATTGTCAAACCCTAATTATTTTTATCATGTTTTTTTTGTTGAGTTCCATTGTATTTTACGTGTCTTATTTATTGATTCCATAGAGTTTATAATCATGGTGATGACAAGAAGACAATCTGGATCACTTTGAAGAGTCGACTACATACCTTCTTCATCTAAAAAAAGTTAAGAAATGAGGTTATTAACCTAGATCCTGACATAGGTGAAGTTGAAGCCCCAAAGAAGTTGATTAATAGAGCAAAGAAACAACCAAAGGATAACATTAATGGATGAAAGAAACAACAACATGAGCTGATTGATAAACGGGATGAAGAACCAAATGAGTTAATTAATAGACGAGATGAACCAGATGAGTTAATTAATAGACAAAATGAAGACCCAGATGATTTAATTAATAGACGAGATGAACCAAATGAGTTAATTCATAGACGAGATGAAGAAGAGACAGACTCTTCGTCTCTTGATAAGCTTCTCAAGGAGATTGATGAATTTGAATCTAAAGAAGAAGTAGCCAATTGTGGTCTTGGAGAAGATGAATGTCTCGAATGTGAGGCTCCGGAAGATGTGAAGGACAATAGTGATCGTGTATCCATGCCTGAAAAATTCAAGTCTATCACCGTAGAAAAGATGAAAAGGCTCGGATTAAACTCAGGTCTTTTAAAAGGCATTGATTTCCCAGCCAAGATCATAGTAAGGTCTAGTATGAAGTCATTGTTTGACTTTAAAGTTCTATTGCGAAAGCATAAAATTCTAAATTTGTTTCCTAGAACTTGTTTTGGCCACTGCTTGAACCTTCCCTCATACTGGGATAGATTTAGTGAAAAGTTTGTTCATTCGCTTCTTCTACAGTAAATTGCCAATCGAAAGAAGAAGCATGAGATGTAATTTTTGATTGCTGATATGCCATATTATTTTAGGCTGAGGGAGTTTGCATTGGTCACTAGGTTGAATTGTGGGGCCTTTCATAGAGGAAAGGAGTCGAATAAGGTCCATAGAAAAGTAGACAATATAAAAATTAAATCATGTATTACGCAATATTTGCTCGTGAAGATCTTGGAAATGAAACATTGTCCAAATTGGACAAGCTCAAGTTTTCCTTGATGTGGTTTGTTCACTGTATTATATTGGCACATGACAATTCTAAAACAGTTGAGACAAGATGGATAAGCTTGGTTGAATCGTTGCCGCACTTTAACAGATATCCTTGGGGAAAGATATGATTTGATCTGACTTTGAATTACTTGAAGAATGTGGACATGTTCAAATTATTTACAATAACGATCCATTACAAGACCAACTTACTATCTTTATGGATTTCCCTGGACATTGCTCGTAAGTTATCCATACCAATATCATTTTATTATAAACTATTGGTATTCGGTTGACCCTATTATGTGTTGCATTCCATTACAGGTATGGGCATATAAAACAATCCCCTTTATAGGACGTAATGGTGCCAAATCATAACTCCAAGAATGCTGACATGGCGCACTTCATGCCAATATGACCCTAATCCATTCAAAAAGAAAATATTTGCTAAAGAGGTAATAATTTGAACTTAAGTATATTAGAATGTCAATACTGGTACATTATAACCACTTATCAAAAAAAGGAAATACATGCTAAAAAGGTAATAATTTTAACTTAGTAAAATGAAATTTTTGAATAGTTAAAAAATGAGATTATTCAAGAATATTAGAATGTCAAAACTAGCGCATTATAAACTAAAAGGAAATATCTGCTGAAGAGGTAACAATTCTTAACTTAAGTCTATTAGAATTTCAAAACTTGTACATTATAAGCTACTTATTCAAAAAGGAAATACATGTTGAAGAGGTAACAAATTTTAACTTAAGTCTATTAGAATGTCAAAACTGGTACATTATAAACTATTTATTCAAAAAGGAAATATCTGCTGAAGAGGTAACATATTTTAACTTAAGTATATTAGAATGACAAAACTAGTACATTATAAACTACTTATTTTTATGAACTGATCTTGTTATTTGTTTGTTGAACTTAAGAGGGTGTGTCATTTTACCCAACTATTGATGAGATGAAGAAGGACCATGAAAATAAATCTTGTACCTTATGACGACGATGAGGTGGATGAAGGAATAGATGCATTGAGGGAGGAGATTGCTGATGCGACATGGATCAATAGGCCAGTAAAGCCCCGCCAACGAAAAAATTGTGTACCTTATGACGAGGAGGAGGTGGATAAAGAACTAGATGCATTGAGAGAGGAAATTCCTGATGCAACATGGATCAATATGTCAGTAAAGCCCCACCAACGACGTCTAGTATAGCTGAAGCCTGTGACTTCTGGAGGTAGTGAATTTTGCATGAAGTGTGGTCGGGGGACGAATGTCGATCTAGATAGAGTGACAACAATTGAGAAATCAATTGATGAGTTAAAAAAATGCATCAGGCTATAATATAATTTGTATAATTTACAATATTATCTTTGTTTGTACATGTTCAGATGGATTAATTGTGTTTTGATGTTACGTACAGTAAAACTTCTATAAATGAATATCCTTGGGACCTGAAAATTATTATCTTATACGGGGTTATTAATTTATCGATAAATGAAAATTTTATTAATTTATAGATAAATTAATATTTATTAATTTATAAAATAATTTTTATTTTATACATTATATTTCTCAAATGAAACAATTATTTTTTTCCGATAACTAAGAAAATAAAATAAATAAACAACTAATTAATGATGGTGCATTGTCTCTAAGTTTATTAATCTTGTCAAAAAGAAGTTTATTAATCTTGAGTTGACGTGATTCAAAATAGAATGCATGTACATTAGAATATGAAGTGTTAGAATATGAAGTGTTGTGAATTGTTTCAAGTACACAATATAGAGTTTATAAATAGACACATGTACTTTAACTTCATATACCAAAATATAAAAAATCATATATTATATCTTCTCTTCCATGGCTACTCATTTGAAATGTGTAAAAAAATCTACGCTAACTGATGAGATGAGAAAAGTATTATGTGAGTACGAAAATAAAAATCATCAAGTTATGTAATTTTAGGAAAGCATAAAGTTTGAAATAAAAATTGATTAGGAAGTGCTTTATTTTATGAATTATATATGTAATTTTTATACGTATTTAATGAATTATCATTTTATATTTTCAGTGGGCCTCAAGGATTTTTTTAAATTATTATCTTATGCATTTGTCGAGGTTATTATTTTATCCCATTGGCCCAAGTTGGGACCGGAGAAAATTATTATTTAATCGAGGTTATTAATTTATCGAATATTCATTTGTCGATGTTTTACTATGTTGTTGCTTTCATTACTGTCAATTTAATTTTAGAATAAGTTGTACATGTCCAAATAATAAGTTTTCAGTTACGTCTATTATAACTTCAGTGTATACAAATATAAGAAACAAAAAACATACACAAATCCCACAAGTGGATATATATTGAGTGTAGATGTCAAAATTTAGAAAATGCATTGACAAACGCGTACAACAGGTCTATATATTTTTTGTAATATTACTCATGATTACACCTATGTGATAGTTTCCAATGTGGATTTTCAATCACTAAATAGGAAAAAGAGGGTTTTCGTGTTAAATATTTGATGAGAAGTGGAAAAGACAATATATTTTATTCCCTCTAAATAAACCCCTTCATCTTGTAAGGGAGTTCATTTTTACTCATTCAAAAATCCTTCTAAACACTTCAATACCAAAAATGACAGCACCCCAAAACTTTCTAAATGGCCTTTCAAATGGCCATATTAACCTCCACCCTCCCCCCCACCCTGCACAAGCTCGTGACCTTCGTGTGGACAGTTTACTATGGAAAGTACCCATAGCTAGCGATAGTATCACACGACTCAGAAATTGTGTTCATTTAGGATAAGTTGTGGAATGTCTGTCGCATTGTTGTGACGGAGAGAGAAGAGAATCAGCAACATCACCGGAGAACCAATAGGATTCTCTCTTCACTCTTCGCTGAGCATGGAGAGGTGCTAAAAGACTACTTCACCCCCACTCCTTTACCACCACATTCCCTTCAACCCCCCCTCCAATAACTCCCATTAGTTGTGGTTTCTACTTCTATTTTTCTTTTTGCATGGGATGTGAGAAAGATATTGTTTTACTATTTTTGTTGTTTGTTTGCATGCCATGTAAATCACCCTATATATCGCCGTATATAAATATTAAGATAACATCTTGCTTTTATGGGTATTCACTTCTTTCCAATTTATTCTTATACTAAGCGTTGTTAAAAAATGAAGAAAAACACACTGATAACTAAAAGTTCCGCGCATAGACACTAGACCTTATTTTATATTCTACTAAGCCTTGTTGAAAATGGGGAAAAATGCATTGATAACTTAAAGTTCCGCGCATAGACACTAGACCTTATTTTATATTCTACTGCGCATTATTGAAAAATGGAGAAAAACACATTGATAACTTAAAGTTCCGCGCATAGACACTAGACCTTATTTTATCTTCTACTAGGTGTTGTTGAAAAATGAAAAAAAAAACTCACTGATAACTTAAAGTTCAGCGCATAGACACTAGACCTTATTTTATCTTCTAAAAAAGTGTTCTTGAAAAATGAAAAAATACGCATTAATTCTTGAAAATTATATTGGTTGTCATTTAAAAGGGTAATTAATGAATATATAACATCATATTTATATAAACACCAATATTAATGGAAAAAGGATTATTATGCACTGTTAACTGCCACACATAGACATTAGACAGAATTGTATCTTCTACTAAACATGTTTGAAGTTATACATTAAATTGTGTAAATTATAGTTATATCACCAATTTAAAGTTGTAATATATGATCATCACAACCAATATCAATCAAAATATCAATATCAAATGTCATATTAATATAAACACCAATATCAATGAAATATAGATGATATTCACATATAGTTATGTCACCAATTTATAGTTGTTACATATGATCATCACAAACGTAGGAAAATATGCACATTAAATGGATAAATTATAGTTATGTCACCAATTTAAAGTTGTTATATATGATTATCACAACCAATATCAATGAAAATATCAATATCAAACGTCATATTAATATAAACACAAATATCAATAAAAATATATATGATGTTTACATATAGTTATGTCACCAATTTATAGTTGTTACATATGATCATCACAACCAAAGACTTTCACTAGCATATTATTAACATTACTCAATTAGTGTCATTGTTTAGAACATTATAATATTATTTCACTAATTGCATGATGACTATATATTATTTAGTGAAAAATATAATTTAAAATTTTAGAATTAGTTTAATTCTAATTTAATAAATGTTTTCTGATTGAAAAAATATGTGTCATGTTGTATATTATACTAATATATTGTAGGTGAATTATAAAATAAATGTTCAGAACTCGCAAAACATGTGTCACGTTATATATTTTACTAATATTTTGTAGGTGAATTATAAACTACACGTTCAGAACTCGCAAAACATGTGTCACATTGTATATTCTACTAACTTTTTTCAAACCGAACGTCCAAATAACGGTAATATTTCCATTATAAGTAGCCTCATTTCCAGGATTTTTACCAAAGAGTAAATAACCGACATTTTATTAAAACGCTAGGGAAGATTATTAAAAGCGTCATTCATTAATTACTAAAATGTCATAGAATTCGTCGTCTAACACGTATGTCACACAAAAAGGAATATACAGGTGCGATGATTTAGCTTCCATTAGTATTTCAAAGACACCACAAAATTCTGGAAGAGAGTTTTATGGCTATGCGAAGGGAAAGGTTAATATTAAATTTGCTTACGTCTGTTTTAACTTGATACACTACTAAATTTTATATTTTTATTTGTGCAGAAAGAAGATGGTGGCTCTAGTTATTTTAGATGGATTGATGATGATGCCCCATTCATTGGGGAAGAGAAATTTAATTTACTGCACGGGCTCCACAAAGTTGAAAAGTCATTGGGAGAAATCAGAAATCTCTTCTTGAAAGCGGAAGCATCGAGGAACTGGTTTAAAGATCAAATGAAGGAAGCTCATACCGAGAGATATCAGGTAAAAAAGAAATTGAAGGCAGCAGAAACGGAGAGGGATCAGGCAAAAAAGGAACAAAAGGATGCTGAAATTGGGAATCAAAAGATGAAGAGGATGCTGTTGTGTTTAGTTTTATTTTTAATTACCAAATAGGTCGTTTGTGATTTATTTTGACTGCGTTTTATTTTTTAATTAATTGTCAGCTTGTGTTACTTTATGTATAGACCGAATGCATTCGTCAAAAAGCAAAGTCGAAATGGCAACGTTTAACATAAATCAACAACAGTTATAAATGGACCAACAATGGTTATACATTTATTGCAGGCATATAAAAATAAAATGGCAATAGACCAATAGACCAACAACATATATACATTTTATTGCAGCCATAGCAAACAAATTGGCAATAGACCAATAGACCAACCAAATATATATATATATATATATATATATATATATTACTGCATCCAGAGCAAAAAAATGGCAATAGACCAAGAATAAATTCACTGCTCAACTTGTGACGAATTCTGCTTAACTTGTGATGAATTTTATGACAAATTCATATTACAAGTGATTTTCTCATGTCCAGGTTATTTGCATAGGGGACATTTATTTCTTCTCTTGGCTGGTTTCTTGGTATTACTACTTTCACCCTTTAAGCAACTCTTCTTACGATTATTGCTCTTTCGACCCAGTTTAGGAACGTATTTTGATGGGGAAACTTCTGCGCCCTGCATATATGATGGAATCATCCACTTACTTTCATGAGGAATTTGGATAATATTACCTTTGTATGCTTTGTAGTATGCATCTGCTGAGTAATATGCAGAAGAGTGATTATAGACGGAGTCTTCAAATGTATCTGTGTACCTCTTACTAAGAGCTGCTATGGCATGTGGGCATGGGAGCTTGTCCACGTTTAAAACTCTACAAGAACATGACATAGTCGACATGTTGACAATTGCATGATCGCCGTGTCCACACGCGGTATACTCGTTTTTCATTTACCCCAATAACAACTACCTTTTTTATCACTTCTATTCGCTTCCTTATCTTTTTCTCAGCACAAGACATGATGCAATTGTTTAATAAGAGCAGATTCTTTGCTAAGGTATGCCTTTAATTGAATTTGGTAGCAAATTTCGTATTTATGGCGTTGAAAATGACAGTTGTGGGGAACTCTCTCTATTAGAAACATTGAGTTGAATGATTCAACAATATTTGACGTCAATACATCAAATATGTTCCCCTGAAAATGGCTTGCTCCATTTATCAAACTAAACTTCATTCTTAAGACAATCAGATACATCTGGTGCAACACACCGAATTTCACAAAAGTGATCATTGAACGCCTACGCGGTATACGCTTTTGTTGTTCTGTAAAAGAATTTCTTGAAGGATTTATTGTGGAACCTCCCATGCAATCTTTCACAAAGATGTCTTGTGCAAACACAGTGTTGAGAATTAATGTAAACCTCTCATATTGCCTTTTTGATGTTGTGGTGCCGATTAGATATTATGCACAAATCTAAGTTGTTAGGCACAATTTCAAACAACTATTGGAAAAAATAATTTCAAGAAGCATCATATTCTGAGTCAACCACACAGAAGGCAACTGGGAAAACATGGTTCTCCACATCTTGTCCCACAACAGTCAACAAAACACCTCCATACTTGTTCTTTAAGTGTGTGCCATCAACTGCTATCACCTTTCTCATGTACTTAAATCCCCTTATTCACTCTTTAAAAGACAAGAAGTAATATAAGAATCTCTCCTCAGTATCAAGTTGTAAGTATGTTTTGCTTCCGGGGTTTGTACTATGTACCATCCAACTGTAAGGAATCAATTTCGAATACCCATCAGCTGCTGACCCCTTTACCAATTTCTTAGAAATTATGAGCTAATTTCATAACCAAAGCATTTAAGTACTTCCTTCTGGATTTGTTTGGGAGTGATCCCTGCGCCCTTTTCAAATTTATCCATAATGTGTCTCCCTATTACTACAACTGATGCCTTTGAATGTTTAGTGACAACGTGTTGTATGTCTCATGTGTGCACGTTACGGCACACAATTATAAAAAAACCTAAATCTTGTTACGTATTTATTGGCGCGCAGTATCCACTTGCAAGAATCATCAATACATATAGCCACATATTTGTCTGATTTGTTCTTTCAAGCATAGAAATTGAAGCGTGTCTTTAAGGCAGCTAATGATAGTGCTTCCAGTAGTGTACGTACCTCCTTGAAAGTGTCACCACTCTTAAAACATGTTTCATCAACATAGTTATGTGAATTTTATAAATTATCTCCATGAACATTAACAGGACGGTCATTATCCATTAGAGGTTCGCAAGGATATTCATAAATGTCGTTGTCCATTGGAGGTTGGCAAGGATCTTCATCGATGATTGGTGAGGCTGGCCCAGCAGTATTCGTTGCCCCTGATAAATTCGTTGAAATTGATGAATTTGCTACAACTGATGAATTTAGACTTTCAACAATCCTCTCATTCAAACTTACATATAACCTAGGTATTGAACCATCCTTATCAACATTCACAAGATATAGATGGACTTGATGATCATTTGTGATGTAGGTAGGAGACAAACCCTTTTAGGAGCATCAATTACATAGCTAATGGACAATTCTGTCGACACGAGATCTATATTACCAAACAGAATCACGCTCTTCAACAAATCATCATAGGTGTAATAAGTATTCAATTGAATAGGTTGGATGTTTTGTGGAGAATTCCATTTTCAGGCGATTTTAATACATACCTAAATACCATGTGCCTTTTGATGCATACGGTTCAAAAAATTGTGAATCAATGTGTAGATAATCACCAACTGCTATCTTTTTACCTTCTATGATAAACTTAAATTGGCCTATAATAGACTCAGATTACCAGAAATGATAAATTTAGAAGAACACAAATTAAAGTTTACAGATCACGAATAAGAGCATACATATCACGAATTAAAGCTTACCAAACCAAACTTTAACCAAAAAGAGTAATTTCCAAGTCATATAATTCAGAAATAACCACCCAATTCGGAATTTCTTTTCAAAAGTTTCAATGGGGTTAACAATGGCAGACCTCAACAATTGCAGCTCAAAAAGAAGGAACGGGGTGAGAAAATGAGAAGGGAAATTCCACTATACTAGGGTTAAGATCGAAGGAGAGGAGAAGAACTAATTTGGGAGCTTCAATCGAAGAAAAAAGCGGGATATGAAAAGAGACGAATGAAGGAAAATAATTTATAATAGTTTTTATTTTATTATTTATTATTTTTATTTTTTAAATCATTGGACTAAACTGTATATTTTTAAATTTGAGAGCTTATTTTGACGCCCCACTAACTTCTCTCCACTTAATTAGTCTTAATCTTAAATAGGGTCCTCCCACAATATAATTAAAATTTATAGCTCAAACTCCTAAAAAAACTAAATTTGGGTGCTGCCGTCAAACTTGCCCCTAAACTAATACGTTTTTACAAGTTTCATACTTAAGTATGACTTGTTTCCGTTTTCACCTTTGATAGTATAACTTTTAAAGGTTATATACGTGCCGACTGAATATTTATCGGTACATGCATTTCAGACTCCTGAAATACTTTTAAAATGTGCCAGGTGGCAGATAATGTATTACTTATTTAAACTTAGAATTAAATAAACGTCCTCCTAAACTTGCAAGTTTTATACTTAACCTACCAGGTGATTTTGTTTTCTGGCAAATTCCTAAACTAACCCCGAAAAGAATATTGTTAATGCAACTAGTACATGAAATCAAATAAGATACATACTGTAGTTCTAAATCATTAAATTTTGGTAGTAACTGATTTGCGCGTGGCCCTGCACAAATAGAGAAATGATTCTAAAGTTGTTCTTTACAACCAATAACCAAATACCGGGACTAAAAAATTGACATTGGTAGATAAAATTACAAACTAATCAATTCCATAGTTAACCATAATAAATATTAGAAATAGCTCTAGCTATAAGCACTTATGGTCTAATAAAGTGTTAATCATGTCACAATAACTACTACATGCATACGAGTAATATGCAAAATATCCTTCATAAAATTAGCCCCAACTATTACACAAATCTTGAAATTTTACTTTCATTTGGCAATCTCCATAATATTCAGAGTAGATGAGTTGGTGTCATATCCATTGGGAAATGGTTAGCCAGAACATTGTCCATATAGTAATGTGGATGAGCAGCATCCATCACCACAAACTGCATATCCTCTGAAGGCTTCCAATGCCTCTTTCTTTGGTTGATAAACCAATTGTTTATTTGCTTCTGGTCCAATCCTGTTGATTCAGCTAGTGCCAGCTTCTGGGATTCCTGTTAACACATAAATAGCGCAACATAAAGCGATATATGAGATTTTCTCTGAAAAGTTAGTAACAAGATTATAACCATGATAGATAATCCCATGAATTGGTATAAATTTTATCCTGGTTTAACTAATACCCAAAATCAAACACTGGACAAATTTAATCCCAAATTTTATACTGGGATTCAACCGGTAACCAGAAGGCCCCTCGGAGTATTTAACCGGTTATGGCAAAGGTTATTTAGAGTTACCAATTGTTGTATGTCATTTAAAGGTTGGTGTAAAAGTATACCTCTTTTATTTGATGTCCATCAACTCCTAACTTGCCTTGGGAATAAATCTACTCCAGTGTATAGAGTAGAATGTAGATTTTAGGCAATGATAGATAAATATTGCAACAGATTAATAGATGCCTATATCATGCTTCAATGGAAAATTCATAATATGAATTGAAGGCCAAGAGTGATGTGATTAATTGGAACAGGTGAGAAGGGTAATACCGATGGATAAGGCCATTTGTAATGTCTGGTCCACCAGTCCAGCAGTTGTTGCCTTGCTTCCTTAGGCAGCTTGCCTTTCTTCCTCTTTTTCATGAACTCCTGCTTAAGGCTCCCCAAGTAACCGCTGTATTTGCGCAGCAGTTGACCTTTGAGCTCCAGATCTTCGGCCTGAGGGTCAATGAAACTGTTGTTCACGTCAACCTCCTCTTCAGATGATCCATTTCTATCCATTGCCTCACCTAGAGCTGCAACTGTAAGACGTTAGCATAAGCAATGGCCAAATAAAAATACCTGAAAGGCTGAAACCAACAGAAACTAGGATAAATTTACAGGCTTTCAGCCATAGAGCTGAAACAGTAGCTGATAGAATTGGTAGATGTATATTGAAGTTATTTCTTATCGTAGTTGTAGCCTAGGTTAGGTTTGTATTTTAGTATATGTACTATGATTTTGTAATGAAATATTAAAGGAAGAATATTTCTAACATGATATCAACAGTCTAGTGAAAGTTCCTGAAACCCTATCTTATATTTCTTAAGTGCTCATTCTCGAAGAAGTGGGCTTTGCCAAAAAGTCGGCCACCGTGTAATTAGAATTACGCCATTGTTCCGCTCCGTCCGAGACTTCTACACTATTTGAAAATTCATAGTGTTAATGGAGGCAAAAACCGCGGTGGTGAAAAGGGCGGCGGCTAGCACCAACCGCCAACCCAGTGCCAGCCGAGGGCAACATGGGGCAGTGGGCCGGCATCATGGGCCTGGCAGTGGCCTTGAGCCGTGCCGCCCTGTCCCTATCCAATCGGTAACTGGGTCAGGACAAGTCAAGGCCAGCAACCCAGGGATTCATGGGCCACTGTCGAGCTAATAGCAACAGGCCTACTCGGCAGTGGCCACCCCGATAGATATTGAGGTCGTGATGCATACTCCTGGGCTTGCTCCGCCTGACGCAAATTGGTATATGGACACCGTTGTAACGTCTCATATGACATTCTCCCAAGATAATCTCTCGTCCTATTTTAATTTGAGCAATAATCGTGAAAATTATGGTTGAAAATGCTCATTCAATTCCAATTCGAGGTTATGGTATTACAAACTTGTTTCCTCCGAACCCACCGTTAACTTAAAAAAATGTTCGAACCTTACTTGCCCATGCCTCTACCACTATCATTTTGGCATCATGCGTTACAAATGACAACCTATCTTTTGAACATACTTCCGAGCAAACAAGTCGCCTACTAATCTCCACTAAAAAATTTATACTTAAAGGACCCATTATATTCTCATTTACGCATTTTCAAGTGCTTAAGCTATCCTTTCTTTTCTTCTACTACCATCAATAAACTTCAACCTCGGTCTACTCCGTATGTTTTTTGGAATATCCGTTAAATCATCGTGGTTATAAATGTTACGACTTATCCTCTAATAAAATCATCGCAAGTCGTCATGTAATTTTTTATAAAAAAAATTTACCTTTTGCCAAATTACATTGCTCCGGGCCTCCTACCTATGAATTTCTCAATGATAGCATACCCCCGTATTTGATCCATAAATTGGACTCCGAAACATGGCAAATTTCTCCCGGTGTCTCGGCCCAACTACCGAGCCCAAAGGCTGCTAGCCTGGCTGATCGTCTCACTGGCAGCCCACTACCGAGAGGCCTAGTGGCTGGCAGTCCGATGGGTCTCAGCCCAACGTCAGGCTCGAGCAACCCATCGTCCGGTGGCCAACTACCCGGCAGTCCAGTCACTTCTAGCTCACTGCCGGGCAGTCTGTCATTCTCGTCTGGCTCAAATCCAGTTCCGGCCCAACGACCTATCACTCATAGTCAACATGAAATTTTTAAGCCAAACAAAAAATACGATCTTCACACTCATATTGCCAAGTCACCATTGCCCCGAAATCCTGTCTCTAGATATGAATGATAAATTTAATGCTCTTATTAATAATAGGGCGTCAGATTTGATGCCCGTCCCCCTAATGTTAATGTGATTCGATCTGTGGATTTTTTGTCATAAAGAAAAATTTGATGGTACATTTGAGAGGCATAAAGCCCGTCTTGTATGTGATGGAAAGACTCAACAGGTTGGTGTAAAATGCGATGAGTCTATCAATTCGGTGGTCAAATCAATCTAGCTCTTTCGAAGGCATGATCGCTTCATCAGCTTGATGTTAAAAATGTCTTCTTTCATGAAGACCTCAATGAAACAGTGTACATGTATGAGCCCATGGGTACAAAGACCCTACTTATCCTAATCATGTGTCTGCTGAAGAAATCATTGTAGGGCTCAAACAAGCTCCTAAGGCCTTATACAAGGGGTTTGCAGATTATGTTTCACATATTGAGTTTTCTAACAGCAAATCTGATCATTATCTATTCATATACCATCAGGGTAATGATATCGAATACAATCTTTTGTATGTGGATGATATTATATTAACTGTTTCATTTGATGCTCTTCACAAGTCTATGCAGATGGTTCAGAGATTCAAGGGCCTGCAATATCTCACCTTTACGAGGCCCGACATCTCTTATGTTGTACAACAGGTTTGTCTATTCATGCATAACTCAATGGAGGATCACATGCATGCTCTCAAACGCATTGTGCATTATCTTTAGGGCACTCTCCATCATGATTTGCATTTATATCCATCTTCGACAACCACTCTTATTTCATGCACAAATGTCGATTGGTGTAGATGTCCGGATACCAGACGCTCCACATCTGATTGTGTATTTCCTGGTTATTTCATACACAGATGTCGATTGGGTGAATGTCCGAATACCAGACGCTCCACATTGATTTATTGTGATAATGTTAGTGTAATTTATCTTTCAGAAAATCCGATTCACCGCCAACGCACTAAACATATTGAGCTAGATAGATATTCACTTTGTTCGCAAAAAGGTTGCTCATGGACAAGTGCGTGTCTTACATGTCAAGTCACGTTATCAGATTGCCAATATTTTTAGAAAGAGTCTCCCGCTGATTTTATTTGAAAACTTTCGGGACAGTCTCAGCATATGCCGACCTCCCGCTTCGACGGCGGGAGTGTGATAGAATAGAAAAATTATATTTAGTCATAATTATGTATATTCTGTATAGGGTAGATGTATATTATAATTATTCCTTACCGTAATTATAGCCTAGAATTAGGTTCGTATTTTAGTATATGTACAATGATTTTGAAATGAATTACGGAGCGCACTTAAAGATGTGGGTCAACACCTAAGCAAATGTCGTAGACCACTTTCAGAACCCAAATGGTTACTGAAAGCATTAAAAGCCATTCATTTTCTTTGAACTACAAACAAATTTCTTAGGAATTCATGTTATTTAGAATTCCATCGGTATTAGATAATGTAATAAATAAAATCCAGAAGGCATAATTAGCAGCAAGTAAAGTTGATAAATACCCAAACTAGATTAAGTAAACATGCATATTCTATAAGTGAGAAATAGGTAATTCAAAATGTACATACAAGATCACACAATCAATAGTACTATCAATATCAGCAAGGACAAAATCAGGCTTTTAGTTAGCAAAGTGCAATATAGTGCATAGTAGTGCAAAAAGAGGCTCGGTCATCTCGATGCATGAATACTACAACATAATCAACATATTTGTATTTAATAAAGTACGAAGAAGGCTATGGTTTTTGGAACACTTCTTTTTTCAGGGAAGTCCTAAAGGTTTGGCAGGATAGAATAGCCTAGTTTGCCGTAAGGATTTGCATTTGGAAACTTCTCAGTAGTTTCTTAGACTGGACTCTGGAGTACTAAAAGTATGCTAGCGTTAACACAATCATAAAACAAAAAAGAATTCACAATTCACTATATCTATGCAAAGTATAAGAAGCTCATCAACTTTATGAGAAACTTAACTTAGTTACTATAAAATTGAGAACAAATACTATTACTATTCATCAAAGAATAAACTAGAGGGTACCTATCCATGTTACGAATGAGTTCAGAAAGAGCTAATTTGGCACTTGAAAACTGCTAGCTTTTCGGTGAACAGCTCGTTTGGCACAAAATAGACTCCACAAGATTCAATTTTCACAACTCAGTGAGTCCTTCAAGAACCCATCAGCTACCCACCAACTGCTGTCTTCTTTATCCCATTAAAGGCTCTATAGACCATAGAGTATAACTTCACAGGTTTACTATGTTTGTCGACCGGGTGTACAAAAGGTCGAAGGCGAGAAATTTCCACAAAACTTTATAGATTGAATAGGGAAGCATTTGTCAACTAGCATACTAACAATAGTACATTTAGATCATAGTAAGCAAGCCAGTTTTACCAAGCTGAATTTTTTATATTGGGAATAAATTCGATTAGACATATGCTGGACACGAAAAAAGCAAATCAACTCAAAATACTTGGAAGAATGATAAAAATTGAATAGATGATCTGATAAAATAGCACCGACTTCATTAATCATGAAACTTTAAATAGTAGCGAGAAATTAAATTACATCCTAGTTAGCATATAACAAGAGAAAAAAGGAGCAAAGTATAGCTTTATTTTCCCCCGTTTCAGGTAAACGAAAAATCCAATAATTAAACGAGTGTATAACACATCAAGGAGGTTATCATATATTCCAATCAAGGCTCCAAATCTAATCAAGAGTATTTTATGGGTCCCTCTAAACACAAGGTGCATTTCTCAATAATTTGTTATCTTTATATTCTTTTCAAGTAACTAAAGAAGATATTCAGAGGGACCTGAAATCATGTCAAAGTTTGGAACTATTCGTGATATGTTAATCATTTAACTCAAGTGCTTCCTCACAGCCCATAAAAGAAAATCTGGCGCTGGCAAAGAGAATGATCAAAGGAATCATACTGATTTGAAGCTTAAAGTTAAAGTGGAGTAATTAAGTTCATCATTATTCATTAGATGAAAGTTCTTTTGTCAAAGTTCACTGAGCTGATATATCATCGCGTTAGAGCATTCATAGTAAACTATGAAGCAATTCCAAGACAACCGTTAATGCATGCTTCAGCAAAACTTTCATGAACTCTATATTTTGTTTTAGACTATATTTACACCTTAAAAAAACGATTTAGCAACCACAGTAGTTATATATAAAGAAGGATTGAGATATATACAGTAACCTTAAATAAATGGTACATTAAATTAACTAGAGTAACGTGTTCCCTTTTAAATAACTTGATGGTCTAAATAAACTTAAAACTCAATATAGAAATGAGAATAGCTTTGAACAACAGAACACCTACATTCATGAGAAGAATTGAGTTTCAATATATCCTAAAGCAAATGAAATGCCAAATGAACTTGTCTTTATGTGAATTGTTGAAAAGTAAACCATAGAAACTGACTTCAAACGCAGGTTTATAGTGGAAAAAGACCTCGTTTAAAAAAAAAATGTAATAATCTGCTTCTTAGAGAGTGAGACATAATATTAACTTTAATTTTGAGGATAAACTGGAAACCCAAACTTCATCATCCAGAATCCAGATTGAAGTGATTCCGTAAACTAGGGTTAGTATATTATTAGATCAGGAAATAGCCATCAATTAATAAGCAAAATTTCGAGATTCTCATGAAACTAACTAGATAAGCACATGATAGAACAAACAATACCTGGACATGAATAGTTGAAAAAAAGTGATTCCTGTTCTTAAAACAAACTGGAACAAGAAAGTCATATTCCCCAGGGTCATTTCAAATAGAGAAACAAGACAAGTTGGTTTCTTCAGCAAACACAAACATCAAGTTTGAAATAATTAACAAGGGACAAATGTATCTTGATGTTTACACCTACAGCTTGTACTATATACAGAAGATGAACATGTAGAAGAACAAAATAGTATTCATTGAGACAGAATCAAAACAAAGAGTCATTTTTATATATAACAATATGTAAAAAAAATACTCCCTCCGTCCCAATTTGTTTGAACGTTGACCAGTTGTGTGGTCAAATAGCTTTTTTTACTTAATTTTAAACATAAATTCTTCTATTATTTTATAATAAAGTTTACACATATTTGAAAACTACATAAAAAAAATATTACAAGTCTACATAATTAATAATTCACAATGAAAAGAATTGAAAAAAATCGTAATCAATAAAGAGTTATTTGATTCACAAACTGGTAACCTTCAAACAATTTGGAAATAGGGGAGTACCAAAAAATGAAAAGATTAGTAAGAGGGAGTGGAAAGTGATTAAAGAAAGGAAAAAATATTTAGTGCATCTGGAATGGAGCTTATTTATAGTTAATTAAAGGTTGATATCATTGGAAACATGCACATGCAGAGCACATTAATATAAAGAATAACAAACCAACTGATCAAAAGCAGTGAATAAACTCAAATAAACAGTTGGGATCTGAAAAGAATAAATGTCGCCCATTTCAAGTAAGGCGAAAAAAAGTAGTAAAAGAAAGGGCTAGTAAATAAATTAAGAGTGATATATTATCACCAGATTCATGAGAGGAAGCAAGAGTGAGAGTTTTGAACTGGGACTCAATTCTTGAGAGAAAAACCATGGCTTCCTTGAAGGGTTTTGAGAGTTCTTGCTCATATTTTGTCAGCATCTCACAATAAGCTTCCATGAACTGATCAAGCGCCGGATCCTCTCCAGTGATGCCACCACTGTTACGACCTATTGTTGCTGATGTAGCACATAGTTCCTCTAACCTAGCCATCACTTCCGCCGGAGCTCCTATCTGCTTATATTATACATAACTAGGTTTAGTTTTCTTCTCATCAACACTTCAAAAGATGTAAAGTGTATAAAAAAGACATACAGTTACTGTCCCTTTCATACATGATTTTTTTTCCAGGAGTTTGGGAAACATACTCTTTTCTTGCAGAGAGTCACCCTCAAGCTATAAAAATACCAAAATTTCAACAATTATACAACAATAACATACTCATTATAATCTCACAAGCAGGATAGATAGGTTGTTTCGTCTAGCGAGAGAGGCTGTTTCGGATAGACTTTCGGCTCAACAATGATGAAAACCCATAATTCCTTTTATGTAAAAATATAATCTTTACCACTAGCACTTCATTTTCCAAGTGTGGGGAAAACAAGCACTTTTAATATGCATTTTTTTTTTAAAAATAGTTTTTTTGTCTTAATGGGGGTGGGGTTGTTAATTTTCACCTTTTGACAATTGACATAAGAAGCCAAGAGACGAGGGAAGTGAGGATGAGCCATAATCTTTGACTTGATGGAAGAAGAAGAGTTGTTTCCATGATCTTCATGAGAATTGTTGTTGTTGTTGTCCATGAAAGAAAGAAATAGGATATTGTTGTTGTTGCTGGTTTCAGCATTGTTATTAGTAGTAGTTAAAGGAGGAGGCATCATCATCATCATTGGAGGAGGACATAGTGTTGCATTTCCATTGCCACTGTTGTTGTTGTCATGATCTCCATAGCCCATCATCAAACAAGATGCATTATTTCCACTAGAACCCCCCTCCATTATTGCCCCCCTCTCTCTCTCTCTCTATATATATATATCTTTTTCTTTCTCTGACTATCTTCTAAGGTGTTAATTTTGTTCCTTTTGTTTTTGCCTATGAAACCATTATCTTTTTCTCACACACACACACAAATAGTCTGTAATTATAATCTTTTGTTTTTCCGACTCTTTTTGGGACTAAGTAAGAGACAGTGAAGTGAACTCCCGAGTTTTATGCTTTACTGATATCAGACTTTTTTCACAGCAAATCCTTAATGGAATACATAGTTAGCAATACTAGTAGTCAGAAAAAGCAAACCCTGCTACCGCAATTCTTTTTCTTTTCTTTTCTTTTCTTTTCCCTCTCTACGAGTGAATGAAATAAATAGAATAAACAGGGTTCTTTTTTGTCTCTCTATAGCTATCTATGTATCTACCAAGAAGAAGAGAATTCCTATGAAAAACATGAAGGTGTTAAAGGTTATCTTGTATTTGGGTGCAAAAATTTTGCCTTCCCAATGAAAACTCAAACCCCCTTTTTCTTGCACTGCCACTGAAACACTGCCATTACTGGCAATATCCCTCGCTTCCCCTCCCCTCCACTCCTTGAGAGAGAAACAAAGTTAAATAAATCTAAGTAAAAAAATAATTTGTTTTATTTGGATTTTTCAGACACAAGGAGGAATGATCAAATCGAGGTGCAGTGCAGTTTCTTTCTTCTGTGTTCTTATGTGTTTCTTTCTTTTGGTGTTTCTTTTTGGTTCTTGGTTTTTGTGTTACCAGTATTACTAGTTGAGACCTATTTGTCCGTTCATTTATTACTATGATTCCTTTTGCTTTTCTTTATTTTCCAAAAAAAAGGTGGAAATTAGTTAAATCATGATAACTTAATTGATTTCAAAGGTTAGATCAGTATCATGCTGCGCGTAATCCCCACACTGTCGATAACGGGATTCGATCCTTGGCCATTTTCCAAATATCCCTCTTGATAACCAATTGAGCTGTCCAAGCGGACTGCTTTTCTTTATTGTATTTACCTCAACTAGTAAATCAACTTTATTCTACTGAATTTTAATTAAAATGTTGAAAAAATAATCAAAATACTTAAAAATAATAAAACGGGAAAAAAATGCGTTGAAACTTTGGCATGTAAAAGTAATTTCTTAGGGAGATAAAGTTTTTTCTTTTTTTTTTATTTGGCACGCAAAAGTGTAGCCTAATGGACAACAAATTGGAGAACCATGATGTTTTATGATGGGTGAAATTTAGCTATATTCCGTGTTTAACCAAATTATTATTAAATTATAACTTAAATTGAGAATGAATATTTAATTAAATATATTTAGGATTAAAATATACCTGAGGACGTGTAACATTGATTAATTATTTCTCATGATATGATTAAGACTTGTGGACATAATAATCTAATACTTATACCGATAAGAGCAAATACTTTGAAAAATTAAAGGAGAGTGTACACAAGGTGACACACACACCCAATCAGATGAAAACATTAAATACATCTATAAAAATCAAGATCGAAATAAATAAACAAGGGGAAGAAATCTAACGAGTGTTTGGAATAAATAATTAGGAAAAAGATTTACCCTATTGGAATAGGGAACTATTAACTTTATTGTCTTTTTCTTCTTCCAGTTGTACATCAACTTAGACATGATATTTGATGTATTTCACTAAGCTCCAATGGCCATATGTAATTTGGGTTTCCTATTCTCGACAAACAGCACACTCGTTCCCATGTATTCTGTTCAGTTTATTTATATTTTTTGGTGCATTCAGTGATATAATTATCTTATGGCACCTTCTTGGTTTGTGTACTACAAGTGCCATACAAAATTTCCATTTTGATGAAAAAAATGTAATTTGGACACCATGAGGACTTTGCCTCAGATTGTTTTTATTCTCCTTTAATAGAAAATGCCACCCACCCCAAAAGAATCCTGAAGACTTGAACACAACATTTAATTCTTGACTATATATATCCAACAAAATAACATACAAATATCCCCCAAAAAAGTAAAGAAATAACAATAATATAATAACATAGAGGAAGAATGTATATATCCAACAAAATAACATACAAATAGCCCCCCAAAAATTAAAGAAATAACAATAATATAATAACATAAAGGAAGATTGTTTTACCCATGTTTATGTTGGTTACAATGGTGCAGGAAACGAAAATAAGTAACTGCTACGTATTACAACACAATGAAATTACAACAATCTGAAATTTCAATGAACTGGAACAAGAAACTGGAACAGTTTTGATATGCTGAGTCGAGTGATGACACTCTGTCTTTAAGACAAGATTGCCACGTATATATCCTTTCTACGTTCTGGACAATAGTCTCCCAAGATAAAACAGCAACTCAACAAATGAGCAAAGGAAAATCAAGTGTTACCTTGAAGAATTTTGAGTAATGAAATGATGCAAGAAAGTTGTAGGAAGAAGCTGATTTCGTTTGTATGTTCTGTGTGTTCTCAACAATTGGCAAAGGCTCCATTATATAGTTGTAGGAGATGATTTACCAACTGCCTACATAATTGCTGTTACTGGCCAAGTAATGGCAATTATGGAGGTAGTAATTCAGCCAAAATAAATGGTGAATTGATGTGCAACAGATTAGCTTTTAGGGAGAGTTATTCAACCAAAATAAATGACTGAATTGAGTGCATATTAAGGCTGGTTAACGTTCCAGAAACCAACAGACAACAAAAGCACAAGTTCTCTGCCCAATTTAACTTACCAGAAACTTCAGGGACCAAACTGTAAATATGAAGCAATTTGGATCCAAAAAGATAATACAAGAAGAAGCCCACGACCCACGACCCGTGACCGGACCGGATCGGACGGGACGGACGGGCGACGTCGCGCGTGTGGGCTTATCCTTGAATCGAAGCACATCTAGGTCCTCTCTCTTTTAAACACATGGAATACCCCTTGGGGTCCCAAACCCCAAGCCAACTTTGAGACTTATTAACTAAACAATTTTTTCTTCCCCCACTGATGAGGGAGGATTGGTCTTTACCACATTTTTCCATGCTTCAAACACCTCACTTCGTGGACCAATATCTCTTTCATTTCTCAATGAAATTTGACGATCCTTGACCCTACAGTCATCTACTTACTTAGTATATTATGCATGTGTGAAGAACCGAAGTTTCCAACATGCGGAACACTAGTGTTTAAGCCATTAAAGATGGTTGGACACAACTCCTGCCAAAGGCAAATTTCCAACAATCCCCTCTTGAAAGAGATTTTGGCGCGCTCACATGGTGCCTTTTCCCAACAATATTTCAGCGGATCGATGTTGCATAAGGAGAGGTAGCTTCAGCTTTGAACCTTCCATAGTTAAATACCATCGGACTTACTTACTGCGCGGTGAACGTGATGTCTTGAACCGTCAGTGTTTAATGTAAGCCAAGTCAATAGTACCAACACAACAAATTCCCTTACTCTCTTCTTCGTAATGTTTTGTATGTTGTGGCCGTGGACAACTTCTTGGATTCTTAAGTGCGTTCATTTGAGGCGGCATGTCCTCGCACTTAAATATGTGGTCTCCTACAAGGTATCCTGCTATACCCCACTTCAAGAGCGTTAGGAACCATTAAAAGTTTCCCCAAACCTAACCTCAACTGTTGAGGATCATTAAAGATTTTGAAAAATTAACATTTACCCACACTGCAGATAGCACTTAACGCCTATTGCGGGAACGACTTTGGATTTTGTGTTTCTTTACAGAAATCACTATCTGAAGTGCTCATGCTTCCACTGAAGCGATCAACTGAACCTTTACAGCTTAGTTTTTTCATTGAACCAAATTCCTGGGATCTCCAGTCAGTAAGGTTGGGTTACCACCGTATTGGTCCTTATACTTAGGGTTTTAAGCCCATTCCCCTAGACAGGCAGAACATCTGATCCTTGGGTAAGCCCTTTGTCAGCGGATCTGCTATATTATTCTTTGACTTTATGTAATCAATGGATATTATACCCACGGTGATCAGCTGCCTAACGGTCTTATGCCTCCGTCGAATATGACGAGACTTGCCGTTGTACATAGCATTTTGTGCCCTTCCTAGAGCCGACTGGCTGTCGTAGTGGATCGTTACAGAAGGTACGGGTTTGTTCCAACACGGAACATCCTCTAAGAAGTCATGAAGCCACTCAGCTTCTTCTCCTACTTTGTCTAAAGCGATAAACTCCGATTCCATTATGGATCGGGCGATGCAAGTTTGCTTAGAGAAGTTCCAAGACACAGGTCCACCACCAATTGTAAATACATACCCACTGGTGGACTTGGCGTTCTCTATATCAGATATCCAGTTTGCATCACTGTACCCCTCTAGTACAGCTGGATATCTCGAATAATGTTACCCAAAAGTTAACGTGTGTTTCAGGTATTGTAATACCTGATTCAACGCCTTCTAGTGATCATCACTCGGATTACGGGTAAACCTAGCCAACTTATTGACTGCATAAGAAATATCAGGTCGGGTGCAGTTTGTTATGTACATCAAACTACCGATCACCTGTGCATAGCGCTCCTGGCATACGGGTGCACCGTGATTTTTATTAAGCTTTTGATTTTTATCCATTGGTGACTTTATCGGTGAACTGTCAAACATCTCGAACTTTCTCAAAACATCCTCGATGTAGTGAGACTGAGATAAGAGTATAAAATCAGTCCGTCAGACGTCTTAGAGATTTTTATCCCTAAGATGACATCTGCGATACCCATATTATTCATGTCGAAGCATTGTTTCAACATGTTCATAGTCTCTAGGATTACCCTAGGACTACTTCATGTGATCAACATGTCATCTACATACAGACATATCATGATGAATGAGTCAGAGTTACCTTTCGTGTAGACACATTTGTCACACTCGTTAATGGAGAAACCATTTGATAGTAAAGTACTATCAAACTTTTCATGCCATTGGTTCGGGGCTTGTTTCAGCCCGTACAGAGATTTGACAAGCCGACATACTTTCTTCTCTTACCCTTGAACCACATACTCCTCGGGTTGGTCCATATAAATTTCTTCATCCGAATCACCATTTAGAAAGGCTGTCTTGACATCCATTTGATGTATCTCAAGGTCACGCAAAGCTGCGATGCAATGAATACCCGTATAGATGTCATCCGAGATACAGGGGAGTACGTGTCAAAGTAGTCAAGACCTTCTTTCTACCGATAGCCCTTGACTACCAACTTGGCCTTGTACTTATATATATACCCATCTGTTTTATATTTCCGTTTGAGTATCCACTTACAACCCAACGGTTTATTTTCCGGAGGAAGATCAACCAACTCTCAAGTATGGTTATGTAGAATGGAGCCTATTTCACTCTCAATAGCTTCTTTCGAGAGCGGTGCCTCTGGAGTTGACAATGCTTCCGCAATTTTCCTTGGTTCATCATCAACCATATAAGCTACAAACTCAGGACCGAAGGATTTATCCTTCCTGGCCCTTTTACTTCCCCTTAGTTCCATCTCTGGAGTCTCCAAGTTCTGAGAATCTAGAACACTAGATTCCGGATATTCAGCCACCTCGAGATCTGTTAGATCTGAACCATCTAGATCCGGGCCGTCAACGACTCCCGGTTCTTGAGAGCTTTGTTCATAACTTCATTTGCGAGAGCTTATGTCTTTTTCCTTTTCAGGAAAGGTATCTTCAAAGAATTGAGCATTCCTTGATTCCATGATTGTACTCCCGTGGATATCTGGAATATCTTACTTATGCACTAAGAAGCGATAAGCACTACTGTTATTTGCATATCTGATGAATATGCAATCTACAGTCTTAGGCCCAATCTTGACCTGCTTTGGCTTGGGTACTTCAACCTTTGCCATGCAACCACATACCTTTAAATATTTATAGGTGGGTTTCTTTCCTTTCCATGATTCATATAGAGTTTTTTTCCTTACCCTTATGTGGGACTCTGCTAAGAATCGTATTAGTGGTAAGGACGACTTCTCCCCACATACTTTGGGGAAGACCGAAATTAATGAGCAAGGCATTCATCATTTCCTTCAATGTGCGGTTCTTACGTTCCGCCACACCGTTTGATTGAGGTAAGTATGGAGCCGTCGTTTGATGAACAATGACTTCTTGGGCACAATATTTCTCAAATGGCGCTACATATTCTCCCCCTCTATCGCTACGAATGGATTTAATTCGCATGCTTAGTTGGTTCTCAACTTCTGCTTTGTAACGTCGGAATGCATCAAAGGCTTCATCCTTACTTTTCAACAAGTAAAAGTAACAATACCTTGTGCTATCATCAATGAATGTCACAAAGTACTTGTTCCCCTCTAGTTTGTGCAAACTTCAAATCACATATATCTGTGTGAATAAGTTCTAGAGGAGCGGTATTCCTTTCGACGGATCGAAAAGGAAGCTTTGCGAGTTTTGCCTCTACGCACACCTCACACTTATGTTGAGGGTTTACGTCGATAGATGACAACAACTCCAATTTTACCAATCTTTGGATGGACTTGTAGTTAACATGTCCTAATCTATGATGCCATAAATTAAAAGACTCAGGTAAATAAGAAGAAGTTTCAACTTTATTACTTGGACGCATTACAGACATAGCGTTAACTTTGAAGAGGACTTCACAAACGAAGCCTCTCCCCACAAAAGTGTCATTCTTAGTGAGTACGAATTTATTGGATTCAAACACTAGCCTAAAACCAGCATTAACCAATAAAGGTCCTGAAATTAAATTTCTCATAATCTCAGGGACATGCATCACTTCCTTCAGAGTAAGCTCTTTTCCGAAAGTCATCTTTAGGACCACCTTTTCTACCCCCAGCACGTCAGACGAAGCGTTGTTGCCCATGAACAGCTTCTTATCGTTGACCGGTGTATACGTGGAGAAGGCATTTCTGTTGGAACAGATGTGTCTGGTAGCACCTGTGTCCATCCACCACTGCATGGGATTCTCAACCAGGTTGGCTTCAAGCAACACTGCTGAGAACTACTCAATCATGTCATCCATGAGCGTGTCCTTGACGACGTTAGCATGCGCCTTGCCTTTAGCCTTGGCTTTCTGTTGTTGCTCAGTCTTGAGCTTGCGGCATTCATTGATCTTATGACCAGGGTTCCCACAGTGGTGACAGTTACCTCTGAACATATCCGTTGTGTGGGTCTTGACGTCTTTCTGGAACTTTCCCTTCTTGCTTGGGTTCCCTTTGGCCTCAGCCAGATTTGCCTTTGCCTCTGCAGGTTGTTTACCCCTAGGCAAGACCTTCTTATTATCTTCCTTAATTTCGAGTTTGATAATAAGTTCTTCAAAGGTCATCTCATTTGTCCATAGCTTTAAGTAGCTTATAAACTCATTCCACGAAGGAGGTAACGTTTCAATCAGCGATGCAACAAAAAACTGCTCATTTGGTTTCATTCCTTCCAAATTCAGGTGATGTAGAATCATTTGGAATTCCTGGACTTGGGACATCACTGTCTTACTAACCACCATTTGAAATTTTAGAAATTTCCCAACGATGAATTTCTTAGTACATACATCTTATGTGTTGTACTTCTTTTGCAGTTTTTCCCATAGCTCTTTGGCGGTGCCAACAGTGCAATACACCGTGTAGAGAGGGTATGCCAAGCAGTTCAATATGTAATTCTTACACATGAAATCACTATGATTCCATGCATCAAGAACCATCTTCATGTCATTAATGACATGGATACCTAGGCCCTTCACCCGTTTCAGAAAGCGAAGGGTCCATTTCATCTCCAGCTTGTGGAGGATCTTCTGTTAGGAAACGTGTCATTCCCATAACAGTTAAGTAGAACAACATCTTTTGCTGCCATCTCTTAAAGTTTGAGCCCATGAATTTTTCAGGGCGTTCATGGTGGAATGCGGACTGTGGAGCAGAAAAGGCATCAGACGTGCCTTGGGTAACAGTGGGGAAGGCAGACGAGTTGCTGCCTTGAATAGTAGCGGCAGCAGCAGGGTTGGCGGAATTGTTGCCTTGAGTGGCAGCAACAGCAACATCAGCAGCAGAATCATTCATGTTTCAGCCATATTTCGAAGTAGTTACAACAAACAAAATCTTGTCTTAAACTTGTTGGTTACAATGGTGCAGGAAACGGAAATAAGTAACTGCTACGTATTACAACACAATGAAATTACAACAATCTGAAATTTCAATGAACTGGAACAGTTTTGATATGCTGAGTCGAGTGATGACACTCTGTCTTTAAGACAAGATTGCCCCGTATATATCCTTTCTACGTTCTGGACAATAGTCTACCAAGATAAAACAACAACTCAACAAATGAGCAAAGAAAACTCAAGTGTTACCTTGAAGAAATTTGAGTAATGAAATGATGCTAGAGGACTTACCAACTGCCCACATAATTGTTGTTACTGGCCAAATAATGACAATTATGGAGGTAGTAATTCAGCCAAAATAAATGGTGAATTGATGTGCAACGGATTAGCTTTTAGGTAGAGTTATTCATCCAAAATAAATGAATGAATTGAGTGCATATTAAGGCTGGTTAACGTTCCAGAACCAACAGCCAACAAAAGCACAAGTTCTCTGCCCAATTCAGGGACCAAACTGTAAATATGAAGCAATTTGGGTCCAAAAAGATAATACTAGAGGAAGCCCCCGACCCGACCCGACCCGAGATCGGATCGGACGGGCGCGCGTGTGGGCTTATCCTTGAACCGAAGCACATCTAGGTCCTCCCTCCTTTAAACACATGGGATACCCCTTGGGGTCCCAAACCCCAAGCCAACTTTGAGACTTATTACCTAAACAAATCTTTCTTCCCCCACCGCTAAGGGAGGATTGGTCTTTACCACCTTTTTGCATGCTTCAAACACCTCACTTCGTTGACCAATATCTCTTTCATTTTTCAACGAAATTTGACGATCCTTGGCCCTACGGTCATCTACTTACTTAGTAGATTATGCATGTGTGAAAAACCGAAATTTTCAACATGCGGAACACTAGTGTTTAAGCTATTAAAGATGGTTGGACGCAACTCCCGCCAAAGGCAAATTTCCAACCGTTTATTCTCCATCTTTTTTCATTTCTCCCTTTTCTTCCGTAAACATATAGAAAATTATCATTTCTCGAACTATTAAAGTATGAATTAGTTATACAAGAATATGAAAATATGGATTATAATGTTGGGACTAGTACAGTAAGGATTTTTAGTGATTAGATTTTAATTTTAACCAACAATCGATTCAAGCTGAACTATAAACATCTATAGAACGGGAGGAATATGTAAAAAAATTCGTAACAGTTTATATGATGTATTTTAATATGATTGAATATTTTAAAAATTAATAATCTAAGATAAACTATTTATATTTCTATAATTAAAAAATTCTATCTCATAAATAATTATTTTTAAATTTAATAATTAATTATTTTAAAATATAAAACATACTACTATTATTCTTTTGAAACGGATTAAAACGTAAAATAAATCATAGGAGAATAAATGTAGACAGATTAATGAAGACATTGAATTGAAGAGTAAGGTATGGTATGGCGATATCCATCCAAAGAAAATGTGACAACAAATAGAAAAAGCACGAGTTGTCTCCAAATGAATTTACAACTAAGAGCCCAATTAAATGAAATGAAAAAGAAAAGAAAAGCTATCTATTATGATCATCAGTCTTTCGTCTATCCCATCTAAGTATGTAATTATTTCCTATAAGAAAAAATGTGCAGTTTCAGTTTCAAAAAGCTGCTTACTTCGTGGGACGGTACGAATGTCTCTTCTACTCCCACTCTCTCTAAAAAAAATTTCTATTACTCCATAAACCATAATCTCTCTCTCTGCTTAAGTTTACTAATTATGGTTTAGTACTAACTATCTATTTCTCCTGTCTCAAAATATTTATCATCCTTATAATATTTTAAGAATAATTTAGTAAACTTCACATTATATTTATTATTAATTTCTTAATAAACGTGATTTTTACTAAAATAATAAAGTACTTATTTTGGGAAAGAGGGAGTATTCAAGAAGTCAAAGACTTGAACAGATTGTCAATTAATGAATCTTAAAATCTATGAACCAAGGAAGAATTCACATGTCAAGGACGAGCCAGAGAAAGAAAGGTGTCTAGTATTCAATTGCAATTACATTATATAAAAATATTGTAATTTTAAAAATATATTTTATTTATTTATCAAATATAAAATATAAGTAAACAAAATCACTTTTTTACAGAAAAAATATTTTGATACGAAACACATTCATAATACTGAAGTTAAAACATCCAAATCAATCTTACAATTGTACATGCTTAATTAGTACTCACTCCCTCTCGAAATATCTGTAGTAATATTTCTTAAGAAATATATTAGGAGGGTGTTTGATTATTTTATTCTTATTTATATTTTAATCTTTATTCATTGAATATTTACTCTATTTATATACTATAGAGGTGTTGGTAGTCTTCCAAAATATTTACTCAATACTAAAGATAAGATTAAAAAATAATTAATTTAGTCTTGAACTTCTAAAATAATAAATATTTTTTAGATGTCCATGTAAAGAACATCACGAGCATAAATACCCTCTTTTAACTTGTTAGATTATTTTAGAATTGAGCAATGACTATTTTAGTGTTGTAAAACACTTGACAAAGAGAACATTCCAGTTTAGACCTGCTGAGAAAAAGGAAACTCTGCATGGGAACTAGTCAGACAAAGGAATCCCATATCTCAATTCGACTCAAGACTGTGGCTTCCTAAAGTGCCATACAAAATGAACTTGCTGGCATGGAAAACAACTCATAACAGGTTACCTACTGGGGATAAGAGTAGCAAAGCTTGATATTAATGTTGTTTCCATTTGTTGTTGTTGTGCAGATACAAATAGGAGACCAACTATTGAAACAGCTGAGCACATCTTCTACCATGGATACTTTCCGGAGAAGATATGAAAATACTATGCAGGAGGATTTGGGATCAACTACTTGAGATCATCTCAGAGACAGTCTATATGCCTTTTGGAACTTCAAAAGGAATAACTCCATATCCTCCTACACTCTTAAAATACTTCCCCCTATCATTCTTTGGGAGTTGTGGATGGCTAGAAATGGAGTCAAAATAGAGAATGAAAAGCTTTTCTTCTACAAGACCACAAACATTATCTATCAAAATGTCATACAACTTACCAAAATTCAATTTCCCAACTACCCAATACCTGACAACTAGACAGGTATCACACAATAGATGGATTTGAAACTAGTGGAAACCACCTCTGTGCCAATCCTATGGATCAAGCCTCCAAATTACTTGGTGAAATTGAACACAGATGGCTCATGTATATCAGGGAACTGTGAGGGAGAGGTGGGGTCAGGGATAAAAATGAAAAAAATCATCATGGTTTTTTGCTTACAATTAAACAGAGGTAACAGTAATGTAGCAGAAGCAACAACACTTCTTTTTGGTCTGAATTGGTGTGTGCGGAATGGTCTCAACAGGGTAATTGGTGAAACTTGACTCTCTCTTACTACACAACTGCATCCAAGCATCTGACAAAGCCCATGGAGAATTTTAGATATTGTTAGCAAGATCAAACTTTTGTTGGAAACAAATCAGATCACTACTAACCACTGTTTCAGGGAGGCTAACAAAGTTACTGATAGGTTAGCATCTATGAGTCATACAATAGAACAAATATGTATCTACATTCTACACCAACTTTGATACACTTCAAAAACAAATAAGAGGTCTACTCTGTTAGACTTGTTAGACTGTTAGACGGTTAGACAACACAACACGTGGAAAACGTAATTACGTTATTATTATAAAAGTAATTACACCAAGAATTGAACATTATAACTTGACCACAATATACACCAAGTTCTTATTCTTTTATTTTTATCAACAATTGACACTCACACTTAAGCTTACTTAAGTATTTACGCACTTTAGATTCACTTGGACAATTTTGGATGCACACTTGGAACTTGCTCTCACTTCTTGACAACTTCTTACTGACTTAATTACAATTCAAATAGACTACCTCTATTTATAGGTGGTGATGGAATAATCTAATTAGCATACTTAATTACTACTCTATTCTAGAATATTCTTCACTAACTTTTTTTAGAATCACTCTTTTATTTATTTCTAGAGTTATTCTTTCTAGACTCCACTCTAAAACTTTCATCCTAAAGTTCTTCTTTCAACTCTCTAGAACTACTTGAACATTATAGATTGATTATCCATTGTCTTGGATATTAAGTTGATGATGACTTTTAACACTCCCCTCAGCACCAACTTAATTTGTTTTTACATCATTAACTCTTCTTCAGCTACAACAGCATTGACGTACTTTCGAACTCTTGTCGATCTCCAAAGTTGTGGGATTACTCCTTCTGGTTGACGTTCTTCTACTCTTTGATACATGCATGTTTGCCACGGATTCTGTGTTGCCTCGTCCTCGGTATTTTCTTCCTCACTTTCATCATCATGTTCCTTTTCTGGACTTGGATGTACTTCAACAATTTGCTCCCCCAACTTCTTTTGCAAATTGTCTTCTATTTTCTTGGAATCTGGTAACTCTTCATTTTGAGGTGACCACCATGATGTTGCCTCATCGAATACCACATTTCTTGATATATAACACTTTCCAATTGTTGGGTCGCAGCATTTTCACCCTTTTATTTGGCTGTCGTATCCCACAAAGATACACTGTATCGCCTTTTTATCAAATTTGCTACGTATATGACTTGGCACAAACACGTAGCACACACAGCCAAATACTCGAAAGTGATTTACTACCCCACAGTTTTTCAAAGGTGAAACGAACCCTAACTTCGCTTGAGAAAGTCTATTGATGACATGAGATGTTGTTTTCATACCTTCTGCCCAAAATCTTCCTGGAACATTCTTCGAATGTAGCATACTTCGACATATATCTGCAAGATGCCGATTCTTCCTCTCAGCTACTCCATTCTATTGTGACATATTTGCAAATATGAATTGAGGGCGTATGCGGCATTCTCATAGGTACTGAGAGAATTCATCTGATGTATATTCACCACTGTGGTCTGTTCGGAGGCATTGGGTTTTCTTGTCGAGTTCTCCTTCCGCTATTTCCTTGAACTCTTTAAATTTTGAAAAAGTTTCGAATTTTTCTTTTAGAAAGAAAATCCATACGTATCGTGAGAAGTCGTCAATGTATGTAACCATGTATTGAATGCCACTGATTGATGATTGCTTGACTCGCCCGAATACGTCAGAATGGACCAGCTCTAATGGTGCTTTGGCTTTGAACTTTGAGTCTTCATACGGTAACTGATGCACCTTATCGTATTGACACCTGCACAAACGATCTCTGTTCTGACCTCGAGTTGAAGAAGACCCTTCAACATAGATTTCTTCATCATCACCTTGAGTTTGTGATAGATTACATGTCCAAGTCTTGCATGCCACAAATCAATTGTGGATCTTCTTGAAGTATTTGATTGTCAAGAAGAGTTCCACCATATCTTGATCTCTTTGTGATTATTCCATGAGTTTATGAAGTTTTCGAGATGACTTTTCAAGAGAAGATATGTCTCTTTATATAGGAGTGAGTTAGGGTTTAGGGTAAAGCAGCTTCCAAGAAACCCTAACAGACTTAGAGTTTGAAGATGGAATTGACTTGTCTTGTAGAGTGCTACAAAATTTTGATGTCTACAAATGTCCCATACTTCAAGACTTGTCAGAGTGTAGAATTGCCGAAACTCAAAGATGAGACTTGAAATATCCATAAAAATGGAGCTTCCATCTTTCACTGCATATTTGATTTGTGAGAGAAGAGATGAAGAATAAATTTGGTCCCACTGGGCGTGCCAATTTATTTGCAACAAATTTTGAATATGCAGAGAAAAACTGCAACTACAAATAAAATATGAAGAAACCGGATTTTTATTGATAAATAATTACGGCTACAAGATCTGTTTATTCCATTGATTATTCTCTCCTAATTTTCCCATGATTCGAGGGCTATTAGCAGCGTGTTTCTCGAACTAGGATGATATGGACCTCTTTGTGATGTGTTCAATAGCCAAGAACGTTAGAGCAGCACTTCAAGTTGATCTTGATGAAGAACACATCTACTTGATATTGACTTTAAGAAAGACAATAATTAATTCCTATCATGCCTTGATCATTTTATGAATATCCCATAATTTGTGGGTTTTCCGAGATATATTTTAAGAGGAATATATGTCCCTTTATATAGACGTGAGTCAGAGTTTAGGATAAAGTAGTCTCCAAGAAACCCTAACAGACTTAGAATTTGAAGATGGAATGAACTCACTCGTCTTGTAGAGTCCTACAAAATTTCGATATCCACCAGGGTATGTTGTTGTTGTTATATATCTGACACTAATGATGTAAGACTTCTTTTTATTTTAAAAAGTGAACTCAGATCTTACACTTGTGAGGTTCACAAACTTTATGTTCATTTCTTTATGAGGCAAAAAGAACTTCCGCGCTACTAGTATAAGTTGTGTGATGGACGTAATCAAGTTTTCCTCTCGATCTCAACAAATAAGCTATGGAAACATATATTTGTACATTTAAAAATAATTTAAGTTTATAATTTTCTTCAGGTGTGTGATATATATAGTGTTCCAATCCTTGGGAAGACAAGATCACCTCGACCAACCCCACCCTCAGACCTTGCTTCCCATTTTTTTAAATTTAATTATCAAACACCGGGAAATATACATATATTTTTAGTAAACATTTTCAAATAACCATACAAATGTGTTTTATCACATTTTTTTTTAAAAATAGTTATTTCTCAAATTCTATGTCAAAGTCAAAGAGAAAATGACAAAAATGTCTCTTATGTTAGAGAGTAGGTTTAAAATGGTCCCATGAGTATTTAGTTAACGTTTTGGTCTTTTAGTTTTGTAAAAATTTATTAACACTTTTAATCTCCGTTAGATATTTAATAATTTTATGTTTGTTAAATTTGCCGAAAACGGTGGAAAAACAATTTAACCTTAAACATCAAGAAAGTCACAACAAATTTTTAAAAATGCAACATAAAAATTTGCATTAGACACCAAAATGATATAAAAATAGCAAAAATTATATCTCGAACGAACAAGACTACAGAAATAATAAAAAATATTAGAAACAACAATTGTACCTCTAGATTTAAGTTTCAACTATTTTTGCTTTTTTCATAGTCTTTGACTCCTAGAGATGGCAATGGATCTTGGACCCCGTCCGGATCCGGTGGATCCATATCCGTTTTATAGGATATGGATTTTCAAAATTTGGACCCGACGGATCCGGATCGAATCCGGATCCATTTCTGACGGATTGGATCTGGATCTTGTATTTGAGATCCGTATCCGATCCAGATTCGATCAGTGGATCCATTTTTTATTAAATATATCCATAATCTAGAATGTAATTTTATAATTTTTTTTTAATTTTTTTTCATAATTTATGTATTGGGTAAAGGGTTGAACCAGGATAAGGCACAAGTCACACAACCATGTAATTTGTCTTTGAAGTTTCATCTCTTTTACCTATATGCTCTCTGCAGTTTCCCATATTTTCATTTCTATAAAAAGAAAAAATGATCACATTTCTTTAAATTTCCCTTTCTTGAATCTGCTAGCCGTAAGCTTTAAGTATCTTTATCTCATTTGTTTGATCAACAAAAAAAATTTGGGGACTTTTGATATATGACTGATATTGTTTTATGTTGTTTAATGAAGTCAATCAGTAGAACTACAAGTGGAGCATCACTAAAGACTCCAAAAATTAGCTCAAAGTTGCAATCTGTTCAACATCACTAATGAAGTCAATCGTCTTTATTTTCTTGTGATGCTAAAACTTTGTTCAGTATTTTGGAAGAATGGTGTCATGTTTGTGTAAGTTGATTGAATGAACTCAATCATTTTTTTTAATCAGATTACGTTTCATTTTGTCATAAAAGTTTCAACATGTGGAAATATTATTCAAGCCAAAAAAAATTACATGTAGATCCAGATCCGATCCGTGGACCCGGTGAATCCGGATTTGAATCTAATTTTTATGGACCCGATGAATCTGGATCTAGATATGAAAAATGGATCTGAATCTGGATCTAGTAGGATGCGGTCCAGATCCGATCCATTGTCATCCCTATCGACTCCTCGTTAAAGTTAACAGAGAAAATTCAATAAATACTTAAAGGCAACTAAAAGTATTACTCCTAATTTTTAGCAAACTTAAAAGGATCAAAACTAATAAATGCATACCTAAAAGACCATCTTAAACCTACTTACCTTCAAACATAAAGGACTTTTATTTTTTATCATTTTCTCCCAAGTGAAATCCAGCTTGCTGGTGAAAGGTTTTTGCATGTACCCTAGAGTCGCAGATTCAAATCCCCTCAATGGATATCGTCCTCCGGGCATATACCTTGTGGTAAAGCCTGGGCGCTAAAAGCCGCCCGGGCATGTTGCAGTGTGGGTTCGATCCTCGCCAAGCCAAAAGAGGGGGTCAACCTTGTAGCATTGATCCGTTGGACGAAAACAGATACTGACCACGGGGTGCACATCCCGCGATTTACCTGGTGGTGGAGTGCTGAAGGACCGGTCCCATCATCCCCAGGATTCTAGTACCGGTACTTGTGCAGGTAGTAGCGATAGGGAGACACAAATCGCCTCGAGACCTGGATTAACAAAAAAAAATGCAACTTGGAGCGAGAATTAGGGAAAATATTAAACAAGTACCATAAACTGCAGTGTTTATAAGGTGGAAAGTACAAGTGTTAAAAGGTCGAGCGAGACATTAAGAACTTAGGCAGTGTTATCACTTCTCTCACAATCAATCTTATAGGTTCAGTGGTTAGGGCTTTAGGGTAGCTAGGGTTTAAGTGCTTCAATGACCAAAGTATCTGCATGCCAATATATATTGTACGCGAATCCGTCACAACAGCCTAACAAGAAGAATAAAAAGCAACAATAACCTGAAAAAAATGTCACGTGACAAATAGTGAACAAGAAAAAAGTCTAATTTATATATTATTGATAGCGTAATCAAGTCCTCCAAAAAAGATAGTTGTACTAATTATAATTTGTAAAGCTGGTAAGCAAAAAAAAAAAAGGACAATAAATCTGTTATAAACTTATAGGGGTCATTTGGGAGCTGGACAAAAAGCAAGTTATTCATGTGTTAATTTTGCAAGTTATTCATATGTTAATTTTGCGTAACTTAACCACGCATGGTAGTCAGTAAAGAGACACCTTATTCATGTGTTAATTTTGCATAACTTATAACCACACTTGATAGTAGTAAAGAGACACTTTATTCATGTTTTAATTTTTGCAAACTTATATTGTGTTTGATAGCTAGTTAGAAAGTAAGTTATTCATGTATAAAATTAATACGACGTTTGGTGTGTAATTTAAAAACCCGTACATGTTTAAATTATGAGAGAATCTATATATTATTTTATGCGGAGTAGAAGGTGGAATAACTAATAATGAATAAAAAGTTGAAATGACAATATTACCGTTATCACTTCCCACTTAAATATTTTCTTTTCTAAACATATATTGTTATATAATTTTAAAATATAATATTATAATATTTTGTACAAACATATTTCAATTTTAATTATAAATAGATATTTTAATTTTATAATATTTATTAATTTTTAATATAACAAACCAATATCCAAAGAAATAATTTATGCATGCGGTACCGCAATTATGCATAACTAATTATTCAAACTCCTTTCATCAAAAAATTATATATTATATATATAAGATCAAGACTATTTTTTATGTATATATATATATATATAGTAGATGTTGAATCCTGTAAACTTCTTTTATGTTTATATTTTTAATATTTTAAATCTCATTAATAAAAATCTTAGTTCAACTCCAGTTTTAGCCCATCAATTCCATTGAGCCGATTCCGATTATCAATGTATATCAGTTAAGTAAAAAAGAAAAAATAAAGGTCAGAACAGAAGTGCAGGTATTGATGGAAGATGAAGAGGATTTTTAAAGATTAGATTTGTATATTTGATAAGTATAAATCAAAGACAAGATATATATGTACTACTATTCCCTAAAATTGTAGGGGTTTGAGGGTTAAGTAATAGGTGCTATAGGGGGTAGGGGTAAATAGGGGCCTTTGGCTCGTTTGATAGCAAAGCTTTTGTATTTGCCTTTACGTCATGTCCATAACCAGTTGCCAATTGCCATGAAAGATAGAAATTTGGTAAAAGTATCAATATTTTGATGCTATTTTTTGGACATTACTTCTCCCTATTTCTCATCACTTCTCTCTAGACTTTCTTTTATCACCACCCTACACTCTTTACCGGAGCGGAGCCAGGGGACGGCAAGAAGTTTTTTAACTTTATTTAAACTCTATTCGTCCAATAATTTATATAAATAAAGTAAATATTAAGCACCCTTACCTTCTTTGTATTTTATTTTTTTATATTTTAAATATTTTGAATGAAAATTTTGATTTCGCCACTGTCTCCTAGTTTCCCAGGTGTCAATCGATATTTTCAAGAGCCAATAACAGAGGGGACCATTTGTTTTGCAAAGAAACTATGCATCAAAATTAACAAAAAATTAAACATGTATGATATGTTATTTTTTGGATATATTTTATTGGATAAATATTTCATTGGTTCGCTTAAGAATGAGATATTATATAAAATAGGTGTTAGGTTTTACATTAGATTTAGATAATTTTTTATATTTTAAATTTAATCTTGCCAATTTCAAATGACATATTAGGAAGGTTTTGTTGAAGAACATCATTATCATTTGATTGTTTTATCGAGAATTAACTCATCCTAAAATTTTATCAACACTAAATGTGATACAAAAGTATGATTTTTTTTTTCTAAAAAACACAAAATAAAGTAATCCCACATTTTATTGCGGGGTTATTATTCTTATTACCCACCAAACGACACTTGAGTGTGGGCAGTGGATGAGTGGTTGACCGGCAACTATTTCAATTAAGTTTAATCAATCTAGTTAAAACCATGATTAATGTTTAAGAAAGAAAATCAACTTTTTAGTCCCAAGAGCTTTGCCATAACAAGGCATTCCCAATCATAAGCTTCAAGTGATTAGCCACTAAGTGAACTCATTAATCTTATCATTAACATCTTCTCCTTCCCACTTTTGGAATTCCATTATCATTTTCTTTTTCATATGCTCTAATCATTACACACATGGGTAAAAATCAATTATCTAATTCTTTATCTCCACCTTTTTTTAAAGCAAATTAAACTTTTCAAGTGGGGTGATCTTGAGCTTGTGAAAAGAAGTTGGCCACTTAAAAGATGATAAAGAAGCACATCAAACTATAGTGCCAATTTTTAAATTGTTTAATGAGACTGATTTACAGTTCTACATGTACTCTTATTCCAGACAGTAGAATAATATTCGTGTGTGATGGTGCTGCAGACACACTACTCTATAGAAGAATAATATAAAAATGGCTTTGTGCACATATAGAATTGAGGGAGACAATATTTCCAGTAGGGTTTTGTAAGTACTGGAAAACTGCAAAAAAACTCACTTTGGCATAAGAATTTTATGGAGAATAAACCATTTTCCCTTGGGCCATTCCAAGCCAGCCTTGCACCCTGGGTAAAAGAATAGGAAATAATTAAGAGAAAAACTTGAAAACAACAGAAACTAGTGAAACAATTAATATGAAATTTCTTGTTGAAGTGTGTGAAATATCTTATCTAAAAAATTATGTAAATATATCTTCACATGCCCCTAACGTGCATACAACTATTTTTTTTGATAATTAGTGAAAATAAAACTCGAACTAGCACATTTGACTGCTATGATACCGTGATAACAAATGAACTTGAAGATTCTCCAAGATCATGTAAGGAAGCAAACAATCTCTGTTGAACGGTGTGGTCATTTCATTTAACAATTTAAGTTATTAGAGAGAACACACTCTATTTATTTAATTATAGTCTCAACATACATCCTCACGTGTTGGTCTGGTTCTTCATTTTTTCATGGGTCAAACACATGAAAATTCTTTTTGATAATGAGTGGCAATGAGATTCGATCTCAGAACCGTTATCTGCTCTGATACCATGTTGAAGATCATAGAACAATATTAAATGTAAAAGTACAACTCTTTATGTTTCTCATCTTACTTTTCTACGTGAAGCAATACATTTATTATATAATCATGCCTTCTCTATTTTAGATTGGGATTGGACTCTACAATGTCTTAATTATGTAACTAATCCTTGCGTGAAGCAATACCTTTATTATATAATCATATCTTCTCTATTTTAGATTGAGATTGGACTCTACAATTCTAATCTTAATTATGTAAGCAATCCTAGACTATGTCAAAGAATAAATCATATAGTTTAAGGATTAAGAGTTTGTCGCCTTCATGTTGACTTCTCTATCATTCCCCCTCAAGCTGGACGTTGACATGATACAGATTGCTTCAGACTCCATGTAAAGATTATTGTTTGATGGTTCATTAATTGTTGATGTAGAAAATTCTTGTGTGGAGTTTCTTGTTGATTTTGGTAGAAGTAATCCCAACATTGTGGTTGTTTCTTTCATAAGTTTTGGCATAGATTTGCAAGTCCTCTTCCTCAGAAAGAGTTTCCTCTACCTCTATCAAACGAACCTCATGTTTTTTGGATTTAAAAGCGATGGCTTAATCAACATGATCCTTCTCGCTATCTTCTTTTCTCATATCGTATTCTCTCAGTGCATTAACAAACTGACTGAAGGTTAGATATGGAGCCTTGTCTAGCATAATGTTCCATAAGATTTTGTATTTATTTTCAATACCTTTTGCAAAGTTTATAACTTTGTTATCTTCATCTAATGATATGTACTATAGCGGTGAGACTATCATAAATTTTCTTGGATTCTCTTATGTATTCATCAACAAATTTTGATCACATCTTTAAAACTCTGGATCTGTTTCTTCAATTAAAACTTGTTATCCTTACTAGCTTGTAACTAATTGTCCTCAAGGCACTTCCTAATTTGTCTGGCCGAAGTGCAACCAATAATAAGGAATTTTGATTCTTCGGTCATGGTTCCAATACTCAGCCGACTTTTCACCAAGACATCTTTTTTTCCATTCTATAAACTTAGGATTGATATTTTGTTCATCATCCTTTTCTTTTACCACAAATTTAGATGATGGCTCCTTCCGAAAAATATCATAAATCTTCAGGGTCTACCTTAATTGGCTTATCTGGGATATCAAAATAATATAGTTTGAGAATTTCAATTTTACGGGACATATAACTATGAATTGATGTAGAAATCTTGGTGAAAGGGAGAGAGTGGAGGAAAGATGAACTGGCCATTAAAGAATGTGAAACAGGATTCAGGATACAAAATAACTTAAGTTAGAATATATTTAAGCAGATGAAACGTAGTCTCTAACAACTTAAGCTTTTAGATGAGATGATCACTCATTTCAACATTGATCAGAGCAGACAAAGAACATGAGATCGTATTTCACTGTCACTCATTAATAAAATAAATTTTCATGTTTGGCCAATAAAAATGAATGACGCCTGCACATGAGGGGCATGCCGAGAATATAATTAAGGGCTTGTTTGGAAGGACACATGGGAATTGAATTTGAGTGTAATTACACAGTTTTGACTGTTTGTTTGACCATGTAATTACTTGGTTAGGTGGAAATTGAGTGTAATCGACAGAGTATAATTACACTCTCCAATTCTAAAGGGGGGTTGGGGGGGGGGGGGGGGCTGAGAATTGAGTGTAATTCCAGAATTACTTTTTAGTTTCTTTCATTTTTCTTTTTATTTTAATTTCTTTTTCGCTTCTCGAGATTCAAATTGCACGACGTTGACCAACATTTTAAAATATATTTTTCACCAAATTGATATGAGAAAATTTTCAACTTATAGTACTTTTTCATGTAGTTTTCAAATATATAAATATTAAGTGAATCTAATCCAATTTAACTTTAAATATTAGTCAAATTAACTCTAAAAAGGTAAAAAAATATCACGTAATTTAGTGTACTATAGTTAAAGTGATACATAAGTGACTCAAGACTTAGATTAAGAGGGCAAAAAGAAACAAGAGTATGCTAGTTAAATAAAAAGAGGGTATACATATCATTTTTCTTATTTTTCACACTTATATTGGTGGCTTCGATTAATATGAATTCGTGCTGCGTGAGATTTATTTAATGGTAAAACTCCCCTTAACATAATGTTTTTCATACTCAAGACTAGAGCTCGAGACTAGGGGCGGATTCAGGTGTTGGTGAACACCCTCGATAAAAATTACACTGTATATTTATCATATATTTTCTATGTTTATGTACATAAATTGACTTTGAACATCCTGAATTAATGTAAAAAGTTAACTCAAGTGGTCCAGGGTGTTCAAATTGACACCAACATTCTAGGTTTGATTCTCAAGGACAACATTATTTTTTATGTTTAGTTTTTTTTTTCTTTTCGAACAACCTGAGTGAAAATTCTAAATCCGCCGTGGCTCGAGACGTTAAAAAAAGTAATCATATCTATCCACCACATCCCTTGTCGACAGTAAACATATCATCTTGATTTACTACTTACCTTCTCAATACCTAGTAAGTGACATCATATTGGAGCATCTGTGTTACTGTAATGCTTTAGTTTGCTAGGTTCTTCGATAGACAACTACTAAAATCCTTAAGTTTTTTATTCTAATCTAAGTACTTGTGTCCAACACGTTGCCAATTGGAGTATCATATTTCTCGTATAGACAGATGACACGACACTATGTCTGAATATTGAATGTGTGGAAAATGTTTCATGGTCTCTCATTGTCCGATTGACGCTCAAGTTTGCAAATAGCAATAGAATTGAAAGAAATAATTCCTTGATTATTCTCATTAATGAAATAACATATATATATAATTTATAAATTGTCATAATAGAAAATCTATTTCTATTCTACTCCTAAAATCATATTCTAGTAGTACAAAACTCCTACAACTATGATAAGTATACAATGCTAATTAAGGTAACATTTACACTACAATATTACAACAAAATACACATAATAATCTGCCAATCCCGTGATGGGCTTCTAATGCCCAAGTCCGTGATGGGCTGTTGATTTACAATCCGAGATGGCGGTCCAATATACATAAGTATACACGTGTATATCGTGTGTATACTTATGTATATTTAACACACCCCAGCAATCATAGCGGACGGTCTTCGAACGCTGAGAGTGTCCCTAAAATCTTCAAAAAGGACCGAGGGAAGACCCTTTGTAAATATGTCTGCAATTTGATACATGGAAGGGACATGGCAGACGCGTACTTCTCCACGAGCTACCTTTTCGCGAACAAAGTGAATGTCCATCTCGATGTGTTTAGTGCGCTGGTGTTGAACGAGATTACCAGACAGGTAGATGACACTAACATTATCACAATAAACCAATGTAGCTTTCTGAATAGGACAATGAAGCTCTAAAAGAAGATTACGTAACCAACATGATTCAGAAACCACATTGGCCACCCCTCAATACTCGGCCTCTACACTAGAGCGTGACAACGTAGACTGACACTTCGCAGACCAGGAGACCAAGTTGTTACCAAGAAATATGAAATAGTCGGACGTGGAACGTTTGGTATCCGAACATCCCAGACCTCTCAATGATCTCAGCTGCATACTTCCTTTGGGATAAGAATAACCCACCTGCATGACGAGTGACAACAATCCCCAAAAAATAACTCAAGGGCCCTAAGTGTTTCATAGCAAACTCAGAACTGAGCATTGTCATGATAGATTGGCGTAATGCATCGGAAGAGACATTTAAGATAATATCATCCACATATAATAACATATAAGCCAAGGAAGAACCACGACGATAGATGAATACGGAATTATCCGACCTGCTGTGAGTAAACCCAATAGTCAAAACATAGTCAGCAAACCTCTTATACTAGGCCCGTAGAGACTGCTTAAGCCCATATACGAACTTTTTCAACAAACATACATGATGATGATATTTGGGATCTCTAAACCCCAAGGGTTGATGCATATAGACTGTTTCCTTGAGATCACCATGTAAGAAAGCATTCTTCACATCTAACTGATGAATGGGCCATGCTTTCGAAAGAGCCAAGCTGAGCACAGTGCGAATGGTAGCCGGCTTGACCACCAGACTAAACGTCTCACCACAATCCACACCAACCTGCTGAGTCTTACCATCACCCACAAGCCGCGCCTTATGCCTTGCAAACGAACCGTCTGAATTGTCCTTATGAGCAAAAATCCACATAGATCTAATAATATTAATACTAGATGGATAGGGCACTAACTTCCACATCTTATTATCAATAATAACATTATATTCATTGGTCATAACAATTTTCCAATTCGGGTCTTTTAACACAGACACAAGATTACAAGGTAAGGGTGATTTAAGCACATTAGAATTTAAATTAAAATATCAGTTTGGTTTAAAAATATCCCGTTGACTACGAGTGAGTGGTCTATGACTCGGAGGATAATTGGGTGAATTTTGGGAATTATCGGGACCAGGGATGGACTGGCCAGTAGGTTGCATAGCAGTGGGGCTAGTGGGCAGTGGGCCCGCTGGTGGATTTTGGGTACGTGATAGGTCCGATAAATGGTGAATAATATACGGGGAGATACCGTCATCTAAAAAATTATACGAACTAGGCATGGGACTACTCAATTTTGCAAACGGGAATTGGGACTCATAAAAAATAACATGGCGACTAATGATGATTTTATGAGATGATAAATCAAAATATTTGTAACCACGATGATTATACGGATAGTCCAAAAACACACAAGGGGTAGAACGAGCCTGAAGTTTGTTAATTGTGGTGGATGGAAACAACGGATAATATAAGCACCCAAAACCCTAAGATGTGAAAGCGAATGAGTTTTATTAAATAAATTTTGAAGAGGGGATGAGTACGTTAACCTTTTGAGAGGAAGAATGTTAAGAAGATATGTAGCCATTTATAGAGCATGATGCCAAAAAGTAGGGGGTACGGAAGCATGAATCAATAAAGTTTGGACAATATTGTTAATAATACGATTTTTTCGTTCGGCTTTCCCATTTTGTGAAGACGTATGAGGACAAGAATAATGAAAATTGATCTCATCAGTAGCACAAAACTCCCGAAAGACCCCATTATCATATTCTTTGTCATTATCACATTGGATATTCTTAATTTCCCGTTCGAATTGTGTTCGAATGGATGCTCTAAATTTTAAGAAGGTGAAAAAAACTTTGAGATTTTTTCGCTATTGGAAAAGTCCATAAAAAATTAGAATAATCATCCAAAAATAGAACATAATAACAATGATCCAAAGAACTGAGAATAGGAGATGTCCATAGATCGCTATGAATAATATCAAATGGCATTAGAGTACGAGAATTAGATTCTACAAACGGCAATCTAACAATTTTTCCTAAAGAATAAGATTGATAATTCGGAGTTCTACGCGTACCCTTACAAGAAATAAATTTATTTTTATATAAGGAAGACAAAATGGATGATCTCAAATGACCTAGATGAGCATGCCACAAGGCAGGAGCAAGGGCGGCAAACGTAGATGGCAAGGCTTGACTCGAAAGATCGAAACTTGATGTGATCGGATAAAGATCTCCCCTACTATCACACATCATGGGAGGACTCCCCGTCTTGAAATCCTTCACAGAAAACCCAAATGGATCAAATTCAATAGAAATAAAATTATCAGTTGTGAATTTATGGACAGACACTAAATTTTTAATCAATTTAGGGGCATGAAGGGTATTTTTCAAGATAAGTGGTGGATGGGGTGGAGACAAAGTTTTATGACAATAACCACGAATCGGAATAGAACTACCATCCCCAATAATTATACCATGTGGGTTGCTCAAATTGGAATAAGACGAGAGAGTACCTTGATCGGACGTCATGTGGGTAGTTGCACCGGTGTCCATGTACCAATTTGGGTCCGGTGGTGTTAAACCAAGTGTGTGCATCGCGGCTTTAACTTCAGTGTGAGTAGGGCCCGCTGCATGGTGGGCCTAGTGGGGCCGATGCCCAAGCACGCCGGATTGCTGCCCCGGCCCAATCGCTGTTCTTGGACTCCACTGTTGGTTGGAAAAATTGGGCCTGAGGGGCAGTTGAAACTGAGCCCAATTTGGGTGGCCAGTGGGCTGCTGATACTGAGCCTAATTCGGGTAGGCAATGGACTAAAAATAGGGGTTGTTGAGTCTAGGCCCATTGGTCCAGCTCCCGTACCATGGGCCCCAGGGCTATGGCCAGTGGGCTTGCGGCCCACTGCCCCGAGGCCCATTGCCACCCCCATTATTTCCACCTCGAATTCCACCTCGGTTTTTACCATTATTTTTGCGATTCTTACCATTTTTGCCGCCACCGTTGTTGCGGTTTTGGTCGTAATTGGGAACAAAACCACGAGAATTGTCGGATGACGTCATCATGACCACAGGACTTGCAGTAGTAGCCGCCTTTTTAGCCAAATCGGCTTCTTCCAAAGTAAGCATGGAGCGGGCTTGATGGAACTTAGGGAGATGATCACTTTGACGAAGGATAGTACCAACGCCACTATAGGCCTCGGATAGGCCAGCAACCATCTGCAGAACAAGACGATTGTCGCTAACGGGCGCACCAACATGCGGAGTTGGTCCGCCAATTCTTTCAACCTCTTGCAATATGCTGAAACGTTCAAAAATTTTTCCATGTTGACGTGAGAAAATTCCTGCTCAAGGGTAACAACTCTAGAATTTTGATTATCTTGGAATATGTCACGCAACCTATCCCAAGAAGCCATCGCCGTAGCATTAGGCTCAATAATCATCTGCAATAGGTCGGTAGAAATAGTGGAGTAAATCCATTAAAGGACGGTGGCATCAAGAGTCGTCCACAACTTAGGATCATCCTTGCGTTGAGGCACCTCCATATCCTCAGGAGCCACGGGGATTATATGATGGATGACTTGATGCGAACGTGCGTGAATTTTGAATAGTTCGGCCCACGTCGCATATTGGACGTTTTCTATTTCAAGAATAAGAGAGATGTGATTCTTGATGTTAGAAACTGCAAGGGCATGATGAAACGTGTTCTTTGATGTAGACATACTGATAAAATAATATGTGATTGAGGGATTTGGAATATAGAGGAGGTACCGTCGGAATAAACCAATCTGAGAATAAGTTGCGGAAAAACTTGGTCTCGATTTTGTTCACTGTTTGGTCGACGGCAATAGAAAGGAAATTGGGAGATGATTTTATGACCTAGACTTCTGATACCATGAAAGGAATAATCCCTTGATTATTCTCATTAATGAAAGAGTATATATACAATTTACAAATTGCCATAATAGAAAACTTATTCTTATTCTACTCCTAAAATCTTATTCTAGTAGTACAAAACTCCTACAACTATGGTAAGTATACAATGCTAATTAAGGTAACATTTACACTACAATATTACAACAATATACACATAATAGTCTGCCAATCCCGTGATGGGCTTCTACTGCCCAAGCCCGTGATGGGCTGTTGATTTACAACCCGAGATGGCGGTCCAATATACATAAGTATACACGTGTGTGTATACTTATGTATATTTAACAAGAATAAAGGTGGCTTTTCAATTTTCAATGGGCATAATGTTTATGTTGCTTATCGTTTTATCCCATGAGAAAGTGGCAATGCAACTTTTATTTACTTTTGAAATCATGAACGCATTCAAAATTTGAATATTATGAATTCGAATTTGAAATTTCGTCATAATATATTTGATTAATTAGGTTTGAGATATTATATATATATATATATATATATATATATTTATTCAGTATAAATCCTTTAACACATGTACAAAATCCGAGCCAAAATTAATGAATTCGGATGAACCTGTAAGTCATATAGCCTTTATATCCACCTTGTTTGAGTTTATGTTGAAAGTATTGAGAATATAAAAAATTATTTATATAATCAGATAGCTTATAAACTAATTATAAATACTTATGAATATTTCACTTAGAACTTGTATTTAACTAGTTAACATCTTGAATTATATGGGTAGTGTAAAAAAATTTGACGTCATCAGTTTATATAACTTAAATATTTAGATTTTTCTTGGTGGTTCTACTTTTTTTTTTTGTATTTTTTAGCCGGTATTTCATATTCGTATTATGACTTGATTAAATTTTAAATTCACGCCAGAGAATTCCACAATAAGAATTGAACGCTACTTAATAAGAACAATTTTATATCTAAGACTTAAAACCAAGACTTTTGATAGGTTTTTCTTCTTTTACATTGTATGACTCCTAAATACTCCACTAGAGAGCTCCTTGCATCGGCTATATTCTTGCTTCAAAGACTTGAGGGACCCCATGTCGACCAAACCCTAGATTAGAAAAATCTTATCTTTTAGGATATCTATAGCTCCTACACTAAATACACATCCTTTAGCCGACAATGTTTTCCCTTTTTCTCTTGTCTAATCCATAACATGGCACTATGAATGGATGCTAACAGTTTTAACAAGTTTATTAGATGCCTCACTATACTATCTTTCTCCTCCTCCTATTCAAATTCCGAATCGTTTCTTTGACAAATTAAAGTAAAATCTTGTGAGTAAAGCAAGAAAGACAATTAGATCGAATGGCAATAGTTTTAGAGATTATCACAAAGAGCTAGAGTGGCTCATGCATATCCACTTGTGTGCCATTTGCACTATATATGTGACATCGAGGTTAGCTAAAAAACTAATAAAACATGCTTGAGCAATAATGAAAATGACAATAGATAGGAAGCTTAGCACGTTCATGAACGTATATTCTAGTTTTAAATTATTTTTTCCCTTTTAAATCATAAGGTGATCGACCCATTCAAAAGGAAATCGATACCTAATGAAGAATGAGCTTATCTTCAAACGTGAAAAAGTTGTCATGTCTAGTTATATTGCTGGCTCTGTTAAACAGAGCAATATACATGTGATATACACCCAATATACAATAGTGTATATCACAGGCAAATGAAGCAAAGCAAGAGTCTACCCGGCCATTGGCAATCACGGGACCAGCCCACTGGCAGTCCACGGAAGCCCACTAGCGGACAGATTACAGAATGTAATCTTGTATATATATATGGAACATATATTTGATGTATATTGTAATGTATTTGTTACCTAAATTAGGATGATACACCTACCATAATTGTATAGTTAGAATTATGGTAGAATAAGGTTTTTAGAATAGAATACGAACATGATTCTCCTATTTTGTAACTTGTATATATACCTTCTCAATTAATGAAAATAATCAAGGGGATTATTTCTTTCATGGTATCAAGAGACTAGGTCTAAACAAAGTTTTCTCTCCCAACTTTTGCCATCTCTCGGCCGAGACCCCTACCCCTCGGGGTTCTCTCCCAAATTTCGCCTTCCGCTCTAAAAAAACCTTTCTTAAATTTACCCTCCTTCTTTGTTGTTTCAATATGTCCAAGAACAATTATCATCATGCCCTCACGGTTTCTAACGTCAAGAACAGTATCCCTATTGTACTTGAAATGGAAAACGTTCAATATGCGATGTGGGCAGAATTGTTTAAAACACACGCTATCTCCCATCAAGTTATCCATCACATAATTCCTCCCGCGACACCTCTTCCCGCGGAGGATCCTCAATTATGGATTACACTTGATGCTACCGTTCTCCAGTGGATCTATTCCACTATTTCGGTTGACCTTTTACAGATGATTATTGAGACGGATACCACGGTTATGGCTACCTGGAATAGATTGCGTGACATAGTCCAAGATAACCAACATTCACGTGCCGTCACACTCGAACATGAATTCTCTCTAGTTCACATGGAAGACTTTCGTATCGGCATATTGCAAGAAACTCAAGGAGTTGGCGGATCAACTTCGTAATGTTGGTGCACCTGTAACCAATAATAGTCTGGTTCTACAATTAGTTGTCGGCCTTTCGGAGGCCTATAATGGCGTTGGAACTCTCCTTCGTCAAAGCAACCCTCTTCCCGCCTTTTATCAAGCCCGCTCCATTCTTACTTTGGAAGAGGTCGGTTTGGCTAAAAAGGCGAATACCAGAACAAGCCCCGTCGTCATGATGGCGTCCTCCCCAAGTTCTTCAGGTTTTGTTGATAATTCAGGCCAAAACCGTAATCATGGTAGCGGCAAAAATAATCGGAAGAATAATAACAAAAACTGCGAGGGCAAATGCGGCTGTTCCGGTGGTCAGCAAGCAGGCAGTGGGGCCCGTCCAACGAACAGTGGCCCACCACCCTACTGGTCCCGGCGGTGGGGGGCTGGGGCGTGGGCGGTGGGCCGCAACCCTTATACTCCGGCCAGCGAATTCCGGCGGCCGGTGGGGTGGCCGACAATTCGTGCCCAAGAACCGGCGGTGGCGGCCCACCGGCCGCAGCCCAAGAACGCCGGTTCCAGCGGCTACGACCCAGCTCAGTCACGTCCTGGAATACTTGGGCCCCGACCTCCGCAAGCCCACCACGCAGCAGGCCCCACTCAGACCGATATCGAGGCCGTGATGCACACATTGGGGTTGACTCAACCGGACCCAAATTGATATATGAACACCGGTGCCACTACTCACATGACTTCCGATTTAGGTACTCTCTCATCTTATTCTAATTTGAGCAATCCTCGGGGTATAATTGTTGGTAATGACAACTCTATTCCAATTCAGGGTTATGGTAAGAAAACATTGTCTCCCCCCAATCCACCCCTTATCTTGAAAAATACTTTACATGCCCCTAAATTGATTAAAAATTTAGTGTCTGCTCGAAAGTTCACCACTGACAATTCCGTTTCTGTTGAATTCGATCCTTTTGGTTTCTCTATGAAGGATTTCAAGATGGGGAGTCATCTCATGAGGTGTGATAGTAGGGGGACCTTTATCCTATCATGCCCGGTTTCAGTCCATCGAGTCAAGCCTTGCCGTCAGTTTTTCCAGCCATTTCTCCTTCCGTGTGGCATGCTCGCCTTGGTCATCCGGGATCTTCTATTTTATCAGTTTTAGATAAAAATAGCTTTATTTCTTATAAGGGTACGAGTCATACTCAAATTTGTCAATCTTGTTCGTTAGGAAAAATTGTTAAGTTGCCATTTGTGGACTCAAATTCTCATACTTCACAGCCATTTGATATTATTCATAGCGACCTATGGACGTCTCATGTTCTAAGTTCGTTAGGTCATCGATATTATGTTATGTTTTTGGATATTATTCTAAATTTTTGTGGACGTTTCCAATTGCCAATAAATCTCAAGTATTTTCTGTCTTCATAAAATTTAGAGCATTCATTAGAAGTTTAGAACACAATTCGAAAGAGAAATAAAAAATATTCAGTGTGATAATGGGAAAGAGTATGACAATAGGGTGTTTCGGGAGTTCTGTGATAATAATGGGATAAATTTTTGGTTTTCGTGCCCTCATACATCTTCTTAAAATGGAAAAGCCGAACGCAAAATTCGTTCCATAAATAACATTGTCCGCACTCTCTTACTTCATGCTTCCGTACCCCCGTATTTTTGGCATCATGCTCTGCAAATGACAACATATCTCCTTAACATAATTCCGTCCAAAGGTCTGACATATTCTTCCCCCTCCAAATCCTATATAATAAGAACCCTTCTTATTCTCATCTTAGAATTTTTGGGTGCTTGTGTTATCTGTTATTCCCATCCACCACAATTAACAAACTTCAGGCTCGGTCTAACCCGTGTGTATTTTTGGGTTATCCGTCTAATCATCGTGGTTATAAATGCTTTGATTTATCCTCCAAGAAAATCATAATTAATCGCTATGTCATTTTTGATGAAACCCAATTTCCTTTTACGAAAGTTCATACTTCCGAGCCTAGGTCGTATAATTTTTTGGATGACCAAATATCCCCGTATATTATTCGGCAATTTTAGGACATCTCCCACACCCAAAACTCTCTAGTGAGCCAACTGCCCGCTGGCCCCACTGTCCCGAGTCCAGTTTCAGCCGCTGGAACAGTTCCAGAAATTGGGCCAGTCCAGCCCAACTCTGGAACTGGTCCAGCTCCAGCCACAAATTCTCGATTTGGGCCAGCAGGCCCACTGCCTGCTGGCCAGTCCGTCCCGAGCCCAGCAAATTTCCAAAATTCGCTCAATTCTTCCTCGAGTCATAGACCGATCACTCGTAGTCAACGGGGTATTTTACACCTAAGAGACATTTTAATTTACATTCTAATGTCTCTAAATCCCCTTTGCCCCGTAATCATGTGTCCGCCTTAAACGACCCGAATTGGAAAATTGCTATGACCGATGAATATAATGCTCTTATTGATAATAAGACGTGGGAGTTGGTGCCCCGTCTATCTGGTATTAATGTTATCAGGTCTATGTAGATTTTTGCTCATAAGGAGAATTCAGATGGGTCATTTGCTCGACATAAGGCGCGACTTGTGGGTGATGGTAAGACTCAGCAGGTTCGGATAGATTGTGGTGAGACGTTTAGTCCGGTGGTCAAACCGGCTACCATTCACACTGTTCTAAGCTTGGATCTTTCAAAGACTTGGCCTATTCATCAGTTGGATGTCAAGAATGCTTTTCTACATGGTGATCTCAAGGAAACAGTCTATATGCATCAGCCGTTAGGTTTCAGGGATCCCAACCGTCCTCATCATGTCTGTTTGTTGAAGAAGTCATTATATGGGCTTAAGCAGTCTCCAGGGGCCTGGTATACAATGTTTGCTGACTATGTTTCCACCATTGGGTTCACTCACAGTAGGTCAGACAATTCTTTGTTCATCTACCGACATGGTTCATCCTTGGCCTACATCCTGTTGTATGTGGATGATATCATTCTGACTGCCTTTTCTGATGCCTTACGTCAGTCTATCATGACCATGCTCAGTTCTGAGTTTGCTATGAAAGACTTAGGGCCTTTGAGTTACTTTTTGGGGATTGCTGTCAGGCGTCATTCAGATGGATTGTTTTTGTCTCAACGAAAGTATGCTGATGAGATCATAGAGAGGGCTGGGATGTCATCTTGTAAGTCCACTTCCACTCCAGTTGATGCAAAACCCAAGCTTAGTGCCGCGGCAGTTGCACCATACGAGGACCCGACCCGCTATCGCAGTCTTGCAGGGGCCCTTCGGTATCTGACCTTTACCTGACCGGATATTACGTATGTTGTTCAGCATGTGTGTTTATTCATGCATGATCCCAGAGTTGAGCACATGAATGCAATCAAACGCATCATTCAGTATATTCGGGGACACTTGACTATGGTTTGCACTTGTATCCTTCATCTACATCCACACTTGTCTCGTACACAGATGCTGATTGGGGTGGTCGTCGCAACACCAGACGGTCAACGTCTGGCTACTGTATGTTCCTTGGCAACAACTTGGTCTCTTGGTCGTCAAAACGTTAGGCAACTCTATCATGCTCAAGTGTAGAGGCCGAATATCGAGGGGTAGATAATGTGGTCTCCGAATCATGTTGGCTACGTAATTTGCTTTTGGAGCTTCATTGTCCAATTCAGAAGGCAACCTTGGTATATTGCGATAACATTAGTGCCATCTACCTTTCAGGTAACCCGATTCAGCACCAACGCACTAAGCATATCGAAATGGACATTCACTTTGTCCGTGAAAAGGTTGCTAAGGGTCACGTTCACGTATGCCACGTTCCGTCTCGTTATCAAGTTGCAGACATCTTTACAAAGGGTCTACCTGCGATCCTTTTTAAAGATTTTACGGACAGTCTGAGCGTTCGAAGACCGCCCGCTATGACTGCGGGGGTATGTTAAACAGAGCAATATACCTGTGATATACACCCAATATACAACAGTGTATATCACAGGCAAATGAAGCAAAACAAGAGTCTGTACCACACCTGGCAATCACGGAGCCACCACTTCAATCGGCAACAACGAAAGCCCAATAGCGGACAGATTACAGAATGTAATCTTGTATATATGGAACATATATTTGATGTATATTGTAATGTATTTGTTACCTAAATTAGGATGATACACCTACCATAATTGTATAGTTAGAATTATGGTAGAATAAGGTTTTTAGAATAGAATAGGAATAGGATTCTCCTATTTTGTAACTTGTATATATACCTTCTCAATTAATGAAAATAATCAAGGGGATTATTTCTTTCAGGCTCATGTAGGAACAAACCTAGACGACATTTTTGGACGAGTTTGGTAGTGAATGAACTTAAATTGATTATTAGTGGGCAAGCAAAAAGGTTGGCTCGAGGAGGGTGAATACTATATGAAGAAGCTACCATGTTCAATATAGGATTGTTTAGTGGGTCGGGTCGTGCCGATCCTGACCCGACCCATCCCATAAAAAAAAAATTGTCGGTGTCGGGGTTTGAATTCGGAACGGGCCTGGGATCGTCCCGACCTCGCTCCGCTCCGCCAGCCCCCTCCACCTTTGCAAAAATAGTCGTTGCAACAACGGCCATAAACCCCCCTACCCCCTTAAGATTTATTTTTAACCTCTAAGTTAATATATTTACACTTTAACCCTATTTTCAACTATAAATACCTCATTTTTCTCTTCATTTTTTTCACAAATCTTCCTACAATCTATCTAATCTCTCAATTTATCTCTCTACAATTCTACATTGCCTACTTATATTTTTTTTAGCTCATTTATATCAAAGTTAAAAAATTGGGAGTGAAGTTGGAAATTAGCTTGAGGATCATCCATCGAGCAAAGTTTTCATTTTCAACCTCGATTACACGTCGACGTTACGTCGGCATTTGATACCTCTTTTCCTTCTTTAAATTATTATTGTTACTTTATTTAATTATCACACTTAATTTTATTATCTTTAATTATTTATTTACATAATTAAAATGGAAGGATTAAGAGGTATGTTTAAGGGTAAGAGTGCTTCTTGTAGTAGGGGTAACAAGGGCAGGGGTACTTCTTCTAGTAATTCTATTCCTAGTCCCGATGATTTCATAGATTTCACTCATATATATGAAACTGTTTTTTTAATGATCCATTAGATGATACCTCAACCTCAGGCTCAGACTGAGTCTCAAACTGAAATTGGAATGTCTCATATTCCCCCTAGTATGAGTCGAGGACCCACACAACGAAAATTAAAATCAATTGCATGGTATTTTTTTGATAGGGACCAAGAGAATCAACTAGCTAGATGTAAAATTTATAAAAATGTTTATAAATTTAAAATCGAAAAAGGTCAAGGTGGGACGGGAGGTTTATTGAGACATGTACAAGGCGAGGACACAACTAGGTGAAATGAATACCAGGCTAAAAATTTGGGTGTGTCAATGCCATCTGAGTCGGGACAAGGTTCACGTAGTGTCCCCGATCAAGTACATGGTCAAATTAACCCGACGACGAGAGGAATTTTTGGTCCTAAATATGATAAAAACAAAGATAGGGAAAATATGGCAAAATTAGTTGCGATGGAGGATTTGCCTTTTTCATTTTCTTCCTCTCCTGGTTTTATTCATTACATTCGAAAAATATATAATCCTGCTTTTAATGATTTTCCTAGATCAACTGTTAGAAGGGATGTTTTTAAATTTGTAAATGAATATCAACAATATTTACGTTATCCATTGTATCATTTTAATGGAAAAGTTGGTATCACTTCTGACAGAGGTCGTAGTACTAACGGTAATGATTATTTAACGGTAACATGTCATTGGATAGATCATAATTGGTCTATGCAAAAACGTATTTTAGCATATAGATATATTGATGATAGGCACACATAAGTTTTATTGCACAAAATATTAATGAAATTTGTGATTATTGTGGAATAAGTGATAATATTATGACTATTACATTAGATAATGCTACTTCTAATGATTATGATATAAGACTTTTAAAAGTTCAATTAACTCCATATTTTCTTGATCATTTTCATATAAGATGTGTGTGTCATATTTATAACTTACTTGTAAATGATGGCCTAAAACTTTTTGAAAACATTCTTGATAAAATACAATTTGCCATAAATTTTATTTTTAAAGGTAATAAAATACAAAGACGAAAAGAGTATAAAAAAACTTGTCACGATTGTGGACTACCTTATAGAAAAATTGCAGAAGAAGTTTCGACTAGGGTGGAATTCTCTGTATGAGCAACTACTTGTTGCTTACGATTATAGACAACCTATAACTTTATTATTTAGCGCCCATAATAAAACTCCAAGGGATATGCTTGTAGATAATGATTGAGATTTTTTTTTAGAACTTAATGGATTTCTAGAGAAATTTTTTCAAGCTACAAAGAATTTTCCGGTATTTATTATCCTACTATTTCAAATATGTTATTTTATATAGCTCTAATATTTTTGTTACTTAATGAATATATGCAAAAACCAACTTACAAGACATTTATTGAAAAAAAAAATTAAAAATATTTTTTTCCTATTCCCACTATTTATATTATTGGTACGGTATTAAATCCGACTATTAAAGTAGACGGTTGTAAAACACTAATAGAAACGATTTATGATTGTATAGAAGTTCTTCCAACAGACCCAACTGAAGAACCAACTCACAAACCAACTAAAGAAGAAGTTACGTCTAGCATACACACTGAATGCAAACAAGTATATATGTATTACCAACAATAAAGTGCAAATAATCAATCGGCTTATGTACCATCTTCTACTACTTCGCTGCAACCTTATAAAAAACGTGTGGTTTCTGCTGCTAGTATTCAAGGCCTTAGAAATAAAATGTTTAGTGGTTCAACTTCTTTACAAGTTAGCGAATTTGATGTTTATATTTTGCAGGGTGTTGTATCGTACGAATTAATAGTCAATGATGAAGGACATGAAGACTTGCTGAAATACTGGAGGCGGAATGAGTAACTACTGGAGGCGGAATGAGTAACTATGAAATACGTTAGAAAAAGTATGGTTAACTATGTAATTTTTTTAATTGCAATTTTACTATGTGATTTGCGAATTTTGAAATTATATTACAAAAAAATGATATTTCTATTAAATAATATGAGAGGCACAAAAACAACCTTGAGATGTTTTTATTACACTATCTTGTTCAATTATTGAAGTGTTTATATATATTATTTTTTAAAATTAAGTGGTAAAAAAAATACCCAAATCCAGATCCCGACCCGTCCCCCCCAAATCCCGACCCCTCTTCTGGCGGGATGTGGGACGGGACGGTCCCGTTATCCCGGGCCTCCGGATCCCGCATCCCGACCCTCCCCCGTCCCGCTGGGTCCCGTCCCGCCCGTTGGACAACCCTAGTTCAATATAATGTAAATAGGATTCAACTTATATATAACACCAAATCACCAATTTAAATAACTTTTATACTATCTGTGTAAGTGTGTATCTTATCCTATTGTAACAGTAGATTGGCCTACTCCTTTTCATGTTAATTACCAGCTCCACTTTTTGTATACAACCACATATAGCTATCTTTTAAATGACTTTACAATGTAAAAATTCTCTATACTATGACATGCATGTAGAGTTAAACTTATATGTTTTTGGCTTATCTAGGAGCCAACCATAGACGGAATTTTTGGACGAGTTTGGTAGTGACTGGACTTACACTGATAATTAGTGGGCATCATAGGGTTGGCTAGAGGATTGCCACTACAAGGCTTTATCTCACAAGATTAATGGAACAGTATAAACAATGTTTGGATTAATTAGTTCACAGATTTGATATTTTGCAAATGCTAGTCATGTAAACTAGAGTTAGTGCATGGGATTTTTCATTAATGATATATATGATTTTACAAAGCTGCGTATAAGATCCTTCATACAATATCTTACAAGTCAATTCCTTACCTGCATATGATTTTTAATGGAGTACTGGATCAATTGGTTGATCGACTATTGCCCTTTCTAATATTGAGGCCTTTTATTCTAGACACTTTAAGAATTTTTATGCGTATAATTTGACTTGCGTATAATTCCATGACTAAAACATGTTCAGTGTAGACATTTACTTTTAGTTGACTCATCAATAGGAATTTCAAAATAAAAGTTACTCCTTACATCTCATTTTATAATGGGGTGTTTGACTGGATACAAATTTTAAGAAAGAAAGAAAGGGAGATTTTAGAAATTATAAAAGTTACTCTAGGGATAACATGCTGATCTTCCCCAAGAGCTCACATCGACAGGAAGGTTGGCACCTCGATATCGGCTGCTCCAAAACAAATCTTAGATATTGTATGGTTGTAAATCATCTTATAAAGTCAAACTATTTTTAAATATAGAAATGTATCATTCTTTTAGGACTGACTAATAGCAGGAGCGGCTCAATCATATCGGGGCCTAAAGCCAAACTCTAATGAGGGGCCTTAACTTAAATTGTTTTTATATATATTTCTTTATTTATAATTATTTTTCTAGCTTTTTGAAACTCAAAATTACTAATAAAAAATAGGCATAGAGCGTAATCTTCTCTTCTTTTGGAGTTTTGAATAACTAGATTCATATTTTATATTTGACATAATTAAATTCTAATAAAAATTTGAAAGACACTTTATATGGATGAAATATTAATAGCACTAAAAATCATGAAAAACTAATAAAAGATAGAAAGATAGAACCCGATTCAAGAGATGGATAACTTGATTTTAAAATAACTTTAGCTCTTTCAAAATTCAAAATTCTTGGAAAATTGAAAAGAAATCCAAAGTATATCTTCTGCTCTTTTCCCCCCTAAAAATTAAAAAGTACTGAGAAAAGTTTAAAAACTATATATAAAGTACAACGTATGAGCTATATTTTTGGCATGAATTCAGGGGTAATCCCTAAAATATTGTCTTTATGAATGGTAATTTTCATATGTCTCACCAGTTCTCTCCCAATCTCAAACTGGTCACCTCTCTTCGCTTTTTTATGTTTTTTTTTTGGTGAAATTTCCTTTTTTTATGCTAAGTTAGAGGAACGTGGTACTTAATAATTAATATATGATATAATTTGCATGACTTCAGTATAGAATAAGTACCACGTTCACTTTTATAGCATTGCTCACTAATATTTTTTCCCCTAAACTACTAATTTTTTTTTTTTTAAAAAATAGTACATGCAAGGGGCCCTAGGCAATTGCCTAAGTGGCCTAATGGACATAATAGTATGTTTGACCAAGTTTCTAAAATCAACTTATTTTGAAAAATGTTTTTTTAAAAAAGTATTTTTGGTGAAAAATAATTTGTGTTTGGCCAATTAATTTAAAAAACACTTTTGAGCAGCAATTATTGTTTGACCAAACTTTTAAAAAGTATTTCTAAGTGTATTTTTCTTAAAAGTGTTTGCTTTTGTGCAAAAACTATTTATTTTAGCTTATGAAAAATAGCTTCTGCTACTCCTCTAGAAGCACTTATTTTTTCCCAAAAACTTGGCCAAACACCTCACTTTCTTTAAAATAAGTAATTAAAAAAAATTGAAAAAAAAAAAACTTAACCAAACAAGATATAAAAAGAAAAAGAAGTCTTATGAAATGGGACGGAGGGAGTAATACATTACTCGAAGAGACCCCACCCAACGCATACGGCTTGGCCCAATAGTGCTCAAGGCTTTCCCTCCCATAGATAGGTCCAAAAGATTTCAATTGAGAGTTATATACATTCCCTAGAAACTATTGGTATATTTGTAGCCAAAGTTAGGTTTAGCAAATAAAAGCCTAAAAAAATTGATTTACCGTGTATTTTTAATTTGTAGAAAAACAATTATTCCTAATTTCATGCTTCCGCTAGTAACACTCCTAAAATACTACAACACATTTCTTATTTCCGATAAACACCCGACGGTTGGCGATAAAACTTCCGGTGATTCCCAAACTACAATAGTCATTTTCTTCTTCACAACAAAAAATCTCATCGAATCCTCCATTGAAGGAAACAACCAAACTTCCATATGATGCGAAAAGATTGAATACTGATTTATTTTTTTATAACTATTACCTACATATGTTTTTCTAGAAATTTAAGCAGAACATTAACCAAATATAAAAAATACCAAGCTTGAAAATCAAACAACTGATTAAATCTTCAGACTTCAATGATTCACTATTCTTGTGAATTTTTTCAAACACCACCAAAACAATATAACAACGCAAAGAGAAGTGGAACAGGAATGTGAGAAATGAGATCAGTTCACATTATATGTATATCAAATAATGTATATCCTATTGTGTAGCTTATGCATAACATATAATGTATATCAAACACTCCAGTTTTGGTGCAAACACTCGACTCAGCATACCACAAACAGTTCCAATTTGTTCTTTGTAATTTCAGTTTGTTGTTGAATTGTAATTTCAGTTCTTGTATTACTTAGCAGTTATTTGTAATTTCCGTTTCCTGCACCTTTGTAACCAACAGTTTCTACAACCCCATCGTTACATATTTAGTCAGCATTATTTCCGTACAAAGTTGAAATTCTAATGCAACACAACTAAATGGTGATTTGGCACTTCATGATAACTCAACCCAATAAATGATGTATAATTCGCCCCATTGACCCTATTTTAGAGTGTTCTTTAATTTTTGTTTTTCGCCTAAAAAAATGATCAACAATGTCCATGAAGTCATGGGTTTGAATCCCAGCAGAGCCAAAAGGAAAAAAAATTAAAGCAAAATTCCATAAAAATTATGCTTATTCATCAAAATTGTATAGAAACTATGCTTTTAAAGGGTATAGTTAATAGTTTCTACATAACTATTAACTATACTTGGAGTTTAAACAAACCACTGCTATCTTCATACATATCAACTTTGGATACACACAGATTAAAAATAATATCCATTCGTAAATAGAAAAAAATTTCATGCCATCAGTACGAAATAATAAATGGAAAGAGATCTTTTGGCAACTCATCAAAATTTTTGTATAACTACAGAATTAGCTAGTCCTGCTTGCTCAATTGTTTGGGTTGGTTCACTGAGTATTTTAGGAGGAAATCCAACTGTTTGCAGTTGATAGGCCCTGGTGTCACTAGGCCTTGAAGCATGAAGGAAGGCACGGATGTCACCAAGGCGGAAGTTGAAGTGTGTAACCATGCGAGTTCCATCTACCAATCTAATTTGAAGCGAGGTTGATGGCAATGATTCATCCAAAACGCTCGTAGAAGTTGCCGGAGTTGTGCTTGTGGGAGCAGAAGCGGATGGCTCAGAAGTTGCTGGAGTTGTGCTGCTTCCAAGTGTTCTTCCCACTCCCTCAAACGAAAGTTGGCGTTCCTGCAAGTGCATTGAACACGTTTGTTGACATTAGTGTAATGAAGTTAATATCAGAGAATGGATTATGACAGGGTCATTGGCACTTATGGCCTTATTTTGTGCTGGTCTTTAATTTTTGTCCCTCATAAGAAACAACTTTCTCGTAGGGCATAAATTTACATTTTCGTATCATAATATCCCACAAATTATGTCCAGCGTGAATAGAAAACTTATGTCCCGCTAGGCTTAAGTTTGATTTCTAAAGGGAAAAAATTAAAGACCAACCCATTTGAAAGACAAAAATTAAGGACCAGCTCATTTGAAGGGCAAAAAGTGCATTTATTTTTATTCTGCCATGGGGTTATAAACTGGTGCTCACGGAGGACAAAAAGTGATGCGCATCTACGATAAGGGAGAGAAATAAAAAAAATTTGTTCCCGTGTTCTTTCCCTAATCGTATATAACAAAGTACACATCCACTAATAACCGAAGGTGCTATGACCGATGCCTTATGTGTGCACTCTCTTAGCTTGTTTCTCTTCCTTCTAATGTCCCCTTTTCAATATTTGGTGCATCAGCGGAGATGAAAAACAGAAAAATGGACTGAACGTGCAATACTCACAGGACAATTCTCATCCCTCCTTATAAGGTTGCAGTGTACCTGGGACCTACTATCTGCAGGAGCCAACTCTCTTGGACATTCAGACTTTGTGATACTCTGCAAATGAAGAACCAGTACATTAACAACCCAAAATCATCCAAAATAGAAAATCTCTGTCATTAAATACACCATGCAAAAGAACCAGCAAAAGATTTAGAAAAACGTAGTGGTAATTTGCATATGAAACCGAACACCAAACGGGAGCTTAACATGACGATGGACTCAGGCGGTTGAGGAGCTGATGTTGGTACTGTCTCCCCTGCAAGTGTTCTCCCAGGTCCAGTAAAGCTTGTTGAGCTTGAACTAGGGACGACAGTTTCTAAAGGACCTTGCGGGGCACCCACTTGCCTAGCTCGGTCAAAGATGGAGTCCACATCATTATGCTTTGAAGGATCTTGAACAAGCATAATCAAAGCTACAATCAGTGATACAGTTATACATAATAGGCATGCTAGCCTCTCTATCTCCCCTTTAAAGTTTTATATATCAAATCCTCAGTGTGCAGAAAATAGCTAAAAAAGACAGAAGATGATTCATGGATAGGACAACTAAAATGAATAATTGTTAGAATCATGAGTAGCGACACTGTTACTCGTTTCAATTGGGTGTTATTGCTATTGAGAATCTCTTGGAAAACTAAATTGCGAATATGATATACAAATGTTATATATTGTGTATTTCATTTTATGTCATGTGTATATACTTTATATATTCTATTTATTTTATGTGTATATATATTATATACATGACATACACATAAATATGTATACAATTGTCATCTATATATATGTGACTGAAATGTTGTTCAACCTCGAATTTTACTAGTATGAAATTTGATCTACAACCTCACCAAATCTGATCAAAACATCTCAAACTTGAGATAAACTCTTCAAGATGTTTCCAAGCTTTTGAAATAACACCCAATCGAAAATGACTCAAAAATTCGAATCAAACTTCAAGAGAAACTTCAATGGTGACCCAGCATGTTTCCAAGCTTTTAAAATACCACCCAATCGAAAATGACCCAAAACGTCGAATCAAACTTTAATGGTGACCCAGCCTTGTTCTTCAATCAACCCACCCCACCAAAGAGTTTCAAAAACTTCTGTAGCTCAAGAAAATGATTCTCACTCGTATATAGACATAAATAATGGGTGTTTTTTGTTGTATTAACAGACTTGCAAGCTGGAAGACCGAATAATGGGAGGTTAGCTTTGTACAACAACAATGAAGATAAGACAACACCAACATACCCAGTGAAGTCTCATAACGTGAGTTTGGGGAGTGTAGAGTGCACGCAGACCTTACCTCTACCTTGCTAAGTAGAGAGGTTGTTTTCGAAAGACCCTCGACTCAAGACAAAGCATAAACTCAAGCAAAGCAAAAAAACGGTCAGATCCGGACAAGAAATTTAATGCAGTATAAAAATGAGAGTAACAAAAACGAATAAGCTATGATAAAACATTATGAAAAAAGAAGCAGTAACTAACGCAGGTAAATAAGATAAACAAAGTACACAAAAAAACATACAACAGCAGAAATTAAAGGACAAAGGACTATAAAATAATATTGCGCCTACTAGTATGATAGGCTAAGCAGGACTACAATAATAACACCACAACTATCAGTATGTAAGCGTAAGTAAGACTACGCTCAACTACCTACTACTCTTCTACCATAATCCCGTCTAATCACATCTCCCTAATACTTCTTCGGTCTACCTTTATGCCTCCTAAAACAATGAAGATAAGAAGAAAAAGAATATCATAAAATTTCTAATTTTGTGAATTTTGTTGGAAATTGTATATTTTATTGTTATATTTTAAAAGTGAAATAATAATATGAGTTTATTTTTAGTCAAAATGAAACAATAGTACCTTGCTAATCTGAGCTATCTGAGCTCTAATACATTCAAATACAACCAAAACAAAAAGATATATAAATATATTAGAATATATATGTATTTAGATACAACGAAATACATGTATTTAAATACAACGAAATATATCTGAAATATTCAATTATAAGCTACGAACATTTGAAAAAGTAGCTATAATTGATTAAAAGCCTACAAAATATAGTGTTTTCGGTAAGTTTACCTATTATAAATATGAATTTTATTTCTGTAAATCTTCCTAAAAGGTTTGACAAGTAGTGACCCATGAGTTTAAAATTTTAAATACAAAAAATTGCACGATTTTCCCTTCAAACCAGTTGGTCTTTAATTTCTTTCCTTCAAATGGGCTGGTCTTTACTTTTTTCCCTTTTTTGCATTAAATGAATCTTTTAAGACTAAAATGTCCTCCAACCTAGAAACACAACTCTCTTTTTTCTTAATCCTCACCTGGGTTCTGTTGGTTTAGAATTCAGGAAAATATATGAAATTGAATTTAAGGAACAATTTGTATTGGTAGAGTTTGCATGTCTTAAGGTAGAGTTTGGGTTCATAAGGTAGAATTTGTTTGCAAACTCTACCTTATAAGACAGAGTTTGCCTTATGCCTTAAGACAAACTTTGCCTTAACGTAGAGTTTGTATGCCTTAAGATAGAGTTTGGATTCACAAGGTAGAATTTGTCTGTGTCTAAAGACAAAATATGCCTTCAGGTAGAGTTTCGATTTGCAAGGTAGAATTTGCATGTAAATTCTACCTTTGCCTTATGCCTGAAGACAAATTCTACCTTAAGGTAGAATTTGAATATATTAAGATAGAGTTTGAATTTGTAAGGAAGAATTTATCAAACTAAGTTTACCTTATTGGATAAAATTTATAATGTATATAATGGAAGAGTTTTTAGATGGAGCTCTTTAAGTCCTCGCTCTTTGTCAAATGGTGCTCTTTTAGTTCTGACTTTAACTAGTGTTAGTTTTTAATGGAAACAAAACTAAGGTGCAGATCACCTAAAATTTTACAGCAAATAGAGTTATTCTTCATTTCAAATTCAAATGTCAAACAGAGCCAAAAGTAAATAAAGTTATTCTTCTTCATTTCAAATGTCAAACAGAGGCCAAATGCTAAAAAGCAAAAAAAAACTCTTTGACACCATAGGAAAAAACAGAAACGGGGAAACATAAAACATTATTTGGTTCAAAGTTTGCACTAATTAGAAAGTTGAATAGTAAATTTTATTTTAAGTTCTGTGATAACCTATTTGTTAAGGATCATTATATCATAATGGATATAATTATCCTTAATCATCTCCATTATGTAAATCATCAATTATGTAATTAAAGAAAATATTATATAATTAGTGTGATAGGATGATTAGCATATTTATAGGATATTATTAGGATAGTCTTCCAACATCATAGCCATAGATTGATCTTATATATATATATATATATATTGTATTCTTAGTATGAAAAAAATGATGGAATGAACTTCTTTAATGGTATCAAGAGCCACAAATTAACTTTGCCTCCCCCCGCCTCACCTATTCGGCCTACCACACCTAACCCTAAACCACTCCTACTTTGGCTTCTTTCTTCCTTTTACTCTAAACCCTAGCCGACAACTTACTCTAAACCACTCTTCCTCTCGACGCCAAACCACTTCCGATTTAGGGTTCTTTCACCAAATATTTTTTCTCCTTTTATTCTTGTTTTTCGTGGGTAACTATGGCCGACAAACAAAAATTCTATCCAGCTCTTGCCGTAAATAACGCCAAGAACTTTATTTCAATTACACTTAAGATGAAAAAAGGGCAAATACATGTCACATTGGATTTGCTAGTATTCCTACAGGGCTAATACTCCTAATGGGCGGAGTTATTCAAAATCCATTGCCGAGCATAAGAAGTAATAGAACATATCATTCACTCCGAATCTTCATCGGACAACATCGGTGTTGACAAAAATTATGGTCTCGTTTGGATGCTATAGTCCTTCAGTGGATTTACGGCACCATCTCTAACGACCTTTTGCATACTATTTTAGAACCGGACTCAACAAGCGTGGGAGCATTTGCAAAATATTTTTCATGATAATAAACTCTCTAGGGTGGTATATCTTGAAAATCAATTCACCAACGTCAAATTGGAACGTCTCCACCTATTGTCAAGAGTTGAAAATGCTTGCCGACCAACTATTCAACATTGGTGCGCCGGTAATAAATCAAAAGTTGGTGCTTCAATTAATTGAGGGTTTGAATGAACAATATGATGGTGTTGCAACATTCATTCAACAAAGTAACCCATTACCACCTTTTTATGAGGCTCGCTCGAGGTTGACACTTGAAGAAACCCGAAAGGCTAAACAAGTAGTGACGGCGGCAAACAATGTCGGCACCGCCCTTATTTCAACTAACACGACGGAGGAGGTTTTTGGACCTCAAAATTCTGGTCATGCAACACACCAAAATTGTAACAATAACGGACCAAAAAGGGGTCAAAATCGCAACAACAATAAAAGAAAAATAATTATGGAAAAGGGGGGGCCAGAACGCCGAAATTTTTTCCGGTGGAGGGGTTGGCCGCGGGAAGAACCATCCCCACAGGGAGCCGCAGCAGCAGGGAGGCAGTGGGCAGTGGGGCCAGGTCACATCGTGGGCCTATAACCCGCAACAGCAGGCCCCATCGTACTCCTTTCCGACGAATCAGTGGGCCAGGTCCAACAACCAAAACAAGAAGCCAAAAATTTTAGAAAACCGGCCACCGTAAGACTTTACGGCCCATGGCCCCTTGACGTCAAGTTATGTCCCCACATGGACACGGGGGCCACATCACACATGATGACATCTCTAGGTAATCTTTCATCTTATTTTAATATGAGCACAAATAAAAATATTATTGTTGGCAGTGGACATGAAATTCCGATTCGTGGTATTGGCCAATCAAATCTACCACCCCCACCCACCCCTACATTTAAAAAATGTCTTTCATGCCCCTAAACTTATTAAGAATTTGGTATATGTGCGTCGGTTTACCACTGACAATAATGTTTCTGTGAATTTTGAACTGTTTGAGTTTTTTGTGAAGAATTTTCAGACGAGGAATCCCCTAATGAGATGTAATAGCACTGGGGATTTGTATCCCATCACCCTCTCTCCAACAATCAGGTTAACTCTCCATCGGCCTTTGCTGCTTTTCGCCTGATTTATGGCATAACTGTTTGTGCCACCCGGGTGCATCAGTGTTGGATTTTCTTAAAAGATATAATTTTATTGCTTTTAACCGTAGTGTGGACTCACATATTTGTCGTTCTTGCGTTTTTGGGAAGCATGCTAGATTTTCATTTTCTTTATCTACTTCACGAACTATTAAGCCATTTGATATTATGCATTGTGATGTGCGGACATCCCCGATTTTGAGTTCGACATGTCATAAGTATTATATGTTTATCTTAGATGATTATACAAATTTTATATGGACATTTCCCATTGGAAAAAATCACAAGTCCCCACCATTTTTAAACAATTTAGTATTTTCATCCAAACCCAATTTGAGACATCCATAAAATATTTTTAATGTGACAATGGGAGGAAATTCATAAATAACACTTTCAACGATTTTTGTCAACAAAATGGGGTGTCATTACGTCTCTCATGTCCATATACTTCTTCTCAAAATGGGAAAGCCGAAAGGAAAATCCGAACAATCAATAATATGATTCGTACACTACTTGCACATTCGTCCACACCATAGTCTTTTTGGCATCATGCTCTTCAAATAGCCACCTATCTTTTTAACATTCTTCCTAGCAAGTTGCTATCAAACAAATCACTCTCCCAAATGTTGTACCATCGTATTCCATCATACAACCATTTAAGGGTTTTCGGATGTTTATGTTATCCCTTATTTTCGTCCACCACCATATACAAGCTCCAAGCCCGGTCCACTCCTTTTTTTTTTGGGATATCCACAAAATCATAAGGGGTTATAAGTGTTATGATATATCTAATGAGAAAATTATCTTATCTCGTCGCGTTATTTTTTATGAGTCCACATTCCCATTTACTACATCTCAAGTGGTGTCCCCACCTTCATATGAATTCTTAGACGTAGGAATACATCCGATTTTGAACCACCATTTAAATACCCAATCTGTTAGTGCCCCGACTGGGCCGAAACAAAGTGGACTATCATCACAGTCGGCCCAACACCGAGACGACACTGGCTAGACTGAGATTAGGAGTTGCCCCTTCTTTTGCTTCATCGACCCAGTCTAGTGCTAGTCACTACTAGGCCCAACATGTTTCACCAAACAGTCCGCCAGACCCAACTTCACAAGCCACTATTCGGCCTATCCCAATTACCCTACATCGGCCCAGTCTGCCACACACCGACCCAGTGACCCAGCCCACTGTCTGGGTCCCATATCATAATATTGAAACTCGTGCCACGCACGAGATTTTTTGGCCTAAGCGTCATTTTAACCTAACTTATTCGGTTCAACCATCTCCACTTCCAAATAATCCCAAAGCAGCCATATCCAACGAATTGGAAAGCTGCCATGCTAGATAAAATTGATGCTCTTATTAAAAATAAGATGTGGAAATTAGTGCCTCGTCTATATAATGTGAACATCATACGATCTATGTGGTTTTTTTTGTCATAAAAAGAATTCTGTTAACTCTTTTGCGAGACACAAAGCTCGTCTTGTATGTGATGGTAGGTCTCAGCAGGTTGGTGTGGATTGCGGTGAAACATTCGGTCCGGTAGTTAAGCGGGCCACTATCAGGACTGTTCTGAGTCTGGCGTTGTCAAAATCATGGACCATACATCAGTTGGATGTCAAGAATGCATTTTTACATGGTCACCTACAAGAATCAGTTTACATGCACCAACTGTTAGGTTTCCGTGATCCTAGCTATTCAGATTATGTTTGCTTGTTGAAAAAATCTTTATATGATTTGAAACAGGCCCCCAGGGCATGGTACAACAGGTTTGCAGGGTTCGTATCCACACAAAGGTTCTTCCACAGCAAGTTCGATAAGTTTTTGTTCATTTAGAAGAAGGGGCATGACATGGCTTATCTTCTTCTATATGTGGATGACATTATTCTCACAACATCATATGTCTCGCTTCGCCAGTCCATTATGTCCTTCCTTGCGTCAGAATTTGTTGTGAAGGATTTGGGTCTTTTAAACTATTTTTTGGGCATTGAGGTTACTCAATATGCAGGTGGTCTGTTTCTCAGTTAAAGGAAATACGCCGATGAGATCATAGAAAAAGCCGGTATGTCTTCATGCAAACCGTCTCATACGCCGGTTGATACAAAGGCAAAATTGAGTAACACGGCAGGTTCCCCATACAGTGACCCGACACATTACCGCAGCCTAGCAGGGGCATTGCAGTATCATACATTCACGAGATCTGATATCTCCTACGCGGTTCAGCAAGTTTTTTACATATGCATGATCCGAAAAAAGCACATATGGGGGCTCTGAAATGAATTTTGCGGTATATTAAGGGTACTCTTGATTTTGGGCTGCACCTGTATAAGTCCACTGTCACTGGCATTACATCTTATATAGATGCTGATTGGGATGGCTGCCCAGACACACGACGCTCCACCTCTGGCTATTGTGTATTTTTTAGAAGACAACCTCATTTCTTGGTCGTTGAAATGTCAGCCGATATTATCTCGGTCGAGTGCAGAGGCAGAACACAGAGGGGTAGCTAATGTGGTCTCTGAATCATGTTGGCTCCGTAACCTTCTTTTAGAACTACATTGTTCGATCGAAAAAGCAATTGTGGTTTATTGTGATAATGTTAGCGCAATATACTTATCATGTAACCCTGTTCAGCATCAGCGCACAAAACACATAGAAATGGATATCTTGTTTGTCCGTAAAAAGGTTGCACGTGGACAAGTTCGGGTTCTTCATGTTCCTTCCCGTTATCAGATTGCAGACATTTTCAGAAAAAGACTTTTACGCGTACTGTTTGATAATTTCAGGGACAGTCTCAGCATCCGCGCACCTCCTGCTAAGACTGCGGGGGTTTGTTAAGGATCATTATATCATTATGGAGATAATTAAGGATAATTATCTCCATTATGTAATATCATCAATTATGTAATTAAAGAGAATATTATGTAATTAGTGTGATAGAATGATTAGCATATTCATAGGATATTATTAGGATAGTCTTTAACATTATAGCCATAGATTGATCTTATAAACTTGTATATATATTATATTCTTAGTATAAAATATATGATGGAATGAAATTCCTTCACTATCCAAATCCAAACAATAATTTATAGCGGTAGTATATCTATGAATTTTTAAGCTAATCTAATACGGTGAATCTAACACGTGTAAAGCTGCCCACACATATATACTAAGTTTCATCAATTTTCATTACTAATTTGGGAACGATCATGAGTGGCCGATACCCTGGTTTCTTTCTTTTCCTACTGTCTCCCAGAAATATAACTTGAAAGCTTTCTCATTACCCCAAATCCTGAGATCTTCCTCATCCATGCACAACAAACTAATAGCTTTAGTTACATGATACTTCATTGCTGGAATTCAACGTTTTCTTCAACAAAATTCCTTGGCCGCAGACCCTAGATTTAAAATTTGAAGGAAGGGGGGGGGGGGGGGAGATAAGATTGGGGAATAACAAATCTAAGCTATGTGAGATGTGAAGGGTAGTTTCGTCCTAATATTATTGATTTAAAGTATTTAAGGGCAAAAATTAAAATATTCAGATGTGTGTGTGGGGGGGGGGGGGGGGGGGGGGGCAAAAATTAAAGGGAAACTAACTGAAATATCCACCAAAACATACTAATTATCCGCCCCATGCTCCTTTTAAACTAATTACTCGTTGTACCCCCTCGCCCAGAACCCTTCATTTGTGATATCATTGCAGTATATTTATATACCAGGATGGTATCATGAAGGACCAAGAGAAGGACTGAAGTAGTCACGATGGTATCATGGTCCTGGAGAGTGTCTCATTGAAGGACTGAATCAGATTTCTATGATATCATACTTTTTGTTTTTAGAAAAGTATTTTTTTTTAAAACGAACATGATCATCCATGATATATCATCTCGGTATATTTATATACCATAATCGTATCATGCAAGACTAAGAGAAGAACTGAAGCGGTCTTTCATGATATCATCTGAGTATATTTATATATCATATTGGTATCATAACTGGGGAGGAAGGAGGGCATCTCGGGTAAATAGTTTTAATTTTTTTAGGAGGCATGAAAAGTAAGAGGGATAGAGGTGGGTAAACAATTTGATTCATGGGGTATAAGTGATGTTTTCCAAAATTAAAAACCAGCCCAAAATAAGAACATTTGTGCCAATGACCCGTTTAAATATCGGAAAGCAGCCCATCTAATTAGCTCTTTGGACCTGTCATAGCCAGGTGTATTTGGTTGGCCTAAAACAGTGCCGCGCTCAACTCTCTCATTATGTTATGTCCATGGGGACAAACTGTGTTGCACCACTTCTTATGTACGTCCTACCTGTTCTTTTCTTCTCTTTATTTATCCGTTGTCATAAATAGTGATTCGGATCTCATTTTACGTATGTCTCTTAACGGTATAGTTCTATTACAAAAAGGTTATAATTCGAACCATAGTATTATGAATTCAAAAAATGTCTTAATGTTAAACTAGGACTTCGCTAACTATGTGAATAATAAATCTCGTTCCACATGAGAACAATAGAAATTGGCTACATATCAGTTGGAAAACATACAGTTAAAGTGGGCTGAGCTAGGGGTACATCTAAATCCCATTTGTCAAAAAATTACACTCATATACAAGGACAAAATTATATTTTAGGTATATATAGTAAGTGTGAATCCTTTGGCTTCTTTCTATGTTTACTTTTTTATATTGAATCTTAATGGTGAAAATTCTGACTATGCAGTTAGTTAGGATAAAAAGTTACTCCAATGATTAATCGATCTACTGCTTTAAAATGAAATAAAGTGGAATGAGAGATTTAGATAGGGCCCAATAGAAAAGAATCGATGTAGAGATTTCATCTGCCATAATACAACTAGTTTCACTTTCATATGAATGCATTACTGATGATTTTGATTGAACTAAACGGTAGAAGGATCAGAATAAGCCAAAAAATGTGAAGACAGTTGATAAACAAAATTGACAATATACGAACAATAGCACCTGTAAAAATAATTTGGTTATGGATGTAACGTAACGAAAGAGGGAATGAAAGTTACGTCCAACGCCCCATGGGCCATGGCTTTAGCTCCTTGCTTTTAAGTGGCAAGTGAAAAGCATTGTGTAACGCCCACTGACGTCTGTTCATTTTTAGCCATAATATATGGCTGTTAGAAATTGTAACCAATATGTTCAAAACCTTATCACGTGTTTTGATTTTGTGCCTTAAATTCACCTAAAAATCATTTTGAAAATATAATAGTGTTAGATCGGATGATCACACATTTCAATATGGTATCAGAGCAGGTCAAAGGTCCTGGGATCGAACCTCAGCGCTATTCATTATAAAAAAAAAAAAATGCGTGTTTGGACCATAAAAAATAATCAGGCCAGCACATGAAGGGGCGTGTTGAGAATATAATCAAATATTAAAAGTGTGTTCTATTTAACCGCTTAAGCGGTTAGATCAGATGGTCACACGACCACTTCAATAAATCTGATACAGAGATTTGGCATCGACGGTAAGCGGCCCTCTGCCTGTGTCACAGATTCATAACGTGTTGTTCAAACTTTACACTTTGTTGAGATGATCGTTACATATTTTATTAATACTTATTACTATGTGTCTGCTGTAAGCGTGATGGCTAAGGAAAATACATGAACCTCATTTCACTTTGAAAGTTGCTTAGCAAATTAACAGAATTGAACAGTCAAAACATGACAATGTAGAGTTTATCAGAACAACTGCAAAAGCAATAGTGTATGACTACTGAACAGTAGTAGTAAGTTGAGCAAACTGAGGCTCAAATATTACACAAATGCAGAGTTGCAAACGTCAAAAGTTAGGACTTTACATTCACCAAAAGTTTCTGAGGAAAAAGAAAAAGTTACTACATAAGAGAGTATAGAGAAGGATGACGATAGATACACTAAACATATTTAAAAAAAGTGTGTAATTACTTTGGATTTACTCGTATTTTAATATACTAATAGACTTTCTTGGTAAATAGGCTTTTGATACTAAATAAATTACTGCCGCGTACCCCTTCACCGGTCACCGTGCTACCATTCTGATCACCACCGTCTCCGCCGACGCAGCCACCGGCAGCAGCTATATTAATAGCACTATTTTCATCACTTCTGCAACCTAACTGATTCCTGTAACCAATGCACATAGGGACATTCAAGTTCAACACTCTAGCTTTAGGCCCACCGTTGGCCGATGTTGACGTCACTTTCCGGCGAACTTCACCGCCTTCTTTTTTAACTACCTTTTCGAGTACTTTATCGAAGCTCCGGGTACAGGATCTTGGGCCGACATTCCGACGGACCTGCCAAACTGGGCTGCTCCGGCCCAAATGAACCCCACCACGGCTGGGACTACTGGGCCATTTCCTTGACTTGGAATCACCAGCAGAGTTGCTCCGGGAACACGGAGCACTACTCACCTTTCGGGTCGCTAATCCGGATCCACCTGTAATCCGAGGTCTATTTCCGCCGTTTCCGGCGGATCTACTCCTCGAAAACGGCCAGATATTAATATTCAGCTCAGCTCCACTGACCCCATTGGTCCCACCAACATGTTTCTTCTCTTTCCTCTTCTCCTTCTCCTTTTTCTTCTCTCTACAATTTTCCTCATTACAATCTTTCTTCTCTGTTTTCTTGAATATATCCTTCCAACGCTTCGACGACGTAAAAGAACCGCCTTCACCCGACGAGTTGACTATCGCAGTAGAAGGGTCGGGTCCAGATTCACTTTCGGGTCGACCTGACCCGGACGGTTCAGGCTCCGTTTTACTCGAAAATGGCTCGTTTGGGTCAGATGGGTCATCAGCAGGAGGGCATTGGAGAAGGTCTAAAGGGAGAAGGACGCCATGGGAGAAGAGCTCATCGGCGGAGAGCTGATTGGGCTGAGAAAAAGACGGGTTTCGGACCATCCAAAACTCGAATTCGGGTGAATGGGTCGAGTCGGAGCTTCTCCTTCTTCCACTATTACATGGTGTAAGTCTTTCAGGTTCTTCCATTCTTCTCTATTCCTTTCTGTTGTTACGAGGAAAGAAAAAAAGAAAGAGAGAAAGAGAAGACCCTACAACTCTACAAGCAATAAAGAAATGAGAAGAGTAATAAAGAGGGAGAGAGATGAAAATTTATAAATAAGGTTAGTTGAGTTTTGCATGTGGTTGGGGTGGGAGGTGGGGGTGGAAGTTGGATGAATGAACACAGAAGTTAATAAAGAGGTAGAAATCTTATCACTTTAACCTTGAGAAATGACAGTTTTTTATACATAGGTATATGAGAATCCTGACAGACATTGTTCTTTCTAAGAAGTGGTAGAAATGACAGTTTTTATACATAGGTATATGAGAATCCTGACAGATTGTTCTTTCTAAGAAGTGGTGTTAGATATTAGGGTGTCAAGTGGGCTTGGGCGGGTCGGAACCAATCTCGGCGGGATGGGAGGGTCGGAACGTGGGCTTCGGCGGGCCTGAAGGGTCGGGATTGATGAGACGGGAAGAGGTCTCGTCTCATGTCCCGCGGGAAGGGGGGCCTGGATTTAGCGGGTCGGGTCACGGGATTCGGTGATTTTTTTACATTGAATTTTCCAACACTGAAATTGATATTCACACCTACATTACCACGAAATTTCGACGTTCAAAATCTATTGTATATCGTCAGATATTTACTAAAGAAAAGAAAAAATTAGAAACCGATTTGGGGAAAACATAAATTGATTGGAAAAATGCACGTTTTCCTAAAAATTGACCGGCTACGTCTCGAAAAAATACGCAAAATCAAAATAAATTGGGTAAAACGGACATCCGAGCGCAAAGTTATGACCATTTAAAGTTGCACCAATTTACAACTACTTTCTCTCCCTACGTTTTATGTCAATGATTCTCTGATATGTTATTTAAGTTCATGCCGCATTAAACTTCCAAAAAAGTTTCATATATTGGCTTCAATCTAGCCACTCAAAGACAAATGTACCATTAAATGTCAATAAGGCTTCATAAATTGGCGTTCATAACGTATCTCATGTTGCTACTTTATTTGTTCATATTATGATTATTGCATGGTGTTTTGTAAACAATTCTTACATGCTATTTAAGTTTCCCGATTCCTCTTAAGCTCTACGAACAATTATCTACATTATATAAATGATAGCAATACTGGAGTCAATAATTTAACTCAAAAGAATTGACAAGTTCACTATTCATGATTTACGGCTTCTGAGATGGTAGGAAGATTTGTGAGAAAAATGAAGAAAAAATGAGGTATTTATAGTTGGAAAATTGGGTTAAAGTGTAAATATTAACTTAGGGGTTTAAAATAAATATTAAGGGGGTAGGGGGGTTTATGGGGTGGGGGCAAAAATGGTCGTGGGAACTGTTGCACAACGGCTAAAAATCTAAATTTGATCATTATTGCAACGGTTAGTTTTGCAAAGGGGGATCGGGATCGGGATGGGGTCAGGGTGGGGCGGATAGAAGCGGGACGGGCCCGGGCGGGACGAGCCCAGGTCCCGTCCCGGTTTCGAATCCCGACACCGTAATTTTTTTTTTGAATGATCGAGGCGGGGCCGGATCGAGATTGGGCCGACCCGACCCATTGGACATCCTTAGTTATATATTATGGTTGTACCTTGCAACCATTTACTATAATTTATAGTTTACCTATCTCAATAGATAAATGAACATTTTTTATTTCGCATGGGGTGTCTAGTATTTGTATTAGATTTTGATTAATTTAATTTACGCTATGTAAGACCTATTTTAAAAAAAAGTACTTTAAACAAAATTCATATTTAAAATTTGAACTCGAAATTTTTAATTAAGGACGGAGGAACCATGCTACACAATCCTAGTTAATAAAGGATATTGACAAAGCCTTAAAATCATTCTCTTCTTGATTACGGGGTTAACTAACATATCACCTAAAATTATTTAGGCATAATCACCATAAAATAAGGAATTTTTCATAATTATAATTCTATAGATAGGAGTATTTCATTATTTATATTAATTTATTCACGTTTTATTTAATATAATTATTTTTATTTTATATGACTAATGAATATTCAGCTTAAAATCTCATCCCTCTATGAAAGTTATTCGGCCCACTAAATAAGAACCCTAATTTTTTTAGCAACTTTAGTAGAATTCTTATCATTTTTCTATATTTTTATCAATTATTTCCTATAAAAGAACTCTAAATCCCAAAATTTAGCCTAATCAAATTTTCTACAATTCAAATACAATGAATCATTTCCTAAAAGGCTTCTTTCAACTAACCATTTAAAATAGGAAGAGATTAATACAAATGCATTTGTAATCAATATTATTCTATTTACATATACCAACGTGTAAATATAATATATTGCAAAATTTTGTTATAGCATATTCACCACATACTTAATATTTAATAATCGTATACCATTGCTTAGTAAAATATTAATATACTGGTATAATATATGAGTATTTGAGTATAATAATCTATTATAGTTATTCAAAATATATGCCGATATAGTTCTTTACATACAACATTAATATATCAAATATATTTTAAGCATATAAATTTGAAAACTACTAATCTACATACGCTTAGATGAGAGAGTAAGTGAGAATATTTTGAATTTAAGAAATTACGTGTTGTTTGGCGTAATCATTATTTTCAAGTTCCATAATGAGATATTTTAGGAATCTAAAAAGTCGTATCTTATTTAATTAAAAATTTAAATGGTTATAATAAATTATATTTATGATTCTTTTGTAAAATTAAAAGATTGAATAGTTATAATAAATTGTATTTATGATTCTTTTTTGAAGTGGTTATAATTTTATTGAATTACCTTTACAGTTATATTCTGTGTAAATTCTTCATAAAGCTTATCTAATTAACAAGTTAGAAAATAAGGCATATGAAATATTATCGCACATGATAGTATAATCTTTACACAGTGAGTGAGTGAGTGTATATATTAATTAAGATTTGAATTGATTAACTTAATAGATTTACAATTTTCGTTTTTTGACAATCACTACTAAGTTCAAAGCCACCACATATTTGGTCAAAGTCTTGGATGTAGGATTCCTAGAGAACGAAAATGAAGGTGAAAATAAAGTGAAAGTTTGACCTGGTATTACAAAGTCAATTTTATGTTTAGGGCACGATGGCCTAGGAGATTGTCACATTAGTATGGTCAACATAATATAATTTAAGGGATACTAGCACATTATTTAGATATTAATACATGATTTAGACCTATTGCATAAACATCGGCGGAGAGAGAGCCAATTGGGGAGTAACTTCTAACCCCTATTGAAGCACTTATAAATGAGCAATTTGAGATTCTTATAGAAATAAGATCAGACTTTTCTACTATAATTATTCTTTATAGTATCATTTCGTTATAACATTCAAGTTTTTGGGGGAGTCAATTTTTATGTTATGTTATATTATATATTATTTATAATAGCATTTCATATAGCAGTTAAAAAATATTCATATGAACAATATTGTAGAAAATTTACTGTACATTACTCCTGGTTAAAATCTATATTATTTATCTAAGAACGAAAAATAAGAAAAACATGGCATGGGAATAAAACGGATGTAAAATATTAAGCTATTCACTATCTTGTGGTTGTAAAAAAATATAAATATATATTTTCTTAAATAATATGCAACTATATACCATGTATTTTCAATGTTAAGTAGAGTGCTTTCACATGCTGCTAACGTATTAAATCTTTACATTGAACACTAATCGGTAGTGGAAACATACGTAGAATTATCAAAATTGGAATAATGAAATGGTATTTCCTTTTTTGCTGCCTTAGTCTTTTGTCTTACCAAATACTATGAATATTTTGTACTACCTGTATGTTTCAAGGTAAAAAATTTGTTATTTGTTGTTATAAGAGTAAAAACATTATGTCTATTCATCATTTTACAAGTATATAAGTTATTTGTTGTTATAATTGGAAATATATATAATCAACACATACACGTAAGGTAGACTCGGTGCTAATAATTCCAATTCAAACAATTTTGCTAACATATAAACACGGAAAAAGTATAAAAGGTGTCAAAACTGTTGTGATCGAACCATTAATCATGTTTAACTGATACTTCTAGTTCTAATTATGGACGAGTTGAATTAGTTATTAATCTGCACAAATCTAATCGAATCCACTCAGTTGCCACCACTAAAGTAGACTTTAATAAAATAATATAAACAAAAACTAACCTCAACATTAAGAATGCATTCAAATGGCATCATAGTGCTGAATATCTGCAATGTTACACTTGTTTTCACCATCTTATACTGACACTATTTGAAAATTTAAATAATCCAACATTCACAATGCATATTTCCCATTTCTTATACATTCTGAAGTCTAGGAAGTTGTGTTTATAGTGTTAGTTTATGTTGTTAAAAATATAAAATCTATTCTCAAACAACTTTAAAAATATCCATAATGAAGCAGTATACATTGAATCAGATATTAGTTTGTTTGACTGTCTATTCACAAAATTACTATTTGAATGATGAGTGGGGTGAGTATATTCCAAATTGGAGCGAGGAATTTCAATTTGCAATAATGTGTGTGATTCTTCATCATTATGTTGAAGAAAATAGCAAGAAGATGAATAAACCGAAATCCATAGCCATAAAGTGGAAGTGTTTCGCAAGGCTGTAAGGCTTGATTTTTAACTTTTCATTTTGTCTCCGATATCCGCATTGAGATCTCGACTAATTTGAAATTACGCTACTTAAGGTACATTTAAGGGGAAAAGTACTCTTTTAACATAATTTTTTTCATATCCGAAGCTTAAACTCGAGAAACAATCCTCGTGGGTTTTAATATTGGGGATTGGATTGATGTCATTTCATTGTTTGATAAAAGGGGATCATATGTGTAAGATTGTAATAATTTTCCTTAGGGAGTCTTCTCATTATTACAAAATATATATAGTGTGTACAAGGGAAGAATTCTAATACACTAAGGATCCTAATATATCATAAATATACGGTATTCATAATTACACAATATATGAGGAATATATGGAGAATATTCGCTAATACACCCCCTCAGTCGGAGCGGGAGGAGACCGGACGCTAAGACTGGATCTGAAGTCGAGGAATAACTGTCTGGGAAGCCCTTTTGTGAAGATATCTGCGTATTGATATGACGAAGGCACATGCAACACTTCGACATGACCAAGAGCAACCTTCTCACGAACAAAGTGTATATCCATCTCAATGTGTTTGGTTCTCTGATGTTGAACCGGATTGTGAGATAGATATATGGCATATATGTTATTAAAGTTGACGAGGGACGCCTTACGTAAAGGGACACTGGAGCTCCAAAAGTAGATTTCGGAGCCAACAGATCTCAACGACAATATTTGCAACGCCTCTGTACTCTACTTCGGCACTCGAACGGGATAATGTGGCTTGCCTCTTGGCAGACCATTAAATGAGATTTATCCCATAAGAATACACAATAGCCGGAGGTGGAGTGTCACATATCCGGACACCCTGCCCAATCTGCATCCATATATGATAGTAACCTGGTCGGTGCAGAGGAGTATAGATACAACCCATAATCAAGTGTTCCCTTAATGTATCAGATGATACGCTTAAGAGTAGTGAAGTGAGACTCCCCGGGGGAATGCATAAACAAACACACCTATTGAACAACATACGTAATATCAGGCCTGGTGAAGGTAAGATATTGAAGTGCACCTGCAAGACTCCTATAAATAGTAGGATCGGAGATTGGAGCACCATTAATAACACTAAGCTTTGATTTAGAATCGACCGAAGTGAGCATGATCTTACAATTTGCCATCTTAGCCCTGCACACGATCTCCTCTGCATACTTACGTTGACTCAAGAACATAGTATCTGCAGATCTGGTCACTAATATCCCCAAGAAGTAACTCAACTAGCTCAAGTCAGTCATAGCAAATTCAATTTTAAGTAAAGAAATAATCTCATTTTCAACCCATCAGATGAGGCAATGAGAACAATATCATCCACATATAGCAGTAAGTAAGCAGTGCTACTGCCTTGATGAAAAAAGAAAAGAGAATTATCACACCTGCTGCATACAAATCCAATCTGCATAATGTACCTGGCAAAGTGGTCATACCAATCTCAAGGGGCCTGTTTCAAACCATACAGTGACTTACGAAGTCGACATACATACTGAGGGGCTGTTGGATGGACAAAGCCAGGTGGCTAGTGCATGTAAACCGTTTCTTTCAAGTCCCCATGTAGAAACATATTTTTCACATCAAGCTGATGTATCGGCCAATGCTTGCCTATAGCTATACTCAGAACTGTGTGAATGGTAGCCGATTTGACAACCGGACTGAACGTCTCACCACCATTAATATCCTCCTGCTGATTTGTGCCATTAGCCACAAGTCGTGTCTTATACCCCTCAAGATCACAATTGTCTCTGTATTTGTGACGAAGAGCCACATGTAACAAATCACATTAACCCCTCCGGTCTAGGAACCAAATCTCACGTGTGTTGTTTCGTTAAAGCATTAATTTTCTCACACATAGCTGCATTCCAATTAGGATCTAGTTTGGCTAATTTGGGGTTTGGGAAAATTGTTTGCGTGGATATGTTAAAATGGGCTTTGGGCTTGAAAAACTCGTGTTGGGCACATGTTTTCAGATGATGTGTGGGGGCAGTGGGTGGGTGGTTAGGTGGTTGCGGATCACGAAACTGTTGCGGGTGGTTGCGTTGTGGAGTGGTGGAATAAGGCAGTGGGTGAGGAGTGGTGTGATGGTAGATCTGGTGGGGTTGACAACGTTGCGGGTATGGTCGGAGATGACGGTTGTGGGGTAGGTATCGTTGGGTAAGGCGACAGATATCATTATAGTAAGGAGCAAGTCCTGAGAGATAGTGTCATAAATCCACTGTTTGACAACGACGTCTAGACGATGCCATGTGGAGTCATCAAACTCAGGGGGGGCGAGGGACGAAGTCGTCGATATGGTCAAACACGTTCTAGACACATGCATGAATACGAAAAAGTTCAACCCATGGAGAGTACTGACCGTTTTCTTGATCAAGAATTATGGGTAGGCAGTTCTTGATGTTGGTGACGGTGAGGGCTGGATGAACGGAGGGTGAAAATGATATTTTTTGTATGTCAGGGGTGACGACGATTGAGGATGAGGCTACTGTAGGAGTTGTATGAGGAGTCATTATAGTGGATAAATTTTATCGAAGGAGGAGAAAGAGGCCAAGGAAGAACAAAGAAAGAGAAGGTGGTCTTCTCGGTCAAGAAAAGGTGGCCGCTGGTGAGAGATCCGAGGGGGGGGGGGGGATTTTCTATAGAAGACTTAGGTTTTTGGCTCTTGATACCATGTAAGATTGTAATAATCTCCCTTGGGGAGTCTTCTCATTATTACAAAATATATATAGTGTGTACATGAGAGAAATCCTAATACTGTAAGGATCTTAATATACCACAAATATATAGTATTCATAATTATATAATATATGAAGAATATATAGAGAATGTTCGCTAATAATTTGAAAGAACCCTTTCATTATTCCCCTCTAACCTCTTTACGAGGAGAATTCATGTTTTACGTTTTGATGATGCAAAAAATATTTTCATAATTAGGGTATAGTAAGAAAAAATTAATAAGTAATTACTCCGTATTAATTTATAATCAAATAAAAACATCTCAATTTAAGTTAAAAATTATTAATAATATAATTGTTCTTATTCGATCAGTGTATAACTTAAGAAAGTCACATTTATAGCATACGGATGCATTTTCTCTTTTTGACTCCCGATATTTCCTCTTATCTATATTACTACTCTGATTTTAATAATTTTAATCTTAAAGAAGTTGTCTAATTATTTTTATCTCTCGATTAGACACCCGATTTTATTAATATTCCACTACGTTTAAAATTAAGGTAAATTTGAAAAATAGTAATAAAATGAATTTTACATGTCTAAAATATCAAATATTTTAAAACAAATTCAAACGATTAATATTTAAAATTTAAAAAATACTCGAGGATATCATATGATAAATATATATATAGTACGTACTAGTAATTATTATAGTTCACTTTCTATACTAACTAACTTAAAATATCTGTATTTAATGTCGACAGACGAAAAGATTCCTCTTTTACTTTCAAAATTAAGAAGAAAGAAAATAAAATCGAAAAGGAAAAAGTTGTGGTGAAAATTGTTACTCAGTCCATAAGTGATCTCATTTTTTCATCGGGTTCGGATAAAGACCAAAGATCTTGAGCGACCCACACTGCTTTCACCGGTAAATTTCCCTCTACGGGGCGGGGTGTGGAAAGCCCCCGGTGGGAGGCTCGCACGACGGGCTATTAGCCCTTTTTCCTTTGAGTTCAATCCTATTAGCCTTTGAGTCAGCGCCTTCACAGCCTCGAAAAGCACTGTTGAGAGGAAGATCCTTAGCCCCTCTTCATTCTCTACAGGGTTCCAAACATTTCTTCAACATAGGTGACAACGAGTCAGGCAGAGATGGAAGATCTTGTTTTGTTCCTCGGTTGAAAAGAGATGTCTTGAGCAAAAAAAAGAAAAAAAGAAAGGAGCAATAGCACCCTCTTGATAGAACAAGGTTGCTAAGGCGTGTAGCTTGCTTCTGTTCTTAGTCAATTTTGGACTGAAGTTGTTCTGATTGTCGTATCTTGTGGTCGATGTGATTACCAGCCAAAGGGCAAAAAGACGGGATTGAATGCGGGGGGAAAAGATGATAGCGTTGACAATCCAGCTTCATTATTGTGCTTTTTTAAAGTATACAATAATTTCCCTCCCATCTCACATGTTCATTGCATTGCGACTTTGGGAATGCGAGTTTTTTTTTTTTAGTTTTTGCTCGGTTTTCGATATTTACATTGGTTTGATTATATCAGATTCGCACCGATAAGTTTCACATTTGAACTAAAACATTTTTTAATAAAAGTAATTTTGTATCGAGTAGAGTTTAATTTAAAACTTCTAATTAAGGATAAATACGTATTTGTCACTCCAGCAGAGAAGCAACAGCAGCCGCATATCTCTACTAGAACTAAAATTACATTCTCTGTGTAATATTATTCCTTGTACATTTTATACTCCTATTGAGCTTCAAAAATATGTTTTTGTTTCTTGTTTTCGTGTCAAATTAAAAAAGATATCCTAAGACAGAGCATTCAAAGTTGTAGGAAAATTAACTTCATCTCTACCTTTTAGACTCTCTTCATTTACATAATTAATAATGATCTTTAAAGTTGTGCTCATACAAAATAACCTCTAAAATAAGATTGAAGGAATAACATAGAGTAACACTGTTTCAATTTAAAATTATTACCACCAAATCCCTCCAGAAGATGGGCCTCACGTTCTCCCAAAGAAATTGTTGTTCATTTCTTTTTAGTTACTATCAATTAATCCATGCAATAATAGTTACTATGATATATAACATCTATATAATCAGATTACTTATAAAGTAATTAGATTTTTATAATAAAATTACTAATTAATGACCTAGTGAAAATAATAAATAATCTTTTTTTTTTTGTTGTCGAAGGAACCCGCATCCGCTACTCTCTCGAGTGCGCACAGGGTAAACCCCGGACTGACGCAATAAACGCACGCAAATCACGTCGGGTCGATTAACCACACTTAGGCAAGTATGTGTGACGGAGTTCAACCAAGAAGGTTTATGCAGGGGATCGAACTCGTGACCTTGCGGTCCCGCGCTCTACTGCTACACCAACTTGGCTACCCTTGCGGGTAAAATAATAAATAATCTGTTGTTATTATCCTGTGTTTAAAATAGTAAACTAAACTAAACGGAGATTTCATTGGTCCAAAAAGATAAAGTATTTTCATCTCTTCTTCTAATTTGTAAGAAAGAAAATGGAGAGAATGAGACTTAAGTGCACAAAATGCTAAATAAAAATGTCCAAAATATGACAGCTCTATTCTATGTGGAATTAGGATCTTCAAGTCTTGAGTAGGGACCAATTAATCTAAATAGCGATATGTTTGGTTAATGGTGTTTGTTTTTGTGGGCAAAAATAATTGGACTCATGTGCAAAGGCCAAGAAAATACCATCAGTATCAATTAAAATCCATTTATTGCTTTTGGGACCCTAACCCACAAACAATCCTTTGCTTGATAGCAACTGTCACGTGCCACCATTATTGTCTTCTTTTGTATCTTCGTATGTTTTGTTGCTTTGCCTTCTAAGTTCTAACCCATCACATTCATGGTAATTCTTTTTCCTCAAGCTACTATATTTGCAGGATTTTTTTTTTTTCGAAAAAAATTTAAACATATACCATTTGCTCACTTACATTGCAAAAAAATAACTCAAAATTTATATTGCAAAACTTTGATCTAAAAATATTTTTATACAATGTTATACACTTATATACAAAAAACAAGTACATTAGGTATATAGGCGTTTGAATGTATATAAAAATGTATAATAGCGTATAAGAGGTGTGTATACATCCATATACACTATTATACAATATTATACACTGTTATACACCCACTACTCATGTACCTACCGGTTTCTCCACTGCCGACTCAATCACTTGGCCACTTTCCCAACGTCGGTAACTTCATCTCCGCCACCTGCACTCCACCACCGGCTAGATCTTCAAGGATAGATCTACATCTAGCAAATTAGGTTTCAAATTTTTTCCTTTCTCTCCCACTTCTCCCTCAACGACTGGACCGGATGGCGTGGCGGTGGTGCGTCGATATTGGTGAAGGAGACAATGGTAGAGACAGAGAGAGGGGAGGCAGAGAGAGAAAGATAAAGAGAGAGAGAGAGAGAGGGGAGTGGCAGAGAGTAGTGGGGTCACCGGACGGGGCGGCTGCGATGGCGGCGGTGGTGCATCGATGTTGGTGAGGGAGACAGCGACAGAGAGAGTAAGTCGAGAGAGAGAGGGGAGGAAGAGATAGAGCGAGAGAGTGAGAGAGAGAAAAGTTTGGGTCATTTTTTTAAAATTTAAAAGGTGTGTCAATTTTAATAGCATTGTTACCCTAAATAACATCCAGTGTAATTAAGCCATTTTTTTTTCTTTTATGGATTTTACTGTTAAATATTTCTCATTATATTTAACTTCTTTAAAGCATCTTACCTCTACTTCATTATTCAAGCGAAATTGCTTGCTTTGTTACATAGACTACAACTGGCCAAAGATTTAAAAATTAGAATATCTTTGCATATTGAATATGATTTCTAAATAGTATGTTCTATGATTAATGAGGTAAATGATAAATATTCATACATTCTTGCTAAATGCAAGTCATTGTTTGATAATCTTGAAGGGCCACAGGGTAACATATCTTCGGAGAATCTAATATCGTGGCTAATATTTTGTCTGAATATGATTACGTTAATAATATTAATATCATTGTGCTGTATTTTATTTTACCGTCTTCATTTGTGTATGACTATGATGACAATGACCCTTCAAATCAAGTATTGGGGAAAATGATCACATTTTGTAATGTCTAGTTAATACATATACAAAAATATGTCTTCAATGAAAAATAAAAAAGAAAGAATGAAGGGTCATTTCTTTACATGATTTTGAGTAATTTTTATTTTTATGAGAGTTTTTCGATTAAGCTAAGTAACCCGAGATCAATTTTCTATGCAGTTACAAAACAAAGCTTAAAAGGAAAAGGGGAAAAAGGAAAGAAAGAATGATCAATGAATAGTAGGAAATCTCTATTTCCAAACGTTCCAACACCATAATATTAATTAATTGATACGGACTCATCCTAATAATTAGAAGAAATGTCACCCTTAAGAATTTGTCCCCTCTTTGTTGGATCATTGTGTAAAGATATGACACATGAGTCTAACTCATCTCAAGAGTTAGTTTGTAGGGTGAGGATTGTCCATGATAGAATAATTATAGGCCCAAGATCCATTCTTTACATGGTATCAGAGCCAGACACATTCCAATTCTTTGTTCACCGATGTTGGGCCCCCAAATTATATTATCTACGCTTCAGTTAACAAGGTCTGGACGTGCGGAGGAGTGTTAAGAGTCCCACATCGGATATGGAAAGGGAACATGTGCTCCTTATAGTTTATTTTCCTCAATTATTCTCTCCCAAAAGAGAGGGTAATATACCCCTATTACAACCATAATTTAGGCTAGACTTACCTATTATATACAATTGATTCTTACTATCAATCACACTAATTACTATACAATCAAACTAATTACTAAATAATTATAATAAATACAATCATTTAATATAATTATTCTATCATGTTAAGAGTCCCACATCGGAAATGGAATGGGAACATGGACTCTTTATATGAACTTGGACAATCATCACCCTACAAGCTAGCTTTTGGGGTTGAGTTAGGCCCATGTGCCACATCTTTACATGGTATCAGAGCCAGACTCATTTCAATTCTTTGTTCACCGATGTTGGGCCCCCAAATTATATTGTCCACGCTCCAGTTAACGATAGGGGTGAGCGGGTCCGGGTACCCTAACTTTTTTGAACTACCCGGACCCTACCCAGTAAAAGATCGGTTCCTAAATTTACTATCCGGAACCTACCCGTAGCAATCATTACCCGGAATCGGTGTTTCTTTGTGCAAAATAATACCTTCGTATAACAACTTTGGTTTAGGAATAAACTCGTCTGGTTATCCTCTGAAAGCCAGTGCCACAAAACCCATGAAGAATCCTTTCGGAATATCCCAAGAATGTTTCAAAGATTTGCTTTGGTTTTCGTTTCAACTTTCTTTTTCAATAACTTAAAGGAGTACATAGTTTAAAATTCAGTTTTTCAGTTTTCTACCGCTTTTGGCTTTTCCTCTTCTTATGATTGTCACTTTGTATTATTTGATTTATTTCTTGATGGTGAAAGTGATTGTTCTGCATTTGGTTTTTTCTCCCTTAAATGATGTACTTTAGTATGACCTTTCTTCTTCTTTTTTTATTAACTAAAAAATAATGGAATTAAAAAAGTAAAAATATTTAATATTTTATAGGTTTCAGGTATCGGTTCCGGGTCTGGGTACCCTGTCTCTATTTGTCGGAATCGGAATCGGACCCGACATTGATCGGTTCCTAATTTTACTACCCGGAACCTACCCGTTATTATAATATATCTACCCAAAACCTACCCATTAGTGTCGGTTCCGATCGGGTATCTAGGTACCCTGTACCCGTACTCACCCCAGGTTAACAAGGTCTGGGCGTGCCGCGGAGTGTTAAGAGTCCTACATCGAAAATTGAATGAGAACATGGACTCCTTATATGGACTTAGACTATAAGAATAATTAGTTTATTTTCCTCCCTTATTCTCTTCCAAAAGAGAGGGTAATATACCCCTATTACAACCATAATTTAGGCTAGACTTAGGCTATCTAATCTACCTACCATATACAATTGATTTTTACTATCAATCACACTAATTACTAAATAATTATAATAAATACAATCATTTAATATAATTATTTTATCACTCCCCGAAGTCGAAGCGGGAGGTAGACATATGCTGAGACTGTCCCAAAAATCTTCAAATAAAATGAGCGGAAGACCTTTAGTGAAGATATCTGCAATCTGATAGCGGGACGGGACATGTAACACACACACTTGTCCGCGGGATACCTTTTCACGGAAAAATTGGATATCCAGCTTAATATGTTTAGTGCGTTGGTGATTGACCGGATTCCCAGTGGCCTTCGGAATGGGGGCAGTGGAGTTCGAGGAGAAGATTCCAAAGTCAACATGATTCAGACACAACATTGGCAACACCTCGGTATTCTGCTTCGGCACTGGATCTGGATAAGGTTGCTTGCCGTTTCAAGGACCAAGATACAAAGTTATCACTAAGAAATACACCATAATCAGACGTAGAGCGTCTGGTGTCTGGACACCCTCCCAGTCGGCATATGTATAAGCTACAAGTGAGGATGTCGACGATGGATATAGATGAATGCCATACTTGTGTGTGCCCTGAATGTATCGCAAAATGCGTTTAAGTGCATGCATATGATCATCCATTGGATTATGCATGAAAAGGCACACCTATTGTACAACATAAGAAATATCTAGTCTGGTGAATGTCAAATACTGCAGGGCCCCTGCCAAGCTACGGTAGAGTGTCGGATCGGCAAATGGTTTGCTGGATGATGCACTCAATTTGGATTTAGTGTCCACTGGAGTTGTTGAAGGTTTACAAGAGGACATGCCAGCACGTTAAAGAATCTCAATTGCATACTTCTTTTGGGATATAAATAAATCACATGCATGATGTGTCACGGCTATACCTAGAAAGTAGTGTAGTGGTCCTAGATCTTTCATTGCAAATTCAGAACCAAGTTGTGACACGATGGACTTTCGAAGAGCATCTGATGAGGCGGTTAGTATAATATCATCCACATATAAAAGAAGATAAGCAATATTATGACCCTGACGGTAGATAAACAAAGAATGATCGGAACGGCTGTTGGAAAAACCAATATGGGAGACAAAATCGGTAAACCTCTTGTATCATGCCCTGGGATTGCTTGAGCCCATATAATAATTTATTGAGCATGCACACATGATTGGAATATTTAGAGTCCCTATAACCCAAAGGCTAGTACATGTAAATAATTTCATTGAGTTGTCCAAGAAGAAATGCATTTTTGACATCTAACTGATGAAGTGGCCACCCCTTTGACAAAGCCAGACTAAGGATTGTTCTGATGGTTGCCGGTTTAACCACTGGACTGAACGTCTTACCGTAATCTACACCAACATGTTGTGTCTTCCCATCACCTACAAGACGGGCTTTATGCCGCTCAAAAGCACCATCAGATTTTTCTTTATGACAAAAAATCCACATAGATCGAATTATATTAGCATTAGGGGGACGTGGTACCAAATCCCACGTCCTATTTTTAATAAGAGCATTAAATTTATCATCCATAGTCAATTTCCAATTCGGGTCATTAAGGGCTGCCACGGGATTACGAGGTAATGGTGATTTTGAGACTTGTGTGTGTAGGCTATATTTGGTGTTGGGTTTGAAAATGCCGTGTTGACTACGGGTGACGGGCTGAGGGGCTGGAAATGGGGTCAGAATTGGAGCAGTGGAAGTTGGGCCAGAACTGCCAGCATTAACTTGGCCCAGTGGCGGTAAAACTGGCCCAGTTCATTGGGTAGTAACTGTCCGAGAATGGGCCACTGTTTCGGAGCCCAAATTATTTAGGTGAATTGGGTCGGTCGAAACAGTGGCAGTAGGGCCCGATAAATAGTGAGTCAAATACGGGGATATACTATAATCTAGAAAATCATATGTAGGAGGTCCGGACACATGCAATTGTGTAAATGGGAAAGTAGTTTCATCGAAGAGGACGTGACGACTCACAATGATTTTATTGGAGGAGAAGTTGTAACATTTATAACCTCGATGATGGGAATGATAACTCAAAAAAATACAAGGAGTAGATCGGGGTTGTAGTTTGTGGATGGTAGTGGATGGAAAAAGAGGATAGCACAAACATCCAAATACCCGTAAGTGAGAATAAGAAGGGTCCCACAAGTATAGGATTTTTACTGGGGCTTGATTTGACAAATTTTGTGGGGTAGTATGTTCAATAAATATGTAGTCATTTGTAGTGCATGATGCCAAAAGGATGGAGGTAGTGTGGCATGGGCAAGGGATGTTCGAATAATGTTATTGATGGTTCAGATTTTTCATTCCGCCTTCCCATTTTGTGAGGATGTGTGTGGGCACGAAAGATGAAAATTTAAACCATTTGAGTTGCAGAAATTCCAAAACTGCCTATTATCAAACTCCCTACCATTATTACATTGAATATTTTTAACATCTCGTTCAAACTGTTTCTGGATGAATGCTTTAAAATAAGAAATGTGGAAAAGACTTGTGATTTTTAAGACAAGGGAAATGTCCGCAAAAAATTAGAGTAGTCATCTAGCAATAACAAATAATATATATGGCCCGACGAGCTCAAAACGGGTGATGTCTAAATATCACAATGAATGATATCAAAGGGCATAAGTGTGCACGAATTAGATGAAACAAATGACAATTGAATATGTTTTTCAAGTGGACATAAACGACACATATTAGAACTACGTGTTTGAGTACATGAAATAAAATTATATTGTTTGAGAGATGCTAAAACAGGAGCCCCTGGATGACCCAAACGTTCATGCCATAACTAGGGTGCAAGAGCAGCAAAATTGGATGGTAAATTGGTTCGCTGGTTTGGTGATGTAATTGGATAGAGTTCCCCTTGACTATCACATCTCATGAGAAGAGTCGCCGTCGGACAATCCATCACGAAAAATCCAAAAGGGTCAAAAACAACAGACACTCAATTATTAGTAGTAAATTTTCTAACAGACACCAAGTTTTTGATTAATTATGGAGCATGAAGGACATTCTGCAAAATTAAAGGTGGGTTTGGTGGTGACAATTTAATAGAACCATAACCTCGAATTGGAATACAATGACCATTTTCAATAATTATACCATTATTTTTGCTTAAATTAAAAAAGGACGAGAGATTACCTTGGGAGGACGTCATATGTGACGTCGCTCCGGAGTCCATATACCAATTTGCATCGAGCGGATTAAGTCCAAGGGTGTGCATGGCGGACTCAATATCCGTTGGGCTTGCCACTGCCGAATGGGCCTCCTACCACTGGTTCGACAATGGCCCAAAGTTGCTGGAATTGCCGGCTGAACTGTTTCTAGGCCCAAAATTGGGTGGTCCAAAACTGGGTTGCTACTGCTGGTAACCCGTGCCTTGGACTGGGCCTGGCCCAGTTACCCAACGGGTAAGGGCAAGGTGGCACAATCCAAGGCCACTGCCAGGCCCACTGGGTTGCTGCTGCTTGGTAACCCCACTGTGGTCGGGGCTGCCACTGCTGGCCGCCGGTGCCGCCGTTTCCGCCGCCACCCCCGCTACCGGAATTCCGATTGCCGCTATTTTTGGCATTTCAATTATTTCCACTTTGATTTTACCACTGTTTCGTCCTTTTTGTCCCCGATTTTGTTGTGGAGGCTCAAAGTTGATGGTAGTGTCATTGGCTATCATGACGGAATTTGAAATGGTTGCGGTCTTTTTGGCGAAACCCGCCTCTTCAAGAATAAGCATTAAACGGGCTTGATAAAAAAGAGGTAGAGGATTGCTTTGTCGGATAAGCGTTCCCACGCCACTATACACGTCGGTAAGACCGGCAACCAATTGGGGAACCAATCGATTGTTGGTAATCGGCGAACCAATATTTTTGAGTTGATCCGTCAAGACTTTTAGGCGTTGACAATACGCCGATGCATTTGGAAAATCCACCATATCAGTGGTGGAGAATTGTTGCTCCAACGTGACGGCTTGGGAATTTTTGTTGTCTTGAAAAATATCCCACAGACGATTCCAAGCCTCAATTGCTGTAGAATCGGGTTCCATTATTGTATGCAACAAATCACTTGAGATAGTTGCATAAATATATGAAAGAATTGTGGCATCAAGAGTTTCTCAAAGTTCTTTGTCCTCGTCGATTTTTAACTCCTTCCCTTTTCCACCGGCGGGATTATGTGATGAATAACCCGGTGAGAACGGCAACATATTTTAAAAAGCTTTGCCCAAGTTGCATAGTGAACATTCTCCATCTCAAGAGTGATGGAAATATGTGTTTTGATGTTAGAAACGGTAAGGGAGGGATGAAAGGTGAATTTGGAGTCAGACATTGTGGACCGAAAAATGAAGAACAATAATGGAAGAAATAAAAATAGCGCAAAAAGATGGTGGTCGGCCAGTGGTGTAAGGTGGAGGATGGCTGAAAATTTGGAGAGATTTTTATTTTATTTAGGGTAGGATCTTTTCCCTAATCTTCTGATACCATGCAAGAATAATTAGTTTATTTTCCTCTCTTATTCTCTTCGAAAAGAGAGGGTAATATACCCCTATTATAACCATAATTTAGGCTAGACTTAGACTATCTAATCTACCTACCATATACAATTAATTCTTACTATCAATCACACTAATTACTAAATAATTATAATAAATATAATCATTTAATATAATTATTCTATCACTTTGTTGTTAATTAAGTCAAGCAAAAACGAAGGTCCATCAGCAATCATTTTTCTTTTTTCTTTTGTTTAGTGAATCATCAAAACACATCTCTTTGTTGGTATTTGATGTGTGATGCAACGCAATGTAACGTCTTAATAACATTATTAATTCAAAGATGTGCTTAGACACAAGTGCTGTTTCAGATTGATCACGACATTACATTGTTAGATATTTAACCATACTTCTGTACTATATACCAAGATTAAATTAATACACAATTTAAGAAAAAGGTATAAAAACATATGGGCACAGCGTAGTACAGAGAGAGGGGACGGTACTCGGTGAGCACGGGTACAGGATACCCAGATACCCGATCGGAACCGAGACTAACGGAATTGTTCCGGGTAAATATATTATAATAACGGGTAGGTTCCGGGTAGTAAAATTAGGAACCGATCAATGTCGGGTCCGATTCCGGTTCCGGTTCCGGCAAATAGAGACAGGGTACCCGGAACCGATACCCGAAACCTATGAAATATTAAATATTTTTACTTTTTTAATTCCATTATTTTTTAGTTAATAATAATAATAAAAAAGGTCATAATAACTCGGCATTTCACAATTTCTGCTCTAAACAAGGCATAGTTTTCCATTTTTCTTGTCCCTATACTTCCTCCCAAAATGGAAAGGCTGAACAAATTATACGCACCATCAATAACTTGGTTCACACCCTTCTGTTTCATGCCTGTCTTCCACTGCCTTTTTGGGTCTATGCTGTTAAAATTGTAGAATCCCTTCTTAATATTTTACCGACTAACACTCTCCAAAACAAGACCCCTATCGAAATCTTATACCGTAGGTTCCCATCCTATGGCCATCTCCGTATTTTCGGCTGCTTATGCTACCCCAACATAGCTTCCACTGCACCTCACAAACTTGCCCCTCGCACGATGCCCCGTGTCTTCGTTGGTCTCTCTCCTACTCATCGGGGCTACATGTGCTATGACATTGCCACTCGCAAAATCATCGTCTCCCGTCACGTCACCTTTGACGAGACGACCTTTCCTTTTTCAAATCTCTAAAAAATTCAGACCACCGATTACACCTTTCTCGATGAACCGAGTCTGTCCCCGGCTATCCAATCTCTGTACCACCAGCAGCCCACTGTTTCGACAGAGCTTGCGCCAGCAGCTCCGTCCCAGCCACTGTCCGACACTATCTCCGACCAAACACCTCCCAGCTCTCAGTCTCCTGCCCATCCAAAGCCCTGCGCTCTCCGGCTACGTCTCCCCGCCCTCCAAGAAGCGACTTCTGCTTCCTCCGAACCCGACACGACCCATAGCCTCCAAATCCAGACCACCCACTGCGCATGTAAATAAGCTAAACAAAGTACACTAAAAGACACATATCATCAAAAGACAAGCTACAAGAGACTATAAAGCAATAGTGTGCCTATTAGTATGATAGGTTCAGCAGGCCTACAATAATAACACTACCACTACCAGTTTGCAAACGTAAGTAGGACTACGCTTGACTACCCACTACCATAATCTGTGTCCTTCACAACCCCCTATCTAAGGTCATGTCCTCGGTAAGTTGTACCTGCGTCATATCCCGTCTAGTCACCTCTCCCCAATACTTATTCGGTCTACCTCTACCCCTCATGAATCAGTCCATAGCCAACCTCTCACACCTCCGCAATGAGGCATTTGTGTCTCTCCTCTGCACATGCCCAAACTATCTCAACCTCGCTTCCCGCATTTTATCCTCCACCGAGGCCACTCTCACTCTGTCCCGGATATCATCATTTCTAATCCTATCCCTCCTTGTATGTCCGCACATCCATCTCAGCATCCTCATCTCCGCAACTTTCATCTTTTGGATGTGCAAAGTCTTGACTGATCAACACTCCGCCCCATATAATATAATCGGTCTAACCTCCGCCCTATAGAACCTGCGTTTAAGTTTTAGTGTCACTTACCCGAATATTTTTCAAGTCACAGATTCAAATAAATTATTACTCAGAAAGTGAGAGCAAGTAAAGGAGAAATTGAGGGAAAAGTGAGACCAGAAATCTGTAGAGCATGTGGACCTTAGGAAATTTTTTGATGTAAAGTGAACCCTTTTTGCATAGATTCTGCTGAAAGGTGGAAAAGGTTATTTTCCTTTTTGGATTCTTATAAGCACTTATCTCTAAACAATACAAACAACAATTGACCTGTCTCTGTGTCTTTATAAACTCTGATTCACGTGATGTTCATCAGCACAAGCTCATGCTAAATATGCTTGGCCATAAACCATCCAAATTTACTAATTCAAGAAATATATTGAGCACTAAAGCTATTTCAAAATGCAATGAAACGTAATCTTTTCTCTGATTTATGTGACAAATTTGACTAAACTCATAAGTTTAAAAAATAAATAAATTTGAAACTTTTAATCTTAAGCATGCTATACCATTCGTGTGGACACAAGACTTTAAAATTTATTATTTTGTGGGACTGTAAAATCTTTTCATTAAGGATGAATGATTAATTTAAGTTAAATCAGAGCTTATCTTTCCTTTTCGGAAAGGATTAAAATATAACAAAGGGAAGTAATAAAATAATTAAATGGAACGAATTTATGTGAATGAGTGTAAGTTAGATAGAAAAAGAAAAAAAATAGTGATAAAAGTTATATTACCTGTTGGAAAGTATTATTGGGTCGAGTCCACTCATAAGAGGTGCTAGATGATCCATGAACCAATTAATTATTTATCCATATTAAACTCTAGAGTAGCCTATATAAATACAATTATGTGTGTTTAAGAGGGGTTAATCCATCATATAAAGACAATTAAGGTTCACTCATAAAATATATCTCTGCATCATTTAGAGGATATTTAGGCTGTAGAAATATGGAGATTCATCCGCTTTGTGAGAATTTTCGACTACCGGTGACACGAGTCGTGGTTGCTGCAGATCCGCTTCCGCTATAGAGAAACCCGTAAGTATCCTAACTAGTATTTACACTTCAAAATACTACATTGGCATGAGAGTCATAGACTCGTGTTCCGATTGGAGACATGATCGTATATAATACATGAAAATTAGATTTTTTATTAATAATCCTGAATCTTAGTTGCATTATTTCATGTCTGTAAATGCCTAACTTTTTGCATGAAACCTTAGGGGTTTTATAGATCTCATCGAGATCTTTCGGTCGATATGTGGATCATATTTTTTGGCCTTGTAGTTTGTGAGATATTGAATTGAAAGTTTTAGAGTTTAATTATTATGAATTTAACCTCAAAAATTTAATAAACTCGTTTTATGCCATTGACTTGGGTAATATGTTATCCATATGTTTTTGAGAAAAATCAAATAACCCATTGTGATTTTCATCGAAAATTTGGGTAGAATTTTAAGAAAAATCCGCTAGGATTTGTGTAGAACAAAACTCATCATTTTTTTTTCATGTGGATCAATCTTTGGATGATTTTACTTTGATTTGGAGGCTTAATCAATTCTAAAATACATTTAGGATATAAATCGGTGATTTAATTGAATATGGTTTTGGCCGGAAAATTAATCCGTCGGAGAAGAAAACATAATAACTATTTTCAATTTTTGGTGATATTTTGAGCAATTGATGCTTGAAATCAATTCTAAAACTCGTTTGGGACAAAACTTAGTGTTTTGATTAGATTAAAATTGCCAAAAAGTGAAGAAAATCAAATAAAAACCTTTTTTGTGGCACTGGGTCGCGCCTGACCCGTGAATTGGGGAAGAAGGCTGGTTGCCCAGCTTGGATGAAACCCACTCTCGACTGAAACACGCTTCCTTAGAGTGTGGTTCACCCGGATATCGGAATTCCATGATTCTTTTTTAGTTTTGCTCGAATTAAATTTATGATTTTTCATATTTTTAAAATAATTTTTAGACGCTGAAAAATATTTTTTCCGTAATTAATTCCATTCGAAAATAGTTAATTCTGTATTAATTTATGTATGTGGTATTTGTCAAAATTAAAATAATATATAAAATCTATATATAATGCACAGAACATGTCTATGTTACTCACTCTCCTTAAAAGTTTATGAAAAATAAAAATTCTATTTTCTAAGTGAAATTTGATATAAATATTAGTTTTCTCCTTGATTTGTTCTTGAAAACGTATAAAAATTAAATTTTCAGATCTAATTAAATTATTCTATTGATATAGAAGTGTATCTAGAATAAGATCTGATTTTTTCTATTTAGTTTATACATTTATGAGTATATTCCACTTGTTTAATCAAGAAATAAAAATATTTATTGAAATATTTGGTGACTTAGCTTGAGTTGATATGATTATTTTACATTTAACATCTATCCTTAGATGATTGGGAACGTAGTGAACTTTCGGCTCTAGAATTTATGTTTATGTTTAGTAGCCCTGTCAATTTGTTAAAGCTACATTTATGTGTGTGCAAAAATATTAACGCGCGTGCTTTTATGCTAATTGTGAAATTTTGTGTTTTACAAATATATAGAACTTTTGTGTTCCATAAATACCATGTCTACTGCTTTATAGAATATTATTGTAGAGCTTATCAAAGGTGAAAAACTCAACGGTAACAATTATAAAATATGAAATTGTAATATGTGCTGAAAGAATTTTTTTTTATTGTAAATAATGTCATGGATAAAACCTATGATGCTTGAAAAAATTTCCTAGCTCGCATTTTGTTGCTGAGTTGTGAAAATGTCACAGGGAATTTTACTCATAAGATACCAAAACTCTGTAGGATATTCTCGAATATAAGTGTAGGGCACTTCGGTTACCAGACTTAAGGTCATAAGTTGACTAATGAGCACCAAGTTCAAGCGATTATCCATTTCCTACCTCAAATGTAGGAGCATATGAAGATGCACTTGACTCACAATAAATGTAATAATACATTTTTTGATGTAAGACAATACCTAGAGTTAGAAGAGGAGCGGCATGAGGCTGCCAAACAAGATGCAAAAGTGCACAAAATAATTTTTAGATAAAAAAAATGGGTTTAAACGTAAAATCATAGGAAATTGGAAAGTTAAGGCTCATCCAATAAGAATCCTAAAATGATAACCAAAAAGTCGATAGAAAGTCAAAAAAAAATGTGACTAAAGTGAAATGCTTCAATTGTGATCAAAATGGTAGTGATTGCACTAAGCATAATAAAGAACCTCATCTGAGTCATAAAAGGAACATCTTGTTCCTTACGCTAGTAATATATGTGTTGCTAGTTGTATTTTTTTAAAACTGACCATTCGTCGTAATTAACTTAGGAGTTATGTAACACATTGTGGGAGAAATGAAGGCTTTGTGAACTTTCAATGGGTCCCATATATATATATTATGGATATATGTAGGAAATGACGTTAAGGTTGTTAAAAGGTCCGTGTCATGTGGATTAGTTTTACGTTAAAATCAAGACTTTATCCTACATAATACTTTTATTGCTCCTTAAACTTTCAAGGATATTACTTTGTGTTGGTTTATTATAGTTAAGTTTCAATTGAATTTTTCATGACATTAAAACATAGAAATAACTTATTTTGGTTATGGTTTTATTAAAAAATGACTTTTTCTTTAATGGATTTTGGATATTAGTTCCTTTAATCCAATTGTTAGCTTCCTCAATTGTCTCATCACATAATCACTAGGACGATGTGAAATTTGACATGTTAGACCTGATAATATGGGCCTATGATATATGGATAAGCCCACTGGTAAATATTATCTATTTAAAAAAAACTAATAGAAAATCATGTAAGAACACCACCATCACTATTTTTTCATTAAATAGATTCATTCAGAAGTTGAATATCCATGAATGTGAAAATGTGACAAGGAAATTCTAATTTCATCATATTAATTGATAAATTTACTCATTTTGGTAATGTCTATTTGAGTCACATAATTTAAGTCAATTAGTTGCTTTAAGAAGTATGTGGAAAATATTGAAAATTAATTGAACAAATCAATAAAAGTATTGAGACCAGACGATCAAGGCCATGAATATGTATTGACCCCATTAAACGAGTTTTTATTTATGTATTATGAAAGTGAAATTGTTGATAAGTTGACTATTCCAATATTTCACAATAAAAGGTGTTGCAGAAATCATAAATAGAATGCTCCTTAGAACGATTACATCAGTGATGGCGCAAGTAAGTTACATATTTTCTATTAGAGATGTGTTGCACTAATTTATTGCCTACACTCTTAATCGTGTGCCAGCGAATCAGTTACATCTACAACATAAGAGTTATGGAGTAATAAAAATCTCAAGTATTTTGTGAGACTTCTGTGATGCACAACTTATATATATAATTTTTTCTTGGTATATTGGGCCTAAGAGGAAGCAAAAGTGTCTATATGAGATTCTATAAATTACGTATTTATGGAGCTACATCACAGTGAGAGCGTAACCGAATCCGACTAATGAAATTTCACATTTTTTGAGAATGAATAACCCAAAAGGGCGAGATAAGTTAAGACTTGTCTCCTTATGAACCTAAGGACCAAGATCAAATAGGAACCCTTCATTTGAGTGAGCGATTTTTTGAAGTGATGAAGGATTAATTTCTTGTCTAGATCAACCTTCATCTTCGGATGCGGAAGAAAGTGATCCTTCTCCGAGTGTGAGTGACACTAATCTTTTTATTTCAGATGGGAGTGAGATGAATCTTGTTCCAAGTGAGAGCAAGATGAATAGGTCTGGTCCAAGTAGGAGCAAAATTAATTCAAACAGGATTAATATGAGATTATATGAATCTCAGTTAAGATAGAGTGTTCCCCTACAAAATGAAAATGAGCCAAGAATTATCTCTTTTATGCCCTTCAAGGAATAAAATGAATAAATGCAATGAAAGAATAAATGGAGTCTAGGAGAATCAACCAAGTTTAGGAACTAGTTGATCTCCCAAAAGAATGCAAAATTATTGAAACCAAATGAGTTTCAAATGATAAACACAAGACTTGTAGCACAGCTGAGATATATGGCTCGATTTATTGCTAATGTAACAGGAGTGATTGACTATGACGAGTTTTCTCACATATTATGTAGATTCACTTCTATGAGCTTAATTCTGGCTATTGCTGCTAGCTTGGATCTATAATTGCATCAAACGGATGTAAAGATTGCCTTCTCTCAATGGAGAACTAAGTGAATAATTAATTTGAAGTAACTTAAGGATTTTATCCAAAAGGCCACAAACATATGATTTGTAGACTTTTGTAGTTTTGTTATGGCCACAAACAATCTTCAAGGCAATGGCATATACTTTTTTTTAGTGTGGTCAATGTTATTGACTTCACAATGATTCATAAGGGATCATTGCGTTTATACTAAAAGATCTGAGAGCAACTTTATACTTATGTCATTATATGTGGATAAAATATTAGTAGTTGAAAAATAATTTAGAGTATATACACAAGGTAAAGACCTTGTTATCGTCTCACTTGGATATGAAAGATATGGGTAAAGATGCCTATATTTCCGAAATAAAGATTTTGAGAAAACGTTTAAACAAATTATTTTTAAATGATTAAACTTACTAAATTTTGACCATATCAAAACTCAAATGAACAAAAATAATGCCTTGTATGCTAGACTGTGTTCCAAGACTTCAAAAAAAGATGAACAGATAAGTACAGTTTCTTATGCTATGTACGGTTGGTAATCTTATGCAAGATATGTTTGCTGGACTTGATATATGTTTCGCAACTAGCTTGTAGACAAATATAAAACCAACTTAAATCCAGCACATTCAAAATACAGTTAAAACGAATCATCAATTGCAATATGAGAACTTCTGATTATGCGCTTTGCCATAAGGCATGACATGAAACCGAGGGAATTTAATTGTAGAGGAGATGTGGACAAGTTGAGGTCCACCTCTGAATGTATATTATGCTCAATAATGATGACATATTGTAGACAATGAAAAATAATCACATGTAACATTATCCATGATGAGAGTTGAGATTGTAGCTCTCTCCTTAATAGTGCAATAGGTTGTTTGGTTAAAAAGGTTCTTGGATCATGTGTTGATGTTGTAGTTAGTGCTGAACTATTAACAGTCTTTGTGACCGTCAAGCTGCTATTTTGAGCACCAAGAATCTTAATTATCATCGTAAAGTCAAACACACTGATATTAAATTTAATTTTGTGATGACATGATTGCACGCAAAGAATTGAACATGAAGTATATCTGCACAAATAATTGCAGATCCATTGACTTAGTCAGATCCTAGAGATGAGGGTGTTTTTATTCATGCAAGATCTCGAGGACTGTGTGACTTTAATATAGAGTCATTGATTTTTAATTTATTTTTCCCAACGTTCATGTTTATTGTTTCAAATAAGTTTGATTTGCATACACTTATTATTTGAATAGTTATGTACATTCTTACTGTGAATGTTTATTGTACATTCATATTATGGAATGCTTATGGTGCGTTCTTTTATATTATTGAAAGGTATGTCGGGTAAATAGAGGTCAGCCTTCTCACATAGGTGACCGCCTCCATTAATTTAGTGTTGATGAAAGATGAGACGAGATCTTAAATAAATTATTATACGGATAATTTGAGAGCACGTGCCTTAAAGATCCTTAGCGTCGCACAAGTAATGATAAAAGGTTATTATAGTGTTTTTATGGTGAAAATAAGTTTCACCTAATCTACTTTGAAAGGCCAAATATGAGTTCATGTTTATTGAGTAGATCAAGAAACTCAGTTCAGATGCATATGATGTCTGAATATCATATGTACAACATTATCTTATGAGATAAAGACATACGCTTCATGGGAAAGGAGAAAATATTGTAGCACATGTTTCGTACCATGTGTGCAAATGTCAACCAAAAGGGTGAACATAAGTTTTATCTCGACTTATTGTTGTGTGAGACCCAAAATTGAGTACCCTCAGGACTCCTATCAATGGCTCAAAGCATTGATTCAATGTTCGTTATCTTAGCATGCTACCAAATGACCATGAGAGAATCAGTTTGGTGGAGCAGGACTAGAAAAGCGAGTTAGATACAAGTTGAGAGACTCGTGAGAAGAGAAAGATCATTTACGGAAACTCATTTTGTTTGTGTTTTCTGGTACCAGTTATGACTTATGGGTCATAATTGTGAACACAAGAACTATGATACATGAGATCAAACTGTGATGTATCAATGATCTAGGGCAACAAGAGGCTATATTACTTGATGATTTTCATGACGACAACAAGAGGCTATATATTCCTAACAGATGTATAGCAAAGTGCTCTCATAGTATGCTGGTTGCACGACCTATTTATCCAGTATGAATGATGCAAATGAGATTAAAAGGAAGAATATATTTTTCCTTAGATAGATGAAGCTTGAGCACTCCCTCATGTGAGTGAGAGATGTTCGAAAGTATTATTGGACCGGATTCACCCATAAGGGGTACTAGATGACCCATGAGTCCATTAATTATTCCTCCACATTAAACCCTAGAGCTAGCCTATATAAACACAATTATGGGTATTTAAGAGGGATTAATCCATCATATAGAGAATGATAGAGTTCACACATAAAATATATGTCTACATCAGTTAGAGATATCTAGGCTGTGGAAACATGAGTATTCACTTTGTGAGAATCCCCAACGATCGATGACACGAATCGTGGTTGATGCAGATCCGCTTCCACTATGGAGAAACCCGTAAATCTCCTAACTAGTATTTACACTTCAAAATACTACATTACCAATGATAAAATGCATATAGCGTTCGTTTGAATTCAAACTTTAATTACTCCCTTGCTATTTAAAAGTTACTATTTGCATATCTAAACTTACATACCTAAATTATAAGTTCTTTCTTTGTAATATTTTTGAAATACTAAGAATAATTTGACACTCGAACAATAATAGTGACAAAAAAGTTGGCACAAAAAAAGTTCCAATGTTCAAATGCCACATTAAATTGATATCTGTAATCAAGCATATGTTTAAACCAAGATTCGAGTTTCACAAAGATCATTAGCCGATTAAAACTTAAAACATAAGCGCTAAGTGCTTACATTCTCCCTCGAAAAAATCATAGTACAAGAAATGGATTTCACAACAATTCATATCTCTTCTCCTAAGCATCTACTCCCAACTCCAGAAGTAAAGTGTGGTTTACTTTATTAGCCACTGGACCAACAAATTGAATGGGACCTGTAATCACAAAACCACCAGAGATAGTGAGATAGAATGCTCCTATTTTTCGTAAATGTGTTGTATTAAGTGGCAGCAAGTTATCGGTGATAAGCACTAACTAATGCTTCACAAAGTAGAATCATAAACCAAAACCAAACTCAGCAAAGGTAAGGTGATTACAAAGAATATACCTGGGTTAATGTATCGGTTGTTAAGTGCCCATTCTTCCCGATTTGAAGCAAATTTCTTGAATGGGGCACCTGATTATACATTGCATAAGTCTTCTACTTGGATGCACATGAATGGAGTAGTCGCGTTCAGTAAGAAGAAACAATTTTGATAACTTCAGCATTGTAACTAAACATATATTAATCAGTTTCCCTCAGAATGAAGGAAACAAATGGAGCACCACAAGGAAAAGAATAGAAGTTAAATTATATCTGCAGAGTTCTAACCTTCAAGCTCAACCATAGCCTTCCTGATCACCGGCTTGAACTTGCCTGTATAATTGAATGCATTTTCAACATTTAAAAGTATGAAGAAAATGAAATGATGAAGCAAGGACTTATATATTGGGTAGAAAGTTGATGAAGGGAAGAACGAGTGTTGTACCATGTCTCCTCTCTACATCCATCAATGCAGTGTGTGCTGTTCCACCTACGGTCCATTCTTCAACTGGAGCAGCCAAATTACCGACCTTGTACACAAGGAAAATTAAGAGTGACTTCAATACAATAGCTGATGCGTGAATTCAGAATATTCTAAATCGAGTCACATAGGTCCAAATGATGACTAATTAGGGAAGTATAATAATGAATCTAATAAAACAATTTGTAACTAAACAATTTATAGCAGAAGAAACACACCGATGATATCAACCCTGTCTTCCCACTTTGAAGCAGTACTCCTGCACCATACCCCAATGCGTAACAGTATGTAGAATCGAAATTGGATGGAAAGCCACACCTTCCTTCATAACTGAGAAGTGGGACCAATTGTCAGTCCTAAGACCTCATTTGTATAATATGATGTTCATGGTATTACCCAAACAGAAACTAAAGCAGTGAAGGAATATGCAAAAAGAGTACCCGAAAAAGTGGGACTGTCCTTTAAATAGAGCATTATATGCACCCTTCTGCTTCCTCTGGTCTAACTCAGTTTCAACCATTTGAATAAGCATTTTCTCAGTTTCAATTTTGGCAACCTGCAGAAATACCACTTACATGTTTACCACATTCTGTAACACAGAGTAGAATGACTTTTACCATGATGAATTAATACCTGGACATTTCCGTGTGGATCTCTCTCAAGCAGCAGTTGTTCCTGAATTGCTAGGGGAAGCAACTCAAAGAGCACAAGACACTGGGGAGTAAGTTTCTTTTTCCAAACACCAACTTCATCCACAACATCATGTGCCAATATTTCATTTAGTTCCGCAATGAGTTGCTGAACCTGCACAATGCCACTAGAGAGTCAGAACACAGACAACCTGTTTCCAAAAGGTTTACTAGTATAAAGCAAAATAACAGTGTGACCAGGAAAAAGTTAGAGATGAACTTCAATTTGACGACATTAGGTCTATATGCTGTTTTACCTCAGGAATGAAATCTATAAGTCCTTTGGGTATGAGAATAACTCCATAATTGTACCCTGACTCTGCACGCTTGCAGACCACATCAGCAATGTAGTCCGCAACATTCTAAAGAGTCAGTTTTTTTGCAAATACCTGCCAAAATAGACAAGTTTGAGATATAGTTGGTTTGTAAGTTTGTTAAACTAATGGAATGTGGCATAAGCATTGTATAACTACTGACTAGTGATTAAAAATTGCTTCACTTTCTCAATGAGGCATGCCCAAGCAATTACACACGGTTGATTGGCTACATGTGCAGATTAAATTATCTTGGTTTCTTTCCTCCTCCATTCTTTTCAAATTTTGACACCTTGTTGTATGCATTAAAGTAAAAAGAGTAGACCACAAATCCCCTTCCTCCGAACCAAATCTTTGCTTTCCAATAAAAACTTCAATTGTGCACTCTTGGATCAAGAACATATTTCAAGCAAAAGGTGTAAACCGTTACAAGTCACACCAAGTGAATTAAATTTACAACGTAGAGCAACATTTCTCATAGAAAAATGCTAACTTTATTCATGATAAAGTCGTGTATTTTTCTTATTGACAAGAAACAAAGGTTTATATTTTCTCAAAAGATCTTTGGTGTGGAAGAAGAGTATTAAATTAAGAAAGATACCTCTTCTCCAATCAAAGTAATGTTTGGATGAGTTTGCAAAGCACACTCCAGGGTAATGTGTGAAGCAGAACGCCCCATGAGCCGCACAACTGTTACAAGTTAAGGGACAAGGTTATGATATTTCAGATGTATGCAAAAGCAAATAGAGGAGATAAATGAGCAGACAATAATTGCTCCAAAAGACCACAATGGAGTAGGAGGGAGACCTTCATTTTGACATTTAAACTGCAATAGCTTTTATGACTTAACACAATTATGTCTTATGAAGTCCACCGACATACAAGAGTTTTCAGATATTAAAATATACTAGAGCAGTGATGGTTAACACAGGATTATTTGAAGCTTTCTTATTTGAAATTTATGAGCAGTTGGCATAATAAAGTTCAAATACAAACATCAAACGAACAGAAGATGAATTCAATATTCCTACCAAGATGAAACTCAAGCTGGTAAGTATTGCAGTTAAAGAAATATTAGATGCTAGAAAACAGAAAGAAGCACAAAGTAATGACTATCACATGGTAATTCTTAGGAGTGTAATAGATATGAACTAGTAAAATTCATCTAAGGAGAAAGAACAGCAAGACAAACTCAGTTCAGGTAACCAAATACTCCAGCTGCATAAATATCGTGGAGACTCGCCTTTGCTTTTTTGCTTTTGCATTTATTGGGTATAGTACCAGTGATTTTTTCCAAACTAGGCGGATAAGTACATAGTATATAGTATATAACTGTTCCAAACCAGTGGAAGACACATGGCATATGGGGAAAGTGATCAAAATCCAAATATCTGATGTTACTTTAGAGTATATTTAGGCTCAAGAAACAATGCTATTTCCCGTATGGGGTAACTAGTTCAAGTGTTCAACTATCAGCCGCAAAAATTGTTCAACCAACCGATATTTAGTAATGCCAAAAGTCATAATTACTTAATGTAACCAAAAGTAATGACAAAAATAGCAAATGGATAAAGAAAAATCAAGTGAAGATTCATCACCAAGAAGCAAGTATTACTATGTTAGTGTAACATTCAAGAAACAGGTAAATTCTAAAATAATAGTGAGTAAGAACGAGAAAAAGAACGTTCAATTCTTCATTGTAAGCAAAGCAATTTATCAGATCTCATTCAGTCTGATGTTCTCACTGCCTCTCGGATCCTCCCATACACTACTTTTTCCCAATAGACTGCAACTCCATCACCACCAGGAACAACAAGAATATGCACTATTTCATGACAATGAAAAACTTTGCCAGAGACGGTAATAGCATTTGTAAGCGAACTTCTAGATAAGAGTGCAGATCTGTTTATGAGAAGAGCCAATAATTTTTTGATGACCGAGAAATCCGTCTGCGGCCATCCTTAGGACCAGCCGCAGCCTTGGAAACTCAGGGATAATGGGCCCGCCCCTCTACCTTCTCCACTTAATACCAAGCTTAGTTCGCATGGCTCAGGGCTCGAACATGTGACCTAAGTCACAAATCCCTCAACCTTTGCCACTTGAACTAAGCCCCGGGGCCCACAACCCATAGCCAATAATTCATGTAAACCAGATAGCTCAAATGTGATATTTTATCAAGGTATGCTTATATCAGTGTTCAAGCTCTGAACAATTTTTGTTTGGGGGGAAAGAGGGAGAGATGAAGAAGCGGGGGGGGGGGGGGGGGGCTAACTTGAATCTGAACCACTTTTAAGACTTTTGGAATAAAGGAGCACATTGGTCAAAATAATGCAGTGTAAACTCAAACAGACTAGAAAAGAACCATGTTTTTGTGATTCAATTTCTTAGGGAAGCATGTAGCTCAGGAAAAAATAGATTTCGAACAGTATTTTGATGTTGCTAAGAGAAAGTACAGTGATTTTTCAGTTCTTGATGAGTAAATTATGTTTCACGAGTGTTCTGTCATGGAATGCGTAGACATATGATAAGAAGTCCTATGATGGAGTTCAATCCCTCCATATGATAAGGCTAGTGAACTTACAATGATAGTATTTTCCTGTTGATCGAGCATCTATCATGACATTTCCAATCATTTCTGCATATATCTGTAGATTAAAATGGAATTTAGTATACATGAACCTTTACAGGATAATATGTGACCAACAAGATCATGCACTATTAAATTTAAAACTTCAAGCAGAAAAATGAGGAAATCAAACTGTATGGAAATATTATTGCTCCAACAAATCCAAAGAAGGTGGCACTTGGAAACAAACTACTTAATTTTTTCAAAATTTCTAGCATTGAGCATGTTATGCAGTGAGAAAATTGCTCTTCACAGAGAAACTGATCTTCTGTTGGCCAACCAAAATCAAATATATAACACTTATGAGGAAAATATCACGCCAACCACCAGAAGAAAGTTACGCATCAGGTACATGCCCAACAGCAAGGTTTCAGTTAGCAAGTATCTTCTGTTCAAGAGTCTAACACTCGTTTTTTAAGAGTCTAAACTCATAAATTAGTCTACGAGAGGGTAGCTAAGACTAGCTGATGGTAAGCCTGAAATATTAACATCATCGTGTAGATCACATTCATGCAGCTTCACTTTCTCTATACTTTGTTAGACCTTTCTTTTATACAAATGGAAAGATCTCCAATCTTCACAGTGAAAGAAAAAGGTGCTACTCAATAATTGAACTGACATATCCAAATATACAAAACTTATTTTTCAAAAAAAAAAAAAAAAAAAAAAGAAGAAAAATCCACAATAATTGAACTGACATAAATTTCTCAACGACGATCTAACCAAAAATTTCACAAATGACATTATGTCCTCCGGGAGCTTGGCCTCCAGACAACACCACTCCAATTTTCAAGCTCTGATTCATCGCAACATCCCCAGAATCATCAGGCACCAATGATACAGATGGTTGACCATATAAGCAAGGAAAAAGCTTTAGCAATCACCAAATCATCATCAGAATTATCATAAGTATCACTTTCCAGTTTGACAAGAAAAAAAGTGTGCAGAGTCTTCCGACAGTTGCCAGTTATAGGAGCAACCATTGGAAGAAGGAAAAGACCAGCCAAACAGGAAGCGAACTCAAAGCGAAAATCATTACAAAAATATCAAATAATCTGACGCTAATAATCATTGTACACCACTTAAACAGACCATGAAAAGTCATAAACAACAGTAAGATCCCAAAGAAGGCTCTATAAAGTTTATTTAGTGAAAGGGTGCAGAAAGACATAGAACAGTAAACTTATAGCATTATAATTTCTAAACTTCTTTTTGGAAACTAGTAATGTTGATAATTTATAAACTTCTTAAATCCAACTCTTTTCAAGATTTGTTCCTCCTTAGTTGGCGTTTGAAAAATATTTGGTTGAAGTTGAAAAAGGAGTATTTGGAAGTTGAAGTAATGTTTGGACATGCAGTTGAAAATTTGTGAATGAAAATCGTTACACTTCACTTGAAATACTCCTCAAACCAATATTTGAGTAGTTCTCAAATTCAGTATGTGCAAACACTATTGGTCAAACTATTATTTGCCTTTTGCTGAAGTCCAGAATTTGAAATACTGAAATGACACTCGGATGCCCATATTGGTCCTTAATAACCTTGAAACTATGCATTACTTCCCATAAGCACAGCGCAAGGGTCCAATATGATGCTAAGTTCTTATCTCAACAAAAAAATGAACAGCAATTCCACCTTAATCCAATGTTTGGGTCCATTGGTCCTAATAATCCTAAAGTATGCATTTTTCATCTCTAAGAAAACACAAACAATCAAGTATATGCTTTATTCAGATGAATGAATCGAACATATAGTCAAGAGATCATGCAGACAGTATAGTAACTTGATCTATGACACAAACATTTTAACTCCAGAATTTACAGTGCCAAATGTAGGGAGACTGTTCTTTTCAGAAAAATAACATAAACTTTCAGTTTTTTCACAAGATAAAGTAAAGATAAAGACACAAACTTTCAGTACAATAACTGATGAATTGAACAGAAAGACTAAAGATCATGTAAAACACTATATTAACTTCATCTATTACAGAAAAAAGCATAGTTACCCTGGACTATACAATTAAGAAAAAATGCAGAACAGTAGAGTAACATGATTTATCCCAGTAAAAAACATTGTTACTCAATAATATACAGAAAGAGTTGATGCAAAATCATATATAACTTGATCCGTTGTAAAAAATCAATATAACCCCAAAATATAAAGACGCAAACTTTCAGTTGAATAACTGATGAATCGAACATAAAGCCGAGATCACACAAAACATCATGGTGACTTGATCTATCTCGAAAAACATTGTAACACATGAATATACATACAGTAAAACTTGATCTATTACAATTAAAGCATTGTTTTACAAGAAAAAACAGTTTAACGAATGCAATCAGTACAGTGACTTGATCTGCTTCAGTAAAAACAACCTTATGCAAGATTATATAGTTGCAACTAACTTGATCTATTACAGAAAAAAAATTGTAACCTTGTAACACACAGTTAAACAGGAATGCAGTACTTGATCTATTACGGAAAAACAATGGAAAAAAATCCAGTTACGAAGAATACAGAAAGGAGACCTGGATGACCGGCGGCGGCCTGATAAGGATCTTTATAAAAATAAAACATAACAAACATAAAGAATAGAACAAAACAAAAGAAATCTACAACCCGGATGGATCACAGTACTGTTAGTACCTAAGCTATGTCCAACAGAGAAAGTATACAGGATTACTGAAATATTATTAGAGAGAGATTTTTACATTGCTTGGTATTTCGTGTTCCAAGACTTGTTTTTACAAGTGAATGAGAGTACCCTTTTATAGGTGAAGGCGGACTTCAAATCTGATTACAATTTACAAAATAAATAGTAAACGAATCTAATAATTACAAAATGACAAACAACTTTACATAAAGTAAAAAGTAAGATAAGAGGGAATCTTATATTTTGAGAAGAAAACAAGAGACTTTATTAAAGTCGGAAAAAGCTTTATTAAAGCTAAAAAGGACATTTGTCCTAACCGGCCATTATTGAGTCATTGTGGCCCACCACTAATGTCATTTTATTCTGACATTTTTGATTTTCCTTTCGAAGTTGTTTCTTCCTTCTTAGATTTATGCTTTTGTTGTATAGCCTCTATCAGGCTGTCGAACAAGTCTTCTGTGGTTGGTTGGTAGGTATAATCTTCCAACGGCTGTGATTCTCCCGCTAGGCAAGCATATTGGTTGTCCTCCGGGACCATTGATGCAATAGATGCTTCCGAATAAGGACTGTTATCTACCTTTGCTTTGGAATTTCTTATGAAATCTTCTTTTACCTTATCAAGGTATGCAGTCATAAGATCTTCCCCTGATGCCTGAGGATTTCTGACCTTAATAGACTTTTCCAATTTGAAAAAAAAAGATGATCCATCTTCTATGGTTTTCTTCTCCATATGATGGATATTTTTAAAGACTTTTAACCAACGAATATATGTCTTCTTCTAATTGCCATCCATAATGGCGAGTTTTGTCCTCTGGATCTTTATCCAATAATTTGGACCAAAACTTACAAAGGAATTTATTTTTAAGACATATAATGCCTTGCTGATTTCTTCCTGCTTCTAGAATCCATTTCCAAATCCATGGAATACATGTCTGCATGAAGAAAAATAATGAAGCGGATCCTTCGATATAATCAGAAGGATTTTCTGGGGTAACACTGGGTGTTACTTCAACCCATTCCTTGTAAAAAGCCATATAAGGCACCTGTAAAACCTGAATTTCAGGTCCAATGACACTCCACCATGGGAATATTCAGGGAGTAATAAACCATTCAAGCTACTTTTAAAAATTTCAGGATTAATTTTAATCCATCAAGACCATGATTATGATTTTCATAATAGAAAACCTATGTAAAAGCATTGCTATAATCATAATAATTGAATGTCATCTTTATGGTTGTGCGAGGAATTATAAATTCCTTTGATCGAAATGGGCTAATTCCCCATTCATAAGGAGTTATAATCTTCTTAAGATAGAATTTTGAAAAAATTCTTTAGGCTCCAGGCTTATTATACGGGAACGATGTGATTTCAGCAGTGCTAGTTGCAATGAGGATATACTCATAATACATCATGTTCTTTCCTTCTGGGAAAAGATTGCAATAATTTGGACCAAAACTTACAAAGGAATTTTTTTTAAGACATATAATGTCCTGTTGATTTCTTCCTGCTTCTGGAATCCATGGAATACATGTCTGCATGAAGAAAAATAATGAAGCAGATCCTTCGATATAATCAGAAGGATTTTCTGGGGTAACACTGGGTGTTACTTGAACCCATTCCTTGTAAAAAGCCATATATCCTCATTGCAACTAGCACTACTGAAATCCAAGGATCATTTAAATAATTTTTGTCTTCATGATGCAGGTAGAGAATTGTCTCTTCATGACCCTTGACCAAATATTGGTCTCTGTTTTCTTTCTCCGATTGTTGGAGTTTCTGGGCATATGAGCCTTGTATTTGACTACTAGAAGAGCTTTCTTTGTCCATGAGTATTACTCTTGGAACATTTTTGGAAATATTATTTCCAGTAGAATTAGATCTGCCAGAGCCTCGACCCGAGCCTCTGCCTCCTCTACCCCTATTAGGAGTAGGTGGTGTCCATTTTGGACGCATCTTATTCCTGCAAATATTCACGAGTAAGAAAGTCAGGGAGTGAATTATTTTTTCCTTTCAGATATTGAATCTCAAAATCAAATGGGGCTAAATGAGCATGCCAGCAAACATTTGTTTGAATACATCATGCTTAAAATCTTTTTGAAACATAAATTTAGCCGCATGACAATCAGATCTTATTAAGAACTTAGTGTTGTAAAGATCATCTGGAATTTCAGGATACATTTTACTATAGCAAGAATTTCTTTAGCTATAGTAGCATAGTTCTTCTGACTATTAGTCCATTTTCCTGAATGAAATCTAACAAGATATTCTTGTTTAGTCTGGGGATTTATTTGTTTAAGAATTTCCCCATATCCAATGTCTGAGGCATCCGTCTCAATGATCTTTCCCCAAATTGGGTTAGCAAGCATAAGACATGGCAAAGCTTGAACTTTTTCTTTAATCTTTTTAACTGCTTCAGTATGGGCATTTGTCCACGGAGTAGCAGTCTTCTTTAACCTATCATATAAGATAGCTGCATCAACAGATAGATTCTTGTAATAAGGGGAAATATAATTTAAACTCCCCGAAAACCGTTGTAATTGGGTTTTATCAAGAATTTCATTTGGAAATTTCGAAGCAAAATCAATACTCCTGGTAATTGGAACAATGTTTCCTTGTTCAATATTATGACCAAGAAATATAACTTTTGTTTGGAAAATATTCATTTTAGGTTTAGATATGACTAACCCATTAGTAATAATAATTTTCTTGAAAATTTCAAGATGTCGGACATGATCCTGTATAGTTTTTGAAAAAACTAATATGTCCTCAATATAAACAATGATAAAATCACTATATGAAGTAAAAATATCATTCATGACATGTTGAAATTCATATGGGCCATTTTTCAGCCCAAAAGGCATAACATTCCATTCATAGTGTAAAGACAGTTTTATACCTATCAAATTCATGAATCTGTATTTGCCAAAAACCTTATTTTAAATCAAATTTTGAGAAGATATTTGACTGATATAATCAGTCAAGGAGATCCTTCTTATTAGGTATAGGATATCTAATCCATTTTAAAACCTTATTAAGGGGTTTATAATTAATAACCAATCTTGGAACTCCTCGCTCCTGTTCAGCATGTTTATTAACATAAAATGTTGTACAACTCCATGGGGAGCTTGAAGGTCTAATTAACTTCTTGTCTAGAAGAGTAGAAATTTCTTTCTTGCAGATTTCCAGATATTCAGAATTCATCTGACAAGGTCTTGCTTTTGTCGGAATATTCTACTCAATAAAAATATCATTACAAATAGAGATAGAAAAATCATGCTCTATTCCTTTTATTTTATCCTGTAATTAGGATTTTGCAGCTGATCATTGATATTATAAATCATTAATTCTTGTTGCAAGTAATCAAGATGCTGTTTTTTTTTTTTTGCACTAGACTAATTAATATTTTTGCCTTTGGTGTAGAAATCCAGGGAAAGGTTATTAACTTTTCCTCAAAGGTACCTGTAATACCTTGTCGGTCAACATTTGTGAGAGGCATAATACTATCAATGAAAGGTATGCCTAGGATTATATCATTAGCTAGATTTTTAACTAAAATGAAAGGTTTCTATGCACCTTTTATCATGGCAAATATAAGCACCTGACAATTTATAGGAAACATCTAATTTGCTTCCATCAGCTCCGGTTACTCTACGCGTGGTCTTCGTAAAGTACTTTGTGGGGATAAGTCCCTCCCGGATGCAATTAAGATCTACCCCTGAATCAATTAAAGTAGGGACACTCTTGTACATTTTACCTCTATCAATTAATAAATTGATACTAGTGATCCATTTTTGATGGGAATGCTCCCAAAAAGTCTATTACCTTCATGTTAGTAGAGGAAGTTGGTTGATCAAGAATAGGTGTATGACCTAGTCTTTCTGATTCTAGATAAGTAAGCCTATTATCCAAGGTAGAATAATGTTGCTTAAGAAGAGCTAGTTCTACTTTGACATCATGAATCTCTTTCTTCAGTTCCTGAACGGTTAGAGGATTATTTGGATTCCTCTTTTTCTGCAATTCCTCAAGAATTAATGAGAAATTATAGAGTTGATCACTCTTTGGATTGGCCTTTTGGGGGCATATGAGGAACTCTGTCCTTTTCATTGGCTTTGAGTAGAACCTCAAGAATTTGAGCTCGTCGGGTTTTATCTAGAACAAACTCTAGAATGTCATCAATCTCTTCTCCATTAATGACATTACTATTAAAATTAGAAAATTGAGCTTGGAGTTTATAAAACTCTTCCTCGGTATCCTGATCATCATTAATGACCTGACATTTGTCATTTGTACATGCACATGAACCTTCATCTTCTGTCGAAGAAGAATTCAGATCATTATAATCAGAACTTATAAAGTTATCTGAATCATTTGATTCTTCCGACGAAACCACTATCTTCATTAAGGCATCTTTCATGGTATCGTCAATATTAAGATTCTTAATCTCATCCACCTTCTTGTTTTTACACTTAATAGCGTAATGACCTTTTTCTCCACATTTATAGCAGGTAGGATCCTGCTTCTTCCTTTTAGGGATATAACCCTTCCTTTCATTTCTTGGCTACCATTTTTGTAAGTCAGATTTGTACTTCTCACAGTTAGAGATGGGAACGGATCGGATCTGGACCGGATCCTACTACATCCAGATCCAGATCCGAATCCAGATCCATCGGGTTCATAAAAATCAGATCCAAATCCGGATCCACTGGGTCCACAGATCGGATCTAGATCCACATGTAAAAAAATTTGCCTTGCTAAGAATTTTTTTTGAACTGACAAACGATTTTTACTTAGCTTTTTACTTAGCTGACGGTTTACTGTGTTTCAATTTTGAAATTTTCATATGAGATATTTTGTTCGTTGTCTCTTTTTGATTGTGAACTATTAATTGAAAATGTTGGACAATAACAATAGTTGTGGAAAATGCTGACTAGTATTTCCACAATGCAGACTTGCATGTGTTTGGAATCTTCACAAATAAAGTGAATATAATTTTAACTACTTGTCTATGGAGATGTTAGTCATTCACTAATATAACATTGATTTTATTATCGAAGTTACCTCTTTATTTTTTGGTTTTTTAGTTAACACGGGGATAAATTAAACTTGTTTTGAGAATTAAACTTGCAAGGATGTGCTTAGCAATTTTAAGAAAATACTTATAAAATTACATTCTAGGTTATGAATATATTTAATAAAAAACGGATCCACTGGTCGGATCTGGACTAGATACGGATCTCAAATACAAGATCCAGATCCAGCTCCAACTCCGATCCGGATCCGTCGGGTCCAAATTTTGAAGATCCATATCCTATAAAACGGATCTGGATCCACCGGATCCAGGATCCACTGCTATCTCTACTCACAATACTGTTTTTATGAGGCTTCTCATAATTTCTTCTCTTTTCCCCACATTAGAGGATCCTGCATCTTTAAAACCAAGGCAAAATTCTCCTAATTGGAGTTTTTCCATCATTTTTTGCTTTTTAAGCTGTTTTTGAAGCTTTAGGTCATTACAAAGGGCTAATCCTTCTTCCATGCATTTCCCAATGAGCTGACCATATGAATAAAGATTCCATCTCCCGAGTCTTTGGAGAGGTTCCTCTTAATCTTTTCTGCAAATAGAGAGGGGAGGTCATCTATAAATCTGGCTTTCAAGAAATTGCTATTTGCTTCTGGGAGGTTTAGGACTCGACTAAGGAAAATATCCTTATACCACCTAAATGAAGTTAGGGCGGGACACCTATGATTTTGTAAAAGGGTCCTAATGTTATCATAATTGGTAGAATAGTTACCAGTAAAATGATCTAAAATGGTGAGAACAAGGGTCATAACCGCATTGGGTCTGACTTCATTACCATCCTGTTTCACAGCACTATAAATAGAATTTTTTTGGTTTGGGGTAAGATAATTATCCCACCATGCTTTAAGCTTACCAGAAAATTCGACAGTTATCATCTTGACTATATGATTGTCGGATTGGTTGTTACCCTTTGCTGCTGCGGCATACATGATCATTTTATGGCAAGTTCTAAAGATTTGACTATTAGCCCCGCCATCTATGTTCCATTCAACAATTTATGTGCATGTATAAGCAATAGGCTCATTTTTGTAATTGTGTTCTTCTATAAGAACATACATATGTGTAGGCCTTGGGTAATAATAATTTTCTGAGTTGAACTTGGGTATCCATTTATCCTTTCGTAACGCAGTAATTTGCGCCTCATCATCAGTCTCAGATAATTTATCAGTACTAATCATTTTAATACCTGGTGTAGAACTACTGGTACTTGAAATATTCAGATTAGTCTGGAATTTTGAAAATAACTCTTCCAAATCACCTATTAATATATCTGATGGTTTTTTCGCTAGGTGAATACCTTTCATAGAAGGAGGCTGGAGATTAGCTGGAATTTTCAGAGCTTGTGAAGGCTTATCAACCGTAGCATCCATAGTAGCCTTTTGGTTCTCTATGAGAGATCTGAGTTGGTCAATCTTGTTATGTAACAAGTTCATTTGTTCAGTAATAATCTTCAAAGTAATATTAGTATGGATCAATGGTAGGACCATTAGGACAGATCTGTAAAATCAGCTTCATATAAGGCTGAGCATGTAAATCATTATTACTCTGGTCCTTTTTTAATGAAAATGGTTCATCTGGAGGATATATACTCCTAAGGACTTTTTTGGAATCTAAATGTCATTGTCTTTCAATAATATCAAGACTAGGTAAGGCATAATCTTGAACAAATCGGCGGACAAAAGGTTTATAATCCTGTTGTTTTTGTAACTGGTCATAAAACTCGTTTTTAATAACAAGTTGTTCTTCTTTATTAAAGAAAGCAAAAAATCATTTTCTGAACAGAGAATATTCTTCTCTAAGAAATTCTTTTGAAAGAATTTTCGTAAATCTAACCCTGGACTATAATCCAGAACAAAAGTGCTTTTACTATTGCGACTCATTAAAATAATCTCCAAAACCCATTTCAGAAGGGGTTGGATCAGTCATTTGATCTTTTTTTATTCCTATAGGAATTTGAATATCTCTTATCTTGATTTTATCAATCTTCTCATCCTGAGAGATTTCGGAAGGAGTGGTGACTTTATACAAGTCATTAATATGAGAAGTAGACGCTCTAGCATTAGAACGTCTAGGGATGTCATCTAAGGGAGAAATATAATAATGAGATGACATGGACTTACCTAATTTAGGTAATTGTTTTGAAAATTGGAGATGGATATTACCATCGGTAGTTGAACTACATGAGCAATCTGAGTGTCTATCCTAGGTTGGACAGACACTGCTTTTTCAATTAGCCAATCTTCTGGGTATTCAATTCAATCCCAACTGATAGGTCTTCTGGTTGTTATCTTAGACCTTTTGGCTAGGTTGGTTTCTATAAGAACTGTTTGTCTATCTCTTTTATCATCCATAATCTTACAATTAGAATTCATAGTGTCTAAAACACAGAAATGGATATGATAACAAATACACATGACTTCTGTTTCAGACAAAGATAAAGTAAGATTTGGTCTGACATCAAAATAAACTGGGCCATAAGCCAGACTGGATTGCATAGCACCCATAAGAGATTGTTTCCAATTTAAATTTCCAGCATCTCTTAAAATAGTCATAAAACTTTCAGGTAAACCCTTTAATGTTAAAGGTTTAAATGCAATTTGCACTAATCCAATATACAAAAATTTATAATGTAATTTTTGATATCTTTCAATATCAATTTCAGAAAATAACTGTATAGTTTTTTTCCTGATTATCCATTTGGACAGATTTCTTCAATAGTTTTTATAATATGGCGATTTCGCAAATTTTCAAATATACCGAAATTATAAATTTTCTTAGTGCCAACAAAAGGAATAGTCCATTTGTTTAAAGCATCTAGCTGTTGTGGAAGTTCATACTCTTCCGATTTAGCATTCTTAATATTGTGTTTATAATTTCTAAAAATATTCATTATGAATAAAATTATCGTCTGCGAATACTCTTTGAAAACATTCCAGCTAGCTAGGAAAGAGTATTTGTTGAACTTTGTAATCCTCCCCTCGTGAGTTAACTTTTGAAGTTGAGTTACCTCTAAAATTCATTTCTTTATACGGTATTAGGCAGGACCCATCTCACCCGATATTAAATCCCAAATTAAATTATTCACGCTGATAAATATACACATTAGGTATACATGGTATACACTGTCCAGCCGTGTATACCATGTATACCAACTCTCGGTTTCTCTCTTTTCCTCTTACCATATTTGTGGTACACTTTTACCATAATTGTAGTATTCTTGTACAAGTATAATTAGGAGATTAGTTGTATAGTAGGAATAGGATTTACCATATTTAGAGATTGTAAATTGTATATAAACATTTTCATTAATGAAAATAATCAAGAAATTATTTCTTTCATGGTATCAGAAGTCTAGGTCTCACAAAAACCTTACCTTGCTTCCGCTTCTCTCGGCTCCAATACCGAGACCCTTCTCGGATTCCGGCCAAAATTATTCCTCCTCCCTTCCCAAATTTTCTTCCTAATCCTTCATTGTTCTTCCGTTATGTCTATGTCGAAGAACATGTTTCATCCTGCCCTTATTGTTTCCAATATCAAGAACCACATCCCTATTGTTCTTAAGATGGAAAACGTCTTATATGCGACGTGGGCGGAATTGTTCAAATTCACGCAATCTCTCATCAAGTCCTCTATCACATAATTCTTCCAACTATCCCTCCTTCCGCAGAGGATCCTCAGTTATGGATTACTCTTGATGCTACCGTCTTTCAATGGATTTACTCCACTATTTCTACCGACCTTTTACAGACGATCATTGAACCAGACACTACGGATATGGCTACCTGAAATAGATTGCGTGATATATTCCAGGATAACCAACACTCTCGTACTGTCACCCTTGAGCAAGAATTTTTCCAAGTCAGCATGGAAGATTTTTCGAATGTTTCGGCTTATTGTAAACGACTCAAGGAATTAGCAAACCAACTCCGTAATGTCGGAGCTCCTGTTACCAATAATCGTCTTGTTTTACAAATGGTTGCACGCATATAATGCGTTGGAACTCTCCTCCGTCAAAGTAACCCACTTCCACCTTTTTATCAAGCCCGTTCAATGCTCACGTTAGAAGAAGCCGGCTTGGCAAAAAAGGCGGCTACCGGCGCTAGTCATGTGGTGATGATGACGTCCTCTGATAGTTCTCAAGATTTTGTTGATAATTCAGACCAAAACCGTACTCACGGTGGAGGCAAGAAGAATTGAAAAAATAATGGCAAAAATCGCGGTGGCAATCGTGGTAGTACCGGCGGTGGTGGAGGTGGCCAAAACAGTGGCGGTGGGCCTCGGTACGGTGGGGTGGGCCGCAACCCAACTGGTCCCAGCAAAGAATATGATAATGGGTTGTTTCTGAAATTTTGTGATGCTAATGGCATAGTTTTCGTTTCTCTTGTCATCATACTTCACAAAATGGGAAGGCCGAGCGAAAAATTTGTACCATTAATAATATTGTCCGAACTTTATTGGTTCATGCTTCCGCACCCCCTTCCTTCTGGCATCATGCTCTACAAATCACTACTTATCTTCTTAACATACTTCCTACCAAAGGTTTGGCATATTCCTCCCCTCTTTAAATCTTATATAATAAGACTCCTTTGTATTCACATCTTAGGATCTTTGGGTGCTTATGTTATCCACTATTTTCGTCAACTTCAAGCACATTCTACCCCTTGTGTGTTTTTGGGTTATCCATCTAATCATCATGGTTACAAGTGTTCTGATTTATCGTCTAATAAAATCATCATTAGTCGCCATGCTATTTTTTATGAAACCCAATTTTCATTTGCAAAAGTAAGTAGTTCCAAGCCTAGTTCGTATAATTTTTTAGATGACGATGTCTCCCCGTATATTATCCATCATTTTTTGGACTTGTCCTAAAGGACATGAATAACAAATTGGAGTACTATGCGTATCCTTACAAGAAATAAAATCATTTTTGTGCAAAGAAGAAATAATTGACGACCCAGGATGACCCAAACGTGCATGCCATAAGGAAGGAGCTAGAGCAACAAAAGTAGATGGCAAGGCTTGACTCGAGAGACAAGATGCGGGCGTGATAGGATAAAGATCTCCCCTACTATTACATCTCATGAGAGGTGTCCCCGTCTTGAAATCCTTCAAGAAAACCCAAAAGAATCAAAATTAACAGAAACTCAATTATCATTGGTGAATTTACGGACAGACACCAAATTTTTAACCAAATTGTATATAAACGTGCCGAGTCTTACCATCACCTACCAGACGAGTCTTATGTCGCGCAAAAGAACCATCAGAATTATCTTTATGAGTAAAAATTCACATAGACCGAATAATATTAACACTAGAAGGACGGGGTACCAACTCCCACGTCTTATTTGCAATAAGAGCATCATATTCGTCGTGCATAGCCAATTTTCAATTCGGGTTATGTAAGGCAGACACTAGGTTACGAGGTAGAAGGGATTTAGAGACATTAAAATTTAAATTAAAATGTCTTTTCGATTTAAAAATACCTTGTTGACTACAAGTGACCGATATGTGACTTGGGGAAAAATTGAGTGGATTTTGGGAAGAACTCAGATGGGGGACGGGCTGGCCAACAGGCAGTGGGCCTGTTGGCCCAATAAAGGAGGCAGAAACTGAATCTAGACCGAGAGCAGGAGCAGGGGCAAAACTGGGCTGGATATTACGTATGCCGTACAACAGGTGTGTTTGTCATGATCCCAGGGTTGAGCACATGAATGCGCTCAAACGCATTATTCGATACATCCAGGAAACACTTGACTTTGGCTTACATTTATATCCATCATCGACGTCCACACTTGTCTCGTATACAGATGCTGATTGGGATGGTTGTCCAGTTACCAGACGCTCCACGTCTGGCTATTGTGTGTTTCTTGGTGATAACTTGGTCTCATGGTCCGCAAAGCGCCAATCTATATTATCACACTCCAGTGCAGAAGTCGAGTATCGAGGGGTAGCCAATGTGGTATTTGAATCATGTTGGTTACATAATCTTCTTTTGGAGCTTCATTGTCCAATTCAGAAAGCTACCTTAGTTTATTGTGATAATATTAGTGCCGTCTATCTTTCTGATAATCCGGTTCAACATCAGCGCACTAAACATATAGAGATGGATATCCATTTTTTTTGCGAAAAGGTAGCTCGTGGACAAGTACGCGTCTGTCATGTCCCTTCCAGGTATCAAATTGCAGACATCTTTACGAAGGGTCTTCCCTCGGTTCTATTTGAAGATTTTAGGGACAGTCTCAGCGTACGAAGACTGCCCGCTATGACTGCGGGGGTGTGATAAATATACACATTGGATATACACGGTATACACCGTCCAGCCGTGTATACCATGTATACCAACTCCCGGTTTCCATCCTTTCCTCTTACCATATTTGTTGTACACTTTTATCATAATTGTAGTATTCTCGTACAAGTATAATTAGGAGATTGGTTGTATAGTAGGAATAAGATTTAACATATTTAGAGAGTGTAAATTGTATATAAAACTTTTCATTAATGAAAATAATCAAGGGATTATTTCTTACACACGCTCTAGATATCCCGCCCCTGATCGTGAGGTGGGGGCGGAAGAATAAAAGAATCTCACATCGATGGTTGGTTAATGAAATGGGTGATGGTCTCCTTATAGCTCGTACTACATCGTGGGAAGATGATAATAAAATTTCAAGCTAGTGAAGCAATCGGTCATCTGAGCCATTTCATACTACTTAAGTAACTCATCCCAAAGAAGCATCAGCCTCAAACTATCCCTTCAATTAAGAATTTCAATAAATCAACAGAAGTTGAGAAACAAAATTACTCGAAGATTAACAGAGTCCAGCTTAACAAAGAAAAAAAATGGTATAAATTCCGACATCAAGTCCTTTTTTCTTCTGAAATAAATTTTACATATAGTACTGTATTTTCACAACTAAAAATATTTTTAGAAAGGAATATATATGAAAAAACATTGTAGTTTGAGGGGAAAAATGGTTGAAAATTCTCACACAGCAATATGGACCATATAATAATTAACGAAAAAATTAGAACTTACGCAAGAATCCATTTGCCATTGAGAAGAGTCAACGCTTCGGTAGGTGCTGGAGTAGGATTCTTCAGTTCAACGATCTCTGCTCTAGTTTCACTGGTAACACTCAAACCCCTATTAGTTCCATAAAAAGAATCCGCCAATTATTACTTCAACAACTCCATTTCACTAGGCTCCTTTGGTGGTTCTTTCTCCGCAACCGCCACTCCACTTGGCCTTATTTGCTCTACTTCTGTCCCCCACTCGTCTTCCTTGTCGTTATTTGTGGCTTGTGCTGTGAATTTTGGTTTTGGGTTTGTGAATTCTTTGATTGAAATTGATTTGTACAGTTCTGTTTTGATGGGAAATTTGAGATTTTTGAGGCGGGTTTTGAATATTGAGAAGTAATTTGAAGAGTTTTGCAAGGAATTTGATTGAGAGAAGAGATGGAAGCCATTATTATTAGTTTTTTACTGAATAGAGATGAAAGAAAATGCTATTTGTGAAATAAATGAGTGAAGAAAACTGGGGAAGCTTGATAGAATGAGTGTTATGTTAATGTATGATGCCGTTTTATGCGAGGGGTCTTGGCTACAGTGTAAAGACATAATTGCCCTCCTTAAATAAATCTCAATTGATTTTGCACCATGATTTTTTAAATTTAATTTTTCGTCTTCTTTTTTCTTTTTACTACTAAAAGTTTTGTCGGTCAAGGTCACTTTGATTGTTGTTCCATAAATATTAACCTGAACGTGCAATTTCATTTAGTAGTTAATCATTATGAAAGATTATAATAATCATATATTCAAAAAAACTTTAATTCAAGCTAACAAAAATGAATCATATTTGATTGTGGTACAAAAAAAATAAGAGAGATAACTAACATAATATTCTAAAAACTACTCTACTTTTTCGCCATCTAAATCTAATTTGGTTTGGTTATATAATAAAGATCTCTCTTTAGACATAAATGTACTTAAAATTGATTATTTCAATCACAATTTTATGAAAAATAACTTTCTTTAAACTTGGTGTGTATACCAATTAATTAATTTAACTACAATAGTCAATATGAAGTATAAAAAACTATTTTAATGAATAATATAAACAATTAGAAATAATACTTCTTTATTGTATGTTATGCTTTTAACATTCTCTTTTACATGTTATTCGGATAAAAAAAAGTGTCCATTATCTTATTTTTTGGGGTCAAAAAGAGTTTCCACTCATTAATTTAAGAAAGAATTAACCTTTTTTTCATATTTGTCTCTATTAAGTGTTATATGATCAAATTCCAATATATATTTAATTAGAGACAGTTTAGTCAAATTATCTATTTTTGTCTAGGAGTTAGCATTTTTTTAAGGGTGTACAAATGGCTAAGTGGACACTCTTTTTTATCCGAGGGTATGATTTAACATTGATTTTGTTTTCCTAATTACGTTTAACTGATCATAAATTCTTAGTATGAATTTTAAAATATTTTATTCTAGCATTTTATATTTTTATTTTACTCAACCATGATTAAGTTATAAAAATGTGTACTCCACATGTTATGTATTTACTGCCTTACTAGTTAAGTGCATAAATTGGTCATCACCAAATTTATTTCTTTTTTAATTTCACTACTAAAAAGAAGCTTTCCTTATTTAATTAATGTGAAGTTTCCAGACAGGGGTATTTAGGGGTTTCAACATATTTCGAGGAAGGAATGATAGTTGAACACGTAACTCTCCACTTCTAGAGCAAGTTAAAAGATCATTTCTATGTGTTTGGCGGAAATATGAGTATATGAACAAACGAGGAAAATGATGTGCGGCAGACATTTTGTCAATTTGCAGCAAACCAAGTATTAATGTCCAACAACATAAATGCTCTAAAAAAATTTTTTTTTTTTTTAATCCTTTCATATTTCTTTCTATTCGGATTTTCAATTCTCTATTTTTATACCAAAAAATTAGACATTTTAAGTGGTGGAGGAGATGATTAGATGAATTATACAGGATATTTTAGCTAGAATAATGTCCAAAAGTCTTAGTAATAGTATGACAATCAGATTAGGGTTTTAAACTAGTAAATGTAGTTTATAACTGCAATCACAGTCTTTTTCTTTGTGATAATGGATTCAAAAGATATACAAATATATCTTTTAATCTTTAATACAGATTTTAGGTTAAACACTTACGAAAATTAATTTGTATTTTTTAAAAAGGAAAATGTAAAATTTTTTTATTTGGGTAATTTTTTTTTGTAGAAAAAATTTTAGACCTCTATAAATTGAAGATCCTTCATTCTCACAATACAAATAATAGCATCCATAATGTAAAGGAATTTCGTTTAGGGAATATTATTCTCTCCATATTTCTTATACTTTCCTTTATAATATTTATTTTTTCATACTTAGGTCATTTGAGACAATCATGTTATAATATTTTTTTTGTTCCTAATTTATCATCGCTCAAGATTTGTCGTTGTTAATTTTGGCATAACTCCGTGTTATTTCAATTCCAACACCATATTTAATCTTTAATTCCACCTTCTTGTGCCTCGTACCAAAAACTCAAAATGCAGCTTCAATAACTCAATTCCTACTAATAAATTTATGTAACACAATCTATGAAATTATTACTAAGGTTATTGTTAACCGCATCAAATCTTTTATGCACAATTTTAGTTGCCCAAACTCAATTAAGTTTCCAAAACAGGGTAGAGCTATCAACAAATATATAAAAATTGCTCTAGCTTAGACAGATCCTTCATCTTTACATCTTTTCAAATGTCATTGATAAATATCGCAGCGTTCCTAATTTTTAAAATAGACCTTCAAATGAAGCTTGCCAATTTATTCTAGATAACTTTAAAATGCAATTGGCCAAAACTATTAGTGAATATTACAATATATTCACCATATAATTTATAATTAATAGTAGTGTATAATTATGGTAAATATAGGATCATTATTCTATTAGGACTCAACATTGTACACGCTATATTTATTTGTATTAATGAGAAAGACTCCCAAGGGAGATTAATACAATTCTACATGGTATCAGAGCCAAAATCCCTCCCTATCCTAAAATATAAATTCGGCCGCCCTTTCTCTTCCCTTTTCCGGCGCCAAACCGCCCGTATACCGCTGGTATACCTCTGATATACAGCTGACCAACCCTCCACTTCTACAATAAACCCCGTATACCTCTGGTATACTACTGATATACAACCATCTCACATTTTATATCTCTCCAATAGGCCGTATACCCCTCGTATACAGCCGATATACACCATGTATACGACTGATATACCCTATCTGCCAATATATACTACATGTATACAACTTACCTAAGCCGATATACACCTAGTATACGGCTGATACTGCCATATACAGCCTCTCTAAGCCGATATACACCTCGTATACGGTCAATATTGCCCCATATACACCTCGTATACATCTCGACCCCCTCCCCTTATTTTTTTTCTCTCACCTACTTTCCGGCAGCCATCATAGTAGAGAATAACCACGGTTGTGGTAGCGGCCAGCGGCGTAGGAGTGGCAGAGGGGGTCGGGCCACTTCAGCTTGCCAGCCACAACAGGCCCAACACCTAACGAAGTGGGCAGGCCCACTGCCCTACAGCTACACATGAACTGGGCCTCTAGTAGTTGTCCAGCAGCCTCCAGAAATAGTCCATAAGTTGCGGCCCAACATAAACCGTGGCTATAGCAGCGACCCAACAACCTGGGAGCACAGCCGATGGACCACAGCCATCAGGCCCAATTTCCAACAGCCAAACAGTCCACTCTAAGCCTTACCCAAACCAATTTGGGTCAGGCTTTCATGACATTACCTCTCCAACAGCCCGATAATGAATGGTATATGGATACAGGCGCCACGTCTCACCTCACCAACAATTCTGGTAATCTTCCTCAACTGCGCAATTTAAATAATCCTCAATCTATTATGGTCGGAAATGGTCATCGCATAACAATACAAGGGTTTGGCCACACATTAACCCCACCATCGCATCCCCAATTCTCCCTTAAAATATCCTATATGCCTCTTATATTATCAAGAACCTGATCTCCGTTAGAAAAATTTTCACCGATAATTCTGTATCCATCAATTTTGACCCATTTGGTTTTTCTATAACGGACCTATGTACGGGGAAACTTCTTACCAGATGCAATAGTGAGGGGGACCTCTATCCCTTCCTATCCACGTCCACTGCCCATATCACTCCTCCCACCGTTTTATCTATAATATCTCCATCAACGTGGCATAGTAGACTTGGTCATCTGGGTGCTCGTGTTTTTTATTCCCTTAGAATTTGAAATTTAATCCAATGTAATAAAGGAACACTTTCTCGTGGTTGCTCTTCTTGTCATCTAGGGAAACATGTTAGACTTCCATTTATGTCTACTCTAAGTATTACTTTATCTTCCTTTGATATTATGCATGCTGATTTATGAACTTCTCCTATAACTAACAACCTAGGCCATAAATATTATTTGGTGTTCTTGAATGATTTCTCTCACTTCCTTTGGGTCTATCCGCTTAAACTCAAATCTCAAGTGTTCTCCAAATTCCTTGAATTTCGTACAATGGTTAAAACACAATTTGAAAAAGACATCAAAACATTTCAATAAGATAATGGTCGTGAGTTCAATAATTTCCTTTTTCATAAATTTTGTGCGGCTAATGACATGATCTTTTGTTTCTCGTGCCCCCATACCTCCCCTCAAAATGGTAAAGCCGAAAGAATTCTCCGCACCATTAATAACATGATTCGTACCCTTCTTTTTCATGTGTCTGTCCTCCCTAACTTTTGGGTATATGCATTAAATTAAAAATGGTAGAACACATTCTTAACATCTTACCTACCCGTGCGATTCAAAATATGACACCCACCGAAATTCTCTACCGTCGAATCCCTACCTATGACCACCTTAGAATTTTTGGTTGTCTTTGTTACCCAAATCTGACATCCATGGCCCCCACAAATTAGCATCTCGATCCACTCTATGCGCTTTTCTAGGTTTCCCATCGAATCATAGGGGTACTTGTGTTATGAGCTATACACAAACAAAATCACAATCTCACGCCACGTCACGTTTGTTGAGTACATTTTCTCGTTTGACAACATCTAAAAATACTGAGTCACTAATTACAGATTCCTTGATGATTCGGACACCTCACCTCTAGTCCAAAATGCACTACACAACACACTGCATGCCCCCCCCCCCCCGGCACCACCCTCTCACGCTGACACTACCGGAAATCTGTCGGACCTTTCCCCGGGAGAGACGTCCCGTCCCGTCATCGTCTCCCCCACCCGCCGGCCAATCCTCCTCGCCGAACCCATTGTCACCAATTTCCTCTCTCTTGCATGTCGTGCCACTCTAATTAATAGCTTGTTTGGCCAAGCTTCTAAGATTAACTTATTTTGAAAAGTATTTTTTAAAAGTACTTTTGGCGAAAAACAGTTTGTGTTTTTATCAATTAATTAAAAGAAAAATACTTTTAAGCAATAATTAGTGTTTGATCAAGCTTTTAAAAAGTGCTTTTAAGTGTATTTTTTCAAAAGTGCTTTTCAAAAAGTGTTTTTGGGCAAAAGTTATTTCTTTTAGCTTTTGCTACTTTCCAAAAACACTTATTTTTTTCCAAAAATTTGACCAAACATCTCACTTTTTAAAAATTAACACTTATTAAAAAAATAAGCTTGGCCAAACAAGTTATAAAATTACTTTTAAGTAATATCACTAGTTATCACATTATGCAATTCCTTAAAAGTCCGGACTTTATATATATATATATATATATATATATATATATATATATATATATATATATATATATATATATATATATATAGTTTTAACACATATCATTCAATGGTCGTCGCAAACACTGCCAGGTGCAGATAAATATTTTTTCTCCAACTAGATATAATCCTGCAACACATGTGAATAATAAAGTTTGTCGTGAGAATTGCCATTCATAACCTGTTTCTAGTATCTCTGACGCAACTTAATTAGAAAAATATATATAGACGAAAAAGCAGCCAACTCATGCACTAACTCTAATTAATAACTTGTTCGATACAAAATATGCGGGGTTCCAAAATCTCTTATACGAAACTAAAATGAAACTTGAAAATAGCCAGAGAGGTAACTCAAGTTGTAAAGTTGTTAATCTATTCCACGTACATTCTAGGGTGCAATTAGGTTAAATTTTTCTCACCTCACCCTAAAAAGATAGGGATAAACGATTAAACGAAATTGTTATGTTTAATACTCCCTCCGTCCATTTTAAATATGCGGTATGTAGCATTATTGGAAATGAAATTTAAATAAGAAAAATTTACATGGCATGACTAATTATTAGTACCTAATTATATTTAGTAACTATAGTTTGTTTTAATTATATCTCATAGCTAAAAGTTATAAGTTAATTACCATCCATAGCTATACCAAAATACATTAGGTTTATGATTTGTATTTATCTCTCACTCTTCTCTTCTCCCTCGCCTCTCTCTCCGTCCCTCTCTCCGCCGCCGCCCCACTGCCAGAGCAGCGACGACCACCGACGACCATCGGAGGCTCAGATCTGGCCGGCGCTGGATCTAAATGGTGGCTCAGATCTGACTGATTCCGTTCTCAGTTCGGCGTCGGATCTCCAGTGATTTGATAAGTACAGGAAACAAAGAAGTGGATTTGCTGGTGACTGTTTGCTGCTCCGACAACTCCTCAGAGGTGAGCTCTGATGGTAGTTGATGGTTGCTGCTTTCGAGGTAGGGGATCGGCAACGGTGGTGTTGTTGGTGTAGGAGTGACGAAGAGGGGAAGAGAAGTAGTGGTAGTGATGTTGATGTGGCAGATGGCGCATGGGAGGAAGAGGACGACGGTTGTTGTTGTTGGTGGTGGGAGTGACAGTGGCGTTATCGATTTGGCTGGCGCCTCCACATCTTCCTTCTCCATGTCGTTGGTGATGGGAGTGATGGTGGTGTTATCGATCTGTCAGGGCCTCCAATTGATGAATATCATTCTGACGACGGAGTTCAATGTCGTATTTTATCAATCTGCTCGCCGGAGCTCACGGCGGCAAACAGAGGAGACCCATCACCGGATGCCACCACTGCCATCACCGGAGATCGGAGTGTATTTTATTTTCTTGTATCTCAGATTGAGGTGTATTTTATTACTTGTATTCAATTTTTTAGTGTATTCATAATTAGTATAAAATTCAGTGTATGGGGGTGTATTTTATTTCTTGTATTAGTGTATTCGTTAATTTTTAGTGTAAAATTTAGTGTTTTGGGTGTATTTTATTTTTTGTATTCAGTATTTGAGTGTATTCATTAATTTTTATAAATAAAGTGAATTTGAATACATCTTAATATTTTCTATTTTTTTGTTGTTGCATTTATGGGGTTTGAATACAATTGATTTTAAATATAATAAATTAAATACAATGTAAAAGCAGCTACAAATGAATACAACTAAGTTGAATACATCTTACTTGAATACAACTAAATTGAATACAGCTGACTTGAATACAATTGAGTTGAATGCATCTGACTTGAATACAATAATTTTTACTCGATGTATTCATGAATACACCGATTTTTACTTGTTGTATTCATGAATACAGCGAGACCGTTTTATGAATACAGTGAGGCTGTAGCAACTACAAAGTAGCTACACCCTGTAAATATAAAAACTATAGCAATGGAAAATTTAAAACCTCTAAACTATAATCATTTGTGTAAGTTTTTCTTTAAATAAACACTTTTAAACCTTATAATCTAAAATAAGTTAAAGACATTTGGGTGGGCTATCCAATAGACTAGCATACAGACAATTGGGATGGGCTGAGAGCTCATGGACAGTTTATGACAGTGAAGTTAAAGGGCCATTGATGGGCCGACTTTTATTCCCTTTTAGCTGTCCGGCCTATCAGGATCATTTGCATCATATGACCTTATCTGAGACGTTCCCATTAATTTAGTGAGCTAAATTTCGGCTTAGAGTATTGCGTAAATAATTTCCTGCCAGGAAGATTTAACTCATTGAACTAACTAGTGTCAAGTTTTAAATAGTAGATGTAGCAGGATAAATTCTGTTCTAATCGATCGAAAATTTAAGCCTATAGGCTATAGTGATGAAAGTAAAGCAAAGCACGATATTAGAAAGAAGAATGATAAGTAAAAAAGAAAACAAGAGCGTATTCATATTATTCGAGAGATGATTCCCCGTGATACAAAACTTTCTTGTGAAATACAAGTTTTGGCAAAAGAAGCTAAATGGAAGTTACGGTATATTTGTAAGTGGAAGGTAAGCAGTCTTCCTTGTCTGGTCTCTAGTTTAGTTTAAATGGGACTTCACTTGGGAAATTGGATATTAGGATTTTCTCTGAATTTTCAATCTTATTTGTATTCTATCATAATTGTATTTTATTTCAAAAAATATTTCTTGGTGGAAAATATTTTATTTATGGAAAAGTACTCTATTATATTTATCTTTTTCTTTGAAGAAAGTTTTGGACTTTTATAAATAGGAGATTGTTTCTTCTCATAAACAACACAACAGCATCCACAATGTAGTCGTTTAGAGAGATTTCTCTCAATAGTTTTTATGCTTCTATATTAGTTTTTCATACGTAGATCAATTGATCAAATTGTATTATAATATTATGTTTTTTAGTATATTTTCTTTCTGTTATGCGTTCTTTAATGTACTTGATTTATCTCACTTATCTGCGTTAGTTACTGCTTCTCTTTCATGATGCGATATCATGGCGTATTCGCGTTTGCTATCAGCATTTTCTTACTGCTTTAAATTTTTGATCGGGTCTAACTGTTTTTTGCTTTGTTTGTCCTCAGCCGAGGGTCTCTAAAAAACAGCCGCTTTACCTACCAATGTAGAGGTAAGGTCTGTGTACATTCTATCCTCCCCAGACCCCACGTTGTGGGATTGCACTGGGTATGTTGTTGTTGTTAGTATATTTTCTTTGTTGTCTAATTTATGGTCGTTTAAGATGTGCAATTGTTAGCTTCCGCATGACGCCCTGATTTTTTGATCTGCAACAAGTGGTATGAGAGTCAATGGTCCAACGAGGTTGAAGACGGATTCAAGGCCGACTCAAATCAAGCTGCAAACCAAATTCACGATAATGAAGATTTTGTTTGAAGTACTACACATGGAGATGAATTTTCAATCATATTTTCAACATCTCTGTTGTTGCATCTTTAAGAATAAAACAAAATATTTTTAAATCAATTTTACACCATAATATTTTTAACCTTATTTTAACCATGACAAGTAGCATCGATGAAGATTATGTGAAGATGTAGAATCAAGATTATTTTGCCAGAAAGTTAAGGCCAATGAGAGATTTGTTAGGGTTTGCTCTGAATTTTCTAACTTATTTGGATTCCACCATAATTGTGTTTTATTTCAAAAAGAATATCTTGGTAGGAAATATTTTCTTTGTGAAAAATGACTCTATCATATTTATTGTAACACCCCGTATTTTCACGCTTATATGGGTCATAAGTAAAGTAACGTAGAGCCCGGTGAGGATAAGATCCCATATTTGGATGAAAATAGGTTTAAACAGGTGTTACGAAAGTTTCGTAAGAGTTTGGGATCAAACGAATCAAATAAATTAAGTTCGTCGAAACTGGGGAAGGGCAGGTAGAATTTCGGACAAGATTTTTGGCCCAACGTGGCACTGGTATATCTCCTAGTGTATAAGAAATTATGGGATGCATAACCTACATAAATTCAAGTTCAGAGAGTCTTCTTTCCAATTTAATTAACCATTTGTCGATCGCAGCTCTTTACAAAAAAGTTATGAACGTTTTAAGTAAACGCTTCATGGTAGAAATATTTGGCGGAACGCTTGCAAGGTTTGCGACCCAACCTGCAATTTGCATGCAAGGTTTATGGTTCGCAGACCCCGCCATGCATTATGACGGTGCCAATTTTTTTGTCTTTCTATAAATAGATCCCAACTCGACTTAAGCTCATTTTCCTAATTCTAACAGCTCCTAAACTCTGTTTATATGATCCAAGGAGAGATCAAGAGGCAAACTAAGCTAATCCGACGTAAGAAATCCCGTGGTTATCGTAGAATTGTCTTTCTCTTCATTGCATCGATTCTTGGTGGTGAAGTAGTTGAGAATTGAAGTGTTCTTTGTGGATTAAGGTAAGTTTCACATTCTTTATCATATTTTTAGGATTATATAAGTTTTTAAGATAGGATTGTTAAAGAAAATCCTATAGAACATGAACTTGTGAACTTGAAGTTAGGGTAACTTGTTGTTGGGTTATTTTGGTGAAGTTATGGAATTGTGAAAGTAGTGAATTCTGGTTGTATATGTTAGGGAGGTTTAAGGAATGAGTTTGGGGAGATTGTGTTGTTGTTATAGGTATAAATTAATCTATGAAGAGTTTACAAACGCTATGCACGCAAGGTGTTCGACAAAATGTCTAAATGAACTTTCTTATAAGATTTGAACCCATAATTGATACAAATTATTTGAATGATGTAGATAGTCATCCGTAGAACGTGTGAGAGCTCACGGATCATATATAGATCCATCGATAAGGTTTGTAAGACTAACTCTTCTTTCTTTTGGCATGATCAGTATGTAAACGAACGTGAACGAATATCTGTAAATAAATACTCTACTCTTAAAAAGCTAGAAATGTCTATATGTTTCATTCTAATGAATCTTGTTGACCCTTGTATATCTTAATTTATTGACTCATAATAAAAGGTGTTGATGAACGTAGCGACAATAATGATAGTCGATGGATAACGACAATAGGTCACTCCGACTTTAATTGTAGTGTTTATTGAACTTGGTCTTGCATTGCATGTATATATGTATTTATTTTATCACACTGTGCCGCACTATAGTCGGTCGGGCAAACACTTATATGTGCACACCATTGATTAGTTAGGCAGATACCACTGCGTTCTTTATGGCAGGACAGTTTATTATGAGCTCACCCCATAGAAGGATTTGATATGATACTGTATGGCCCTATATAGTGGCCTGATTTTACATATATGCATATACTCATGGTTACATAAGTTGCATGGCCTCAATGGCCATTTCTAAGTTTCGAGTTGACTTTATACCCTATTCTCTCTTGTATTACATCTCACGTACGTACTTTAAATGCCTTACATATTTAGTACATCTTTCGTACTGACGTTCCTTTCTGAAACGTTATGTTCATCCCCGCTGGTACATATAGATAGGATGATTCATTTCCACAGTAGGATATCTGCTTTCAGATACTGGTTGTCGCACTCCACTTCTCCGGAGTTGCTGTACAGAGTCGGTAGGCGCTATACATATGGTTATTTTGGGTATGTCGGGGCCCTGTCCCCACCTGATGACACATGATGGTACTCGTAGAGGCTTGCAGACTAGATGTTATTGTATATATGTCTTCTATGGCCTTATTGGCCCTTGTCAGTTGTTGATATACTCGTGACGGCCTTGCCGGTCCTAGTTTATGCATTGATTATATTGGGTATTTTCTGCGTGCAGATTACTTGATGCTTTCCAACTTATTATTGCTATTAGGAGGCCTTGCACTCAAGTACTACAGTTGATCCGCTCGGGCCTTAGGATTTCGGGTGCCAGCCACACACCCCAAGGTTAGGGTATGTCATTTATCCTTTTCTTGGAGGAGAAGTTTTGAAATTTTATAAATATGAGATTCTTTCTTCTCATAAACAACACAATAACATCCACAATGTAGTCGTTAGAGAATTCGTTTAGGGAGAGATTTTCTCTCAATAGTTTTATACTTTTATATTAGTTTTTCATAGGCCAAACCCATCATCAGCCTTCGTGGTTGTCCAGATTTATCACTTGAACACCTCAAGTAACATTTGTTCTATATAGACACATGAGGTAGGGTTTAACTGTGTCACTTAGACATTTTTGCTGACTTGACAACTTGAATGAATTGCACAGCGCGTGAAGACCTTAAAGTTTACAATTTTTATTTTTGTTTAATCTTTTCTTCTTCCTTCTCTCGTTCCCACCATTCCTCCACCTTAAACCACTACATTCTAGAAGAAATCTCCATTAACAAGAAAAAGAAGAACAAAAGATTCATTGATCCCGTTATCTTTTCAGTTCTTGGCACCCGCTTTGTCTTGCCCTTCTCCCAACTTTCTCCTTTACTTCAATCTTTGAAATCGCCATTAACAAGAAAATAAAATACAGAAGATTCTTGTGTACATCCACTAATTTTGGCTAATTTTCACCAATTTCTTTCTTTACTCCCACCATTTTTAGAGAAAAAGTTATTCAAGGAAGGAGATGGAGAACAAATTGGTCAAACTGGGTTCAATAATGGAGATATCTCGCTAGAAATCAGAAATTTTCAATGATTGGATGAAATTTCGCCGGTGGCGTACTGGCAGTGATGAGGAAGAGTCGAAGGGGCTGGGTTGCTTGTGGTTTGGAGTGATGAAGGGAAAGGGGAGTGCTGGCAGTAGTGTTGTTTCTTGGGTTTCACCGGAGCTCCGACGTTGACCTGTCGGAGAAGATGAAGTGCGGGGTGGCAGTGGGTGAAGGTCTGCGGCCGCTGGCAGGTTAACTCACGGAGAGACCTATAACTTTTTTTTTTGTTTTGTTAAAATGTTATTGTAGTATTTTTTTTATAATTAATTAAATAGTTTTAAAAGTAGATACACTGCATGTCTTCATTTAATTTATCATTTTGATACGTCATTGGCGAGTGTGTTACACTCTCTCTATATATTTGATTGATTATACAAAAAATGTCTAAATAACACGTTAGGAGCCTATTTGAAGTGTCTATATGAAACAAATGTTATTTAAGGTGTTCAAGTGACAAATCTAGACGATCACGAGGAGCTGACGATGAGTTTGACCTTTTTCATATGTAGATCAATTGATCAAACTATATTATAATATTATGTCTTTTTGGTATTTTTTTGTTGTCTAATTTATCATTGTTTAAGGTTTGCAACTGTTAGCTTCTGCATGATACCTTGATTATTTTGATCGCAACAATGGTTTAGAAATTATTCCATGAATATGTTATACGGGAAAGAAAATGAAGAGAAAAGAAATATCGTTAGTGAAATTTGAGGTCTGCATTTAAATGGTGTAAATCGAAATTATAACAATTCCATCTCTGTTTAGGCTAAATACCATTGAGCAAAAAATATCTTGATTTAGTTTTTCTGTTCTTTTATTTTATTTTCATTAATTCCCTTGATTTCTAATAGTGTCTCTATCTCATACATTTTAGAGATAGCAACCTAGAAGATCACCCAATTATGTATAATTATTTATCATTTTTTTTATAATAATAAGGTCGCTCAATTATGTGTAATTATTTATTAAAGTCATTTTTTTGTAACAACAAGGTCACCCCACTTTGTTCATATCACTTCAAAAGTCAACAATAACATACTTAGTGTATTCCCACAAAGTGGAAGTCTGGGGAGAGTAAGATATACGCATACCTTATATCGACCTTTATGGAGTAGAGATGTTGTTTCTGATATATCATCGGCTATATCACTTCAAAAGTCACTCTATTAATAATTGGCCAACAAAATATGACATGACATTTTTATTTAGTCTACATTGCCCTTTTTTTTTCCTTAGTCCACATGGCAATGACTTTTAATTTGGGCAGGAGTCGCGTCGTGGTTTATTGCCATGCGACCTGGGGAATTGAAAAAAAAAGTTCAGGTGGACTAAATAAAATATCATGTCATATTTTGCTGGTCAAATATTTATTGGGTGCACATGACTTTTAAAGTGATACATCAAAATTGAGTGACCTTATTGTTATAAAAAATATAACTTTAATAAATAATTATCCATAATCGAATGACCTTTTGAATTACTGTCTCTACATTTTAGATTTCATAAGAGCACTTGGCGCTAGGCTAGAGAAGCAACCACTTTCTTCTGTTGGTCAACAATAACACCAATTCCAGCTATATATTACCCAAGATAGGCCTAAAACATTAAACTATTTTGATTAGGACGTAAACGATAGATTACTAAAGGATTCCAATAATTGTAAGTTCATTGTCCTTGTAAGATGATATTAATTTCTCTTGAGAAGCTTTTCATTAATATCAAGGTATATATAGAGTACAATATTCATCCCTTATACAATAGGAATCCTAAGCCTATACAAAAGAGGAATCCTAGTCTTACCATAATTATATTTACACAATATATGGAAATATTCTAATTATGGGTAGGGAATATATTGTTTCATATATTTACACGTTTACACACCCCCTCAGTTGGAGCGGGAGGAGGCCGGACGCTGAGACTGGATCTCAAGTCAAGAAATAACTGTCTCGGAAGTCCTTTGGTAAATATGTCTGCATACTGATAGGATGATGGAACATGTAACACTCTGACATGGCCTAACGCAACTTTCTCACGAACGAAGTGTAGGTCTATCTCAATATGCTTGGTTCGGCGATGTTGAACCGGATTATGAGAAAGATAGATGGCGGAAGATGTTATCACAATACACAATAGATGCTGACGCAAAGGACACCGAAGTTCTAACGAAAAATTTCGAGCCAACAAATCTCGCTACTACATTTGCAACGCCTCTCCGTACTCGAAGCATCGGCACTAGAGCGACATAGGGTAGCTGTCGCTTGCGGACCAAGAAATCGATTATCCCATAAGAAAACACAAAAGCGGAGGTGGAGCGTCGCGTGTCCGGACACCCCGCCCAATCTCGCATCCGTATATGAAAGCAACCTGTCTGGTGCAGAGGGTTATAGGTGCAAACCATAATCAAGAGTGCCCTTAATGTATCGAATGATACGCTTAAGAGCAGTGAAATGAGACTCTCTGGGGGCATGCATGAATAAGCACACCTGTTTGAACGACATAAGCTATGTCCGGTCCGGTGAATGTGAGATGCGAAGTGCACACCGCAAGGCTCCTATACGAGTAGGATCGAGACTGGAGCACCATCCATAGCACCGAGCTTAGATTTGGAATCAACGGAGTAGGCACCTCTTTGTAGTTCGTCATCTTAGCCCTGTACACAATCTCTTCTGCATACTTACACTGACACAAGAACATATGATTGGCAGACCTGGTCACTGATATCCCCAAAAAGTAACTTAGCTTCCCCAAATCAGTCATTGCAAATTCGGACTTGAGCAAGACAATAATCTTATTTTTCAATCCGTCGGAGGAGGCAGTAAGAACAATATCATCCACGTAAAGTAATAAGTAAGCAGTGCTACTACCTCGATGAAAAATGAAAAGTGATGTATCACTTTTGCTTTGCATACAAACCCAATCACGCAAGATATAACGGCAAAGCGATCATACCACGCACGGGGGCCCGCTTCGGGCCATATAGTGACTTACGGAGACGGCACACATAGTGGGGAACTGCTGGATGGGTGAACCCTGGTGGCTGATGCATGTAGACTGTCTCTCTCAAATCCCCATGTAAGAATGTATTCTTCACATCAAGCTGATGGATCGGCCAGTGTTTGCCCATGGCAATGCTCAAAACTGTGCGGATGGTAGCCGGTTTGACAACCGGGGTGAAGGTCTTACCACAATCAATGCCCTCTTGCTAATTCGTGCCATTAGCCACAAGACGGGCCTTATACCTCTCAAGATCCCCATTGTCTCTAAACTTGTGACGAAATAGCCACATACAACGAATGACATTCACCCCGTCAGGTCTACGTACTAGATCCCACGTGTGTTGTTTAGTTAAAGCATTGAATTCCTCATACATAGCCGCATTCCAATTAGGGTCTTGTTTGGCCAATTTTGGGTTCTTTGGAAGTGGAGAGATGGTTTGGGCAGACAAGTTGAAATGGACTTTGGGTTTGAAGATTCCATGCTTTGAACGAGTTTCCATTGGATGGGTAGGGACAGTGGGTGGCGGAGTGGTGTCTGAGACGGGGGGTAAAGTTGGATAAGGAGAAGGTGGGGGCGAAGCCATCGGAGGCGCCGCGGCTCCTGGATCGAGAGTCGGGGCGCTAGAAGGTTGACAGGTTTCTCTGAAATTTGGGCGCGCGGCGCGCCGGCCACGGGGCCGCGGCGGCGTCGACGGTGTTTCAAAATATTGCTCTCTGGAAATCAGGCGCCGCTGCGCCTCCCCTCGAGGCCGCGACTCTGACGACGGAACAGAGGATGTGAGTTGTTCGATTATGAGGGGAGAGATGGCAGACTCGTCAAGCAATGAGTAGTCCTGTTTTTGGAATTTTGGAAGATTCGAAAACGGGAATGTGGTCTCGTCGAATGTGACGTGACGAGATATGTGGATCTGATGAGTCGACAAGTCATAGCATAGATAGCCCCTATGGTTCGGCGGGAATCCTAGAAAGACACATGGAGTGGACCTAGGAGCGAGCTTGTGAGGGGCGGTGGAGCTAAGGTTGGGATAGCACAGACAACCAAAAATCCGTAGATGATCATAAGAGGGGATTCTATGGTAGAGGATTTCGGTAGGGGTCATATTGTGAAGAGTGCTAGTAGGGAGAATATTTAGAGTGTATTCTGACATTTTAGCAGCATAGACCCAAAAGGGTGGAGGGAGGGAGGCATGAATCAATAGGGTGCGAATCATATTGTTAATGGTGCGGATGATTCTTTCAGCTTTACCGTTTTGTGGTGAGGTGTGAGGGCAGGAGAAGCGAAAGACCATGCCATTATTGGTACAAAAGCGGTGAAACATAGAGTTATTGAATTCACGACCATTATCACACTGAAATGATTTTATGCCTTTTCCAAATTGTGTTTGAATGAACTTGCGAAACTCAAGAAATTTGACAAACACTTCCGATTTAAATTTAAGAGGGTATAACCAAACGTAGTGTGAAAAATCATCAAGCAACACAAGATAGTATTTATGACCGAGAGAACTAGAGATAGGAGATGTCCATAAATCGGCATGTATGATATCAAAAGGAGCAAATGTAACACTAGTAGATGATTTAAACGGAAGACGAATATGTTTGCCTAAAGAGCAAGAAACACAATTTTGGGCAAGTTTCCCATTATAAGCAATGAAATTGTTGCCTCTAAGAAAATTAAAAACGGGACTCTGGATGACCAAGCCTATTATGCCAAGTTGAAGAAGAAACAACCGCTAGAGTGACGGGAGAGCAAGATCTGGCAGTGGAGGTGGAAGTGAATGGATAGAGATCCCCCGTGCTATTGCATCTCGTAAGAGGTGTCCCCGTATGAAGATCCTTCACAGTAAAACCAAAAGGGTCAAAATCCACAGAGACGAAATTATTACGAGTAAATTGGCGGACATATATGAGGTTCTTAATCATGTGTGGGGCATATAGGGTGTTTTTGAGGGAGAAGAGTGGATGAGGAGGTTGTGTGTATGAGGTACCATAACCCTTAACTGGAATGCGTTGTCCACTACCAATCGTAACATATTGAGGATGCTTTAAACTAAACAGTTTAGGAATAGTACTGCAGACCGGGTGACGTGAGATGTGGCGCCCGAGTCCATGTACCAAGTATTGTCGGTACATGTTGCATAGAGAGGGTCTTTGAACGCCCGACCCAACTTAGTGGGTGTCATGCGGAGGAGAGGCTGCGGGACGACCTTGCATGAAGTGAGCTCGTTGTGGGGGGCGGAGCGGGGCCTAACAAACCGGGGTAAGAATACGGATTGTATGGCCTGCTGGTACTGGGAATGGACTTGGCGTCGCGGCTCGAACGGGGGCGCCGCGACTCTGTCTTGGGGCCGCGCGCTATAGACGAACTGCTGAGGAGCCGCGACCCAGTTGTTCTGCGATCTCTGTTGCTGTTGCTGCTGTTGGTTCTGTTGACCGCGACCCTTGCCACGACCACAACCTCCTCTACCGCCGCGGCCTTTTCCACCCTTGCCGCCGCGGCCCTATCGCTGTTGGGAGTTGTCTGGTGGCGTCTGATCTTGGGGTTGCGTGTCGACAGCTAACACCTGTTGGGCGTGCTCATCCTGCTTAGCACGACGGGTTTCTTCGAGCAACAATTGTGAGCTAGCTTTGTTAAAACTCGGTAGCGGATCTGTTTGTTGAATTATGGTGGCCAAAGTATCATATTCGCCCTTAGTAAGGCCAGAAATCATTTATAGCACCATTTTATCGTCAGTGACAGGCGTGCCGATGTTGGAGAGTTGATCCGCTAGAAGTTTAAGCTGCTTGCAGTACTCAGAGACATTGGAGAAGTTTTCAAGACGTGTTTTATTGAACTGTTCTTCCAAATACACTACACGAGTGTGCTTGATGTCCTGAAAAATTTCCTCCAATCGATTCCACAAGTCAAGGGCTGTGGAGTCAGATTTCATGATAGTAAGGAGCAAATCCTGAGAGATACTATCATATATCCATTGTTTGACGCCGGCGTCGAAACGATGCCAGATAGAATTATCAACCTCCGTAGGGCGCGGAATAGTGTCATCAATGTGGTCAAGCACGTTATAGAGACATGCATGATTGCGAAAAAGTTCAACCTAGGGAGAATACTGGTTGTTTTCTTGATCAAGAATGATGGGAATATGGTTCTTGATGTTGGAAATAGTAAGGGCGGGATGAAACGGGGGTGATGACTTTGTGGTGGGATTTGTGGAGGTAGAGGCGTCAGAAAGTGTGGAAGAATCAGGGATAGCCATTTAGAGAAGAGAAGAAAGGAAGAACAAAACCCGAAAAACAAGAAGAAAATCCGGGAGGGCCGCGGCGTAGGAGAGGCAGCTGACGGCTGTGGAAGAGAAAGGTTTTTAGGGTTTTGTTTATTTGGCTCTTGATACCATGTAAGATGATATTAATCTACCTTGGGAAGTCTTTCATTAATATCAAGGTATATATAGAGTACAATATTCATCCCTTATACAATAGGAATCCTAAGCCTATACAAAAGAGGAATCCTAGTCTTACCATAATTATATTTACACAATATATGGAAATATTCTAATTATGGGTAGGGAATATATTGTTTCCTATATTTACACGTTTACGGTCCTCATAATATTTTCATGCCTTATATGCAGGCTTCTTAATACTCTCTTCAATAACAATCACAAGGAGTGTGATTCTTATCAAGTGGGGTTGAATTTTATTGCTCTAGGAAAAGAAATTACAACTTGAATACTATCATATTATTATTTAGTGACTGTCACAAAGAAAAAGAATCACGATACCGTTATAATTTATAATTGTCAAGCCAAATAATACTGTATCACACCTAGGTGAAATTAATTATAGATTGACTGCCAAAGAGAAAGTAACTAATATCAACGATATTTTACCACACAATACTTGTTTGATACTCCCATGTCTTATGGTCTTACTTTTATAAATATAATAATAACTATGATTTGAAAATACGTGTTAGCTCAAAGTGACTGAAAACATGTATATTTACACGATCATGGTGCAAAAGAAAATGTCTTTGTAACATGTCTAACATAAAGTTAGAAAAACCTAATAATTTAACTTATTTATTTATTCCTCTAATTCCGATTTTGATTAGCTAGGTTTCTAGTGTCCGTATCGACGACTAATTAAGAGCTTCAATTATTTTCACATATTATTTTAATCCTCTAAAATTATTACCTAATCCGTATTAGGTTTGCCAGATTGACCAACAATATGTTACAGAATAATTCAAAGTGCATGTACTCATTGCAAATTAAGCGGAGAGCTAGCTAGCATTAAGTACAACATTTTATGGATAAATTTACTACTCCTATAGACCTATACTTTATCCAAAAGAAGTTAAGTTATATATATCCTCATATAAGAAATTTTACATCATCTTTATTTATCATAACAAGTAATATATCTTATTTTAAGAATTACAAATCTCATAATATAAGAAGACTTATCTATAGATATCAATTATTTAAATGACCTAATAATATATTTAAAAAAATTACACTGACAAAGTGACAGTATATATAACTAAAACTCACTAGAAAAACATCCTAGGATTTTTTCCTATCCATTTAACGATATTAGTGCAACTTCTGATATCTGTTATATGTGTGATTAAACAACCCTAAAACTAGAGATTCTCTAATTGCACAACAAACAGGTGAAAAACAGAAGAAGATATATCCTAAAACCTAAGGCGAAATGCCACGTGGAAAACCCAATTCAATTGACTTAGTTTTGGCCGGCGACCATACTAAAACTACACAACAACACACAATTTCTTAATATAATAAGATAAGTTAATCTAATCTAAACCACCGTGAAAGTCCATATACATTAAGCCCCACCACTCCCAATGATTCCCTTTTTCTTCGTCTTCTTCTCCTTCCAAATTGTCCTTTCATTTGTTTGTTTCTTCAAAGCTTCATTGCAGAAGAAGAATAAAATCGAATATATTAATAGTTTATTAGTCCTTTAATTAATATACACTAGTAGTATATATTAGTCCCTTCCAATTTCTCCACGAATTAAGAAGAAGTCAATGAGATCACACATTTCATTGACTTAATTAATTCCCACAAGGGGAATGCTTTCTTCTTTAATAGGAGCCAAGCTAGCTACTAGTCTACTACTGTGTTTGATTAATCTTGTTAAGTCACTTTCGTCCCTTGTGAAGTACTGAATCATAAAGGTGTTGCTGCATAAATGCATGTGGTGTTGCCCTTATTACTTTCACAATTCTTGATGTTGTCACGTGATTTCATTTCTTCTTTTACCTCTCATTTATTCTACCACCTTTGATCAAATTGGTACGTTGTTCTTTTCAACCCTTTTACTTTTTTTTATAAACTTATAACAACTGTATTAGAATAAATATGATCTTATTATATTTAGTTTTTTTCTGTATATGTGTACGTAATTCGAGCAAAATAGATTCATAAAACCCGCCCAAAAAATACACCTCTGCTTATATATACATGCATTACATTTGTGTGATCATGCACACTGTTTTTTCCTCATCCCTAGCTAGCTAGTGAAAGTTCTGCACAAGTTTATAAGTGTTTTTTTTAATAAAAGAAAATTAGGGTGTTTTATTTTCTGAAAAAATGAGTGAAATATGTGAAATCTTGGGTATTGGATTGCAGGAAGTTAGGAGAAAGAGAGGGATAGAAGCAAGAACAATGGCGGAATTGCTTAGAGAGAGAATGGACGGCAGTGATCGTGTTGTGAGACGACGAAAAAGTCTAACTGAACGGCTAGGATTCACCGGTTCCATTGCATGTTGTGGGACCACCTTGTGTCTCAGACCACCTTCATTAAGTGTGGTGGATGATGACGACGGCGACGGCGAAGAACCGATACAACCACCACCGGAGGTGGCGGAAGTGGGCCGTGAAACACCACCGGAAATAGAGTCCAGTTTGTTATGTTTGGCTCATATTCCAACAGGTTCAGGGATGAATTTGGCTGCGGCCTTAGCAGCGGAGCGTAACTTCAGATCGGCCCAAGATTTTGATGGTGCAGGCCCAGGCCCAAATACAAGCCCGTTGAGGCCCAATGATAATGGGCCGGGTACTGGACAAGGAACACCTTTTAGGGTGTCGTTGATGAGATTGTTAGAGGAAACGAACGGCTGGGATGAGAAGGAAGAGGTGAAAGAAGGGGTGGGGAATGATACAGTGTGCTGCGTGTGCATGGGAAGGAAAAAAGGAGCAGCATTCATACCATGTGGACACACATATTGTAGGGTGTGTTCAAGAGAGCTTTGGTTAAACCGAGGTTATTGTCCCCTCTGCAATAGATCCATTCTTGAAATTCTCGACATTTACTGAGAAGAATCCAAAGGGATTGGTCATGGATTCTTGTGTTAAGATTTCTCATCAAAGTGAGCAAAATACATGAAATTGTTGTTTGTTTTGTCAATCTCTATGGTCGAGCACGTATGATACGTACTCCCTCCGTCTCAAAATAAGTGTGTTTAGGTAAAAAATAAATTGAATAATTATATTTTAAAAAATTCTAAGAGTAGTATTTATTTCCAACTATACCTTTATATTACTCCCTCCTTCCCGTTTTACTTATCCACTATATTAAAAATAGTTGTTCAATTTTACTTGTCCACTTTAAAAAATTAAAAGATAATTTATCATTTTTTTCCTATTTTACTCTTAGTAATTAATAAGTCAAATTTTCCAATTCTTTTTTCCAACACTACTTTTTTATGGAGAATATGTGAATCGTTGGAACTCATTACCTAATTAGTTGCATGCACATTTTATTTGGTAAGTCTAATTGATTTCAATCATTAGGTAATAAACAATAATTAGGGGTAATATGATAAATTTTTCATTCTATTTTTGACTTCTTAATAGACGTGTAAAGTCAATATGTGACAAGTAAAATTAGACAGAGGGAGTAAAAAAATACTTTCTTTAATAATGCTCTATTTTAGAAAAAACATCTAATAAATAAGAGTAACTTAATAAATTATTGTATATGGCTTCCCTACCAGCTTGGTTGTCAAAATAAATATGTCAACTTGGAAGCTGGATCCACCGTTTCGAATATCACGTTTTCTCAAAATCTCATTCATCAAATTATAACTCCATATGATCCCAAAAAAATAGTTGTTTTGATAAATTAAATCTGTTCTTACTGCTTCAAACAATGAAGTGCTAATTATATGAGACGTTTAAAGGAGAGACAAGTGTAGTTTAAGTAAATATTTTTATGATTGAGGATATAAAATTTCTTTATTAAGGAATGTTCAAAAATATAAAAAAGACATAGGAAGCAGAGCTAATTGAAAGAGGATAATTCCTTAATAATTTTATTAGTTTAATTAGCTTATATACATGATGTACAATAGTCATTTTAGGCTATAATTATGAAAATCAAATATACACCTAACTAATACAAAAGATTACTAACAATATTTAAAGATACAAAAGATCACTAACAATATTTGAAGATCACTAATAATATCCACATAATATATTTTCATATATTCTATCACACCCCCGCAGTCGAAGCGGGAGGTTGTCGTACGCTGAGATTGTTCCGAAAATCTTCGAACAGAACCAAGGGAAGACCCTTAGTAAAGATATCTTCAATTTGATAACGTGAAGAGACATGTAAGACATGTATTTGTCCACGAGCAACCTTTTCGCGAACAAACTTAATATCCATCTCGATGTGTTTAGTGCGCTGATATTGCACATGATTTCCTGAGAGAGATATCGCACTAACATTATCGAAGTAGAACAATGTAGCTTTCCGAATAGTACAATGAAGCTCTAAAAGGAGGTTTCACAGCCAATAGGATTCAGAAAACCACATTGGCGACCCATCGATATTCGGCCTCTGCACTAGATCGCGACAAAGTAGCTTGTCATTTAGCGGACCAAGAGACCAAGTTATCACCGAGAAACACACAATAACCAGATGTCGAACGCCTGGTATCTGGACATCCACCCCAATCAACATCCGTATAGGAAAAGAGAGTGGACATCGATGATGGATATAGATGCAAGCCATGATTAAGAGTACCCTGAATGTAGCGTATAATGCGCTTTAGAGAGTGCATGTGTTCTTCCCTCGGATCATGTATGAATAAACACACGTGTTGCACAACATAAGTAATATCGGGTCTCGTGAAAGTGAGGTATTTAAGATCCCCTGCAAGACTACGATAGTGGGAGTGCTCCTCATATAGCGTGCTAGAAGTAGCACTCATCTTCGATTTAGTATCAACCGAAGTAGGAGATGGCTTACAAGCTGATATGCCAGCCCATTCAATAATCTCTGTTGCATACTTTCTTTGAGATAGAAATAAGCCACATGCATGACGAGTGACAACTATACCCAAAATATAACTCAATGGCCCAAAGTCTTTCATAGTAAATTTTGAGCTGAGAAGGGATATTATAGACTTGCGAAGATCATCAGATGAAGCTGTCAAAATGATATCATCCACATATAGGAGAATGTAGGCCATAAAAGTACCTTGACTGTATATGAATAGAGAATGATCCGACTTGCTGTGAGAAAACCCAAGAGTAGAAACATAATCTGCAAATCTCTTGTACCAGGCCCGAGGAGCTTGTTTAAGCCCATACAAAGATTTCTTCAGCAAGCACACATGATTAGGACGAGCTGGGTCCCAAAAATCGAAGGGTTGATGCATGTATACCGTCTTCCTGAGTTCTCCATGTAAGAAGACATTTTTCACGTCCAGTTGATGAATGGGTCATGCTTTTGAGAGAGCTATACTGAGAACAGTGTGAATAGTTGCTGGTTTGACTACCAGACTAAACGTCTCTCAACAATCCACGCCAACCTGTTGAGTTTTGCCATCACCTACCAGACGTGCCTTATGCCTCTAAAAAAGACCATCAGAATTTTCTTTGAGTAAAAATTCACATAGAACGAATCATATTAACATCAGGTGGATGGGGCACCAACTCCCACATCTTATTTTCAATAAGAGCATTATATTAGTCATCCATAGTCATTTTCCAATTTGAGTCACGAAGGGCAGACACATGGTTATGTGGAAGAGGGGATTTAGTACAATTAGAGTTGAGATTAAATTGTCGCTTTGGTCTCAAAATGCCTCGTTGGCTGTGAGTAACTGGCCTTGGAGCCGGAATAGGAGTGGGATGGACTGTGTAGGGGGCAGTGGGTTGGCCTAGTTGTGGGATGGACTAACGCGCCCAACTGGACTGCCACTCGTTGGGCCTGGTGATGTGGGTTGTGGCACTGGGCTGCCGAGACTAGATTGATGTTGAAGTGGTCTGGACGGAGCCGAGGGCTGGCTAGGCCTGGACTGGGCAGTGGCCCAACAGGCTGTTACACCTTGTAATTTTAAGACGATAATTAGAGGACGTAATTAAGGAGGTAAGATTCGAATCTTGGATATAGAGTATATTTATATATGCTAATCCGGAAATTAGTATACAAGAGGATGTGATTCCGGAAAGATGTTGGTCATAATAAGGGTGACGTTGGATACTTATAGCAATAATTGTATATTCCCGTTATGGATTAGTATTGTATTATAAAATTATGACATTGAGGATACGAGGCTTATGAAATTCTCGGGAATTAAAAGAAGTGGGTTTAAGATTTATTAATTGAAGAACTTGGGGGCCAAAGAGAAAAAAAGAGGAAAATCAGATTTTTTATAACCTACACCCAATCTTTCATCTTCTTCATTCAAACTTAACACAAACTCTCCTCTCTTCACCCATACCCCAGCCAAGAACCCCCCCAACCCCATAGCCAAATTTGAGGTTGTTATCTTCTCTTCCTAGACTACATTTTCCATCAAAAATTAGAAGCAAAACAACACCAAAAATAGTGGCAAAAACAGTGGCAAAACAGCCACTGCTTGGCCGAAAATCTGCCCAAAATTTGAGATTTTTGGGATGAAATTTTGGAAGAAAAACGTGTAGGGATGATGGCTTAACATTGTAGAACACTTGCATGTCGATTGGAGTTGAAGAAGTGAACAAAAAGGAGGAGAAAAATTACAAAACAGTGGAAATTTTCGGACAAACATTGGCAGAAAATTTGCGGACTGTTTTGACGAATTTGAGGTATAAAAATTCTTCTTTCTATGATATAATTGGAATGCATGTTGTTAGAATTAAGGTAATGAATTTGTGTTAAGGAATAATTGGAATTTAAGCATTGCATGTGACCATTTTGGGCTAGTTGCTAATTTGGGACAGATTTTGGTGTTGTTGGATTCGTTGGTTATTGTTGTTATTATTATCACTAATTGCATGATGAAATTGAAAGGAAACATGGAGATTTAATTGGAATTAGTTATATGAAAGTATTAAAATCCGAAATTGGATTATAGGAATTAAGATAAGAGTTATGGAATTATGACATGTTGTGGCCAAGAACTTGCATGAAATTGTTGGACATGTTGTGATGTATATGGACTATTTTAGGGGCTGTTTTGTGGTGTTATAATTCTAAAAATGTAGTCACCATTATGCATGTTTAAGCGTGGTAATTTCTAAGGTAAGTCCTAAAGGAATAAGGGTGTGGAAAGGCGTAGAAAGGCTTCACATTCTACCCTCGTTGTTGTTGGAACATGGACTGTTTTTGTGGGCTGTTTTAATGTGGATTAAGAGGCTAAATTTACATGAGAAGTGGGTGTGTAAATCCCCTTTATTGTTGTTTTGGTTGTGCCCTTAATTGGTGTTTGGTTATTGATGTTATTAGCCTCGTTTGGAAGTTGTGGAAACATGTATAAATAGGGGAAGTGCTGCCCAAATTTTTATAGAATAGGAAGTCGTTATTCGATATAAAATATGCTAGTGATCATAGAATTGACGAACGTATTACCATTATTATAGGTTGAAGTTCTAAATCGAGACGTACTCTAATATAGAGTTGATTAGTTCGTCTAAGAGGTATGTGAACTATTCCTTCTTTCTTTGGCATGATTTTTGTTTAATGAAGGTACGGCGGACGTACTTGATTCTTATACAGTTTAATTCCTAAAGAGAATTGTTATGAGAAGTGCCTATGATTTTTCAGCAAAGAGTTTATTATGACATTACTACAATGATTTTATTGAGAGTCAGATGATAATTTTTACTTGCATATGGTTACTCATGATATCTACTCGTGCTAAGTGTTACTACTTCACCTCACCGAGTCCCAGGCCGGCTTAAGATTCGTGCACAGCCTTGCATTGTTCACCGAGACCCTCACTAGAGGGCCGGGTTACGTAGGATGGATCCATAGATGAGATATGACTTTACCGAGTCCCAGCATGGGCCGGGTTATGATATGATTCCACCGAGTCCCGCATTAGTGGGCCGGGTTACGTTACGGTATATATATGGTATATGGACAGGCATACATGTTTTCCTGACTTGACTCTCATGTTTATAAGGCACAACTGACTTTTATGGTTTATGACACAGTTGGATTTGGATCCTGATTTTTATACTGATCTCCTATTTCTGTTGGCTACTTATGATCTCTTTTACAACTTTATGTTTTACATACTCAGTACATTATTTCGTACTGACCCCCCTTTTCTCGGGGGGGCTGCGTTTCATGTCCGCAGGTACATGCTCTCAGTTTGGTGAACCTCAGGCCTAGGTTCCTACTCAGCAGGTTGGAAAGCTCCTTTGATCCAGAGCTTTGTCATTTTGGTACCGAACCTCTTTTAGACTTCTGTTTGTATTTAGGGGCACGACGGGGCCCTGTCCCGTCATATGTCGTTATTCTTCTTATAGAGGTCTGTAGACAGTGGTGGGTTGTACTTATGTAAGGGTTATAACTCTGTTTTGGTCACTCATGCTATTGTACTCTGTGTTGGGGTGTTCCCATGTATATACGTTACTATCTGGTGGCAGCCTTGTCGGCTTGCTTGTTATGTTATATTGGCTGGTTGTGACTCCTCAGGAGACATGTACAATCCTGGGGTAAAGGCAGCCTTGTCGGCTTGCCTACCCCGGCACATCTTGCTATTGCAGCGTTATGCTTGTCGGATTTCGGACTCATTAAGGGTTAGTTGGATTATGTGTGACGGGTTAGTATAATGACGTCATTAGGGCGGTTAGTCGCGGCCTGTCGGGTCGGGTCGTGACACAGGCACCTGTTGGGCCAGTTGCTGCGGTTCGGTCTGGGATAAATAGTGGACCATGTATGGTGAAAGGCCATCATCCAAAAAAACATAAGAATGGGATGTTGGACTATGCAACTTAGTGAACGAAAATTGGGTTTCATCAAAAATGACATTGCGACTAATTATGATTTTATTAGAAGATAGATCATAGCATTTGTAACCACAATAATTAGATGAGTAACTAAAAAAGATACATGGGGTAGAGCGGGCTTGAAGTTTATTTATGGTAGTGGAAGGAAAGAGAGGATAATATAAATATCCAAATACCCGAAGATGCAAATAAAATGTGTCTTTTTGATAAAGAATTTTGAGCGGACATTGGTATGCTAATCCTTTGCTCGGTAGGATGTTGAGAAGATAAGTTGCCATATGTAATACATGATGCCAAAATGAAGGCGGTAATGATGCATGAGCTAGTAATGTACGAACAATGTTATTAATGGTTCGAATTTTTCTCTCGGCTTTTTCATTTTGTGATGAAGTATGTGGACATGATAGATGGAAGGATAAGCCATTAGCCTTACAAAAATCCCAAAATGGCCAATTATTAAATTCCCTTTCAGTATCACATTGAATATTCTTAACCTCCCATTCAAATTGAGTACAGATGAATGCTCTAAATGATAGAAATGTCGAGTAAACTTGAGACTTTTTAGATAACGAAAATGTCCACAAAAAATTAGATTAATCATCCAACAAAAAAACATAATAACGGTGGCCCGAAGAGCTCAAAACAGGAGATGTCCAAAGATAACTATGAATAATATCAAATGACAACATAGTACTAGAATTAGAAGCAACAAACCAAGAGGACAAGAGGGACAAAAATTAGAACCACGAGTTCTTTGCAACTCAATAAATTTATTTCGTCTAAGGGATGCAAAAACAAATGCTCCCGGATGACCAAAAAACGTTCGTGCCATAAAGAAGGTGATAAAGCTACAAAAGTTGAAGGTGTGGCTTGATGTGTGGAGATGGTAGTGGTGATGGGATAAAGCTCGCCATGACTATCACATCTCATTATACGCATCCCCGTCTGAAAATTCTTCACAGAAAATCCAAATAGATCAAATTCAACAGAAATCGAGTTATCAATTGTAAATTTCCTAAATGGCACCAAATTTTTAATTAATTGAGGAGCATGAAGGACTTTTTTCAAGGCTAAAGGTGGGTTCGGGGGAGACAAATTTGTTTGACCATAACCACGAATTTGAATAGAATGACCATTATCAATAATTATGCTACGATTTTTGTTCAATTTGAAATAAGACGAGAGATTACCTCGCACGAATGTGATATGATAAGTAGCACTGGTATCCATGTACCAATTTGCATCCGGAGGATTTAAGCCAAGAGTATGCATCGCTGCCTCGATATTCGTGAGATTTGATGGGGCCGCTGCCGTGAAGGCCTGCTGCGGTCTAGGCCTAAGATGGTCAGGTTGCGGCCTCTGCTGGTTATTGGGCCTAGCCCAAATAGATGTTGGTAAGCGCACGGAAGGATGGGCCAGGGCCAATCCCAAGCCCACTGCCCGCTGCCCCACGTCGACTGCCACTACCCAGGCCCCTATTGGCGCCACTATTGCTGCTGCTCGGACCCCTGTTGGCTGCCACCACGTCCATTACTGCTGCCACCGCCGCCACAACGGCCGCCACACTTACCACCACCGCAACCGTTGCCGCGGTTTTTCCCACCGTTATTTTAGTTGTGAACCTTTTTGCCACCACCGTTGTTACGATTTTGAGTATAATTTTCAGAGAATGAGGGAGAGTCATCTGTTTCTCAGGACGTGGCATCCACCATGGCAGAATTTTCTCCGATTGTGGCCATTTTAGCCAACCCCGCTTCTTCAAGAGTGAGCATGGAGCAGGCTTGGTAGAAAGGAGGAAGAGGATTGCTTTGGCGAAGGAGAGTTCCAACCCCATTATAGGCTTCAGTGAGGCCCGCAACTATTTTAAGAACGAGACGATCATTCGTGACCGGCGCTCCAACATTCTTAAGTTGATCCGACAATTTCTTGAGCCTTTGACAATATGCGGAGGCATTCAAAAAATCCTCCATAGTCGTGTGGGAAAATTCTTGCTCAAGTGTTACGACACGAGAATTTTCGTTATCTTGGAATATATCACGCAACCTATTCCAAATTGTCGTTGCGTCGGGTTCAATAATTGTATGCAAGAGGTCCGTAGAGTTGGTGGAATAAATCCACTATAGGACTGTAGCATCAAGGGTTGCCCATAACTCCTTTTCGTCATTGGTCAATGGCACCTTCTCCTTGCCTTTTCCGGTTTGACGATGTGATGGATGACTTTATGAAACATTGCATGAATTTTAAAAAGCTCCGCCCTTGTTAAATATTGGACGTTTTCCATTTCAAGTATGATGGGTATATTTTTTTCGATGTTGGAGACTGCAAGAGCATACTGGAAAGTAGTCTTTGTGTTAGACATGGTTGAAGGGAAGAGATTTTGGGCGGAGGAGGAGAAAAAATTGAGATAGGGCATGGCGGAAAAGAGGAAATTGGAGAAGAGATGAAAATTTGCCCTAGGCTAACTGAAACCATGAAAGAGGATAATTTCATTTGTTTAATTAGCGGTCGTCGTCCCGTCCGGGCTCGGGTCACGGGTCGTGGGGACTTTATGATATTATCTTTTTGGACCCCAAATTGCTTAATATTTACAGTGTGGTTCCTAGAGTTTCTGAAAAGTTGAATTTGGAATGACGGAAGGCAGAAACTTTCTGCCTACCATTGGAGTTGATTTTTTGGGCATTAATCAGCCATGTAATGGCTGATTAACTTCTCCATAATCAGCCCTCCTTCAATGGCTATGAACAGCCTCACTAATGTCCTTAAACCTGCCACACTAATTGCCTTAAACCTGTCATTAATAGCCCTCACTAATGGCTATTAACAGCCTTGTTTGTGGCAGTTGAGGAGTCCCTCCTCCATGCTATATATTGATGCCTCTTTGGCTCAATAACGTGACAAAAAAATAGCACTAACAGTGAAGAAAAACAGTGAGGAAAGACACACATATACCCAAGATATACACAACAGAGACACACTATATACACAGAGACAAAATAGAAGAGAAAGTCAGTCCAAAAACGTTGGACGAAAACAGAAACTCTTCCTTCATTTTCCATTTCTTCAGCAAGTCGATTCATATTTGTTTTCTTCGTCAGACTTAACCTATTTGCTTTGTAGTGTTGAGATTAAAGTGTTGTTTTATCTTGGGAGACTATTGCCCGCTAACGTAAAAGCATATATACGGGGCAATCTTGTCTTAAGGACAGAGTGCAATCACTCAACTCAGCACACAGTTGTAACTATCCAGATTTAGTGTTTCTTGATTTCAGGTCATCAAGATTCAAGACTCAACAACTTTGCGGTAGTTTTGAAGATTGGCTATTTGTTTATCTTTTCGAACACTTGTAATATTTATTTACTTCCCATACTGCTTTACTGCAATAGTAACCAACAATTTAAGACAAGATCGTATTAGTGTTCGAAAGATGTCGGTCAAAAGTTGTGTGATCAAATCTGGATATGGCTGTTGTTTTCTGCTTGAAGAGAGTGATGATGTTGTTGTTGAAGGTCAACGTGTTCATGGTGTCACCGCTCCCAAGAGTGGTGGGAACAAGCGCTTACGAGAGGCTGAGGATGTCAACTGGGACAAGAGGAGAAGGCTGAAGATGTGGTTCTATCTTGCAGCAGAAGGCCTATATCTATCCCAGACAAAGGATCCGAATTATGGTATGGAAGAAATGGACACTCAGTCCAATGAAGTGACTGAAGTGGGCCAGAATCCAAAATTAGGATGAGTAATTTTCCTTCCTTGTAAAAAATAAGATTAAATGATTTCTGATTAAAATGGCTTAAAGTAAGGAGGAATATGAAAATGTTTTCACAAAATAATTTATATTCCTTACGCTTTAAAATCAGAAGTTTAATCTCTTCTTCTTTCACGTTTAAAGATTGGATTTTGTAAACAACTTAAAAAGATCCGTTCTTTTAAGTGTAATTATTAAAAGTGTGTAAAGTATGTTCGCACATACGAGGGAGAAAGATCCACTAACTGTGTGAAAACTGTTACCACTCTTAAGTAAGCGCCAAGAATTGTCTGGGCAGCAATCATAACGGAAGAAGTCTAAAAGTTAAAGACGTTGATCATGTCACACTATTTGGCAGAAGATCCTTCATAGGATGATATTAGACACTCAGTCATACAAAGCCTCTGGGCGACTGGAGTGGGCCAAAATTCCTTTGATATGATGATATTGGACACTCAGTCATACAAAGCCTAGGGGCGATTGGAGTGGGGCCAGAATTCATTTCATAGGAAAAGTAATGGACACCTAGTGTTGTGGGCCAGAGTTTCCAGGTCTTAAATGATCTGAAGGCCTAAAGAAAGGCAGAAAAGAAATTGGACACTCGATGTCCAAAGCAACCGGAGTGGGCCAGAGTATCCAGATCACATATGATCCGGTTACGCCCTAACCACGGGCAAGAGGTTGTTCATGTGAAGCAACACCACTTTTAAAGTAGAAGGGGTTGGAGATGTTGTCCTCAATAGGACTTCAGGGAATGAGATCACTCTAAGATGAGGTGATACATGTCCCAAAACTTGGTTAAGGGACGTTGTTGGTCAAGCTGGTTTGAGACCAGTCCAACATGTCTGTAATAACTAAGAATGGTACAGTATGTTTGTAGCCATATGAATGGTATATTTGTAATTCGTGCATCTATGCCATCATAGATTAAGACACGTTAAATAGAAAATCATTCAAAAGCTAACGAAGTTGAGATTGTTGCCTTCTGTCGACGTAAACCCTCAAAATAAATGTGAGGTAGGCGAAGAGGCAAATTCACCTTTCCAAATTCCGTCAAAGGAATAGTGAAAGAAGCACCGCTCCTCTAGAACTTAGTCACACCTACTTGGGTGATTTGAAGTTTATACAAAATAGAGGGGGGAGACAAGTACGTTGTGATCTTCATTGATGATGGTACAACGTATAGTATCCTTTGTTTGTTGAAAAGCAAAGATGAAGTTGTTGAAGCAGATAAGCGCTACAAAGCAGAAGTTGAAAATCAACTAAGCCTACGGATTGAGGAATTCGTAGTGATAGAGGGGGAGAATGTGAAGCATCGTTTATTAAACGACTGCTCATAATCAACTCCGTCCTAACGGTGTTAGCCAAGCGCAAAGCCGTACGCCCAAATTATGTGGGGCAAGACGATCCTTACCGCTAATGCAATTCTCAACAGAACTCCGCATAAGGATAAGGATAACTCTCCGTGTGAGACATGGAAATGATCTCACATACAAAAGTTGTGATGTGGGGTGGTTTGGTAGAAGTTGGAATACCGAAACAGGTTAAGTTCGACCTAAGACTGTATATTGCATATCCACTGGATCTGCAAATAACAATAGTGTTTATCGCCTCTTGGTGTCAAAGAATGCTGAATTCTTTGAAGATAATTTTCCTTGAAAAGGAAAAAGGAGTAATTACTCAAGGTTAACAAGAACCCGCGAGGGCCTGACTGTTCGGAACTAGACGTTTCGTATCTACAGGACTCGGAAGTTGCTGACTATCCGGAACTTAATAATCCAGATCTACAGAATTCAGGGATTCTAGATGTTGAACCAAGACGGAGCAAAGAGGGGACAAAGACTTGTTCCAGGCCTTCTAGCTTGTATGGTTGATAACGAACCATGGACAATTAACAAATAATTGTCATCTCCAAAAGCGCTGCTTTGGAAAGAAGCTAAAGAGAGAAATAGATTCCATCATATAGAACCATACTTGTGTAATGGTTGATCTTCCTCTGGAAAAAGAACCTTTGGGTTGTAAAATGTGCTCCCCTGTGAGTAGCTTAACATCCAGGGCCATTGCAGTCTTGCGTGGTATGGATGTTGAAACAACCTTCCTAACCGGAGAGTTGGAAGGGGAGAATCAGAGTTGGTTTGCTGGACTGTTGGGCTTCTTCCTGAACTTTTATTTTGGTCCCTGAAATGTTTACATTTTGGTCCCGAAGTTTCGGATAAAACGAAACAATGAATCGACCACAGAAACATTGACTCTGAAGTTAGAAAGCCAACAGTTGGAAAATCAACAGTCTGAGAATGGAAGTCATATTGAAACAAAGTCTCGATATGAAAGATATGAGTATCACAGATGACCTCTTAGAAATTGGATTTCTAAGACATCTAACGGACTGGTCTAACTCTAAACTCAGTTGTGAGATAGTTGACAGTCTCGTTGAAGCCACCAATGGATATGAATCATATAACTGATTGAAATCATGGTGCACCCATATAGAAGGAGCGATATACGCAGGTCACATGTAGTTCAATGTATGTTACACACTACAACCGACCTGGTATCGTCCTACAAAGCAGATAAGTTGAACTAAGGTTCACTTATGATTTTAATAAATGATTAATAGAAAGCGTTAAGTCGGATATGACGATATCTGAAATATTCGCTTATGTACGGATTATAGTATTCTGGATGTCCATCGGTTCTGGGAAAACACAATGATGCAAACTGGACATCAGATGTGAAGAACACCAATGCCACAAGTAAATATGTATGGTGGGTCTTGGAAAAACCTCTAAGCAAACTTGCATCGGCCGATTCATGATGGAATCGGAGTTTATCGCTTTATACAAAGCATAAAAGAAGTTAAGTAACTTCACGACTCTTTAGAGGACGTCCCTCATTGGGAGAAACCCGTGCCTTCAGCAGTTATACACTGTGGCTAGCCGATTGGCTTCAGAAAGGACACAAATGACGGCGTCTGGACATATCTGTCAGGATCTGTCGGAGACATAAGACCGTATGACAATTGATCATCACGGGTGTCTCTTCCTTGTTTACTAACTAAGGGACTACCCGGAGATCAAGTGTTCTGCCTGTCTAGGGGAATGGGCTTAAAACCCAAACAATACGAACCATTGTGGTGGTAACCCAACCATACTGATTGGAGATCCCAAGAATTTGGTTCAATGAGAAAACTAAGCTGCAAAAGGTTCAGTTGAGCGCTTCCGTGGAAGCAAGAAGCACTTCGGATGATGATTTCTGTACGAAAACATGAATCCAAAGCTATTCCCGCGATAGACATTAAAGTGCTACCTGCATGGTGGGTAAAGGTTAAGCTTTCAAACCTTTAATGATCCTCAAATGGTTGAGGTTAAGGTTGGGGAAACTTTTAGTGATTCCTAACACTTGTGAAGTGGGGTATAGCAGGATACCTTGTAGGAGATCACCTATTTAAGTGCGAGGACATGCCGCCTCAAATGAATGCGCTTAAGAATCCAAGTGTGTCCACGGCCACAATGGACAAAACCATAAGAATGAAAACGAATAAGGAGAGTTATTGTGTTGGTATCATTGTCTTGTCTTACACTAAACACTGACGGTTCAAGACATCACGTTCACCGCGCAGTAAGTAAGTCCGGTGGTATTCAACTAGGGAAGGTTCAAAGCGGAAGCTACCTCTCCTGATGCAATATCTTTTCGCTGAAAAATTGCTGAAAGTAGACACCTTGTGTGTGCGCCAAAATCTCTCTTTCATAGAGGGGATTGTTGGAAATTTGCCTTTGGTGGGGAGGTGCGTCCACCCATGTTTAATGAATTAAACACTAGTGTTCCGCATGTTGGAGGCTTTGTCTCTTCTCACATGCATAATCTACTAAGTGAGTAGATTACCGTAGGGCCAAGAATCGTCAAATTTCGTTGAGAAATGAAAGAGATATTGGTCCACGAAGTAAGGTGTTTGAGGCATGGAAATATGGTGTGGGACAAATCTACCACATCGGTGGAAAAAGGAAGAATTGCTCTCTTTATAAGTCTCTAAAGTGGTTAAGGGTTTGGGACCCCAAGGGGTATCCCATGTGTTTAAAGGAGGGAAGACCTAGATGTGCTTGGGTTCAAGGCTAAGCCCACACGCGCGCCGTCGCCGCCCGCCCGTCCCGTCCGGTCCGGGCTCGGGTCGTGGGTCGTGGGCTGTGGTTGATTTTTGGGGCATTAATCAGCCATTACTTGGCTGATTAACTCCTCCATAATCAACCCTCCTTCAATGGCCATGAACAGCCTCACTAATGGCCTTAAACCTGCCACACTAATGGCCTTAAACCTGCCATTAACAGCCCTCACTAATGGCTATTAACAGCCTTTGTTTGTGGCAGTTGAGGAGTCCCTCCTCCATGCTATATATTGATGCCTCTTTGGCTCAATAACGTGACAGAAAAATAGCACTAACAGTGATGAAAAACAATGAGGAAAGACACACATATACACAAGATATACACAACAGAGACACACTATATACACAGAGACAAAATAGAAGAGAAAGTCAGTCCAAAAACGTGGGACGAAAACAAAAACTCTTCCTTCATTTTCCATTTCTTCAGCAAGTCGATTCGTATTTGTTTTCTTCGTCAGACTCAACCTATTTGCTTTGTATTGTTGAGATTAAAGTGTTGTTTTATCTTGGGAGACTATTGCCCGCTAACGTAAAAGCATATATACGGGGCAATCTTGTCTTAAGGACAGAGTGCAATCACTCAACTCGGCAGACACATTATTGTAACTATCCAGATTTAGTGTTTCTTGATTTCGGTCATCAAGATTCAAGACTCAACAACTTTGCGGCAGTTTTGAAGATTGGCTATTTGTTTATCCTTTCGAACACTTGTAATATTTATTTACTTCCCGTACTGCTTTACTACAATAGTAACCAACATATACATCTACCATATACACAATATACACAATTATGACTAAATATTTTATCCTATACTATCAATAATCTCTTGGAAAATGCTCGAGAAAAGAGTTAATCATGTATTAAAGTTCATCATCTGAATATCCAACTGCAGTGTCACAAATTTAATTAGTTGTGTGAAAAAAAATGAAAATCTATTAAATTCGGGGGCAGACCTATCAATACTTTTAAAAGTTAGGAATTAAACAATGTACAAATTATGTAGCTAAAAAATAAAACTCGTCGCTAGGTAATCTTATTTAGAAATGAATTAACGATAGATTATAAAAAAAAATTAATGTTAGCTATAAATTATTTAACAACAGATTACAATGAAGTTCATAGCTAATTTCATTTCTTTTTAAAATATAATTTTAATACTGGTTAAAGTACAGTCAGTTGCACCTGATATTTTTAGCATATATCAGATATACATGTGTGAGAGTAAAATCTTACTCCGTGAATATTAAGTTTGAAATTATAATTCCAGAGAAATCTGAACCATGAATGAATTAAGTTTAAATTCCAAATTGGTTGCTAACTACTTAAATAAAAGTTAATCCTGAAGAATTTCTTGGTCTCCACTTGTCTAATTAACTTTAAAGCAGCACTTTGCTTTGATTGATTCTTGGTGTTGGAATAATAAAGGTTAATTAGAAGCTTATCAGCCATATATTATCCGACTCTTGGTTATACTCTAAAAGAAAGAATAAAAGGACACTGCTGCCTCTGTCTTAATTAATAAAGCTTGATTTAGATAGGAAGTGAAAGAAAATTAGATTCCTCTTGTTTTTTTTTTTGCGTGAACAAACATTGCCAAATGTAGGCCACCGTAATATTCCCATCATATCCTAGATTTTTTCATTCTAACTTCCAAGTAGTAACTTATATACCGTGATGAATTCAGAATTCAATATTTCTCGATGCTCACCTTAATATTAATAAAAAATATATTGCTTTGAATAGGATTTAAATTTGTCCTCTCCATAGCTTACTCTAAAGCCTATAACCTTTTAACTAGAGCACCAACATTTTTTATTACTTTTTGACTGCTATTTATTATTTTATATCAAAATTTTTATATTTTTTATATGTCTACATAAAGAATCCGCCATGATTAATGAATTTGAGCATAAAAAACTAACACATGGGTCCGCCCCTGCTTATATAGTATGCCCATTAAACAAGAAGTAAGAAAAGAAGAATGGTACAAACTGGTTCGGGTATTGTGTATACCCATATGGTTTTTCCATAAAATGGGAAGGCCCATGGTTTAGCTGTATGAGATGGGGAAAGTGAAGTAATAATGATAACAATATTTGTTGGATCTCAAAATAAATGGAGAGGTCCCTGAATTTTTGTCTCTATACCTATGTATGAAAATTGCCAAATGGTTAGATAAATATAATGCATCAATCTTCAAGTGCATTAAAATATTGGGAGTGTTGGACGTAAGCTAACAGTCAATGTCACACCATCACTAATAAAAAAAATGAGATAGATGAAATTTCTCTATTTTTTAAATAACGCATGATACCGAGCGAATAATTATAATATACATATATTTTTTTAGTAATTAATGTTAACAATTATAAAAAGCGAACAAAATGAGAAAAATAAAGACAAAATCCCAACATACTATTAATAAAACACAATTCGATCAATACATTATCACAGCTACAACACTTTTGATGCACGAGGTTTCTTTTCTAAAAATGTATTCAAGATAATACCATTAGAAATATAATTCTAAAGAAACTTTTCTTTATTTAGAGTCTAGACACGAAAAAATATTTTATTTTTACATTTTATTTATATGACATCGCTTGGTCTAAAGTAAAAAATTGTGACCAAGCGATGTCTGGTGGCAAAGTAAAGATAGTTCTCTCACACTTGTAAATTAGAATTAATTAAGTTAATAAATTTCAAATGCACATAAAATAGTTATACCACTAAGGTTCAACTCAACTCAATTCAATCAAATCCATAAGTAGGAAAAAACACAATAAAAGGAAGGAGTACAGACACGCATACTACAATTGCTCTTCATTCTGCCTCTCTTTCTCACTCATTTTAACTTTTTTAAGGCAAAGTCTCATTCATTATAAAGCTGTGATTCAGTGTTATTTCCATAAATAAGATAAAAACATTTGTACAAGCTAAGATTTAAAACCATAAAATAATAGAGGGTGTCACTATCGCACTTCATATCATGCATTAATTTGTTTTTTACGCAGATGTCTTTTTTTTCTTCTTCCTTTTTGCACCTTTGTTTCTTTTGTCAAAGATAAATAAATTTGGGAAACCGGTAAAAAAATATTCTTTTACTTTCATAAATTGGCTATTTTTATCCTTCGTTATAAGTTGGACCAAATTTACCCTCCTGTTATAAGTTGGGGTAAAATATACCTCTACCGTTAGCAAAATATTCAAAAATATCCTTTATTTCTAACGTATTCCCGCATAAGCAAGTCTAGTAGATGGAATTGGGTAACATGGATGTCACACAACATTTAACTTATTCTATGTGGTGCTTATGTGGTGATTTTTTTAGAAATTTTGATTTTTCTAAAAATAAAGCTAAAAATGGCTTTTATTAAAAATCTGAATTTTTTTATGTAATAAAACCCGTTTTTTTTATTTTTTATGGAAATTGGATTTTTAATCTGGAAAACTGTAAAGTACTTTTAAAAAAAATGTCCTAAAAATCTTTCAAAATCTGAATTAATTTTTAAAAAAATCTGAAAAAAACTGATTTAAAAATAAATAATTTTCCAGATTTTTAATAAAAAAAAAGAATTTTCCAGAATATTTTTTTTTAAAATGGGTTTTATAAAATCAAAATATCAGATTGTTTTTAAAAAAATTGCCACGTGAAGTTAAATGTCACGTGGCGTCTATGTCACCTAATTTCAATGAATAGACTTGCTTATGTAGGTATATGTTAGAAATGAGGGGTATTTTTGAATACTTTGCTAACGGTAGAGGTATATTTAGCTCCAACTTGTAACGGTAGGGGTATATTTGACCCCAACTTGTAACGGAGTGTAAAAGTAGCCAATTTATGAAAGTTGAGGGATATTTTTGACCATTTTCCCAATAAATTTACCTGTAAAATAAAACTCATAAAGACATTCTGAGTAAATAAAATGAATAATTTAGAATTTAAGAACCTTATCCATGGAAGGCCATTAATGTTTCCTTTGAATTATGTGTAGATTTTCTAAATTCAGATATATGTCTGGTAATTTCATCTTTTACTATATCTGATTGGAAATGAATCTAACTTTGTCCCTTTTCCACCTATTTCCCATTTTAGGTAGTTAAGTTGTAGAATTTTCTCTCTTTTTGTGGTTAGTTTCCAAAAATTAGTTGGTAAGCTCAGTATACTAACGTAGTAACGGTTAGTTAGATGGATAATATTTATCTGCACTAAATTTTTAGAATAAACCAAATAAAATAATTGTAAAAGTGAAAATATATCATGATTAACTGATAAAAAACTATATCTCTCACAACCGAACTTATATCATGTATTATCCGCTTTGATCCAACACATACCTCACGAATTTGTTCCTTGGGCTATGCTATGATCGAGTTTAAAAGTGTGTATCATGTGTTATTGTCTTATAACTCTCCGTTTTCCTCCTCATTCCGTGTGAAATTCATCTAAGGTAGTAATTGCACTCCTTTAGAGGTTTGACAACTTAGAAACCCGCTAATCTTTCTCTTTGACCCACTTTCATCAGCCACCCTCCGTCACAGGCGTCACAATATACATACCTGTGTTCTCCAAACCGTCCCATTCTACTATTAAGGGCAAGCCTAATATTATCACAGAGGAATAAAAATGTGTAGTAACACTCTCTTTTTTCTAATTTATATGCACATTCTTTTTCATTTTAATTTGTTTAAAAAAGGGTGACATTTTTATGTATTTATAAATGTTTCATTTTGATGTGTTTATTTAACTTATGATATGTATAGTCTTACAATTATAAAAATGTTATGGCTAGTAATAGAAGGAGAATTTTCACTAAGGAGATATTAAAAATTTAAAGAAGTAAACTCATGAATAAAACAATGGCATTCAATAACTGCTATTTTTACATTAAATAAAAATCTCATATACATTGTAATTTTTCGGTGAAAGAAATTCGGATGAATCCTCGTGTGCACCTTAGCTCTGCTCCTGGTTATGATATGTTTCGGACCACAAGTCTTTAACATACTAATATTTGACATGTGCCAAAAATGTTTTAAACTTTGTATTATGTCAAAAATCGCCATATAAAATGATACGGAGGAAGAAATTTGTACTTTTAACTTAAATTCTGAATATGCATTTCGTACTAGTATGAAACAATGTTATTCGTGAACAAAATTTGAATGCAGTAAAAACATTTCCAAAGCTATAGGAAACGTCCAATATTCTACTACTAGTGTAAAATATCTTACGCTGTGACGTATATAAGATAAATCCGTAAAGAATATGAACGGAAAAGCTCTTAGATGTATGGTTCCAGGAAGGCAGCATTGGACGCTTTATTCAGGAGAAGAGGTCCACTTAACCCCACGTATTAACGATCCTAAGTGGGGTTTGCCCACTTGGTCAACTACTTCAGTGTCATAGATTTGGTTAAATGCAAGGAGCTGTTAACACTTCGTAATCCTGTGACGTAACTTTCTAAAAAGAATTGGAGACACCCACTGTAGTGTCACCACTTCATTCATTTGTCTCAAAAACCCAGTTTTGATAAGGGAAAATAAGAAAAGGGCTTTACCCTCTTAGTCAATCTACCCGATGCAAATTAGAACTAGTCAGATCAGTAGATTCCAAATACCGTAAACCAAAACATAGAATAAAACTCTTACCAAGCCAAACCGAACGTCGTAAGAGTGGTGTCATATATTGGAACAGAGACTTGGACCATTTGGTCAATCTAAGAAAACATGCAGTTACATTTCTTTCCTCCTGGAAAATGAGCACGAGGTGGGTGGATTGCACAAACATTTGTTACAAGTTTTTGTAGACCCTTTCTTTTTACATTTTCTGGTGGTAGAAGCAATAACATACCAATCTCACAAGTGGAGTCTGGGGAGGGTAGAGTGTACGCAGACCTTATCCCTACCTTGGCAGGTAGAGTGTTTCCGATTAACCCTCGGCTCAGGATATAGCAAAAACAACGCATGTCAAAGAGAAAAAGGAACCGTAACTACAACAAAACAACACGCTAAACGAATAACAAGAAACAATAGATAGTAACCGGTGGTAGAAGCAAAAAAAACTGATATATACTATAGGTAGGTTAAGCGTGATGGATTCAAAGGGTAAGCTAGATAATCAGGTCAACAATTGAGAGACCTTTACAGATTTGAGATAATGCTACCGTAGTAACCGATTAAAAAATTTAAAGGTTCACACTAGGAAAATAAACACTGGCAAATTGAAGCTTTTAGGTTCTGATTTCATCTGCCAAAATTCAAATTAATTGTATGAAAGCCACTGGAAACTCCATGTAAGGTGATACTGAATTTTTAGACAAACGCATCACATGGAATATGGGAGCTGCTTCTTCTTTCAACATGTCAAGCAAGTAAGCATAAATGTGAAGTGCAAAATATTCAATCAGTGGGAGATAGTCGTCGCGGTTAGGTAAAAGCTTAATCTTCAATAGGCTATTATCCTATAAACACCATCCTTGAAGGAAGCTTCCAAAAGGTTCTTTCTTCGGAGAGCTTCCCCTGTTATTAAAAGGAGAACTTGAAGAAACGATCTGGAAATCAACTTTTGAATAGTAAGCAAGACCAGCAAACGCAGTAGGTTTGCAACAAATCAATCTTAAAACATGACTCTGAAGCAGATGAAACTGCTATCTATCAGAAGTTCAACCATGAGCATCTACATTTCAACAACCCGAAATACTAGCAACAATGACATTTCTCTTCCACCATGGTACTGACATGGAATTCTGAAATTACAACACTTCCAAACAAGTGCAAATAAAAAGGTGAGAAAGTAGCATGAAACATTCATGTTTCTCTCTCCGCTAATAAATGTTTGATAAGCTTCAGCTTAAGAACAATTGTCTGCTGAAACACAGGTGTTAATGGTTTCAAACCATGAGCTCCTTTTATCACAATAACTTCAGAATTAAATGTATTTAATCTACGGCGGCAAAATTTTCTAATAGCATCAATAAGTTTTTTTCATAAAGCAAACTCAATATAGAAAAATTAGTGTCTGGCTGGCGGTCAGAAGTTGGCACATACATAAGCCAGAACCTTCACAGAGAGAACATTATGATGCCACCAGTTCTCCACCAGAGACGAGAAGATAGACTTCCTGATACCTACTCTTCTAAAAGTGAAAACTTTCCGTTGCTCCATCTCAGACACATGCATGAAAAAAATGCTAATGCAGGTGATGGGCAGTGCAATCCAATAAAACTGAAAGTAGGTCACTGTCCTAAGCTTGACTAGCATCATTTTTATGATTTGCACTTTCATCAGTGATCGCGTTCTCAACCATTTGCTTAGATCCCTCCGCAGCTTCCTCTTTGGAACAATGATTCTTCAAAACTGTTGAGATGTCACTCTCAGAAGCTCCAGCAAGCTTGAATCGCTCAACTGCTGTATCGAGGTTTTTCTTCCAACCATCCAAAGCCAACTTACATTCAACTTGTGAGCGTTCAAAGAGCATATTACCCCAAAATAAATGGATCTGTGATCTCATAACAGCAGCTTGCTCTGTCACCTCGTCAGGTGAAATTTCAGCTGACACCTCACCTTCAGGACCATTTGCTTGCTTCTTCCTTCTCCTTAATAGTTCATCCTTTTTGCTGGCGCTAGGATCCTTTAGCTCATTAGCTCTCTGTTCTTCAATCTTCTCCCACATTTCTGTTGCAGCTTTCATTTTTAATTCCGCACTGTCAAAGAGTACAAGAGTCTCAGTAGGATCCCAGTTTGATAGGTCCTCTTTCTTAGCCAAGATAAAGGACCAGTAAAGTTTTGCCATTTCAAATTGCTGCTGCCCCAATGCCAGCAATCCCTCGTAAAAGTCTGGTTTGATTGAGAGTGCCTCCTCATACTTCTCTCTGGCCAGAGAATATTTTTCTTTCACCCAGTCATATGCTGCTTGGAGTTGTGCAGCCATCATCTCCTTTGAAGAGGAATCATCAATTGGAATTCGCTTCCTTGCTGCGCACATGTGAACATTTCCCCAGTTGAAGAAAGCAAGAGCTGCCACTTCCTGGAATTTTAAGGCAGCCTTGTCAAAAAGAGCTTGAGCTTCTTCACTTGTCACAGTTTCCTCAAGGGCTTCAGAGCAAAGCTCCATCCCAAGCTCATGCAGATCAATGTGAGCATCTGGATCAATGCCTACGTGGGTCCTGAATAACTGAGCAAACTCGAAAAGCCAGTCATCCATTTCAACCTCTTTGCAGTCAGGATTTTCTGTTGTAGCCGCAGCTTTCTCTTTGGTAGTTCTCTTCTCTGCCTTATTACTCTCATTATCCACAGTTTCAACCACTGAATCACTTATTGAAGAATGGGAACCACTATCATCCCCTTTATTCTCTTCGCTCTCGACAGGCTTCTCCTCTTCCTCTTCCTCTTCCTCTTCCAACAGGGCCGGCTCTTGTTCAGGACTCACCTCAACAACATGCAATCTTAACATCCCAATGGAGTCGGTTGTATCTGCATCAGGGTCTTTTGGTAGTAAACCATCAACCCAAGACTCTGCCGATCTAAGCTCAGCCGTACAGGTAATAGTTATTAAATCACCATCACTGTCCTTGTATTTAACAAGAACAGATTTTGACATTGGGAACCGTTTGCTAACGATATCCCTCAACACTCTAAAACTGCAATTTGCAGGCATTTGGCCAAGCCTTATATCATGATCATAAACAAGCTTCAACGGCCTCCAATGAATCGCAACATCTTTAGAGTGTCCATGAACAACACTTGATACTGATAAAGATGCCTGCTCTCTTTGGTCATCCTTATTGCGATCAGCACGGGGTCTGGAAGGACCATTTGAAGGTGGTTTCAAAACAACCTTTGGTAACTGAACTTTGGCTTGAGGACCATTTTCAGCTGGAGTAACTTGATATGGCTTGTCTGGATTGTTGTTCACTGATATAGCTGTAGCCCCACCGGATTGTGTTGGCTTCTTAGACATTGGCCGAGCAGGCAAGCATGGTCCTAAGCCAGTAATAGGAGCTGCACCCACTGCAGAAGCACCAAGTGCAGCTGGAGATGGGCGGCTTTGGAGATCCTGCTGGGCCTCTGGACGAGGACCAAGCGCCATCCTCAATCGTCCAGAAATCTCCAAAGCATCTCGGTGATTGGGCTCCGCACGCAATAGTATCTGGACGTCTTGCATCGCCATTTCATACTTCCCCACAGCCTCAAACGCACGAGCCCTTCGTAAACGGGCCCGCACATAACAGGGCTGAACCTGCAGTGCCATAGTACATTCAGAAATAACAGAATCATACTCAATGGGCTTCATTTGCATCAAACACGCCGCCCTATTGCTATGAAAAACCGCTCTATCAGGGTGTGTCTTTGGTGTAAGTTTGAGAGCATTCTCATATTGTTGAAGGGCACCCACATAATCCTTAGACTGGAACCTTCTGTTACCCTCTTCTTTCAGCTCATGAGCTCTTTTTGAGAAAATTGATGAGTCCAAATCAACACTACCATTAACAACAGGTGTTTGGCTATTTCCAACAGTCCCTTGGTTTTGGTTTTGATTTTGACTATTACCCACCTTCTTTTTCCTACCACCTGATTTCCCCATGTATTATCCCTTATTGGAACTAGTAAAAAAGATTCAAACTTTATTACCAATGAGCCAAAATTGAACCAATATATCACTATATTCCACTTTTTTTGGCTGTATAATTCAAGAATCCTTCATACAGTAGAAATGAGAACAGAGAGATACTTACAGATATAAAGTTTGCACCTTTGGTGCAAAACTTAGAGTTTCTGATTGACCCAGATGATGGATTGAAGAATTTGATGGGTTGGATGAAAATAGTGTTTGAGGAGAAACACTGTAAGAGGGGCAAGGAGAGGTGAGATTTTGGGTTTGAAACCCTAGATAGCTTACTTACCGAACTTTCGATTTATTTCCGGAGATAGTATTCACGGTCGCTCGTCATTACTATAAGTAAATAGCAAGATGCAGATCAACTAATATAACCTACAACGTTCTACCAAAAGATAGCAAATTGCTCCCACTAAATTTCGAACTCAAGCTACAGAAATTTAACTAGCCGCGGAATTTAAGAAAGAAAAATAAACTTTTAAAATTTATGTCAAAAACAAGCCTATATATTACTGTAAATCATTTTATTAAAAATAAAGGAAAAATTTTATATTAAATTATTTCTAAAAATATATCTTTCTTTTTTGCAACAGTGAAAAGGAAAGTATGAAGTACCATGTATTATTTGAACTTCTTTTTTTGTTGTTGTCTAAATTCACCAATTCAACTAATTCAATTTTATCTATATATAAACTTACTAAAATTATAATAAAAGCTTCCTATAAACTGAAATTGATACATCAGTATTACTTGACATAGGTTCAAGTAAACCACTTTAAGTACTTTAGTATATCACCATTTGTAAAAATATAAAAATGAACAAATATAAAATATTAGAAGCAAGTAATTTAGAATTTATAGCATGTCTCATAGTCAAGATATAAAATGAAACGACAGACTTCAATCTGTGTGCAATGATCTTATTAGAGATATTAACTAAATTTATACTTAGCAAACACGGGGTGTTAGATAAAAATTTCAACCACGAGAAGATCTTATTTATTATTTGATTATCAAAATTTCTTTGATAGAAAAGGAGTAAGGTACTTTTTGGACCCAAAATCATAGCTACCGTTTGAATTCTTCAAAAAAGAAAAAATAAAAGAATGTGTAAACTAATTAGGCGGAGTTTGTTTCATAAATAGATGAAATATTTTTTGTCAACCAAACGCTCTATAGTTTCCTATGCGTTTGAATTTTGAAAACACAATTTAGAGAATTAGATGCTTTGATGTTTTTGAAGTGCTGAAAAATACCGTGGACACAGAGATTCATTTTTTTTATTAACGTATTTGGTGATTCTATATTTCATTAGATTGGTTGATTAATTAGAGATTTAGAGGACAAAATAAGTACAAGTTCTATGTTTAAGTGACCATCTTAATCTTGTTACGTTTACTGTCAATGGAATTCAGTTCTGCAAAATGTTGAAATATCCGTCAATTCAACATCATATTGTAGTCTATTCATATATTTATATAGTTGTTGGCACGACGATACAAAAGTGTTAAAGCAAGCTACAACGGTGCACTTGATTAATCCTGCTTGTTTTAGAAAACCAAAAAACTAAATACTCCCAACACATAGTAAACATATTATTTTTCAAACAGTTGTAAACCAAAACAAGAAAAAAGAGTCGAACCATTAATTGTGTGTCTTCATCCTTCATATATACTCAATTCTGCCCCCCCCCCCCCCTCCTTCCCCCCCAAAAAAAAATATTTTCCTCAAAATACTCTTTTCCTTTCCACAGAATTTATTATGCCTCAATCCCAAACTTATAAATAAAATAAAAACAAACTGTTTCCTTATAAGTACTCCCTTTGTCTCAAATTATTTATCGTGGTTATTCAAAATAATTGTCTCAAATTATTTATTATTTTAAAAGTTCAAGGCATAATTAATTATTTTTTCTCAATCTCAGCCTTTGTAATTAATGAAGATGACACATAAGTAAAGTAAATATTTAATTGAGAGATATTATAACTCATACATAAATAAGGGTAAAGTAGATCAAATATTCCTCTTAGAAGTAACATTTATCAAGGAGCATGTAAACCAAAAAATGACAAATAATTTGAGACATGAGTATACGTAATTAGCATGTTTATCTTATAGTATCACAATGAAGAATCCGGGCGGGGCACACCATTATATGTTATTCGGCCCATTGACCTCCTTGAAGCGCCATTTTAGAAGGTCTTTTCCGGCTCAGGAATATCAATAATGCTTCTTGCAATGGGCCAGTTCTATGCAAGCCTTGTCGATATGTTGTCATAGACTCACTTTTTGACTTGTGCGTTATTGAATTTGAGCTTAAGCGATTTGGGCTGAAAACAGAACTCTAATTTCCAGCAATGGGTTCCCCAACTACTCCAGAAAGCTTTAGGACAGTGGTATTAGTAGACTAAGAGGTAATAAACATGAATGCAAATGAGTACAGTAAAGTAAAAGATAAAATGAAAGAAAAAGATAAAGATAGATAAAAAAATTGAGTTGTTTAATTGATTGTGTGTGTTCTACATACAAAGAATTATCCTATTTATAGTACAAAAAGAAAGAAAAAAACGGTACAACGTGACCTCCCCTGTCAGTCATCAAGTAACCCACTAAGTTCGATGGCCAACTATGGGGGAGGTGGTGCCGATTTTTCTCGCCCTCTACTCCTCTTGCTCGGATAATGACCCTTTCTTTTAGCTGTTGTTGGCCGTTACCGCTTCTATGGGTCAGGAAACCCTTTTGACTTGTTCGTTGAGGCGTCTGCATCTGAGTGGATCCAGTCGTACCTCTAACTAACAACTCGGCTAAGCTGCCTTATTAGCCGATGAAGTTCTTGTGCTAGGAGTAAATCCGGCTATGGAGTAGTTCGGCTGTCACTGAATTCAACTAAACACTTAAATTATTTTGGAGTGTTAACAATTGCCCCCCTTCATTAACTCGAGTGTGACTGTTGAGTTGATGTATCCGAAAGTAGCCGTCGTTTCAGTCTGACAGCCGCGCATGTCACTTCAATCGTCTCGTCTCCAGCGCATGCAATGATGAGTACTTCTTGATTTTGATTTCCCCTTCAACCGAGGTGTCTTTATTACCACAAATTGGTTCCAATGTTTTCCAACCGTGCATTCGAAGAGGTAGCCCTAATTTCCGCCGAGCATCGAGATCTATTTAAGAAGAGACATCTTTCTGAGAATTTTTCCCTTGATCTTATAGTCATTTCCGATTTCTTCCTTTCTGCATAAAAAATCCTAATCTTGGCCTTTTTCTTACTCGGATGTCATGGCTTCTTCCTCTTCTTCTCAAAAGATATATGGGACCACTCTAGCCGATAAAGACCTAACCGATGCCTTGGTCCTTGTTGATGAATAGTTGGTTCTAGCTCCATATGGTAGGCCGGAACAAGGCAACGTTCTTTTATCTCAACATCTTAGCCCGGTGATCTATGGCCTTCCCCTCACCTGCGATTGGTTCACTACCGACTGATGTCCGACTAACCTACGCACCTGGCCGACCAACGTCGCCAACTATTCTGCTTGGATGGATCGGGTCAGGTCGGCCAAAGAAACTGAGTGGAGGCATATGAGTCTTTACGACGCCATTGTACTATCGGGGTCTAATATCTCCTGCAATATCGTCCCTATATATGCATTTTTTGGTTATTGATCAACTACCGCCAATGCTTTTATTTTTCCCTAGAGGATGATGACTCCCACCCTTTTTGATGTAACGACGATACTAGGCCTTCCGATATTGAGAGTCGAAGCGCCTACCCTGAGTGAAATCAAAGTTCCCAACTTGGGAATTATTGTTTCAAAAAATTCTTCCAGCTATGTTTTATGACCGCTAACCACCGAAGTTCGTCTCTTTCGGTCGATGATGCTGAGCATCATGCTTTTCTGCTCTATTGGTTTAGCCGTTACTTCGTTTGTACGAGTTCTTGTGCAATTGTAAAGGAGCTGGAGATTTATGTGGCTTTGGTTGTTTCAGGGGAAGTTCGTCTCCTTCTTCCTGGCTTATTTGCACATGGCTTTGGGCGATGCTCAAGCTAGGTTAAGGGACTCGAAATCTGGATACTTTAGTCGGTCCTCTGCGGTGTGGATCACTTTGTATTTCCCAGAGTTCATCCCTGACGATTTTGATGGCATCCGCTCTCCGTTAGATCCGCCGGTGTTAGCCGACACTCGTCGAGGAACACCTCTTGTGCCCCAAGATGTTTTCACTGCAGTCTCCACCCTGCATGGTCTGTCTCGAAACCATTATGCATATTGGCAACCGATCCTTGAAAAATGGGCCACTCCCGATTGGGTTCATCAAATAGCCAATGACAACTTTTCATTCACTCAGCGGAAGGTCATGAATCGAGTATGGGGGTGTATCCTTACGGCTAAGGATCTTCTGGAGGCTTGAAGCACAACTCTAGGCATAACAAGTTGACCACAGAGCCCTATCGACCCAACTTTGTGGCACGACAATTTGGCCTGACTCAGCACATACCATGGCCTCACCGTAGTGTTGCTCATTCGACCCACTGTTGCTCTCTAAATGCCAAGCAGACAGATGAGGTAGCCTCCCACAATCTTGATAAGCTTGTTCTTTTCGTCTGGCAACCGTTCTCCCCAAGGGCCAACACTACGGTTGCTTTTGTTGATTGGTGGAAGGTAGCCAAAGAAAAATTCTTCCAATCCTCCCTGAAAGTCCACTGCGATCAGCTGATTCAGGAAAAACAGAGTGACCGGCTGGTCCAACCGAAGAAGAAAAACCCATCAAACGCTAAGCCATGGACAAAAGAGGGCCCTTCAAAGGTGGTTTCCATCGATTTGGCTAGGCCTACTGCCTCTTGGTCTTCCGTCAGGCTGCGACAGCCGAAGAGAAAAAGTGAATTGTTTTTCTACATATATGCTGGCCAGAATTTCTTATACATTCTAGGCTAACACGTTTTATGTATCTTTTAGTAACTTCATCCCCCTCAAGGTTTGTTGATTTGGAGACCGCTCCTACCAAGGGATCTCCGTCGCCTAAGCAATCCATTTTAAAGCAACCCAGGCTAGGTGAAGGGGTTGTTATTTGTGAGCGTAGGGATGAAAGATCTCGCGGAGCCGAGGTCCCTATTTCTGAAGAGGATGATGATGAGGTATACCCCTTATCTGTCTCGACTACCTTTGTATCGGCTATCTTTCATTGCTCATGTTTCTTGGTTTTGTCTTCAGGAGCTACTATTGATAAGGCGCAATAGGCGGTGGAAAGTACATGACGTCTCTCTCCATGTCGGAGGGAAGTCCTCTTTGGCTCGTACTTTTGAACACCCGCATGATTTTCCATCGGCTAGCCTCGATATCAGAGTTTCTCCTGTTGAGGCAGCCGAAAAGGTTGACATAACCATAGAGGTATCTCATTTTCCTTCCAGTCTTGTTATCTAGACTCTTGCCTCTCTTCTGAAACTGTCTTTTTTTCTGTACAGGAGACATCTAGGAAAGATCTCTCGATTGAAGCCAGCCTAATTGATGACTCAGAGGTGTCAGCCCAGGTCATACCTGAGGACGTACTTTTGCAGTATTTTGGTTCAGCCGACATTGTACCTTCACCCTCTTCGCTGGTTGGTGTTCATGAAAAGCGAATTAAGGAGTTTCTAGCCAAGGGCATCCCCACTAGCAAAGAAGAACTTCATGTATTGAGGACCTCTTTGTTCCGATTGTCGAAGAAGGCGAGGGACTCTCCAGTTCTGTCGGCCACCTATAATGACCTAGCATTGGCTTTGAATGGCCTATTCTCTTCACATAAGGCGGCCAAAGATAACCGTGATGAAGCAGCCGCAGCTCTGCAACACTTAGAATCTCTTCGGCAATAAAAAAATCGTGTTCAAGCTACTTTTGTCCAGGTAAATGAGGAGAGGCAGTGAAGTGTCGCTCGAAGGCATGATTTGTAGGGGCGGCGGTCCCAATTGCAGGCAGAATTATAGAAGATCTAGGCAGAGATAAGGACTATAACCCCTGAAATAAGTGCCCTGGACTCAACTATTAAAACCCACGATTCCTCCCGTTCCTCTTTGTTTCGGCAAGGCTGTCATCTGGATAACGAGATATGGGAGCTTGGTAGTCAACAAGTTGTGTGGGAATTGGATCTGAAGATGGGTAATGAACGGCTGGCCCAATTGGAAAATGAGTGTTGAACGGAAGGCCAAACTTGCTTATTTAAAGCCGTCATTACCTGTTAATCCTTCCGAAGTGGTGTCTGAAGCATATTATTCTTCGGCTACGACTACTTCTTTACTAGTTAATCATGTAGTCCAAGTGCCATGTGACCTTCCTACAGCCTTACAAGATGCATCATCCCAATTCGAACAACAACCAAAAGATACTCTAGTAGCCGATACGCAGGTTCTTACCGAGACCCAATCAATTGATGTGGCTGAGATAGTGGCCGTTGTTGCGGCTGGTGAAGAGGAACAGATTGCAGCAATTAGGGAAGACCAATCAACCGTTGATTCGGCTGATCCTGAGACTTCAATAGCTGATGATGTAGTGCAGTCTTCGATTGGTTCAAGGCTGACCAATTCGACTTTTTAGTTGTATCGACCCCAAATCGAAAGGTCTGTTATTGTGATTAGGCAGCCGGTCTGTGACTATCGTTTGCCTGTACATTCCCCAAATCGAAGGAAAATTATCCTCTTTTGCAACCAGACAGTCGGTCTGTGGCTGTTGATTACTTATGCATGCCTCAAAATCGATGGGTAATATTTTCTTGAAAATGTCTACCCTTTTCATTTCTTTTCCATGCATGTTTATCGCTTGATACGTATTGCCGGCAACCCGTGGGTTCGCTACGAAGGGTCCTTTCCTAGTTTGGTGATCTTTTGCTGATTTTACGATCTTTCATTTCAATCGGCGGGGTGATTTTCCAAACTAAGTTTGCTTCGGCAAACCTCTTTAGGCTCTATATGTTTGTCGCATGCTTTGGCCATTTTACGTTTACCGGCTTTGACTATTTCTATGATTGTCAGTCGATTTTCATCCAACTGACCCAACTCCATTAGCATGGCCTGCTGATATTCTTCCAAACTTAAAAAAATTGGTTTGGCCATCCGTAATGATATTAACTTCTGAGGACAACACTGCATCTTGGCCATAGATTTAGCCGATAGGATGTCGTCCCCGTAGCTGTAGATTTGGAGTTTCTGATTGTCCATTTCATTTAAGACATGTCTTTGTTAAACGAGTTTATTCAAACTTTGCACAAAACATACACAACACGGGGTGTTAAATAACACTCAGGTTTTGTACAAGCGTAGAACAAAGATAAACAAAGCTAGGCATAAAACTCCTATCGGTAGTTCACATGTTGTTGGCCGCCAGATCTGGTTTTCTGTTGTGGTTCCCCATCTGCGACGCCTCGGCTATCCTTGCCTCAGCACTTAGGGCGGTTAGCCGATGCCACAGGTCACGTATGATTTGAGTTTCCTCAACCATTTAAATCCTCCAAGGTAAGTCGTGGTTCGACTAATTATTTTATTTCAAACCCTCGCGAGGTAAGATTAAAGGATTCCCAAGATACTTCTGCATACTGCTCCGTGATGGCTATGGGAGCCACATAGGGCGAATAGAGGACAACCTCTACGTTCTGAACCCCTGGTCTGAATGAGTTATTATCCGCTGGGACGATTTCTATCTTGTCTCCTTCCCAAAATATGAGCTTTTGATGCATGGTAGAAGGAAGGCATCGGCTGGTGTGAATCAAGTCCCTGCCCAGCAGAATGGTGTAGGATGGCTTGCCATCTATTACAAAGAAGGCGGAATTGACCGTCTTCGGACCTACAGTGATTTCTGCTACTAGAATCCCCAATGCTTCATAGGCTTCTCCCATAAAGCTAGCCATTTTCATGTTAGTTGGGATGAGATCCTCCTTTGTTTTGTTAAGATCCTTTAAGGTAAACAACGACATCACATTCAGCACAGCCCTATTATCGACAAACACCCGACTAATAATTTTGCCATTAATGTAAGACATGACGTAAAGGGGTTTGAGGTGTTTAACCATATTTTCTGTAGGTGCACCAAATACGGTGCTCAAAGTGTCCCTAGCTGGGGTATCGGCTATTGTTGCCCATTCTGCATCTTCTACGCAAACATCACCTTCTAGGTTATTCAGCGTGGAGCGGCTGGCCCAGAACTCACATGGGATTAGGCTGACTATTTCAATGTCTGCCCACATCTCATTAACCAGGTCATAGATAAATAAATTGAGGATGGGTCCCCTCTTTCATCTAATTCGGCTGACCAGGAACTCATATCTTCCATTTCCTGGAGATAAATGGAGATTGGCTGGGGATCCTCTGACTGAATCCTCTGCAGGATCTGTGGGATTACCTCGGTTATTGGTCTAACCGAGGCCACGTTCCTTTGCCGGGGTTCCTCCATCGGGTTGTCGGTAGGCTGTTCATTCAGCTCTGGTTGACCCGACATCTCTCCTTCAGGCGATATTGCCCCTGAAACAACTGAGTTGAATGTCCGCTTGATAGCCTCGGCTATGGCAAACTCAAGAATCTCCTGATTTTCGGTTGCCTTGGTGTTGGAAATTAGATGCAATGTCTGTTTCATCTTACGCAAGGCCTTGGCACGTTGCATCCTTCTTTTCTGAGTCCTGGATGCGACTCTCGGTGGTGCCTCTTTCCTTCCGGGAGCCTGATTGACAAACCATTTCCCCTTTTCTATGTTGGCGGCTGGTTTAATCATTCTCCTAGGTCATGATCCTCATTTCTCGCTGTGATACGTAAGGACAAAACACCCTCGTTTACGTTAAACTCGACCACTCTCTGTTTGGTTTTAGGGAGTGGTTCTTCATCTATTCGATGGATGCTCGGCTGCCAGTTGGTTGGCATCCGTACTTGCCTCATTGGCCTATGCTTGGCGGCTATGGGGACACTTCTGAACCTCATGGTATATTCTTGAAGTTCTCGTTCAACGTCTCTCGAGTATTTATGGAGCCGATGAAAACTGCTCCTAGATGGGTGCCTGCCATCGTTTATGTCATGTAGGCTGCCTAACCGGTTGAACACAGAGGTCCTTGTGGCTTTCTCCCCTTCGGTAGGTTTCTTTGGGACCCACACATTTTCATCGGTTGTCTCCCTTTGGTGTACCTTCACTCATCTGACTTAGCAAAAGATACGATAGATATTGGTATCGCGAGAAAGGGGTCGGTATCAATGGACATTTTAGCCATACTCTTATCGGTTAGCTTGAACCTCCCCTCTTTGATGCCCTTTTGGATCACCTTTCTGAAAACCACACAATTAGAAGTAGAGTGAATGTATGAATTATGCCACTTGCAGTACTTCTTATCTTCGAGTTCCTCGGCAGACGAAATCCTATGACCATCAAGCAGCCGAATCTGCTTATCTTTGAGTAGATGATCAAATATCTGATCTGCCTTTGTGATATCAAACAAGTAACCGACCCTGTCATTGATTGAACCCGTCTCCTTGCCTTTTACGGCTTTCAAGGATGGGCAAGAGTAAAACTTACCCCTAACAATCTCGGCTACCATTGCATATGTCGCGCAGTCGGCTGACTCTGAGTCGGACTCATGCACTTCAATAATGGATAGCAAGTGGGAGCCTCGATTTCAGCTGGCTCTTCTCTGCTCCTTCTCCTGGACATACTGCTCTATTTGGCTAGCCTTTTCGGCTAACTGGCTCAGGTCAGAGCAGGATTGTCCCACCAACTTCTCCTTTAACTGATGGTGCATGTTGTTGATTATCATGTGGGCACACTCAGACTCGGGGAAGTGTACGGTGCATTTCCCAACCTTCTTTCTGAATCTCTCGATAAAATCGGCAGTCGATTCATCGACCTGCTGCTTGAGATTCGTTAGATCAGTCACGGTAATCTGAGGTTAGGGCCAATAGAACCTATCATGGAAGCAACCCTCCATATCAGCCCATCTCTGTACAGAATCAGGAGCCAAAGAGGAGTACCATGTGAAGGCTATTCCCGTTAGAGATGGAGGGAATAACTGCAACTTGTGATACTCATTCTGGCCAGCCTCGTCACATTGGGCAGTAAATCTACCGATGTGCTCGATAGTGGATTTGCCATTGTCGCCAGAGAAGATGGCAAAGTCCGGTGTTTTGAATCCCCACGACAAATGTGATATCTAATCTACCCAATCAAGGTAAGACTTCTTATAAACAGGCATGTCCAAAGGTTTCAGTTGGATGTCGAAGTAACTCCTAATGGTATTAGCAATAATTTCTGGGTTTATCAGTTGTGACATCCCCTGCCGATTCTCGATTGGATTCGGCTGGTAGGCGTTATGCACTAACGGCCTCCATTCTGCACTTTGTTGGACAAGGTTTTGAAGGTTATAGGTGGTCTGTTGGCCATTACCAATAGGTGGGGTAATGCCCCATTGCTATTGTTGGGTATGGCCACCAAAGCCTGCAACTTGAGCTCCTGGAATGGCTAACGGAGCCTGAGGATAAGGTGGAATAGTATTCCATGGCTGCTCTCCTCGGACGTCGGCCATTCATAGAAAATTTACGTTTCCTGGAAGGTATGGATTGGGTACTGACAATAACTGTTGGAATGGTATTCCACTATAATCAGTGTCACCAGATAGCCGAGCTAAGTCATAGCCATGGGCCATCGGCTGGCCAACATTGTTCGCCTGCATCGTAGGGCCGTTTGTAGAAACGGGCGGCATAACGGGCGGCAATCCAAAGTGTCCTGGAGCCTGAACTGGCCTCCGAGCCATGTTGATCTGCCCATACTGCAGACTCGTTTGGTTAAGTGGAACACTTTGCCCCCCAAGATTCGGTGGCGACCATGCAGTATCCTGGTTGCCAAGCGATTGGGCTTGTGTTTCTAGGTGTGCTACCTGCTGCACTTGAGTAGGTACTAGCTGATGCACATGTAGCTGAGGAACAACACCGGGAATCACGGTCTCATGCTGAACAACACCGCTCGTCAAAGGGTTGGCAGAACTAACCGAACATTCTCCTGGGTGCATTCGATTGGTCTCTATCTCCCTCGTTTGCTGAACTTCATTATGTACCATCGGCTTCACAATGTCAGCCAACTGTTTAGAAACTTGGTACATAATATCGTGGATGCCCAAGTCGATCTGTTGTCTAATAAAAGACGTGGTCATTATGGTTGGACCTTCAGATTGGCTAGATTCTTCCACAATTTGGGTTGATGGAGAAAGTGGAGGGGTATCAACCGATGTAGCCATACCCGAGGAGGATGCTAGTTCGTTGTCCCTTCTGGGAGGATTTTGTTTAGGATATGGACTGGTGTCGGGGTTCATTTTCTTACCGGACCTTAGGCACATACGCCAAGAATGATCCTGACATGGAGAATCAAACTTTGTTATTAATTCACCTATGGTCCCACTGGGCATGCCAAATTTGTTCTCGCCCCGAATTCTGCTCTTTGTCATTTTATCGGCTGAAGAAATCGGGAGACAAATTGATTCTTTAACTTAAGCGATTTAGGCTGGAAATGGAACTCTAATTTCTAGCAATTGGTTCCCCAACTACTCCAGAAAGCGTTAGGACGGTGGTATGAGTAGACTAAGAGGTAATAAACATGAATGCAACTGAGTACAATAAAGTAAAGGATAAAATGAAAGTAAAGGATAAAGATAGATAAAAAAATTTAGTTGTTTGATTGATTGTGTGTGTTCTATATACAAAGAATGATCCTATTTATAGTACCAAAAAAAAAAGGAAAAAAAGTTGTACAACATGAACCCCCCCCCCTCCCATGTCAGCCATCAAGTAATCCACTAAGTTCAATGGCCAACTATGGGGGATGTGGTGCCGATTTTCTCGCCCTCTACTCATATTTCTCGGATAATGGTCATTTCTTTTAGCTTTGTTGGTCGTTACCGCTTCTATGGGTCAGGAAACTCTTTTGACTTGTTCGTTGAGACGTTTGCATATGAGTGGGTCTCAGTCGTACCTCTAACTAACAACTCAGCTAAGCTGCCATAGTAGCCGATAAAGTTCTTGTAGTCGAGGGCTAGGAGTAAATTCGGCTCTGGAGTAGTTCGGCTGTCACTGAATTCGGCTAAACACTTAAATTATTTTTGAGTGTTAACAATTAGTTTTAAGAATTTCCTTTTATCTCAAATTAATATTTACTTTATATTATTTTCGAACATTAAAAGGAAGTCTCGAAGCAGATAAAATTTTCTTCCTACAACCTATAGGTCACGATTCAAATTGTTGAATTAAGGGATAATGTTTGTCTTAGAGTAGGCTATATACATCACACCTTATACGATCCTTTTCTAGACCCTATCAAATTATGAGATGATTTGTGAATCGAATTGCCTTTTCATTTTCACATACACCCAAGAAACACCACGGTAATCACCACCAACTTGCTAAGAGATTCAAGCACCCAATGGGACTGGCCTATCCCTTTTTTTATAACCATCGTATTCGAATCAGCTCTGTGCACCTAAATTAATTTCACAAAAAACTTATTTAAGGTATTTTCATAAAGCGTCCCTCCCCTAGTAGGGCGGTTTAAGAGGACGACCTGCCACCTCCCGTTAGTAACAAATATCATGTAATTCTATCCACCAAGGCTTGGACAAAATGAGAAGAAATCACGTAGCGATTTTTATTTCTACTAAATTTAAACTTAAGACCTCAGAGTTCTCAACCCATTTCATTTCCACTAGGCCAACCCTTGGGTGCGACCTGCCTATCCCTTATTTTCATCCGAGTTCTCTCACTTTTACCTTTTGATACGTTGACAATGTAGGGACCTTTCTCGCTCAATCGCCTAGAGATTAAAATACAAGGGAGTGCGCAAAAATATTATATGTAAGCTGAACATTTGACTTTACAGTTTCAATTGAGACTAGTAACAGAATAAATGGATGATACAAGCAAAAATCATATGCGTGGAAGCATCCACAACATGGAAATAGCAGTATCACAAGAGAAAATGATGGAATAAGAAAATATCATTAGTCATAATTATGTATATTTTATATATGGTAGATATATATTTTAGTCATTATTTATCGTAATTGTAGCCTAGGATTATGCTTGTATTTTAGTATATTTACTACCACTTTGGAATGAAATAATCAAGGAAAATATTTCTTACATGATATTAGATTCTAGGGAAAGATCCTTAACCCTAATACCTTATCATTTCCTTCACCGTCGGCCGACCCCCCCCCCTCTTTGTGCCGTTGATCCTCCCCCACCACTTTCGTCAGCCATGTCTAACTTAAAATCAAATTTTCATCCAGCCCTCGCATTTTCAAACATTAAATCTCATATATTCATCACTCTTGAGATGGAAAACGTCTATTATGCGATATGGGCGGAGCTTTTCAAAATTCAATGTCGCTCACGCAGGGTTATCCATCACATCATCCCACCGGAAAAAGGCAAAGAGAAGGTGTCGAAAACCGATGATGAAAGGGAATTATGGTTAACACTTGATGCGACGGTTCTCCAGTGGATTTATGCCACAATTTCAAGTGATTTGCTGCATACTATTCTTGAGCCCGACTCCACGGCTATGGAGGCTTGGGAACGCTTACGTAACATTTTCCAAGACAATAAGAACTCCTGGGCCATCACACTTGAGCAAAAATTCTCCACCACTGACATGGTGAATTTCCCGAATGCGTCTACATATTGTCAACGACTCAAGGTTCTGTCGGACCAACTCAAGAACGTCGGGGCGCCGGTAACTATAAATCAACTCATGTTACAAATGGTTTCCAGCCTCACCGACGCATATAGTGGAGTAGGTACGCTCATCCGCCAAAGCAACCCTCTTTCACCATTTTATCAAGCCCGTTCTATGCTCATCCTAGAAAAAACAGGTTTCGCCAAAAAGACGGTCATCGTGTCAAATTCCGCCATGGTTGCCGCTCCATCCGATGATAATTCTTCATAATTTGAAAATTTGTCGTCAAACCATGGCCAAAAGGGATGAAATATCGGTAATGGAGGAAAGAATCACGGCGGCGGCCATGGTGGTGGCAAGGGCGGCGGCCACCAGCAACAACCAGCCCAGTGGCAGCCGCCAGCCCAGTGGGGCAGTAGGCCGGCACCGTGGGCCTGGCAGTGGCCCTGGGTCGTGCCTCTCTGCCCATTCCCCTCTGGAAATTAGGCCAGGCTAGGAATTCTTGGGCCACTGCCGGGTCAGTGGCAACAGGCCCACTCGACAGTGGCAACCCCTACCGACATCGAGGCCGCAATGCACACTCTTGGGCTTAATCCACCCGATGCAAATTAGTACATGGACACCAGTGCAACGTCTTATATGACGTCCTCACAATATAATCTCTCGTCCTATTTTAATTTGAGTAATAATCGTGATATAATTATCGAAAATGGTCATTCAATTCTAATTTGTGGTTATGGTAATACAAACTTATTTCCCCTGAACCCATCGTTATCTTTAAAGACGGTCCTTCATGCTCCTCAATTAATTAAAAACCTGATTTCAGTTAGAAAATTTACCAATGACAATTCGGTTTCTGTTGAATTTGATCCTTTTGGATTTTCCGTGAAGGATTTTCAGACGAGGATGCGTCTAATGAGATGTGATAGTTAGGGCGAGCTATATCCAATCACCACAACCACACATCAAGCCATGTTAGCATCCACTTTTGCAGCTTTAGCTCATTCTTTATAGCATGAACGTTTGGGTCATCCGGGAGCGCCTGTTTTTGCCTCCCTTAAAAAAATAAATTTATTGAGTGTACTAGAACTCGTAATTCTTCTATTTGTTGCTCATGTTCTCTTAGAAAACATGTTAAGTTGCCTTTTGTTGCTTCTAATTCTTGTACTGTTATGCTTTTTGATATTATCCATAGTGATATTTGGACATATCCCGCTGTGAGCTCTTCGGGCCATAGATATTATCTTCTATTCTTGAATGATTACTCTAATTTTGTGTGGACGTTTTCTTTGTCTAAAAAGTCACAAGTTTTCCACGTTTCTATCCTTTAAAGCTTTCATCCACACTCAATTTGAACGGGATATTAAAAATATTCAATTTGATAATGACTATTTTGGGATTTTTGCAAAACTAATGGTTTGTCATTTCGTCTCTCGTGTCCACATACCTCATCTCAAAATGGAAAAGAAGAACAAAAAATCTGAACCATTAACAACGTTGTTAGAACATTACTTGTACATGCCTCTATACCACCATCATTTTGGCATCATACATTACAAATGGCAACTTATCTCCTTAACATACTTTCGAGCAAACAATTAGCCTATACATCCCTTCTCAAAACTCTATATCGAAGGGACCTATCTTACTCTCATCTACGGGTATTCGGGTGCTTATGTTATCCTCTTTTTTCCTCTACTAACATCAATAAACTCCAATCTCGGTCTACTCCGTGTATTTTTTTAGATATCCGTTAAAACATCGTGGGTACAAATGTTACGACTTATCATCTAATAAAATAATCGTAAGTCATCACGTGGTCTTTGATGAATCAAATTTTCCCTTTGCCAAATTGCATGATTTCGTGGCTCCTACCTACGAATTTCTTGATGATAGCATTCCCCCCCCGTACTTGGTCCATAAATTGGCTTCTCAACCAGGCCCAATTTTTCCCGGCAGTTCGGCCCATTTACCGAGCCTAGTGGTTGCCAGCCCAGTCGAGCCTCTCGCTGACAGCCCATTGCCGAGAGGCCCAGTGCTTGGCAGTCCGTTGGGTCATGACCATCTTCACTGCCGGGCGGTCCAACCACTGCTGCGCAGTCCGTCCCTGCCACCACCCGTACCATCTCCACTCCCGGCCCAACTCCAATTCCGACCCGACGGCCAGTCACTCGTAGTCAACACGGAATTTTTAAGCCAAACAAAAAATACGATCTTCACGCCTATGTTACCAAATCACCATTGCCCCGTAATCATGTGTCTGCCCTTAATGATCCGAATTGGAAATGGCTATGGATTATGAATATAATGCTCTTATTAATAATAGAACGTGAAATTTGGTGCCCCGTCCTCCTGATGTTAATGTGATTCGGTCTATGTAGATTTTTAGTCATAAAGAAAAATCTAACAGTACATTTGAGAGGCATAAAGCATATCTTGTAGGTGATGGGAAGACGCAACAGGTTGGTGTGGACTGCGGTGAGACTTTCAGTCCAGTGGTCAAACCAGTCACTATCCGCACGATACTAAGTCTGGCTCTTTCGAAGGCATGACCACTTCATCAACTTGATGTAAAAAATGCATTACTGTATAGAGAACTCAATGAAACGGTATACATGTATCAGCCCATGGGGTATATAGACCTCACTTATCCTAATCATGTGTGCCTGCTGAAGAAATCATTGTATGGGCTCAAACAAGCTCCTTAGGCCTGATACAAGAGGTTTGCAGATTATGTTTCTAATATTGAGTTTTCTAACAGCATGTCTAATCATTTTCTATTCATATACCGACAGGGTAATGGTATAGCTTGCATTCTTCTGTATGTGGATGATATTATATTGACTACCTTATCTGATGCTCTTCGTAAGTCTATCATGTCACTTCTTGACTCATAATTTGCAATGAAAGATCCAAGGCCACTGAGTTACTTCTTGGGGATAGATGTCACACGTCATGCATGTGGTCTATTTTTGTCTCAAAAGAAATATGCAGAAGAGATCGTTGAACGAGCCGCCATGTCCTCGTGTAAGCCTTCTTCCACTCTGGTTGACATAAAACCAAAGTTGAGTGCTTCTTCCAGCAAGCCATATGATGATCCATCACATTACCGCAGCCTTGCAAGTGCCCTGCAATATCTTACTTTCACGAGGCCCGACATATCTTATGTTGTGCAACAAATTTGTCTATTCATGCATACCCCGATGGAGGATCACATGCATGCTCTCAAACGCATTGTGCACTACATTCAGGGCACTCTCGAGCATGACTTGCATTTATATCCGTCTTCGACATCCACTCTTATTTCTTACATATATGCTGATTGGGGTGGATGTCCGGATACCAGACGGTCCACGTTTGGTTATTGTGTATTTCTCGGTGACAATTTGATATCTTGGTCCTCCAAACGGCAAGCTACTTTGTCCAGATCCAGTGCCGAAGCAGAATATCTAGGAGTTGTCAATGTGGTGTCTGAATCTTGTTGGCTACGGAACCTTCTTTTGGAGCTTCATTGTCCGGTTCCGAAGGCGACATTGGAGTATTGTGATAATGTTACTGTGATTTATCTCTCAGGGAATTCGGCTCAACATCAACGCACTAAACATATTGAGCTGGATATTCACTTTGTTCGCGAAAAGATTGTTCGTGGACAAGTACATGTCCCGTCACGCTATCAGATTGCCGATATTTTTACAAAAAGTCTTCCGCTGATTTTATTTGAAGGCTTTCGGGACAATCTCAGCATATGCCGACCTCCCGTTTCGACTACGGGGGTGTGAGAATATGAAAATATCATTAGTCATAATTATATGATAGATGTATATTACTTACCGTAATTGTAGCCTAGAATTATGCTTGTATTTTAATATATTTACTACCACCTTGAAATAAAATAATCAAGAAAAATATTTCTAACACAAAAGCTCATAAACAAGAAGTTACAAGACCAAAATTTCATGAAAACATATTTGAACAATTGAGGGACAAATTAGGATGCCTGAAATTCTAGGATTATACAGAACCTAAATCAGATGCGCACCCTGTTATTGAAAAAATCTGTACTAATCAAAGTGAACAAACGAAGAAAACAACTCTCTTATACCCATCATTGCCTAAATATTCAAGTTCGAAAGTGAGCAGAACTTTTGTCTGATCCAAAGACCAAAGGCAAGTGCCATCTCTTGCACAACAAGCATTTAAGTTGAACACTTGCAATTCACATTTTCAACTGAGGCAGTAGCTCTTTATGTAGTTACAATATTTAACATTTTAAAAAATGAGGTTGGAGAACTAGGAAAGATAAGAGATATGCTTCTCAGCTTCTGCAAAAGCTACAAGGAAAAGCTACACTTGATGTCACTCCATTGCTCCGCTTCGTTCAGTCAATTCTCGCAACTGAAATTTTAGGGTTAGACCAAAACCTAAATCAGATGCTCACCCTGTTACTGGAAAATCTACGCTGTTAAATGTAACAGGAGCTAAAGCAAACAACAGGAGGAAACCAGCTACAAGCAAAGGCGAGTTCGCTGTTCTTCTCTTTCCTCGCCACTTAGCGTTGAGGAGTTGATGCCGCTTTCTGCTAAGCATCTCTTGTAAGGAACAAAACCCTTAATGCGCCTGTTGGAACTTGCTCTCTGCACCAAGCTAGGGGTTTCGCTAGGTCTAAAGGAGGATAGGTCTTTCCCGCTACTCTGAGCTTCGACATCCATGTTCTTATTATCTCCACCCATTTCCGCACTTACTGGTTCTGTATTAGAGCCCGTGGAAGATCCTTCTTTCTGATTTTGTTTATCTTCCAGATCTTTGTCGTTGAAGATTGGACGCCCCTTTCTTGGAATTGGGTTAAGCACTTGAATGCAAGAAAATGAAGCAGATGAGGCACATGATGATCCCCATGGCAAAAGAGTGGAAGAAGCACATCCGGTAGGCCATTGGTTTTCATTTTGTGATGGCAAGTAATAAAATGGTGTGGTGGTTCCAAGAGTTAACGTAGACGCGCATTCTGAATTGGAATCAGTAAATTTCATAGGCATTACGTTCCAAGCAACTGCTGGCAGTGCTGCTTCATCGTTCACGTCTGTCTCTATTTTGCACGTGCCAGGAGTTGGACAGGAAGGTCTCTGAGATTCAGTGAATAGCACAGTTTTACCAAATAGCTTCAAACATTGAGTAGAAGGCGTCTCAGCTGAGCCTTCTTGAACAAAATCATCTTGGGAAAACAACTCTAGTTTCTGAATATATGAATCAAACAGAAGATGATGTCAAATCAGAAATTTCTAACAGCAGTATGGGAAAAAAAAGATGCAGTATCAAAGGTAGGTGTACCATGCAAGTCTGGTTTTCTGGATTTGTACTAGCGTTTGCTTGGGCAGGTGAAGAGGTATTTTCTAGGATGGAATTGGGTGATTCAGAAAGTACAAAACCACCAGAATTTCCATGACCAGCTGATGAAACAGGTGATGCGCTACCGCTGCGCTTACTTGAATCTGCCGTGCCAAGTACATCTGAACCATGTGCAGACAACACAGAAGTAGGAGACTGGTTCTCATGTTCAGACATAGGCATATTAGGCGAGAGAGACCTTTTCGATTTCTCGGGGACTGGGGTTCCACTTTTAACTGGAGTAGCCAATTTACGTGGATAAGGGTGCATTGGTTTTCTTTTAGGCCTAGGAGGAGGAATCTCGATTGGTTTCACAGAGGTTGCATCACCATTACTCGATTCACGAACAACCTGACCACCATAAACACATTTGGAATCAACAGATGCCTTCATAAAACAAACTGACACTTAACATTGACTGCACGCCTTAGAGCCATAAAAGAATATGACTTACTTCAAAAGGCGGCATATAGATATAATGGGGGTATATAAGAGCAGTAAACCTTTGAGAAAAACTTCTGAGCATGGCTCCTTAACTGTACTGCAGTCTTTGTACCCACATGCTCTGAAAATTAATCAAGAACCTCTGTTAATATGCAATGACAACCAAAGAGATGTCTCTAACAAGCATCGTCATTTTCTACCTTCTATACGCCTCCATGCCCTGCCATACAGTTTTAAAGCCTCAAGGAACTTTTTATGCTCTTCTTCTGTCCACCGTTCCCTTTGCTTTGTAATGGTATATGGCTTCCTGACCTATTTTAAGCCAAAAAGAACGATGGACAAGACACAAATATGAGCTTTGTATGGAATGCATAGTTGACACAGAGAATGTGGAAAATATTAAACCTTGGGAGCATATTCATCTGCAGAAGCAACTTGCTCTTTCAGCTGTATGCTCCTTGTTGATGAAGCTCCCACATCTGACGAAATTCGATTCTTGCTGGAACGGACCGAGTCCACCCCACTTTCACCACATTGATCCTAAAATGACGAAGTGAAAAATATGAAGCTTCTCCAAAAGAACTTCAATACTTTAATCAAGCAAACAATGGCTACTAGTTATACTGTGGTATTCTAAAGCTTGCCGAAATTTGAATGCTTAATTACATCACAAGCGGCAGTGCATTCGTCTACATTCAAGGTATATTAAAGTTGGTTGCAGAACAGGACAAAATAAAAGAATATTTACCATTGTCTAGCAAATGAACGATCCGTTCATCAGCAGCATAAAAGGAAACATCTGTATGGGGTAAACATTGAAACTAACATATGGAAATGACAATCTTTCCTCCCATCTTTTGATTTAACAGTCTTAATACATTATCTCCTAGCAAAATTGTGTATGAAGTCTTTGTAAGCATATAGTCACTAGCCCTAATTCTTTTAAACACATGAACCGGATAACAAGTGACAACTGTTAAGACCAGCAATTTTCTTCTCCTATTTTGTCTACTTAAAAATCAAGATCAAACTTGCAGCTGATCCATCTGAATCGGCTGGAACTCGACGCATATTATTATACTACTGGATAAACATTCTTAAGGGTGTAAACACAACTTTGGTATCAAATTATAGTTAATCCACAATGAATTATTAAGCACTACATTTAGAACAAATTGCAATTCACCCGGAAAAAAAATTGCAACAACATTATGTACCATCGAAGACATCTCTGAATTGAAAATGTCCTAGACTACCTATTATGATTTATCAGGCTAATATTCACTCTTCTTCAAAACCTACAATTATCTAGTTTCACCAACTCTTCATCTATTAGAAAATTCCAAATCCATTATCCCGTTATCTTTTTTAAATGAAATTCAACCCTAAAATTAGTACTGCTAAAAAGCAAGGCACATCTAAAACTAGTAATAAGAAGCAAGGAACATCTAAAATTAGCACTGCTAAAAAGCAAGGCACATCTAAAAATAGTAGCACTAAGAATCAAGGCACATCTAATTAACCATAAAGAAATCAAAGAATACACAAGATATCATCTAAAAAATAGTACTATAAAAAGTAAAAAAGTGGCATACCTCATCAGCCATTCCTGCAGATTTTTGCTGAAGCTGCTAAAACTCCTCTAGAGCCAAATTCACCAACTCACCAGCAACTCAGTAAAAATCTTTTCTCACACTTTTTCCCAAAATAGATTAAAATCCCACTGTTTAGCCAATCAATTCTCTTCAATTTCAGATCCCAAAAATATCAACCGTCAATCTCACTGATTCACAGTCAATCAATCTATTCCCCAACATCCAAGGAATTCCAAGAAACTACACTATCCAAGTTCCCAATACACCAGATAAAACTCCTCTAACTCTGTTCACACAGAGCACAGTCACCAATACCAAACATTCACTTTCCCCATTTACCCTTCTTACCAAAACATCACACTCCTTGATTCAAACATAAAACTCAGAGAAAACCCAAGAACCAGAAAATTCTGATAAATATTTCAACAAACTCAAAGGAAAAATTGATCTCATCAACAGCAAAGAACACCCAAAAAATGAATTCCCAGGAAAGAAAAGCAAGAAACTTTAACAAAAGGGTCTGCTTATAAACAGTATAGGAGGTGAAAATTTGTTTTTTTATCTCCACAAAGCCTCGATCTTTCAAGTTGAAAAACTCAAAACAGACACACAAAAAAGAAACTTTCCCAGAAAAAAACACAATATAAAGTATACTGAGAGTGTAGGAAGAAGATAAATGTGAAGAGGAATAAGGAGAAGCGACAATATGAAAAAACGAAATATTTTTGGGTTAAAGAGAGAAGAAAATGAACAAGGAGGGTGTGCCACGTAAGAGGGTAAAAATGGAATTTCACGTTTATGTTTTAGAAACCTCGGGAAAAAAAATTAATGGAATCTTGTGGCTCACGTTCAAAGAGACCCCCGACACGTGGCTTTGCTTCTTTTTTATTGTTTTCCTTGAATTTTCCCGATATTCTTTAAAAAAATAAATTTGATAGAAGTTAATGTTATACTCGCGCGTTGACAGTTGGGAAAGCTACTCGCTTGTGGTTTCTCCGCGTGTCGGTTTATTTGTGGATGAATATTTGTTTATGTGGGCCCTTATTTTGACACCTTCCTCATATTTTTTGTAGATAATGTTGAAGTTATTTTTATTGGGAAGCATTTATTAGGTTACCATATATTATATATTCTTTTGCATTGGTACAAAAACAAAAGTGAGGGTATTTATCTATGTTATCCAAATTGCTTGTGAAGTGTCTATCAAAATCAATAGAATTCCTTCAAAAAAATCATGAAAACACAAACATTCATATTTTAATGAATTTTATCTGAATACGAACAAAAGATATACAGTATATAAAAGTGGAAAAAATAATTTTTCAGAAGTATTATCCTGTGCTAAGATAACCTTCGCTTCTAATGAATGACTAAAGATTAAAGATAGCTTGAATTTCTTAATTCTATTTAAGGAATAAAACCTAAGAATGGATTATATTAAGTTTTTTGTTATTTATAGAACGAGTAAAAGTAAAATTAGGACTTGATTTACACAAATATGTTTACTTATCATAGAGGAGATTAATTTTCTATTTTAGAACTTTAGATATTTATGATTTATTTATAATATTAGTTATAATTAAGTCAAAAGAAAAAAAGGAGAAAAATCAAGGCCCACATGTTAACTTTCATAGGACCAGTAGAAAACCTTCTACACCCCAAGAAAAGACACAAATATCCACCTAAATAACATTTGCTATCCTATAATTTATTTATTTATTTCCAAAAATATAGTGATATTTATAATGAAAAGGTAAAATATCTACAGCCTCTAAAATATAAGAGGACCATACTTGAAAAGAGAGAGAGGAATAGGGAAAGCCAAGAGTTGTGGATTATGCAGATAAAAGAAAAATATAAAAGAGAAAAAAAGTGTGTGGGTGGGGGTTGAGATAATTGATGAGTTGTAATTACTAGTCCCTTCGGATAAAAATAGTGTTCACTTAGTTTTTATTTTTTATAAAAAATTATTTATTTATCAAATAAAAAAGAATTAATTTTATTTTTTTATATTTGCTCTTATTAAGTGTTAAATAATCAAATTTCAATACATATTTAATTAGGAGCATTTTAGTTAAAATACCTATTTTTACTTAGAAATTAATTATTTCTTAAGAGGTGTGTAAATAGCTAAGTAAATACTCTTTTTGATCGGGGAGTAATATTTATTTATGATATAATATTCTTTTTCTATCAGGTGAACTTTGCCTTTGCACTTTTTCTCCACGTCACACCAACTCACCACCTTTCGTTTATCCCACTTCACTCTATATAAATTTTTTAATTAATAATTTGGTGCAAGAAAGTGAAAGCCACATAGAAAGATAAAAATACAGATAAGGTGATCTAAGATTTAAATTAGATGTTAAACATGACATTAGAGTTATGTCATATAAGGTTTGATGATTTACCGGGCACAAAAAAAATTAAAACAATTTGAAATATTTGGTCTAATATAAATAATAAAAATTTATGTAGCATTAAAATTTGTTAATTAAGAGTAAAACCAAAAAATGAAGTTAAACTATTACTAACAAATATAGAAAGATATAATTCACTGACTAAAATGAAAAAAATGTTTCATAAACGAATATATAATTATTGTTTAAACAATAAAATGTAAGTCTAATTAATAATCACTATATGATGACGGAAAAAGTTGGATATATAAGGTGTATATATTTTGAAGAAATAATCGCACCTATATATATAAAAAAAAATGGCATATAATTTTTATGACTCATTATAACATGTATTTTATTTTACCCAGAACGTTAATATCATAATTCGGTACAAATACAAAATACAAATATACAAAGGTATTTTTGTTGCAATATTTATATACGTATAAATAAAGGGGTAGGTGGGGGAAAGGCGAGGGGGTTGGGTTGTGTGAGTGGGATGGATGCTTTTGGACCACAAATATTTATATACGTATAAATATATAAAGGTATTTTTGTTGCAATAGTTTTGGTTTGATTTTAATTTGTATTTTCTTGGAGAAATATATTTGGAATTTCTTACTATATGTTTAAATTATCTTTGAGATAATATTTTTGACATTTTTGTAAACAAAAGTTTCTATTTCGGATAAGAGGACAGGATAATGGGAGGACCATGGACTGGGCCCAAAAAATAAAAACCAGAGACAATATCTATATTTGAACTAATTTTTGCTTGCAAATGAAAAAAATCCTGTAAAATAAACTGTTTTTAAAAATAACTACTGTCTATTTTCCATTCACTTGCCCTATCGAAAATAAATAGTTTAATTTGGCTCTTAGAGATTCACTTTGCTCCACTAAAGTTGAATAAAGGAAAGGTCAAGAAGAGTTTGTCATCTTTGTTGTAGAAGCTCCTCTATCCAATACTAATGGTGAAAGGCACTCGAAAAATTAGTAGGACCAACTAGGGGTGTCCAACAGGGCGGGTTCGGTGTGGGGCGGATCCCGAGGGGGCGAGACCCGATGGGACTGGGAAGGGCGGGACCGGTCCTCCGGCGGGACTGGCGGGATCCGACGATGTCCCGTCCCGTTTCCGTCGGAAAAGCGGTCTTAACAAGTCAGGATCGGGTTTTTTGATTTTATTTTTTTTGTACTTAATTTAAAATAATAACATATATAAACACCTCAATAATTGAACAAGATAATGTAATAAAAATATCTCAATGCTGTTTTTGTGCCTCTTATATTATGTAATAGAAATATGATTTTTTGTAATACAATTCAAAATTGCAACTTTCTGGTATTGAAAGTTGCAAATAACATATTAAATTATAATTAAAAAATCACATATCTATAAACACCTTTTCTAGTTTCTTCACAATGTCTTGTGGTTCTTTGGTTGGAATTGGAATTTGTTGGTCAAATTGCTCGACGTCACTTCCACCTCTGTCGGATAAGATTTCGTTGTAGTTTTCATCGTCTTCTTCGTTGATCTCCAGTTGACCGCACCTTCTACGCTCCGCTCGTATCCAATCTCTGAATAAAACTGCAATCTCCAAACTATTTCCCGCTAATGAGTGTCTGTGCTCTCCTATTTGAAATATTCCGACAGAAAAAGTGCTTTCAGACGTTGTTGATGACTCTTGAATGTTCAACACATCTCAGGCCATCTTTGATAGTGTCAGAAATGTCTTCTCATTCTTCCTCCAATATTTCAGTAAGTCTTCACGTCATTCTTCATTGAGAACTGCTTGGTATGGTACAACACCCTCCAAAATAAAAACATCAAACTCGCTAACTTGATTAGTAGTGGTACACTAAACATTCTATGTCTAAGGCTTTCAATACTAGCTGTAGAAACATGTCTTTTTTGAGGTTGTATTGAAGAAGAAGAAGATGGTATGGAGGCCGGTTGGTTGCTAGCACTTTCTTGTTGGTAATGTGTATATACTTTTTTGCATTCATCGTGTATGCTAGACAAAACTTCTTCTTTAGTTGGTTCCTTAGGTGGCTGTTCATTTGGATTTTTTGGAGTTGGAGGTGGAAGTACAGCTATACAATCATAAATAGTTTCAATAAGTGCTTTACAACAGTCTATTTTAATAGTCGGATTTAATACAACACCAATAATATAAATAGTGGAAATAGAAAAAAAAATTAATTTGATAAATATTTTTTTAATAGGTGTCTTATAAGATGGGTTTTCCATATATTCACTAAGTAACAAAAATATTAGAGCTATATAAAATAACATAGTTGAAATAGTAGGATAATATATATCAGAAAATTCTTCTCTAAAAAGACAATAAATTCTGATTTTTTTCTCGATCATTATCTACAATAATATCAGTTGGATTTCGATTATGGGCGTTAAAAAATAAATTTATAGGTCTTCTATAATCATAAGCAACAAGTAGTTGTTCATATAAAGAATTTCACCTAGTCGCTACTTCTTCGGAAATTTTTCTATAAGGTAGTCCACAATCGTGACAAATTTTTTATATTCTTTTTTTCTTTGTATTCTATTACTTCTAAAAATAAAGTTTATAGCAAATTGTACTTTATTAAGAATGTCTACAAAATGTGATAGACCATCCTTTACAACTAAGTTATAAATATGACACACATTTTATATGAAAATGATTAGGAAAAGATGGAGTTAAAAAATCTTTTAAAAGTCTAATTAGAAGACACATTAAATGTAATAGTCATAATTTTTAGGGGTGAGCACGGGTACAGGGTACCCAGATACCCGACCGGAACCGACACTAACGGGTAGGTTCCGGGTAGATATATTATAATAACGGGTAGGGTCCGGGTAGTAAAATTAGGAACCGATCAATGTCGGGTCCGGTTTCGGTTCCGCAAATAGAGACAGGTACCGGACCGGAACCGATACCCGGAACCTATAAAATATTAAATATTTTTACTTTTTTTAGAAACATTTGGACCACTTTTAACTTTCTCCAAAATTATTTGTTGCACGCCTGCACATTAATTTTCCCCACCCCAAGACGTAAATATTTTAGCTTTTTCACCCCTTTATTCTAGAATGTTCTTTGTACCCTAAGAGAAAACACCCAAAACTCTCTCAATAACAATGTCGTTTTAGCTACACCATCGAGCTTCATCGTCATCGTTGTTGAAGCTTTCTCTCAGGTATTTTCATCGTTGTCGTCATTGAAGCTTCACCTTTGCCTCTTTCTCTCCCTTGGTTGTGTTCACGTCATTCCTAAAATGCATATGAGTTCATATCTAACTCTTCAATTTCTTTTTAATATCATATGCTTCTGTTCTATTTCAGGCGATACTCATCTTCAATTTGTATTACTTTTTTATTTGAAATGTAAATCTATTTTTAAAATTTGTGTATATTTTTGTAGTTGTGAAGATGAAATTTAGGGATTTACTAGTATATAAAGCTTTTCTTTTGTATCGAAGAGCTTATGAACAAGAAAATAAATTTAATTCAGATATTTTTAAATTTATTTTGAAATCAACGCGTTCAACTAATTGAGTATCAAATTTGGCTTGCAAGTTTAGGTTTTGGTTACAGAATTAGCTTTTCTACAATGAATAAGTTTTCTAAAACTTCTTATAAGAGTACTAAAAACTCCGATTGCAGGCTAAAAAACTACTTGATGAAATTATTTTAGAACTCTTTTTTATTCTCATAGGCTTAAAAATTGCTGCTTAATTTGTGTTTTTTATTTACGAGTACCGGAACCTACCGGACCCGCGGGGGTCCGGTAGGTTCCGGGTAATGATTGCTACGGGTAGGTTCCGGGTAGTAAATTTAGGAACCGATCTTTTACCGAGTAGGGTCCGGGTAGTTCAAAAATATTAGGGTACCCGGACCCGCTCACCCCTAATAATTTTATCATTTATTTCATAATAATCACAAATTTCATTAATATTTTGTGCAATAAAACTTCCAGTGTGCCTATCATCAATATATCTATATGCTAAAATACATTTTTGCATAGACCAGTTATAATCTATCCAATGACATGTTACAGTTAAATAATCATGATCGTTTGTACTATGACCTATATCAGATGTGATAGATACTTTGCCAGGAAAATGATATAATGAATAACGCAAATATTGTTGATATTCATGTGCAAATTTAAAAACGTCTCTCCTAACAGTTGATCTAGGAAAATCGTTAAAAGCGGGATTATACATATCTCTAATGTAATGAATAAAACCAGGAGAGAAAGGAAATGAAAATGGCAAACCCTCCACCGCAACTAATTTTGATATTGCTTCCCTATCTCTATATTTATTGTATTTAGGGCCTACAATTTCCCCCGTCATCGGGTTAATTTGACCCTGTACTTGGTCCCGGACACTGTCTGAACCTTGTCCCGACTGAGAGCGCATTGGCGCACCCGACTTTGTAGCCTCGTATTCATCTCACCTAGCTTTGTGAAAACTTTGTACATGTCTCAATAAACCTCCCGTCTCACCCTGACCTTTCCCATTTTAAATTTATAAAGATTTTTTCAAATTTGACATCTAACTACTTGATTCTCTTGGTCCCTATCAAAAAAATCTCATGCAGCAGATCTTAATTTTCGTTGTGTGGGGCTTTGTCTCATGCTATAGGTAATATGAGGCGTTCCAGTTTCAGTTTGAGGTGCACTAGTGGGCGTGTCATCTAGATTATCTTTTAAATTAAAGTCTGGTTGAGTTGCAAAATATATCTCATCGGCTAATGGTATATCATTAAAAAATTTAATTTCATCTATATGAGTATAATCAATCAAATCATCATGTATAAGAATATGATGACTAGAAGAAGTACACTGCCCTTGTTACCCCTACTAGAAGAAGCACCCTTACCCTTAAACATACATCTTAATAATTCCATTTTAATTATGCAAATATATAATTAAAGATAATAAAATAAAGTGCGATAATTAAAATAAAGTAACAATAATAATTTAAAGAAGGAACGAAGGTACCAAACGCCGACATAACGTCGACGTGTAATCGAGGTTGAAAATTGAAATTTTGCTTGATGGATGATTCTCAAGCTAGTTGCCAACTTCACTCCCAATTTTTGAACTTTGATACAATTATACAAATAAAAATAAAATAAAATATTTAATAGGCAATGTAGACTTGTAGAGAGATAGATCGAGAGATTGTAGGAAATTTTTTGAGAAATATGAAGAGAAAATGAGGTATTTATAGTTGGAAAATTGGGTTAAAATGTAAATATATTAACTTAGGGTTAAAAATATATATTAAGGGGGTAGGGGGGAGGCCAAAAATAGTCGTTGCACAACGGCCAAAATATAAAATGGTTGTTGTGCAACGACCATTTTTTGCAAAGGGGAGGGGGGACCGAGGTGGGTCGAGCGGAATCAGGCCTGGGGCAGGGCGGGTCGGGCGGGATCAGGCCTGGGGTGAGACAGGCCCAGGCGGGACGAGCCCAGATCCCGTCCTGATTCGAGTCCCGTGCCCATTTTTTTTAGGGGGATCGGGGTCGGGTCGGGAGCGGGCCGACCCGACCCGACCCACTGGCCAGCCCTAGGACCAACCATAGTTTTCATAGGGCTTTAGTGGCCGACCCGACCCGACCCACTGGCCAGCCCTAGGACCAACCATAGTTTTCATAGGGCTTTAGTGGTCAATTCTTGCAATTAAGTACTAGATTGTCTTTCGAATAGGTCCTGAAGGAGAAAAAAAATGTTAGTAACGAAAATAGATCACTAAATTTAGCATACACAGATAATATCATTTTGTATAATATTGAAAAGAGGTGTGAGAGAATGAGGTTTTTGGTAAATCTACTTAGGGAATTGAATAAATGGTACTTTAAATCATTAATTTCGGATATGCAATAATGCAACCATCCTTTACTTTTCTTTTTTCTTCTTCTAAATCCTTTTTATATGGGTAAATAATCAGACTCGTGACAACACTAATTCTACAACTAATTAATGTGTGTAAAGGGAAGAAAAAATGTAACACCCCGTACTTTCGGGTAACGGTTGAATGCATAAACGTGGGCAAGTAGACCGGATTCCGGGAAGTTTATGTTGCACTCACGTATGCTAATAAGGAAATTAGTATGTAAAAGGACATAATACCGAAATAGTTTTAGATTTAATAAGTGTGGCGACGGAGATTAATAATAATTGTGTATCCCCGAAGAGATTATGGACTAGTATTATATTACAAGAATTATGACATTAGGTATAAGAGGATTTTATAAGTCGCCGGGATTTAAGTAATATGAGGTCGGGAATTTAATTGTGTGTATAATTAATTAAGTGTGAGATTAATTAATTATAAGTGGGGACATTGTATAGGGGGACATTACGTGTTGCCTTATAAACATCCGGTTGGGGGTGACTCAGTCCAAAGCAAACCGAGCACTGCAACTTCTGAGTTCCATAAAATCTCCAGACGATTCATGTCTTCTCCATTACTAAGCAAATCTTCATCTCTACAAATTCCTCCATCATTTCTATTCTAGCAGAAGGAGTAAGCTCGGTTGGTGGGTTCTCTGGAAATTCTCGGTCGAAGTTGGGGAGCTTCCGCAAGCTTCTGCTCACCAAAAAGTGGGAAGCAGCCTTGATGTTCTGGGCCTGGGTCCAGCGAAATTAAACCCTTAAAACAAGCTTGGACACGCAGAAATCAAGCTCATGCCTTGAGTTCGAGAAGCCCTAGCTCAAGTCAATTTTTGGGGGTTTTGTTTCTGTGTATCGGAAGCTGTTTGGGGTGACAGATTTTCCGACGACACTCGTCACTGCATCTAACAGAGGTAATCTTCCATGTTCTTAAAGTTTGTACAAGTTCTGAACTTAATTCTTGCTACTAGTTCTAAAGATGATTATCTATGTTTGGGTTGGGTGTTGTCGGGACTGCCGTAATTGTAAGGTACTGGGATTGCATGTGAAATTGTTGTACTGTTTTGAAGATTGTGGCAGTAAAAAGAATGGTTAAGAGGGTTGGATGTTTCGCTTCATGCATAGGTTTCGATATAGGAGGAATATAGGTTCTACGCGTACAAGATGTTTGCTAGAATGTCTCAATGAATCTGTTTCTAGTATATTGATTCAATTATGATTTAAAACATCCGTATGTTGTAGATAATCATTCATAGAGCTTACAAGGACCCGCGGAACTTAGATAACTTCGACAACAAGGTATGCAAGGCTCTTTCATTCTTTTGGCATAATTTTATGTGCGAAACGTAACCATCATGTTGCTACATAAATTACTCTACTCTTAGTAGTTGAGAATGATCATGTTATTGACTCTTCAGTTAAAAGTCTGTTTAAAAATATTTCTAAGTCCTTATTGAGGCATACGGAAAAGAGATTGATATTCACAGTGTTAGCCAAAGATTCAAGGATATTGGGCCAGAATGTGTTGTTGTCATTCATGCATTCTCATTTGCATTGCATTCATATATTACCCTGGACCACTTGTGCTATGCACATTATTATATGGTAAATATATATATATATATATATGGGAATTGGGAAAAGGGAAAGGCGTTATATACGCACACCACCTGCAGCTGGTACAGACTATCACAAAAAAGCCCTAAAAGGCCAATATGATGTGATGTGATGATGTGATGCCTATATGGCTTATTGGGACGGGTTGCACGATCCGCAACACTAACTTGTATTGGGACGGGTTGCACGATCCGCAACACTAATATATATATATATACCGCATTTGCATCATGCATACTTTCATTTACCAGTATATGGTATGATGCCCACAGAGGCTGTTATGGTAAGGGAGATGCCCGAAGAGGCTGATGTATATATATATATATTGCATGGTGTTTAACATTTAGGCATGTGTGTTAGAGCCCTTAGAGGCATTTACTGATGTCCAGTTGTTTCAGTTTCAAGCTATGATATGTCTCTCCTATGTTATTTCTGATGCCTGACATATTCAGTACATCAGTCGTACTGACGTCCCTTTTGTCGGGGGACGCTGCATTTTATGCCCGCAAGTTCATATTGAGAGGGTGACGGTTCACGCTAGTAGGTTGTTGGTTCAACTGGTGTCCAGAGCACTCTATTTGCTTCGGAATCGCGATTTGGTCATGGTATGTTCTACTCTTTAGAGGCTTGTAGACAGGTGTCCTGTGGTTAGTGGTCGTGTATGGCCTTGTCGGCCTTGGTATATAAATGTGTAATTTGGGGCTTTTGGGTTGGAACTTTATTTAATCTATCACGGCGCTGTCCGTGTTGAATATGATTAAGGGTAGAGTGTAGATATGGTGCCCGGCGGGTAGGGTCCGGGTGCCCGGCGGGTAGGGTCCGGGTGCCCGGCGGGTAGGGTCCGGGTGCCCGTCGCGACCCTCCAGTTTGGGTCATGACAAACTTGGTATCAGAGCCTGTCTGTCCTAAGGAGTCTACAAGCCGTGTCTAGTAGAGTCTTGGTTATGGGTGTGTTGCGCGCCACACTTATAAACAGGAGGCTACAGGGCATTTAGAATTGTTTCCATTCTTTCATAATCTAGATCGTTTGAAAGAGCTGAGTCGTGAGAGTGTTGGTTCCTAATCACATATTTTCATTTGAAATAGTAGTAATGTCCACAATGAGAAACACCTCGGATAATAAGAGTGCGGGTACTATCGCAAGACAGGATGTTAGAAAGATACCACCCGCTGGCACGGGTCAAAGGGTTACAAAAATTGGAAGGAGAGAGGTGAGCTATACTATGGACTCAGATCTATCAGAAATTATGGAGTCTAAAGAGGGGGATCCATCAGAAGATCCCTATGAGTCACCCGCTCGAACACCTTCAGTTCTTCCGGCAGGAAGTGGGGTGAGGGGAGTTCTGACTTCACCAAGGACTTTAGTATCAGTGTCGGGCCCCACTAACCATGGAGTAGGTGGAACAGCTCAGGAACAAGTACAACTGGATTTTCCTCAGATATCCCACCATGACTGAGGATGCATGTCGCTTAATAACCCCGACCCTTCCGAGATTTCGGATAGTGCTCAATCTTGGGGGTCTGTTAATCAGGGCTCGTCGGTCCATGTTATTGGATACGCGTTGGAGGAAGAAAGAAGGCAGACTATGATAAGGCAAGTGGGTAGTAAGGATAAGAGGGTTCCATTCCGAAGTGTGTCGGATCGAGGCTCATATATAGGACCAAGACAGGATAGTGCAGATACACCAACAAGACCATAAGCCTGTCCTAGTACCTATCCCAATAATCCATAAGATCTTTAAATTAGTTCCCTTAAATAAATGTTGTATTGTGTGTAACCAGTATAAGGTTATATGTTTGGATAATCCAAGGAATGTATGGATTTTGGGTGTGAATTGATAAGGTAGTTGTGTAATTTGGTGTGATTTTAGTTAAGTCATAAAATGGCTTTAAAACTGTTTGTATGTATAAGTTAGTCAATGATAACCTTGTTGAACTGATTTAAGAATGATTAATGGGTGTTAGAGAAAATTCTGACTTGATATGGATCTAACCTAAGGCTAGGAGTAACCTATAACTTATTAGTTATAGTGAAAAGACTTGTGTATCTCCTATTACCTTTTTCACATAATTACCATAGTAACATTTGTTTAGTATAAGCCTAGAGAGTATGATGGATTATTGTTTTTGGTCTTTCCATGTGGTATTCAATGATTTGAAGTGATGTAGCCTAAGTGTGGTTTCCTGATAATATGTTGAGTTTCAATTTGATCCCATAATATGTTGTTCTTGCTATCAATGCTTTGTTGCCTTCTATAAATGCATACTATGGTGTGTAAACTGCCCAGTTGTTTCCTGCACTAATTCATTGTGTTAAAAAATTCCTAAGTTTGTTTAGACTTGGATCCTGTAAGCTTGTATATCTATTTTACCATCTTTATATCCTGGAGTACATGATTGATTATTTGGAACCATAAGTGTTGAGTATGTTGAGTCTGTATAAATCATTCAGGTATCCCTTATGACTTCTACTGGTAATTTAAGTTAGACAACCATCTGTATGCTTTAAAATGCTGCTATGCATGTCAATGTAGCTTGAGAAAGATCTTTTAATTTGGCTCCAGTAACATGTTTCCAGTCCTATGCCCTGTTGAAGGATTTGTGTCTGCTGCAGCATGACTAAAACTCATTAGTAGTCTAGAGATGATTATCTGAAGTAAATTAAAGCTTGTCCATTACTTAATGTGGTGTGTTGTTGGTTATAAGCCTTTAACTAGGCAAACATAGTTATAATAAACTAAATGTTGCTATGATGTCTTGCAATATGAATATAACGACCTGTGATTAATCAACATAGAACTAGTCTATTGAGAAGTTTCTAGGTGCAATTGAGTTAATCTATCTGCTCTTCCTCTGTACTATGTGACATATTTTGAGATTGGTATTTGATTATGCCCTGAAGAGACATGGCATTAAACCTACTAGATATGTTAACAACATTATACCTAGTTTTAAAGATAGTTTAGGTTGTAAATGAACTTGAAAGGGGTTGCTCATCTATAGTTTATGTGATAGTATGCCTGTTTGGTTCAATATATGAATGTTCTGGTTGCTTTAAGTTGTTTCTGTCACAAATGTTATAGCCTATGAGTATAAATTGTGGTCTAACTATATAAAATGTGTGAAGTTGCCAATGAATGGTTTTATGTATATTATTTTGTGGGCCATTCTCTCTCTCATATATATATATGTTGGTCTGATTTGAAATTTGCACCTTTACAGACTAATTTGGCCATGGTTACACTAAACTGGTTGTCTCTTTGCATTTCTGGAGAAAGGCTGAGCCTTTGTTAGGATCTTGTGTGTGCTAATGTGGTAAAAGAAATGAGTCTGTGAGATCACCTGTGTATCTTCCCCTTTTCAAATAGTTAAAACTAGTGTTTCTTGAAACCTGAGTTTATGTACACCTCTATGGATGTGTGGTATCTGTTCAATACAACATCTACTTGCTTGATCTCATGCTAAATCAAAAAAAAATCAAGGAACTCATTTTCTAAAGGCAATACTATCATGCATACTAGAGGGATTGCTGGACATTAGATTGGATCAGGTCTGCTGAATTCTAGGATGTCACCTGCTGTACTGAACCATGTCTCCTACAACTTTACTCTCCAACTTCATTAAGGGTTGTGGTTAGCCTAGTTGGCGCCTAGCATGTGAATATATAGAGCTAATTATCTGATGTCACCTGCTATACTGTTTAACAACTATTTTTGTTGTTGCTACTGTTGTCCCTGTTACACTTTAAACATAGGTTGCTGCCTCAGTTTGTGGCAGATGTTGCTATTTTTTTCTCTCTCTTTCCAGTCTCAAATGTCCTATTTTCAAACGTGTGGTGCTCTCTTAGTTATTTGTATCCTTTGTTAAGACTTGTGTTGCTATTAAAATACTGCACTTTGAGTTATGGCTGCTGCTTGTTTACTATTTGCTATTACATGTTGTCTTGATACCCTGAGCTGCAGTAAATTGGGTAAGGTTGTTGTTGCATTTGAGATAAATTGTGGTTATGTATTATTGTTATTTTGCTGCACATATAGCCTTGTAGGACTGCCATGTTGTGATGAAAAGGTTGTTGATCTGTTGTGCTATGGTGTAAATAATTGCTGCACTTTAAGTTGAAATAAGTTACATGTCCTAAGACAATTGTGAGGCTTAGAGACTGTTGTACCTTAGCTAATGACATTTTATTTGATTTGACTCATATATGATGTGTTTGAGTTATGTAGGAATTCAGATATCTACTCATGTGTTTATGTTTTGTCTTGATTTAAATATTTCCTTATGTGTGTTGTTTGGCCAGAAGATGGTATGTGTTGAATTCCAGCATTTGATATCATGTATCAACCTATTATTTGCATCTAGACAGTCCCAGTGATTGAGTTCTGGTAACTGGTTCTCCTGAAATATTAGGAGAGTACTGCTGCTGTTATTCCCTCTTTATATATATATATATATATATGGGAACCTCACTGACTGTTTTGTTAACCTCTTTAACCTAACATTATGTCCAACATATTTTTTCTTTTTTTTTTGCATGTCACATAAGTTCATGACTGTTTTTAATATTTTCAGCCAACATGAACACCCTGAAGTCTGTTTTGCCTCTGCTGAAAATATGTGCTAAGGGTCATATTTGTGCTTTGTTAGAAACTCAGTGGCCATCTAGTTTTTTTTTCTTTTTCCCCAATCAAATTTATAAACAAGACTTGAGGTATGTGTTATATTGATGAGATAATCATACTTAGTTGAGGTAATATGTCATGTAGTGACTGTTTTGAAGTGTCATAGTTATTATAACCTTATTTGTAACTTTGGTTAACTATGTATATGTCTGGTCTAATCTGAAATTTGAATCTAGTCCTTGTGTCTCAAGACTAATATGGACCATTTGAAATCTGCTTCCTTGTTGGGACTTGGCACTGTATATTGAACTGGTTGCTGGGTATATCTATTATTTTTTTATGCAATTAGTTACCAAGGTGGTTGTTGTTCTGGTTGTTGTTTGAGGTCACTGGCTGCTGTTGTTGGGCTGCTGTTTTTACTGTCACTAGCTACTGTTATTACTCTTGTTGTACTTGATAAGGAATTATGCCCATGTTTAACCACATGTTGCTGGCCTCAGGTTGTGACAAACTTGTAGTTGTTGCATAGCAACTTAAACCAGTACCATGTTGTTACATGATGTCTCACTCATTTGAAAAGCATCAATCTACTGTTTAATAGTATGATGCATATAGGACTTTAAACTAAAATATGACTGTTTGAATATAAAAGAATGCATGAGATATACTACAAACCTAGGCAAGAATCCGTCAACCTATTAACTTGGGTTTATGTGTTTGTTTCATATTATATGTGGGGTTATACATGTAATTAGTCTAAAACTTGAGTCTATTCTTTGGAAATGATCATAGTTTGATATATATTTTTTTAAATCCCTGTTCTTGACAAATGATAGGTACTATAAGTATGTAGCGACTTTAATTGCCTAGAGTTGGTTCCAGTTGGTTAGGATTTTTATTGTCATGACTGGCTAAGCAATGAAGATCATCGATGTGTTCATTTCATTGTGACAAGGACTAGATGCGTCACACCAACATTCGAGGACGAATGTTTCTAAGGAGGAGAGGATGTAACACCCCGTACTTTCGGGTAACGGTTGAATGCATAAACGTGGGCAAGTAGACCGGACTCCGGGAAGTTTATGTTGCACTCACGTATGCTAATTAGGAAATTAGTATGTAAAAGGACATAATCCCGAAATAGTTTTGGATTTAATAAGTGTGGCAATGGAGATTAATAATAATTGTGTATCCCCGAAGAGATTATGGACTAGTATTATATTACAAAATTATGACATTAGGTATAAGAGGATTTTATAAGTCGTCGGGATTTAAGTAATATGAGGTCGGAAATTTAATTGTGTGTATAATTAATTAAGTGTGAGATTAATTAATTATAAGTGGGGATATTGTATAGGGGACATTACGTGTTGCCTTATAAACATCCGGTTGGTGGTGACTCAGTCCAAAGCAAACCGAGCGCTGCAACTTCTGAGTTCCATAAAATCTACAGACGATTCATGTCTTCTCCATTACTAAGCAAATCTTCATCTCTACAAATTCCTCCATCATTTCTATTATAGCAGAAGGAGTAAGCTCGGTTGGTGGGTTCTCTGGAAATTCTCGGTCGAAGTTGAGGAGCTTCCGCAAGATTCTGCTCACTAAAAAGAGGGAAGCAACCTTGATGTTCTGGGCCTGGGTCCAGCGAAATTAAACCCTTAAAACAAGCTTGGACGCGCAGAAATCAAGCTCATGCCTTGAGTTCGAGAAGCCCTAGCTCAAGTCGATTTTTGGGGGTTTTGTTTCTGTGTATCAGAAGCTGTTTGGGGTGACAGATTTTCCGACGACACTCGTCACTGCGTCTAACAGAGGTAATCTTCCATGTTCTTAAAGTTTGTACAAGTTCTGAACTTAATTCTTGCTACTAGTTCTAAAGACGATTATCGAAAATGCTATGTTTGGGTTGGGTGTTGTCGGATTTACTTACTACGCGGTGAACGTGATGTCTTGAACCGTTAGTGTAAACCAATACAATGATATCAACACAATAACTCCTCTTATTTATTTTTTCTTATCGTTTTATCCGTTGTGGCCATGGACAACGCTTGGATTCTTAAGTGCGTATATTTGAAGCGGCATGTCTTCGCAGTTAAATAGGTGATCTCCTATAAGGTATATTGCTCTACCCCACTTGCAAGTGTTAGGAATCACTAAAAGTTTCAGAAACTTATCTTTTACCCATTATGCAGGTAGCACTTAATGTCTATCGTGGGAACGGCTTTGGAGTTATATTTCTTTAAAGAATGATAATCTGAAGTGCTCTTACTTCAAGTGAAGTGCTAAACTGAACCTCTATAGTTTAGTTTTCCCATTGAACCAAATTCCTGGGATCTCCAGTCAGTAAGGTTGGGTTACCACCATAAAAATTCTTATTGTTTGGGTTTTAAGCCCATTCCCCTAGATAAGTAAAATATTTGATCTTTGGGTAGGCTTTTAGTTAATGGATCCGCTAAGTTATCATTTGATTTGATGTAATCAATGGAAATGACACCTGTAGTGATCAACTGCCTAACGGTCTTATACCTCCGACGAATATGTCTAGACTTGCCGTTGTACATATTGCTCTGTGCCCTTCCTAAAGCTGATTGACTGTCACAGTGAATCATCACTGAAGGTATGGGTTTATCTTAATAAGAGATATCCTCTAAGAAGTCATAAAGTCACTCTGCTTTTTCCAAAGCAATAAACTCCTATTCCATCGTGGATCAGGTGATGTATGTTTGCTTAGAGGATTTCCAAGACACAACTCCACCACCAACTGTAAAAACATACCCACTAGTGGATTTGGTGTTCTTTATGTCCGATATTCGGTTTGCATCAATGTATCCTTCCAGTATGACTAGATATCTTGAATAATGTAATCTGTAAGTCAGCGAATATTTTAGATATCATAGTATGCGATTTAACACCTTCCAGTGATCATTTCCAGGATTACGAGTAAACCTAGCCAACTTATTGACTAGATAAGCGATATCGGGTCGAGTGTAGTTTGTAATGTACATTAAGCTACCAATGACCTGCGCATATCGCTCTTGGGATCTGAGTGCACCACGATTCTTATCAATTCTATGATTCATATCCATTGGTGACTTCATAGGGAAACTATCAAATACATCAAATTTCCTCAAAACATCTTCAATGTAATGAGATTGAGATAAGACCAGCCCGTCAGCTGTCTTAGAAATCTTAATTCCTAAGATTACATCTGTAATACCCATATCTTTCATGTTGAAGCATTGTTTCAACATATTCTTGGTTTCAAAGATCAAGTTTAGACTACTTTCGGTGATGAGCATGTCATCTACGTAAAGACATATCATGACAAATAAGTTAGAGTTCTATCTTATATAGATACATTTATCACATTCATTTATGGATAAACCTTTTGATAATAAAGTATTGTCAAACTTTTCATGCCATTATTTCGGGGCTTGTTTGAGTCCGTACAGAGACTTAACAAGTCGACATACTTTATTTTCTTGTCCTGGAACCACATACCCCTCGGGTTGTTCCATGTATATTTCCTCTTCCAACTCTCCATTTAAGAAGGTTGTCTTAACATCCATTTGATGTATCTCAAGGTCACGCAAAGCTGCAATGGCTATGAATACCCTTATGGACGTTAATCTAGACACAAAAGAGTATGTGTGGAAGTAATCGAGGCCTTCCTTTTGTCTGTAGCCTTTGACTACTAATCTGGCCTTATACTTGTCAATAGTTCCATCTGCTTTGTACTTTCTTCTGAGTATCCACTTACAACCCAAAAGTTTGCTTCCCGGAGGAAGATCAACCATTTCCTAAGTATGTTTTTGCATGATGGAATCTATTTCGCTTTCTATAGTTTCTTTCTAAAGCGGTGCTTCTGGAGTTGACAATGCTTCCTTAATTATCCACGGTTCATTTTCAACCATATAGGTTAGAAAGTCTGGATCAAAGGTTTTGTCCTTTTTGGCTCTTTTGCTCCGTCTTGGTTCAACCTCTAGAACCCCTAAGTTCTGTAGGTCTGGAACATTAAGTTCCGGATAGTCAGTAACTTCTAAATCATATAGATCTGGAACATCTAGTTCCGGATAATCAGAAACTCCCGAGTCTTGTTGATTTTGAGCATTTTGTTCATAACTTCGTCTGCGCTAAATTATTTCTTTTTCCTTTCTAGGAAAGATCTGTTCAAAGAATTCAGCATTCCTTGATTCAATTATCATACCCTCATGGATATCAGTATCTCCGACTTATATACTAAGAAGCGATAATCATTACTGTTATTTGCATATCCGATGAATATGTAATCTACAATCTTAGGTCGAATTTTGACCTGTTTTGGTTTAGGTACTTCGACCTTTGTCAAACAACCCCACACTTTCAAATATTTGTAAGTGGGTTTATTTCTTTTCCATGATTCATATGGAGTTTTATCCTTACGTTTATGCGGAACTCTATTGAGAATTGTATTAGCGATAAGAATCGCTTCGCCCCACATGTTTTGGGCTAATTCGGAATTGATAAGTAAACTATTCATCATTTTCTTTAACGTACGGTTTTTGCGCTCGACAATACCGTTAGACTGAGGCGAGTAAGGAGCGATTGTTTGGTGAACAATGCCGAATTGAGCACAATATTCTTCAAACGGTGCTACGTATTCTCCCCCTCTATCACTACGAATTATCTTAATCCGTAGGTTTAGTTGATTTTCAACTTCTGCTTTGTAACGTTTAAATGCTTCAAACGCTTCATCTTTACTTTTCAACAAGTAAACATAACAATACCTTGTACTATCATCAATGAAAGTCACAAAGTATTTGTTCCCCCCTCTAGTTTGCACAAACTTTAAATCACATATATTGGTGTGAATAAGTTCTAGATGAGCGGTGTTTCTTTCGACTGAATGGAAAGATAATTTGGTTAATTTTTCTTCTACGCATACCTCACATTTATGTTGAGGGTTTATGTCGAAGGAAGACAACAATTCCAATTTTACTAACTTTTGAATGGATTTGTAGTTAACGTGTCCTAATCTTTGATGCCATAAATTAGAGGACTCAAGCAAGTAGGTAGAAGGCTTTATTTCATTTGATGAAGAAATTACAAACACATTCATTTTGAAGAGGTCATCACATGCGAAGCCTCTTCCTACAAAATTACCATTCTTAGTTAGTACAAACTTGTTGGACTCAAAAACTAGTCTAAAACCAGTCTTGACCAATAATGGCCATGAAACCAAGTTCTTGCAGATGTCAGGGACGTGTATCACTTCTTTTAGAGTGATCTCTTTGCTTGAAGTCATTTTGAGAACAACCTTTCCAACATCTTGCACTTTAGAGGTAGCATCGTTGCCCATGAACATCTTCTTGCTCGTGACTGGGGCGTAAGAGGAGAATGCATTATTGTCAGAGCAGATGTGATGGGTTGCACCCGTGTCTATCCATAATTCTTTGGGTTCTCCACCAGATTTGCCTCCAGCACCAGTGCCGAGAAATCCACAATCTTGTCGTCAAGATTCGAAGGATTACCCTCGTCTTGTACAACGTTAGCCTCTGTCTTGCGTTTGTTATTGGCCTTCAGGTCATTTGTGACCTAGATATTTTGGCTCACTTCAGTCGTTGTGTTAGACTGAGTGTCCATTGCATCCCCAGCAGAAGGAGGATCATTTGTCTGAGATCGTGACAGGCTCAACGCAGTAAGATAGAACAACATCTTTAGTCTCCTTCTCTTGATGTAATTGTTATCCAGAACTTTTCCTGGGAGTTTGTTTTGGAAATTGTCAGGAGAACAGGGACAACAACATTTCCTTGAGCAGCGCCAGAGGCAGTGCCTTGAACAATAGCAGCAGAACTAGAAACAAAACTGTTGACAATAGTAGAACCAGAACTACCAACGAAATTGTTAACAGAAATGTCAACATAACAGTTGGCAGAAACTAGACCTGTCCACCGGGTCGGGGACCCGCCCGGCCCGACCCGAAAATACCAGGGCCAGGGTCAGCTATAAGCTGACCCGCGAGTCACTCGACCCGAAAAAGCGGGGACCCGAGCAGGGCCAGGGTCAGATTTTTTTATCCGTCCGACCCGACCCGACCCGAACAGTGACCCGAACAGTGACCCTTCATTTAACCCTTCACTATATAAGTGAAGGGATAACATTTCAGCGGCTGCAACCCTCATTTGTTGTAAGCGCCGCATATCAAATTATCAATCCTCTCCACTTCAATCCGGCCTCTACAATTCATAGGTAAGCTTCCATTCATTTCATAGGTAAGTTTCATAAGGTTCATAGGTAAGCTTCTTATACACCATTTTTCTCCCTTTTGTTCTTTTCTTCTATGCCTGTTTTTGCATATGTTTTTTGCGTTTGGGCTTCATAGATAATAAGTTCCATGCTTTCTGCGTTTGGGCTTCTTCTACGCTTTCTTTGCTATTGTTGGTGTTGAAAAACTTTCATTTTTCTGCCGGTGTTTTGTAATTTCTTGTTGGGCTTCTTCTACGCTTTGTGATTTCTGCATCTGCTACCTGTTGGGGTTGTGAAATTTACAATATACCTGTCATTAATTTTGTAATTTCTGCTTGGGCTTCTTCTATGCTTTGTGATTTCTGCATCTACTACCTGTCGGCATTTGTATTTGTAATTTTGTATTGATGTCTATGTCTCCTGTGATTAATTTTGTTATTGGGGTTGTGAAATTTACAATATACCTGTCATTAATTTTGTAATTTCTGCATATGAATTTGCTTTGTAATTTTGTAATTTCTGCATCTGAATTTGCTTTGTATTTCTATTTCTGCATCTGCATCTGCATATGATTTCTGTATTTCTGCATCTGCATATGATTTCTGCATTTCTGCTATCTGCATTTCTGTTTCTGCATCTGCATCTGCGATTCTGTATATGATTTCTGCATTTCTGCATCTGCATATGATTTCTGTATCTGCTATCTGCATTTCTGTTTCTGCATCTGCATATGATTTCTGCATTTCTGCATCTGCTATCTGATTTCTTCATCTGCATATTCAATTGGTGTTGATTAATTTAGTTATTTCAGTCACTGTATTTTGTAATTTCTGCCGCTGTGATTAATTTTGTAATTTCTTATTTCACAGAATTCAATTATCATATGGAACGTGCTAGCGAAAACAGCAACGCCAATTCTACAGGTACCTCTAATGCATCTATAGCAAAAGGAACACATGATGGTTTTATTGAATATAATCAAGTTTTAAAGAAGCAAAAACAATCTGGTGTTTGGACTGAATTTGAGAAAATTATTGGGGCTAACTCGGAGATGACTAAAGCTAGATGCAATCATTGTAAGCGTGAGTTGACTGCTAATAGTAAGCATGGAACTTCGCATTTGAAACGTCATTTAGAAAGATGTCCTCATAAGATGAATCAAGATATTAAACAATACATGTTGTCTGCCGAAACTAATGTTGATGGTTCCACTATTTTAAATAAAGTTAAGTATGATGATTCTGAGAGTAGAATAGCTATCATGTTTTACTTGATTGAAGAAATGCGTCCATTTATTACAGTACAAAAGAGAGGATTTAGGAGAATGGCTAGAAGGTTAAATCCGCAATTTAAACCTTTTAGTAGACAAACAGCCAGGAGAGAGTTATTTGCCATGTTTGTGAATGAGAGGGATAATTTGAAAAAGTTTATTGCTAAGGCTCCTGGAAAGGTATGTTTGACAACTGATAATTGGAAATGCAAATATACTAGGGAAGAATATATATGTGTGACTGCCCACTTTGTGGATTCTAATTGGTGTTTGCAAAAAAGAATCATAAGATTTAGGTCATTGGTTCCTCCGTATGATTCTACTTGTATTTCTGATGAGTTAATCTTGTTTTTGGGTCAATGGAACTTGGAGCACAAAGTTCTTACAATCACAACCGATAATGCTACATATAATTTTTCGATGATGAGATTGATTAAAAGTCACATTCTTTCCAAGCATTCTCTTGTTGATGGTGGAAGTTTTTTTCATGTTCAATGTTGTGCACATATTTTGAATTTAATTGTGCAATCTGGATTGAATCACATTGGAGAAATACTTGAGAGCATTAGAAATATGGTAAAGTGCATTGATAGGTCTTCCACTAGACGAAAAAACTTTTTTGACATTGCTGAAAAAAAGTTTAACTTGCGAGTTGCTAAAAGGTTTAGACTTGATACTCCTGTAAGGTGGAACTCTACCTATATGTTGATGGATCGTGTCCTTCACTACAAGGATGTGTTCATATATGTTGCTGCTAGGGATGTGAAGGTTAAGGAATTGGCTCCTCCACTTAATTCTTGGGACAAAGTTAGTCAAGTTCACAAATTTTTAAAAGTATTTTATGATGTGACTAACTTATTTTCACTTCAAAGCATCCCACTTCTAATTCTTATGTTTTAGGAGTATGGAAAGTTTATAAAGCTTTGCTTGACCTTTCTAGGAGTGAAGATAACTTTTTAGGTGATATGTTAAGCGATATGCAATGCAAATTTAACAAGTATTGGAGTGAGTATAACCTTCCATTGAGTTGTGCTACACTTTTGGACCCCCGATATAAAATGACATTTTTAAAGTATTGTATTGTTAAGATGTATGGGGATGAAGGTTGTCAAAAGCACATTGATCGTATCATGAACGCTATTAAGGTATGGTTTGAGGAGTATAAAAGGGACATTGATAGTGACACAAATATACATAATAGTGTAGATGGATCTGGTACTAGTGGTGGCAATTTTATTACTCAAGATACTTTATCGGATTTTGAAGATTATGATGTATTTGTGACTACAGAGATAGAAAATAATGCAGTTGGTAAGAGTGAGTTGGATTTGTATTTAGAGGAACCAAATCGTCCAAGGGATGATGATTTCGATATTTTGGACTTTTGGTATAAGTCTTCAGCTCGATATCCAATTCTCGCAGTAATGGCTCGTGATCTCTTAACCATTCCTGTTTCAACTGTAGCATCTGAATCTGCTTTTAGCATTGGTGGGAAAACAATATCAGCTACTAGAAGTTCTTTGAAATCAAAAACTGTGCAAGCTTTGGTTTGCCTTCGTGATTGGGTTCTTGCGGAAGGTATATTGTATACATATAAATATTTGTCTTTTTAAATTAATATATATATATTTTACTTTATTAATATTTATTTTTTACTTATGTAGGTGAAGTGACAAACGAAGAAGAATCTAGTGATGATGACGATGACGATGCGTATGATGATGTTGAATGAATTATTGTAATTAATTTATGATTATGAAGAAGACTGTTTATTTTTTGCTTACTGTTAATTTGAATTATTGTAATTGCATTGTTTGCTTATGTTGATGATGTTTGCTTACTGTTGGTTTGTAATTATCGTGTGTGATGTTGGTTTGAAATTTTGAATTATCGTGAATTCGTGATGAATTATCGTGATGTTGATTATGATGTATTTTTGCTTACTATTTTTTTTAGTTTTGTAGTGCGGGTCAGGGTCGACCCGTGACCCGTAGGGTCTCCGAAGGGTCAGGGCCAGGGTCAGAAATTTTAAAAAAAAATAGGGTCAGGGTCGGGCCAGGGTCAGGCCAGCAGAAAAAAAAAGCCACTTGACCCGGCCCTGACCGGCCTTGACCCGAGTTTTGGACAAGTCTAGCAGAAACATAGCCAAAACCAGAATTAGAACCAGAACTGGAAACATAACTGTTACAGACATCTTTCGAACACTCAGAAAAAATTTGTCTTAAATTATTGGTAATAGTGTTGCAGAAAGATGAAATAGAAATAATGATTTGCTGAGTCGAGAGATGACTCTCTGTCTTTAAGACAAAATTACCCCGTATATATGCTTTTACGGTAATGGACAATAGTCTCCTAACATAAAACAACAACAATCAACAAAGTAAAGCAAACTGTGTTGATCCCAGCGAAGTAAATGAATATAGAACAGATTGCTGATTTCTGTATGTGTGTTTGTGTACTGTTCTGCGTTTATATAGAACTGAATAGAAGAAAGTATCATAAATTATGTAAGGATTGTGTATTGTGTTGTGTTTTTAATTTGAACAGAAATGTTCAATTTATAAGATCAGAAAGGGAAGCAACATTCTATTCTATTGAATAGTCATGTCGGTTGGCTGGTGTCCTTTGTAGAAAAAAGAGTCGTTGTAACGTTTCGAAAAACTTCAGGGACCAAAATATAAATAGTTAACATTTTAGGGACCAAAAAGAATGTTTTGGAAAAAAGCAACAGCCTGAGAGCCGAACCCGAGCGAAAGCCCGAGCTCGGACGGGACGGGACGGGGGGGGGGGGGGGGGTGGGGCTTAGCCCCGAATCCAAGCTCACCTAGGTCCTCTTCCTTTTAAACACATGGGTTACCTCTTGGGGTCCCAAACCCTTACTCAAACTTAGAGTTTATATATTGCACAATCTTTCCATCTTCTACCAACGAGGGAGATTTGTCATTTTTGGCCAAAACACTCCATCTTTTCATGTCTCAAACACCTTATTTTGTGTACCAATATCTCTTTCATTTCTTAACGAAATTTGACGATACTTGACACTAACATTATCTACTCAGTTAGTAGATTAGACATGTGCGAAGAAACGATATTTTTGACATGCGGGTCCCACATGTTTAAGTCATTAAAGACGGGATAAACTCAATCCCACATCAGTAAATTTCCAACAAATTTGACATCTGCTCAAAAGTAGTGGTTAATTGCTTCGGTTAGTAAAATAGAAAAAATAATATTGATTAAGAACAAATAAAACAGTAAAGAACAACTTATCGAATCACAGTTGTGTCGTGGCACACCACTGCCCTAAAAGCAATTTCAGACCGACTCCGATGCAAATCGTTTAGCCTGGTCGCTTCCCAAGGTTCCACAACACTTCCAAACACTTGCACTAATGGCTGAAAGTTTGGAGTTTGCACAAAGTAGTTTGCCTAAAAACAGAAGGAGGAAAGATTTATGTGTGTCAACAAATGAAGTCTTTAACGGTATATATATAGGTAAATGGCAAGGTCTCGGTAGTAAAGACTGAAACCTAAAATGTCTCTCAACGTTCAGAAAATAAAGAATGAAATCTGCAACGTCTCATAACGTTCAGAAAATTAAAATCGTCATTAATTCAGAGTATTTATGGATAATGATAGTTGCAACAATCAATTCTGAAGTAATGAGTCGATTCCGGAACAATTGAATTCGGTAGAATAAGTCTTGATCGAATTCGTAACTTGACCGGTGACAACTGATTTCGGAGGTATGAGAGCTACGCTCAGGCTTTAATCCGGTAAGCATGAATTTGGATAATTTTAGGTAAGCTCAAAAATAGCAAAAATATTATTTTGCAAAACCGGAATTGAATTTGACATGAAGTCCAACTCTCATGTGCGCGAGGCCCCTCTCTTGTTCTAGCCCATTTACTAACCCAATAAAGCACATTTCAATATAAGAGGAAAGAAAGTCTTTCCACCACTAATGTGGTACAAAATGTTTTTTCACAAGAGTCAAGAAAAGAGAGAATGAAAAAGAACTCACAAAGATTCTTTGACTTTACATTATTTGGAATAAAATAGTAATAGAAATAGGTAATAACTCCAACAATCCCCCACTAATGCAAAGGTGAAGAATATGAATGAATTTTGGGCAAAAGGAAGGAACATGTACTTAAGTGTTAATATCTTTCAATTTGAATTAACACATAGTGAAATGAGGCAACAACTAATATCCAAAAAGTGAAGTACTCTTAAACTACATGGACATAAGTTGAGACCCCCACAACACATATTATATCCTTTATTTTATGGAAAATCCACGATACTCACAAAGTACGTTTATGGTCATGCACACACACCTTGGGTCTAATGAGCGCTCTAGAAAGACGGCATAAGTCTTTCATAAAAAGCGATCACACCTTTACACTCACGTAGGTGATTCCATCAAGTCTATCTCATAGACCACCTTAAGGTTATGGAATCATTAAGAGCAAATAAACGCAACCTTATAAACACTACCACATGCCATAGGGATAGGAAATGTAGTGTATATGGATGGCCTATATGGTTTCGTTTGACCAAAAGTGGGTGGGTATCCACCATATTACCCCAATCTATAGGCTTTAGCCCCGTCCCTCTCGATGTTTCAAGGATCACCTTCTTGCTAAACCCTTGATTAAAGGATCCGCTAAATTTCTTTCCAACTTACATATTTCAAGAGAAATAACACCATGCTTCAACAACTATTTAACCACACCATGTCTTATGCGAATATGTCTCCTTTTTTCATTGTACACACTGTTCTTTGCAATTCCAATTGCAAATAACATTGTAAGGAGACTGGAGAATCTTGTTTTCCCCACAATGACACATCTGCCAAAAGGTTTCTCAACCACTCAGCTTCTCGCCCTGCCAGCTCAAGAGCAATAAACTCAGATTCCATGGTAGAACATACTATACAAGTCTGTTTGAAAGACTTTCATGCAATAGCACCTCACCCAAAGTAAACACATAGCCACTGGTGGAGCTAACTTCATCATTGTCAGTTACCCAGTTTGCATCACAAAAATCTTCTAAAATAGTAGGAAATTTATCAAAATGCAAACACCAATTTGTAGTACCTCTCAAGTACCTTAACAAACGATGAAGAGCATTCCAATGTTCACTACTAAGACTATGTGTAACTCAAACTACTAACAACATAAGCAATATCAGGCCGAGTATAGTTCATGAGAAACATTACACTCCCAGTTATTTTAGCATATTCAGTTTGTGAAACACTAATATCTTTATTCTTTCTCAAGTGTATGCTAGGATCATAAGGAGTTCTCACTGGAGCAACATCAAAACAATCAAACTTTTTCAACATCTTCTCAATGTAATGAGACTGACACAAAGAAAAGTCATTAATAGTTCTTTTGATTTTAATTCCAAAAATCACATCTGCTTCTCCAAGGTCTTTCATTTCAAACTTAGAAGACAAAAAGTTTTTAGTCTCATTTACAATATTCACATTAGGGCCAAAGATTGACATGTCATCCACATATAGATATAATCACAATTTGATCCTATCATTTTAGAAAAAACACATGTATCTGAAGCATTAACAACAAAACCATCATCCACTAATGTGTCATTAAATTTTTCATACCACTACTTATACGCCTGTTTTAAACCATACAAGATAAACTTTGTTATTTGGTTAAATAAAATTTCAGTTCGACCCAAAAAAAAAAGTGGAGCATCGATGTGTTGGTTTATCGTCAATGGGATGTGTTGAGTGGGCCAGCCCAAACATATTCCTACTAATACAAGGAGTTGCCTTATCTTTCCAAAATGAAAAGGCCATATAAATTGCATGCAGGCTTGAGGCCTAATATCCCTATGCCTAATTCATACAATATACTTAGTTTATCCATCTTATATAACGGTATTTAATTAAATATAAATTTACATAATCATTAATTAACTTCTCTTTTTTAACATTAATTAAGATTAAGTTAGTAAAAACATTCAAAATTTTCTTAGAAATGAACAATTTCTTAAGGGATGTCCATAAGCTAAAAACATCACTTATTATAGGACGGTGGGAATATAACACTAATTGCTTGAACAATGCCAAATAGTTAGAGACAATGTTAGTATTAACTAATGCTAAACAAATTGGGATATATGGATAATAATGTAACATTAATTGCTTGAACAATGCACCCGTAAAAAGTTATATGAGACAATGTTGTATAAATTAATGTAGTACTAGTATCTTTCAATTTAAAAAGATGTATTATCTGTTAGTAAAAGAAAAAGTGGCGCCGACAAACCCAAATGGCAAAGTTGAAAAAAGTAGCCAAAAACTCCATGGTGCTTCACAAATCCAGCAACTTCCATAAAAATCTCTGTAAAAAGTGACAAACTTTCCCTTCTTTTTTTTTCTCATAATAATTCCCTACACTGAAAAATCATGAGATTAAATAGTTGAAGCAACCAAAAATCGATCAATTGTTTGATAGCTGAAGAATAATCTTTCTACAAGTTGTGAGAACATATAGATTTTAAATCTTGTAAGTATGCTACTACTATCACTGTTGGTAGCATTCACACTCATCTCTCCAACCCCATTAGTCCATTCACACTACAACTGGTCCCCATCTTCTTCCTCCACCTTCCAATCCGAGTGGCGACCCGCACGCGCCACTTACTACGCCGCCGCAGACCCACGCGACGTTGTGGGCGGCGCGTGTGGGTACGGGGATTTGGAGAGAAATGGGTATGGAAAAGCTACAGCTGGGTTAAGTACTGTGCTTTTTGATAAGGGTCAGATCTGTGGTGCTTGTTTTGAAGTGAGATGTGTTGAGGATTTAAGATGGTGTATTCCTGGTACTTCCATTATTGTTACGGCTACGAATTTTTGTGCTCCGAATTATGGGTTTGATTTAGATGGTGGTGGGCATTGTAATCCTCCTAATGCTCATTTTGTGCTGCCTATTGAAGCTTTTGAGAAGATTGCTATTTGGAAAGCTTCTAATATGCCCATTCAATATCGCAGGTTCGTGAATATATGCCCATTAAATTAGTGTAAATATATGTGTATAAAATGTTCAACTGATTCAAGTATTATTCTCTCGGTTTCAATTTGTTTGTCTTAGTTTGACGTGATAGAAGTTTGAGAAAGAATCTTGTGGTCTTGAACTAAAGATACGGATAATTTACCAAAATACCCTTTAATCTTGTTATTCTTAGATGTGTCATGTGGGATGTTGAAATGTGGGATGTTGAAATTAAAGAGTTGCCTGATTGGGAAAGAGACATTCATTTTGAAATAGACTAAAAAGAAAAGTAAGACGAACAAATTGAAACGGAGGGAGTATTATTTAGTATTAGAATGAAATGGAACTGAGAAAGGGGGAATTGATGCGTATTCATGTAGATGGCTTCAGATGATTTGGGATTGATGTTTAGTTGTTGGTTGATTTACTCATTTATAGCCTAAAGTTCTACCAACTACCAGCTAAAACATTCTTTGAACTGGTTTGGTTTTAGCTTAAAAATATTAAGTAGTTCTTAAAGCTGTAGTTGAAGTCCGTGAGAAGAGTTGATTGAGATTCGTGTATATATAATGGTAGGTATAAACAAAAAGGGAAGTAGCTGAACAGCATTTACTGAAAATTGAAATGAAATTTGAATGAACACTTGGGACAGCTAAAGATGAAAGAAATAGACATTGCATGTGAGAGTAGGGAAAAATGGAAGGGGGAAAATGAAACACAGATGAGAAGTATAACGGGTCCTAAAGATTAGAGACTTCAATGGTTGTAATCAGTTTATGAGGGATTTGGCAATCAATATATTAGAAACACAATACATGACCAGGCGGATATTAAATGTCTCTCATCAATGAACCACATGAACCTAGCTAGTACTTTTGACTTCATTGGCTTATTTCTTTAGTAAGTAATTTCAGTGACTTTCGTGGAGGGAGCAATTTTTTTTCCTAATATTAGTGACTTTCAGAAGAACTAATATCTATGCATTGATTTCTGTAGATTCCCATAATATGTACATCTTCTATTTGTTTCAAAAGTTGTCCTGAATTGTAATTTGAGGGTATTTCTGTAAGGAAAGTCTCTAATAACCTTTTGGCCAATGCTTGTGGTAAAATATATACATATGGAATATCCAAACAAATGTATGTATGAAAATATTCTGCTGAAGATGATCTAGAGTTCATTTCTGTTGGAAAATGTATTGAGAGCTTCGTGGGAATTAAATAGCACTATAGGTTCTGACTGTGACTACCTCCCTATCACTTCCACTTTTCTTCTTTATTGAATTTATGGATCTATCTTTAGAACAAGAATCATGTAACGACCCTAAGATGGTGATTTATTAATGGATGAACTATACTTCGACCGTCAAACACAAACTAAACGATGACCACTTAGTATTTGTCTTACCTTAGCAATTTGGGTGGCATGGTTTCTATGTAAAATCATATTGGTGGATGTTCATACATGCATTCCTGGTCATGACTTCGACGACGAGACCGTTGCCAGTGATTGGTGACAGACTAGTTTTACAAGCTGTTCTCATTGTTCGAGCTAACAAGAGGGGGAGATGAAATAGAAGGAGAACCAAGAGGGATGATGTGGATGCAAATGCAGTGAAATAAATCTAGAAGTGTTCTCGGGAACAGTGAAGCTAAAACATAGGTTGACAGCTTCAGATTCTCTGTGGAGCAATTACGGTTCTTGATGGATCCCTTTAAGAGTTGAATTATGACGAGAGTGTAGGAAGAAAAAATCATTTGAAGGAGATTGGGTTAGTGAACTATATATTGGTTACCTGCCTGCCTTAAATTATTTTGGAACAGGAAGATTTTGCCCCTTGGTTGACATCCAAGAGTTGCATCCAAAAGTAAGGCTCATTGATTGGTTTTCATGGAGAGAATATCACTGCAACTTCCGTACCAACTTTTCCCTTCTATATATAGACTTTCTTACTATTAATGTGCATCTTTAGAAGAGAGAAAGGAGGGAAGAGACAGTTAAATGACTCGATGGCATGTAGATCAATCTCCTATATCTAGTGGAGGCAATAAAATTACTAGGTGATTTTCGCCATCTATGTAAGCCTTGGTGGACGGAGATAGCAGGTACCAAGTGGAATAGTCGAGGTGCGGGCAATCTAGCTTGAACACCATCATTATCCCAAGAAAGAAGTGCTCAATTTGAACATTTCCATATTTCACCTGCGTCGTTAAGAAAAAAAATGTGCTTCTTCAAACTTTACTAAGCTGATTTCTCGATACATATGTTTGTAGAATATGCTAGCAGACTATGGCAGCTTTGATGGAAGTAGGTTTTGGTGGCCTTCAGTTTTTGGGTTGGTTTAGCTGTTGGACTACTAGTTTTGGTGAATTTTTTTGAAAAACCGAAAAAGGTCGTGCGGTTGGATTAGTTTTTAAGAATTGAGCTTATGGACAGTACTTGTCTTTTTAAAGGCTTACCTCTTGGTTGCTTTTAGTTGCTGGAAAATAATTTGGTTTGATTTTCACAATAGACTTACTGATCTTTTCTCCTGCAACTGACTTTGGTTGTGATTGGAGAAGTTTTCAGTAACTTTCTAAATCAGATGGGCCTCAGATGAAACCTAGAATATAAAATTTTATAGTATTAGGTATAATGGGATGGGTGCATATGTCCGCATATCAACCTCTGTAGTACTTGGATGGAATGGCAACGAGCAAAAAGAAAAGAAGGTACTTACATGGAGTGACGTCTTTTTATGTCTCAAGTTCTCGGTGCAAGGCTAGATAATCAAGTCACCCTGTTGGTTGGGTCGCTGAATAACCAACTTCTCTTTCTAAACTATCCTATTGGGAATTTACATTTTTGCTTGCTAGAGTTCTTACTGCAGAAGTTGGTCAAAGAAAGCGCAAGTTTTGCTATACGTGGATTTGGCATAGGTTAATTGATTTCACTTGGAGTTTATCGAGCCTTCATTTCATGATATCTGTTTAGTGCTACTTTGGACTAAGTGGGCTGTCCTACTCTTCTTTTCTAACTAGTCGGGGTTAAGATGTTGGACAACATTAAGGAAGACAATCACTTTAGTTTATGAGATACATTTGAAGGTCAAGCTGCATGCTCTGTTTCTGGCATTCAGATAGTAAAATAGCCTACACGGTTTTTGAAGGATTTTCCTTCCTGCCTAGAGGATGACCTTTTGATTCTAATAGACCAACTGGTAACATAACATAGACTTTCAAACTGCATAAAATGCCCTCTTACTTTATATTAGCCATTCCTTCTACTTTGAATAAATTTTATGAGCCTTTGAGAAATATCTTTCCTGTCCTTGTAAAAAAAATTCTACCGTGAGAACTTTAGTGCCATTCATATACTTAAGTCAATGGTGATTTGTGTTCAAATAGATATAGGGAGACACTTACGAAGAGGTATCCATGTCGCCATCCACCAAATGAGGAACTTTAGGTATTATTGGAGTTGCATTATATTTGGTATAGAAATTAGATGTCCTTCCCATCCAAGCAGCACCATGAAAAGGTTTAAGACTGATTACACCATCCACCTTCAAATGTCTTTTCTTTCCGCTGGACCATTCAGTAAATTTTCTGCTAAATTCTTGTAGCTCAGTACATACTTGTAGAAATCCTTCCGATCCCAAAAGAGGCTATATATTTGGTAAATCTACATGTTTATCCCCCTTTTTAATTGGACAATGCAAGTAGTTCTTAGAATTCCTTGGTTGAATCTATCCTGTATGGATACCTAACCATATGCTTGGTTTCTTAATCCTGAACAGAATAAAGTGCAGAAAGGAAGGTGGAGTTCGATTCACTATTGGTGGCGCTGGAATATTCTTGTCAGTTTTAATCAGTAATGTTGCAGGCTCAGGTGACATAGTGGCAGCAAAAGTTAAGGGTTCAAGAACAGGCTGGCTTCCTATGGGTAGGAATTGGGGCCAAAACTGGCACATTAATGCTGACTTGAAGAATCAGCCGCTTTCTTTTGAGATGACTAGTGGTGATGGGGTCACCTTGACGTCTTACAATGTAGCTCCCAAGAACTGGAATTTTGGTCAGACCTTTCAAGGCAAGCAGTTTGGATCTTAGAGCTCATGCCAAAATTGTATCTATTGCTCATTTCCTTTTTGGATTGCCCAAGGTTGGTAGCAATGTTGGACGTTTTGTTCGAGTTCATGTTGGACAAGTGACTACCTGATTTAGATGTTGCGGAGCAAAGCTGTGCAATTGTGTTGTATGTTATTGTTCATTAAATCCTTGTGAACTTGAATGTAATCAGAGAAAGAATTTGCTACTTGGAAGGCAATGTTATCAAGCAATTGTTTTTCCAGTCAAAAGTTGCAGAACCTGAATCAAAGCTGTTAGAATTGTTGCTTTGTAGATTAAGAATATTGATCCTTGAACTTGATGAAATCTATGAGCATATCCTCATGAGTCGTGTTTTCCTTTTAAAAAAATGATTTACTTAAAGAAAGGAGACAAATGTTTCCCTGATATTATAGAGTTTTTGTCAAATGATCAAAACACTATCCCTTATTCCTGTCACCTTTATTTATTTATTTGCTTCAAGCATTCTCCGGAACCCACTGACCCGTTTAATCTGGTTTCACAATGTATAGAGCATGGGGTTTAGCGTTCTCTACTTATTCCCAAGACTCGGGACCTCTTTTTAATGGAGAACCTTTACACCTTTGGTGGTATTCCTATCAACTTTAAGTAATGCATCAAAGCCACAAGGATATGAATATGACACGTTCAATAGTATGCCACATTTTTTTTAATTCATCATAGCATCCAAAGCTCCAAATTGCCATTTTCCTTTTGTAGTTTTCTGAGACCTGCCATATTGCTGTCCTAGTTACATATATATTAGAAATCAAGACGGCAGATCATGCATTTTATCAGTTGTAGAAGTCAAATCAAAGTTGCAATTAGAACTCTATTTTAAAAACTGGCATGGCAAGACAAGTAAATATGGAGAGGATCGACATTCATTTGGTACTACCAAACTGCAAGATGGTAAAAATGAACATTTCTATTAAAAAGTTCCAGCTCGCAGCATTATGAAGAAGAAAACGAGGCACGCATAGTCTGCTTGATGAACTTTTTTCATATATCTCTAAGAGCCGATTCACTGGCATCTTCTCTTGTTGCTCTAGTTAGCACGGAGTAGCTTAACTCATCGTATTATCTTTCAAAACCCCATAGTGAAAAAAGGACGGCCCGGCTCCCGCTATGCGCGGGACCCGGGGAAGGGCTGGACCACAAGGGTCTATTATACGCAATGTTACGTTGCATTACTGCAAGAGACTGTTTCCACGGCTTGAACCCGTGACCTCCATGGGAGCAACTTTACCAGTTACTCCAAGGCTCCCTTTCCAAAACCCCATAGTAAAAGAAAACAATAAAAGGAAACCAGGGATTTTGATATGGAGACTTCTCTCTTTCTAACCTTTTAATTTCTTCATAAAGGAAACTAGGGATACTGATATGGAGACTTCTCTGTTTCGAGCCTTTTCTTCTTTACTCTCTCTTCTTTTAGCTATACATATTATTCCTTTGGCAGCCTCAACTCCATCATACCTGAGTTTTCTTCAGTGCTTATCCAAACATTCAGATCCATCCGACCACATACTGTCAAGAGTGTACACTCCAAACAATTCCTCATATGATTCAGTGCTACAACACTATATCAGAAACAAGTGGTTCAATAGATCAACCACTCCAAAACCGGACACTATTTTCACTCCATTACAAGAATCCCATGTCCAGGTTGCTGTCATTTGCTGCAGGAAAACTGGAAAGTACCTAAAGATCCGAAGTGGAGGGCATGACTACGAAGGCATTTCTTATGTCTCCAATGTCAGTTTTGTTCACTTGACATGTCTAACCTGCGTTCAATTGATGTAGATATCCAAAATGAAACTGCTTGGGTCCAAGCTGGTGCAATTCTGGGCGAACTTTATTACAGAATTTGGGAGAAGTAAAATCCATGCCTTCCCAGCTGGAGTTTGCCCAACTGTTGGTGTTGGTGGACACATAACTGGAGGAGGATACGGTAACCTGTTAAGAAAATATGGACTATCAGTTGACAATTTGATTGATGTGCACATAGTAGATGTTCATGGTAGAATTCTTAACAGAGAATCAATGGGAGAAGACCTATTTTGGGCGATTGAAGGAGGGGGTGGTGCTAGCTTTGGAGTGATATCGGCCTACAAAATTAGGCTGGTGAAAGTTCCTGATGTTGTTACTGTTTTCCGAGTAGTTAGGAGCCTTGAAGAAAATGCAATTGACATTGTTTACAGGTGGCAATTCATTGCAGATAAAATAGATAACAATCTCTTTATAAGGTTAACTTTAAAACCTATTGATGACAAGCAAAAAGGAACTAAGACAATTGAAGCATCATCTGTAGCATTATTTCTTGGAGAGTTCAGAAAACTTCTATTGGTCTTGGATAGGGATTTTCCTCGATTAGGAATACATATCGAGGATTGCAGGGAGATGAGTTGGATAGAATCTGAGCTTTTCTGGGCAAATTTCCGTAATGGAACACAGCCTGATGCTTTGCTCAACCGAATGCCTGGAGGGAAGTTTCTGAAGCGGAAGTCAGACTATTTGCAGAAACCCATTCGCAAGGATAAGTTGAAATATATATTCGATAAAATGATTGAATTAGGAGACACAGAGTTAGTATTCAATGCATATGGTGGAAGGATGAATGAGATCCCAGAATGGGAAACTCCATTTCCCCACAGAGCAGGAAATATATTTAAAATCCAGTATGCAGCAAATTGGGAGGAAGAAGGAAAGGAAGCAGAGAACTTCTATTTGAACCAGACCAGAGTATTGTACAACTACATGACTCCTTTTGTGTCAAAATCCCCGAGATGCGCATTTTTAAATTATAGAGACCTTGACATAGGGGTCAGTCATAACGAGAATAACCGCTACATAGAAGGCCGTGTTTATGGACTCAAGTATTTCAAGGATAATTTTAATAAATTGGTCAAAATCAAGACTTTGGTTGATCCAGATAACTTCTTCTGGAATGAACGGAGCATCCCTCCTTTAGCAGCATAAAGTAAAAGTATAGGGGGAAATAAGGGCGTGGTGATGTCTGAGCAACCTTGAGAGGTGTCAGTATTTCCACAAAGCCATTTTATTCTGTTGAAAGATTAGCTTTAGAGACAACCTTCTATATAATTTGTGTTTGCAACTTCTTTATTCTGAATCCAGTTATTTTGCTTCAAGGGACTAAGAAAAGCAAGCACCACACACCCTTCTCAATTCTCATACATCCTAAAAAAGGGCAGCCCGGTGCACAAAGCATCCCGCGTTAGCAGGGTCCGGGGAAGGGCCGCACCCATTGGTTGTGATGTAGACAGCCTAACCTAATGCAAGCACTAGTGGCTGCTTCCACGGCTCGAACCCGTGACCTATAGCCATAGGTCACACGAAGACAGCTTTACCGTTGCTCCAGGGCTCCACTTCATCTCATACATCCTAATAAGTCTCAAATAGAATCTGTAGTGCTCTCTTTTTCTTTTTACCCTTTTTTCAATTTTTAAACGACAATTTTGAAGTAGGGAAAATATTGAATAAAGGACAAGTTCTTTAGCATTCACTTAGTGCTATATCAATAAATTCATTATTACTTTATCCAAAAAATACATGGGCATAACACAGCATTCTGAAAATATCTTCTGTCAATGATCTTCAAGTATCTAGACATCTACTAAGGTTTGCAGCTCATAACTATAATGCTATCGTGCAACTACTTCCCTAGAATGTAGTTATGTAACTGTCTATAAATGTACATGTCTTTTGCTTCGTTAAAACATCTTTAGAAGTCCACTTTTAGTTCATCAACTACACAACTAATTTCCAAACTGTATAGTTTCCAATGTATAGTTTCCAATGTATAACCTATTTAAAAAGAAAATAAATTTATTACAAAAAAACCAAAACTTGAGAATTATTCACCTGCATGCATTTGAAGTATGTATATACTCTTAACGCATATAAAACACGAGATTTACTAACATATAGATATTACAGGAGAGCAGGAAGATTTTGGAAGACCAAGTTCCAATGCAAGATTTCAAGGTAGAAGATAATAATATATTATACACTAGTATAAAACTTAAGTGACTCAGACTTTCTAACGAACAACAGAACTACATAACTAGTTTTGACCCTGAAACAGACAAAGTCTGGAAGTAGTTTTAGCAGCTTATCTTCCTCTAACTGCAAGGGTAATCTATGTAAGGAGTCCGAGGGTAAAACTATTCCACAAGTTGACATAGGATTGCTTCGGGAGTGTAAAAAATAATCACTGAATAAAATTTAATGCTAAGGATCTGTATTGCAGGTGACAGAAGACTGTTAAATTAACTACAGCTACAAAATTTCAGCTATTACTTTTGTGAGGATACAATCGCATACATTCCAAGTAAGTTGGATTGTTGGACTACACTATCAACAATGATTTTGACACAGAATAGCAGGAGTTTAAAATGAACAAATTTGAGAGTTGTTCAACTTGACGGGAAAGGAACAAAAGGGCACAAAGGGAACCAAAGATATGTACCATATATAACTAGCTTTGGGAGAAATTAGATTAACTTTATACAGAATACAAGAGAAACACTGAATACAGGTGTAACTCATCTGATTGGACATTAAAACCATCAAACATCTATCAGAAACATTTATGCAAGTTTCTATACATGTTCACGTTGAAATTGGATGTGAGACATTAGGGGTTTCCTTGCTATAGTACATAAGTTGTGTGAGTATCAGTTATCATACAATTGAAGAAAAGGGGATAAAAGAATGTGAACCTCAGTATGAACTACCATCAAAAACTTCTCGCCATTGATCTTCAGTTGCCAAGTGTAGCACCAGGAAAAGAATCCCCATACATATAGAAAGCTCTAGCAATTACAAACTAATTCTATTACACTGGCTCCATTACAGATTCTGATTAGATTCTACAAGCAATGCATTTAGCATTACATGAACTGCAGCTTCATATACAACCCTATGATAATGCATTCCGTCAGCAGTACAACGAGCTCCACAATCGTTACTCAACGCATGAACATCCAGCAACAAAAGGGGTCCACCAGATTGTTGCAGCAGCTTACTTCTATAAAGCTCATTAGTATAAGCTTGCCACATCACATCAGTCATCTTCTCTCGCTTCTCATCTGTATTCAACATCAGTTTATTAGCTTTGGCATTCCCAACCAAAAGAAGTTTGGCAACCGATTCGAAACTAAATTCATGCCAGCTCCATCATTAACAAAATCTGAAGGTACTGGTAACAGCAACACCACCAAGTCTGCCAACAACTTTAGGGAAACGGCATAATCAGTAGCATTATTTATATGTAACAAATCCCATAGCCCTGTACCAATCACAAATACATCAGGATAAATCTTTTTCTCTTCAAACCCTAGAACCAAATCAGTCAAGTTACTCACATAATGTGCCCAAATAAAATCCAACTTCATCCCAATCTCATCAATAAATATGTTATAATCACTATGCCTCTTGAACAAATCCCCCCTAATCATCTCCATTTCATTTCCCCCCAATAACAACTCCAACAAAGAAACTACAAATAAACTTGCCTGTGAATCCCCAGCAACAACAACCCATGATCCATTAAACAAATCTGAAGCATCAGACTTGGTCAACTTTCGGAAATCACATTGAACTACAGGTTCAGACTCAATCCACTTCCAAGAATTGTTTTTTCCCACATTACTATCTAATTCTTGAAAATCAAATGCTACTTGGTGAAGTAAACAAATGCAAGAATCAAGATTTACAATTGATGATGATAAGGGTACTGAACCAGGTGAAGAAAGCATATAAGGGGTTAAATGAACACAAACAGCAAGGGTAATAAAAAGGGCACAGCTGAAAAATAACATTTTGTTGCGGCTCAAGTGCCAACCTGCCATACCCACAGGGACAAACAGTACAAGAAAGGCTGCTAATACTCCCAATTGAACAGCCCCCCACATTATATTCTCTGATTCTGACTGTTAAATCATTCCCATTTTTGCAGCAAAATATATGAAAGAAAAAAAAATTGAGCTTCAACAGCAGATTTTCAATAATTTGGGTCTAATTGAAGAGGAAAGGAGAGTTTTTTCTGCTATTTTTTTTAGGGGGGGAGGGGGGATTCCCATAACAAAAAAAACAAAAAAAAAAAGAGGAAAAGGAAGGAACGTTGGCAGTAGATTAGCAAACACATGGAGTTTAGGAAATCAGATCAAAGACTTATTAATTCTTGGAACAATTATTCTTCCAAGCTGTATAACATATGCCTCGTCCACCCAAAAGCAGATTCATATATTTGCTCAAATTGAATTCTACCTCAAACAAACTTCTATTAACCCAGATGTGCAAATGTTTGTTGTTTCAATTTCAAGTCGTGCGGGATAACTAAATCCCGATTTTTATCAATTAAAATGCTTTATTTTTAACATATTCTATTGTTTAATGTAATTAATTTTTATATAAACTAAAAACTGTTAATTAAACCTCTCATAAATTAAAACAATTTTTTTCTAATAAATTTAGAACTTTAAATAATTAAAACTAAAATAAATTTGTAGTAACATTGATTTAGAATTAAAATCTTGCAATAATCAATTTAGTTTAGTGTTATGTTATTTGCAAATGACATAGTATTGATTGACAAAATACGCGGCGTAGTTAACAATAGACTGGAGATTTAGAGACAGAGCCTAGAGTTTAAAGGCTTGAGGCTAAGTAGGACTAGAACAGAGACCATGCGGTACAAGTTCAGTGTCGCATCATAGGAGACGGATGAGGAAGTGAGAATTGATACACATTCATCTCCAAGAGAGGAAATTTCAACTATCTTAGGTCTACAATCCAAGAAAATAAAGAGATTAACGAGGATGTCGCACATCGTATTAGAGGGGGTGAATGAAAATGGAGGCTCGCATCCGGTGTGCTATGTGATAAAAATGTGTCGCGAGACCTAAACGAAAGTTCTGTAGAGTAGTTGTTAGACTGACTATGTTGTACAAGGGTGGAATTGTCCAATAAAAAACTCTCACGTTCAGATAATGAAGGTAAAAGAAATGAGAATGCTTAGATGGATATGTGGGCATACTAGAAGAGACAAGATTAGGAGCGAAATATATTGGGTAAGGTGTGAGTAGCCTCAGTAATGGACAAGATGCAAAAACGAGGCTGAGATAGTTCGGATAATTAAGAGGAGGAGCACAAATGTCTTAATGAGAAGGTGTGAGAGGTTGACGGTGATAGGTTTGAGGAGAGTTAGAGGTAAATCGAGGAAGAATTGGGGAGAGCTGATTAGATAGGACATAACACAACTTTAGCTTACCAAGAACATGAGCCTAGATAGGAGAACATGAAGGTCGAAGATTAGAGTAGATAGTTAGTAGGTAATCAAGCATTTCTGATCACTTCCTATGGGTAGAACATAGTTCTAGTCTAGAACACCTATTTATTCCTTTATTATTATTATTATTATTATTATTATTATTATTATTATTATTATTATTATTATTATTATTATTATTATTATTATGCTAGCATTATTTTATTTTTGGATATTATACTGTTGTTGTTTCTTTACTTTGGTTATCGTTACTATTTTTACTTTTAGTACTTTTCTTTCTTCAATATTTTCATCTTAACTTTTTTTTGTCTTAGAGTTCTTTCAAAGTTGTTCTGAAAAATAATTTTTTGAGCCAAGAATCTACCGGAAACATCCTGTCTACCCCACAAAGGTGGGGTAAAGCTTGAGTACACCACATCCTCCCAGGCCCCACTTATAGGACTATAGTGAGTATGTTGTTGTTGTAATTAACTTGCGTACGAAATGGGCGTTTGAAAACACATGTATAAACTTTTTCAAAATATGAGTCGGAAGTGTCTAATAGGAACATTTTATCATGTAATTCAGGCACTCAATTGTTATATGCCGTAATTCAAATATCTAAATAAAATTTACTGAAAAATTTAAGAGAGCGTTAATATATTCACAATACTTACTTTTTTTTACTTTCAAATTATAATTTGTTAGTTGCTTAAACTAGATATTAGATGTAACTAGAACAAAGTATAAACACAACATCTAGAGGCAAAAATTATTAATTTGCAAGACTGTTACGAATGATCAGTGATCAATAAAACAAAGTAAATATTGAAAGAAAAAAAAAGATAAGAGATAAAATAGCAAAGACTCAAAGAATGCAATGTTCTCTTTTAAATCTCACGAAGGTTTTATAAATATATAGTGTTTATAGAAGTTTTGGTTTATCCAAATTAGCTGTGCTACCTTCGGGATCACCGCTAAAATTGTCTTGTTGTGTCAAGAACAAAACTTTAATGTATTAATTTCGTCAATGAAGGCAGAGACGATTTCAAATATACATGTTTAATCTTTCACTAATAATGCAAACTAATAACTATATCCTCATGGATAGGAAATACAAATGTTTGAAATGCCTGACAAAAGGTTGGTGACAGTCTAAATGACGAGATTTTCAATGTCTTCTTGGAAGTTCAGCCCATCAGCTTTCACTTTGGAATTTCAAATTCTTGCATATATATATATATATAAAGCCCAGCATGTCCCAAACCTATCATCAAATTAAAAAAATATTAAAGATGTCAAAAGATGAATTGCGTCTGTTGGATTTCTGGGCAAGCCCATTTTGCATGAGAGTTAAGATTGCTCTAGCTGAAAAGGGTGTTGCCTATGAATCTCAAGAAGAAGACTTATTTGGTGGCAAAAGTGATCTGCTTCTCAAATCCAACCCAATTTATGAGAAAGTTCCAGTTTTATTGGACAATGGGAAGGCAATAGTAGAGTCCAATAACATTGTGTATTATATTGATGACAAATATCCTTCCCCTAATACTTTGTTGCCTTCTTGTGCTTATGGCCGCTCCCGTGCACGTTTTTGGGCTGACTTCATCGACAAAAAGGTCAACATTTATTAGTAACTTTTATAACTGATAATACGTAACATACTTTATTTTTCAATTTACTAATCTCATTTTTATTACTAAAATTACATTCATATAGTTATAAAAGTATTCTTATATTGCATACATTTTTTAATCGTGTCTATATATATAATAGAACTATAGAAGTTAAAACTCTATAATGTATACAGAGTGGTCCTTATAGATTTTTGCATTGAGTGTTGGCTCGAACTATATATATATATAGTTCAAAAGTTTTATTGAAAAATATGTACCTACCTATTATGAGTCTGCATCAATTGTAGTAACAACTAATCAGTAATACGTACATTGATACTTCACACGTACTTGGGTAAAATATTTTTGATAACTTTATCTTATGTGTTTCAAAATCGCAGGGAATGTTGATTATTTTCCTTCTGTCTTAATTATATGATACGCTTTTTAGTATAGAATAACCCATTATATAGTTAAAAATAATTTAATTTTAAAATTCTCATTTTAGCGTGGATAAAATGATTTAAACACACACAACTGGTTATTTTTAGTTATAGATCATAAGTTCAAAAGTCTTTAATTTTTTTAAATTTTGTTTTGCATCACATCAAATAGTGCAGAGAGAGTATTTTGTTTAGTCTCATAACACACCATAATATTCCATACATGTGCATAGTTTAATTTGTTTTAATAGTTTTTTGAGGTGTATGCAGATATTTGAAGCAGGAATGGGCATATGGAAGAGCAAAGGTGAAGAACTAGAAATTGCAAAGAAGGATTTCATAAAAATCTTGAAGAAGCTTGAAGGAGCCATGGGTGACAAAGATTACTTTGGAGGAGACAACTTTGGGTACGTTGATGTCATAGCCATTGCCATGACATCTTGGTTCCATGCTTACGATGTTTTCGGGGGTTTTAAGGTTGAAGAAGAGTGTCCTAAATTTGGCTGCTGGATAAAGAGATGCCTTAAGAGGGAGAGTGTTTCCAGTGTTCTTCCAGATCCTGAAAAGGTCTACCAGTGTGTTGTCATGCTTAGGAAGATGCATGGCATTGAATAGAACGGATTTTGTTGATTCAACTCAACATCAACATGTTATAATCAGTTCGAACTTCGAACTATGATATGCAAATGAAAAAAAAAAAAAAAGAATAAATAAATAAATATATACTTAATAAGATCATACTCATTTTGAACCTACGAATTCTAGTAGTTAATTGGATTCGCCCGCCCTGACGTTTTGGATCAACCTGGTTGGTATTTATTTTTGTCTAACCTTTGAAATCAATTGAGTCACCATGATTTACCTCCTTCACAGACCTGTCGGACCGGGTGTGGGGGCTCCTGGGGTGGGAGATTCCACATTTTTGGAGCAAAAATAAGGGTTCGTACTGGACTTTAATTTCCTTGTGTATTTGAACTTTTACTTCTATTACATAAAAATATAAAAGTGTGCATTTGAGTTTCTACTTTTGCCTTTTATTCCACATAGTTCTCTATCTGCCGCATGTACGCGTTAATTTTATCATCTATGTAAAGATGTACCATACTTCCAAAGGAGACTAAAACATCAGAAATGGGACTACCCGGGCTAATATAAAGACAAGAACACTTTCCGGTCAAATCCTATTAATTGATCGTAACATTACGTTCTTGTGGAAAATGAGGTAGCTTTGTCGAGCTTCAAAGGTGATAAGGGAGGTCAAAAAAGAGTTCAACCATTCCCTAAATATGGAACCAATAACTTTGAAGGGCCTACTCATAGAGTCTGATAGTTATTCCTATAATAAGGAACACAGTTTGTTCAAAGGGCATGAATGCAAATAAAAAACATAGTCATTCCTAAATTTATTTTCACTGCAACTTCTTGAGCGTCTTTTTAAATTTAAAAATAAGCGGAAACGCGGAAGGCCATTAAGTTTATATTGGAGTAGACGATCGAATTTACACTAAAATGCTATATCAACTTTTATATGCGAGCATAAACTTATGTTCTCTTCATCACAAGGTATATGTTTTTTTCCATAATAAATTGAAATGAATAACAGAACTATGTTTCAAGAAGACCTAAACTGGGTCACTCACTGCTTATTTGGGCCTTAAGGGCTCTCTTCTGTCCGTTCATTGCCTTTGATGTGCTAAAAACAAGAGTTGCAAGTTGCAACCATTATGTTAAAATTTCAATCCATTTAGCCACCTTTTGTTAGTACATACTATATTAATAATGGATGATCCGCCAAAACATTTAATCATACAGATTGTACCGTGGGCATACGCAATTATTGATGTCAAATTATTGCCAAGTGATCATAAAATCAATTATTTCAATTTATAATTAATGCTTCATAAAATTAGCACATTTCATAATTCAAATAAATACATCATATATATGAACATGTAACACAGATCATCTTGTTTGTCCGAGTGTGCGAGCTTTGGATTTGTTTAACAAGATAATTTAAAAGATGTAGATAGAATAAGTGTGGAAATAATAGAGAAGTGCACAAGAGTACCATGAGGAGGAGTGTATGATAATATTATTATTGAGTTTGTTATGGTTGTTGATTTAGTTAGTTGAGTTTGGTTAGAGTTAGTTGTGTAGTTAATAGATATTTTTGAATGTATTGTAGTGTGTGTATATACAACCCTTGTAAAGCACTGTAGATACATTTTCAGATACATGAAATAGCATCTCTCTCGAGCACCAAATTTCCTCTGTTTTCTCTGTACTTCATCAATGGCAGTCTAGCCATTTTTGCTCGATTTCTTCTTCTAGGACCATTGCATAAGCTTAACATGGTATCAGAGCCACCGTACGGTGTAGATCGAGAGGAATTCAGTCATATGCAGTGAGGAATTCGAAAGATATGTGTTTGCAATCGAAGAAGTCGAACATCGAAAACTTGTATCAAATCGGATTTTGAGGATAAATATTGTTATCGTACATGCAATTGAAGTCTGAAGAATCACAAATTCAACAACAATGGGAGCAAATGGAAAAGATATGGTTAATGTAGCTGCGACGACAACGATGAACATCGACCACAACCATCCTTTGTACCTATTTCCATCTGATGCACCAGGTTCGTTGTCGGTTGGAATAATACTAATTGGTATGGACAATTACAATTTATGGAGTAGGGAAATGAAATTGGCTCTACTGGGAAAGAATAAAATGGGATTTATAGATGGCACAGTGAAGAGAGAAACATTCAATGGCGAATTAGCCAAACTCTGGGATAGGTATAATGCCATTGTAGTATCGTGGTTGATGGGAAATGTGAGTAAAAACTTGCTCACTGGAATGTTGTTTAATTCAGATTCTTATATGATATGGGAGGATTTGAAGGATATGTTTGATAAAATCAACAGTTCGAGGGCATTCCAGTTGCATAAGGAAATAGTCACATTGATACAGGGAACATTATCAGTGTCTATGTACTATTCCAAGCTTAAGGATCTCTGGGATGAATATGATTCAATTATACCACCACCATCTTGTTGTCCTAAGTCAAAAGAGTTTGTAGATCATTTGCAGTATCAAAGAATGCTACAATTTCTAATGGAACTTAATGACAGTTACAACCAAGCTAGAAGACAAGTGATAATAATGCAGCAAATACCAAACTTGAATCAAGTCTATACCATGATCAACCAGGAGGAAAGCCAAAGGATGATGCAGGATACAATGGAGCCATCAGCCATGTTGACAGCAAGAAATGTAAGTGGAGGTCCGAGGCAAAAAGAAACCATATAATCCTAATGCAATATGTGATTTTTTCCATGGCAAAGGACACTTAAGAATGGATTGTTTTAAACTGATGAAGTGTGACTTCTGTCACAAGACTGGACATCTACAAGATGACTATTACAAACTTAATGGATATCCGGAGAGTTTTAAAGGAAAATCTAAGAAGGCAAATGTAGTGACATGAGAATGCTTCAAATTTAAGGATATTGGACAAGGAGGTGAGGTCCAAAATCACCATCACATGCAGCTTGGGAAGACACATCAACATCATAGAACAATGTTGATGCCAACTCACAGTCCTACACACAGGGACCACACTTTGTACCAGAATACAATCCATATCAGCATTATCAAGGGACATATATGACAACTAGTCAATTTACACTTAACCAGTACTAACAACTTCTCAGCATGTTTGACAGCAAAGATACAGTAGGAAATACCAATGTTAGTGCAAACATGGCAGGTGTAATTGACTTTAATACAAAAGGAGTGTTAAAATGGATTGTAGACACAGGTGCAATCAATCACATGATTGGTGATCAGAAATACTTACAAAATAAGAATCTGATAGAAAATGGAGGAAAGGTGCAGTTTCCCACATGATACTCGGCTAAAATCTCATATGTTGGTGACTATCATCTAGGAGAAGGTGATGTTCTTAAGAATGTCTTGTGTGTGCCAACATTTAAGTTTAATCTCATGTATGTTTCTAAGGTAACAAGGGAGTTGAATTGCAGTGTTACATTCTTTCCTAAATGTTGTGTGTTTCAGGATCTCTCATCTGGGAAGGTGAGGGCGATTGGTAGTGAGGAAGAAGGATTATATATACAATGTCTGGACACACAAAATAAGGTAGAAGAGATGACTAAGTGCTTGGCAGCAACTCAATATGTTGATGCAGTTACATGGCATCACAGATTGTGTCATGTGCCTATGAATGTCCTGAAAAAGATTCCATGTTTTAAGAATGATAACTCTTTTGTTTTGAATAACTGTGAGGTGTGTCCCTTAGCTAGACAAACTAGAGTACCATTTCCTATCAGTACTAGTAAAAATACAAGGCCATTCCAATTGTTACATATGGATAGATGGGGACCTTATAAAGTTGAAACATACAATGGAATGAGGTACTTTCTGACTATTGTGGATGACTACTCTAGATGGAGTTGGATTTCTTTAATAAGATTAAAATCAGATGTAGCCACACAGCTTGGAAATTTCTTTACTGGAGTTCATACTCAATTTGATATGAGGATAATATGAGTAAGATCAGACAATGGGACAGAGTTCTTTAATCACAATTGTAGGGAGTTATATCAACTACATGGTGTGATACATGAGAATTCCTGTCCATATACACCACAACAAAATGGTGTTGTGGAGGGGAAACATAGACATATACTTGAAATAGCTAGAGCCATAAAGATTCAGGCTAATCTGCCAGACAGATTTTGGGGTTTTTGTGTTGAGAATGTTGCATATGTCATAAACAGAATGCCTTCTTCAATTATAGGAAACAAATCACCTTATGAGATGCTATACAATAAAATTTCATCACTTTCTCATATAACAGTGATAGGTTGCATGTGTTTTGCTACTGCTTTAACTAGATAGGATAAGTTCAGTCCTAAAGTTGTGAGAGTTGCCCTTCTTGGTTATGGTTCTTCACAAAAGGGATATAAGCTCTATGACATGGAAAATAGAATAATTTTCATGAGCAGTGATGTGGTATTCATGGAGTTAGTTTTTCCTTTTAAAAATAACACAGAGGATAAACCTGGTTTTATGAGATCACATGAGCATTTTTGCTATGATGATCTGGTTTATCCACAGAACCTGGGAGTTATGTACAATGATTCAACAATACAAGATACATGTGAAGGCACAAACACTGAGAGGGTCACTGCTGCAGTTGATAATCCAGAACAACAAACTGTAGAATTGCCAAATGGAGCAGTACGATATGAAACTGATATTAAAAGATCTGCAAGATCCAGTAGACCCCCATATGGCACAAATATTACATTACCAAACATAGTTCTGGTAACTGTTTGTATTTCATATCTAATGGAATATACTATACAGGACTATCATCTGTGTATCAGATTTTTGTGGTATAAGTGTCTGTCAACAATGGACCTTATAACTACTCGGAGGTTGCAACAAATAAAAGGTGGGTAGAAGCAATGAAGGCTGAGATTCACACACTAGAGGATAACAAGACATGAGAACTGGTTGATCTCCCAAAAGGGAAAAGGGCCATTGAATGTAGGTGTGTGTACAAAATATAATACAAAGCATCAGGAGAAGTGGAAAGATTTAAAGCCAGACTAGTAGCCAAAGGGTACAACCAGAAGGAGGGTCTTGACTATCAAGAAACATTTTCACATGTGGTCAAAATGACCACCGTGAGATCAATGATATCTATTGCAGCTGCTAAACAGTGGAGAATTCACCAGATGGATGTGTACAATGCTTTTCTGCAAGGAGATCTCTATGAGGAAGTATATATGACACTACCAGAGGGTTTCAATGCAGCTAGAGGACAGAAACAGGTGTACAGATTGTTAAAGTCTCTATATGGTCTAAAGCAAGCTTCAAGGCAGTGGAATATTAAGCTCACTTCAGCATTGACTTCATCTGGTTTTATTCAAAGCCACATGGACTATTCTTTGTTTACTAAACAAAAGGAGAAGGATAAGATAGTTGTGGTACTTGTATATGTTGATGATTTATTTATTACTGGTAATGACTCAACTCTTATTCAAAACACCAAGGAAACACTTCAATCAACATTCAAGATTAAATATTTAGGAGAACTTATATATATTTTCTTGGTATAGAGTTTGCAAGAAGCTCTCAGGGTATCCTTATGCACAAAAGAAAATATGCTTTGGAGCTGATATGGGGTTAGCATGTGCTAAGAGTGCCTGCTCATCTATGGAAATGAACCATAAGCTCACAACTGTGCAGTATGATCAATGTGTTACTTCACAGTCTACTTCAAATACTGCAACATGCATTCAGGCACCTGACTTGTTATTGCCAGATCCCATAATTTATATGAGGCTGATTGGGAGATTACTATATCTCACAAATACCAAACCTGATATAACATTTGTTGTACAATGCTTGAGTCAATTCATGCAAGCTCCTAAAACTTCACACATGGAATCTGGCATGAGACTAGTCAGATACATTAAACAAGCACCAGGCTCAGGCATTCTTATGTCCAGTTATAACAATTCTCAACTTAATGTGTTCTGTGATACAGATTGGGGGTCATGTGTCAATAACATGAGATCTATTACTGGGTACCTTGTAATGTTTGGGCATTCACCTATATCCTGAAAGTCTAAGAAATAAGTGACTATTTCGAGGAGTTCAGCAGAGGCTGAGTATAGAGCCATGGCAGCCTCAGTTGCAGAAGTAGTTTGGCTTACTGGTTTGTACAAGGAACTTGGCATACAAGTTCAATTGCCATTTTATGTTTTCACTGACAGCAAATCTGCACTTCAGATTGCTGCCAATCATGTCTTTCATGAACGAACCAAACATATTGACATTGATTGTCATTTTATAAGGGAAATGATTCAAGAAGGGCTCATTCATGCTGCTTATCTGCTCTCTGCAAAACAACCTGCAAATTTGCTCACCAAAGCCCTTGACAGTGTTCATCATGCTCATTTAGTGTCCAAGCTAGGAATGAAGAACATCTTCGCATCTCCTAGCTTGAGGGTGTGTGTGTGTGGAAATAATAGAGAAGTGCACAAGAGTACCATGAGGAGGAGTGTATAATAATATTATTATTTTGTTATGGTTGTTGAGTTAGTTAGTTGAGTTTGGTTAGAATTAGTTGTATAGTTAATAGATATTTTTGAATGTATTTTAGTGTGTATATATATACAACCCTTGTAAAGCATTGTAGATACATTTTCAAATACATGAAATATCATCTCTCTCGAGCACCAAGTTTCCTCTGTTTTCTCTGTACTTCATCAATGACAGTCTAGCTATTTTTGCTCGATTTCTTCTTCTAGGACCATTGCGGGAGCTCAGCAATGAGCAAAGAAGGCCATTATTTTGGGTTAGAATGAATAAAAGAAAGTTAAAAAGAACTGAGTAGAGACTAGAGACAGAGTAAACTTTATGAATCTATCTATAAAGTCTAGGCATCTATAGTGTGGTAGAAAATTCTGACAGAAGGTCATTCAACTAAAAGCAACAAAATAGCGGTATCAATTTAATTATAGACTTGTGAAAATTTACTAGCTAGGCCATACTTTAACAAAGAATATATAGGGTGTATTCTTCAAAAGTAGTTCTAAAGTTCAATTTATTTTGATATTATATGTAGACTAATTCACCCATAAAAATATGTCATGTTACTCTATTAGCTATCCTATAGCTAAAGCGAATTAAAGTGACAAAAATACCTTCGGTTAATCGGTGACAAATTTTCTCCTTAAATATTAGTCACGTCTTTTCGATTACTCAGATATATATTTTTATACTTTTAAGATAAATATCAGCTTTTATGTTGTTGATTTTGAAAGCCAATATTAAATGTAAAAATTTAATCTTTACATATTTGGTAAGCTTTGGGTCACAAATATAGTCATAGAAGCTGTTATCTTCTAAAGGTAACATACGAAAAATTATACAATAAATAGGAAGATCATACCATATTGATTTCAAAAAAATTGAAGGCAAGTGTTGCAAACTTCAAGTAACAACCTCAAGTTAGTCAAATAAATTGTTAAGAGTCTCACATCAGATATGGAATGAAAATATATACTCCTTATATGGATTTGGACAATCTTCACCCTACAAGCTAGCTTTTGGGGTAAAGAACCAGACCAATTTCAATTCTTTGTTCACTGATGTTGGACCCCCAAATTATATTATCTACACTCCAGTTAACAAGGTCTGGGCGTGCGAGGAGTGTTAAGAGTTCCACATCGAGAATGGGATGGGAATATGGACTCCTTATATGGACTTGGATAATCCTCATTCTACAAGCTAGCTTTTGGGGTTGAGTTAGACTTAATATTCATTCTTTACATAAATGTTTCATTTGTACGTCAGCCTGGGTAATTGATTTCATTATCTTCTCTATTTTTGGTCACCATAAAAACTACCCCCAGCCGTTCTTATTAGTTATCAGGGTTACTAAAACTAATTAGTTCAAACATATTTATCATTTTAGAAAATTAAGATAGAGTGAATTATTTTTTTCACTTTTATCCTTATTCTAATAAATTAAATGTGTAGAGAAATAAATGTGATGAAAGAAAGAACAATAGTAAATTGAAATAATTTAATCAATTTATTTTTTATTTAGAAACATGTAAAAGACAAGCACGACAAGTACTCTCCCAATATAAAAATAGTTAGGGATCAAAGCTTTGAGAATATGGAAAGAAACATTTTATATTACTCCCTACCTTTCAAATTATCTGTCATGATTTTTAAAAATATTTATCCCAAATTATTTGTTATTTTAGAAGTTCAAGACAAAATAAATTTATTTTTATTTTATCCTTAGTATCAATTGTTCTTAAAGACCACAAACAATTCAATAGAGTAAATATTTAATGAAGAGATACTATATTTTAAAACATAAATGAGAGTGAAATATTAAAAAATTACTCCTAATTAATTGAAAGAAATAATCCCCTTGATTATTTTCATTACTTGAATAGGTATATATACAAGATACAAAATATTCCTATTCTATTCCTAAAATCTTATTCTACCATAATTCTAACTCTACAATTATGGTAGTGTATAATCCTACTTTAGGTAACAAATATATTACAATATACTACACATATATTTTCCAAATATACAATATTCTTATGTACATTTTTAGCCAAAACCGAGAGCACCAAATATGGGCAGATTTCGTGGTATTTAATAAGGCAATATACACTTGTATATTGTCTTATTTAACACACCCCACAGTCATAGCGGGCGGTCTCGAACGCTGAGACTGTCCCTAAAATCTTCAAAGAGTACCGAGGGAAGACCCTTTGTAAAGATGTCTGCAACTTGATATCTTGACGGGACATGACATACGCGTACCTGCCCCCGAGCAACCTTTTCACGGACAAAGTGAATGTCCATTTCGATATGTTTGGTGCGTTGGTGCTGAACCGGATTACCTGAGAGGTAGATGGCACTAACATTATCACAATATACTAAGGTTGCCTTCTGAATGGGGCAATGAAGCTCTAAAAGCAAATTACGTAACCAACATGATTCTGAGACCACATTAGCTACCCCTCGATATTCTGCCTCTGCACTTGAGCGGGATAGAGTCGCCTGACGCTTTGCAGATCAGGAGACCAAGTTGTTGCCAAGGAACATACAATATCCTGACGTAGACCGTCTGGTGTCCAGACAACCACCCCAATCCGCATCTGTGTACGAGACAAGTGTGGATGTAGAAGAAGGATACAAGTGCAACCCATAGTCCAGTGTCTCCTGAATATACCGAATGATGTGTTTGATTGCATTCATGTGCTCAACTCTGGGTCATGCATGAATAAACACACCTGCTGACCGCATACGTAATATCCGGTCTGGTAAAGGTAAGATACTGGAGGGCCCCTGCAAAACTGCGTTAGCGGGTTGGGTCCTCGTATGGTGCACCTGTCGCGGCACTAAGCTTGGATTTTGCATCAACTGGAGTAGAAGTGGACTTACAGGATGACATCTCAGCCCTCTCTATGATCTCAGCAACATACTTTCGTTGAGATAAAAACAAACCACCTGAATGACGTTTGACAGCAATCCCCAAAAAGTAACTCAAGGGCCCTAAGTCTTTCATAGCAAACTCGGAACTGAGCATGGCCATGATAGACTGGCGCAAGGTATCGGAAGAAGTAGTCAAAATGATATCATCCACATACAACAAAATGTAGGCCAAGGACGAACCACGACGGTAGATGAACAAAGAATTATCTGACATGCTGTGAGTGAACCCAATAGTCGAAACAAAGTCAGCAAACCTCGTATACCAGGCCCGTGGAGACTGCTTAAGCACATATAATGACTTCTTCAACAAACAGACATGATGAAGACGGTTTGGATCCCTGAAACCCAACGGCTGATGCATATAGACTGTTTCCTTGAGATCACCATGTAGGAAAGCATTCTTAACATCCAACTGATGAATAGGCCAAGTCTTCGAAAGAGCCAAGCTAAGCACAGTGCGAATAGTAGCCGGCTTGACCACCGGACTAAACGTCTCCCCACAATCTATCCCAACCTGATGAGTCTTACCATCACCCACAAGCCGCGCCTTATGTCGAGCAAATGACCCATCTGAATTCTCCTTATGAGCAAAAATCCACATAGACATGATAACATTAATACCATATGGACGGGACACCAACTCCCATGTCTTATTATCAATAAGAGCATTATATTCATCAGTCATAGCAATTTTCCAATTAGGGTCATTTAAGGCGGACACAGGATTACGGGGCAAGGGGGATTTAGAGATATCAGAATGTAAATTAAAATGTATTTTAGGTGTAAAAATACCCCGTTGACTACGAGTGACCGGTCTATGACTCGAGGAAGAATTGAGTGAATTTTGGGAATTTGCTGGGCTCAGGACGGACTGGCCAGCAGGCAGTGGGCATGCTGGCCCAAATCGAGAAGTTGTGGCGTGAACTGGACCAGTTCCCCAGAATTGGGCCGGATTGGCCCAATTGCTTGGAACTGTTCCGATGGTGAAACCGGGCACGGATCGTGGGGGCCAGCGGGCAGTGGGCCCGCTGGAGGATTTTGGGTGCGGGAGATGTCCGAAAAATTCTGAATAATATACGGGGATATTTGGTCATCCAAAAAATTATACGACTTAGGCTCGGGAGTATGAACTTTCGTAAAAGGAAATTGGGTTTCATCAAAAATAACATGGCGATTAATTATGATTTTCTTGGAGGATAAGTCAAAGCATTTATAACCACGATGATTAGACGGATAACCCAAAAAGACACACGTGGTAGACCGAGCCTGAAGTTTGTTAATTGTGGTGGATGGGAATAACGGATAACACAAGCATCCAAAAATCCTAAGATGAGAATAAGAAGGGTTTTTATTAAATAGGATTTTGAGGGGGGAAAAATATGTCAGACCTTTGAATGGAATTATGTTAAGGAGATATGTTGCCATTTTCAGAGCATGATGCCAAAAATACGGGGGTACGGAAGCATGAAGTAAGATAGTGCGGACAATGTTATTTATGGAACGAATTTTGCGTTCGGCTTTCCTATTTTGAGAAGATGTATGAGGGCACGAAAAACGAAAATTTATCCCCTTATTGTCACTGAACTCCCGAAACCCCCTATTATCATACTCTTTCCCATTATCACATTGAATGTTCTTTATTTCTTTTTCGAATTGTGTTCTAATGAATGCTCTAAATTTTATGAAGACAGAAAACACTTGAGATTTATTGGCAATTGGAAACGTCCAAAAAAATTTAGCATAATCATCCAGAAACAGAACATAATATCGATGACCTAATGAACTTAGCACAGGAGACGTCCATAGGTCGCTATGAATAATATCAAATGGTTGTGAAGTATGAGAATTTGAGTCCACAAAAGACAACTTAACAATTTTCCCTAATAAACAAGATTGACAAATATGAGTACGACTCGTACCCTTACAAGAAATGAAGCTATTTTTATCTAAAACTGATAAAATAGAAGAGCACGGATGACCAAGGCGGGCATGCCAGACGGAAGGAGAAATGGCTGCAAAAGCTGACGGCAAGGCTTGACTCGATGGACTGAAATCGGGCATGATATAAAGATCCCCACTACTATCACACCTCATGAGATGACTCCCCGTCTTGAAATCCTTCACAGAGAAACCAAAAGGATCAAATTCAACATAAACCGAATTGTCAGTGGTGAACTTTCTGACAGACACTAAATTTTTAATCAATTTGGGGGCATGTAAAGTATTTTTCAAGATAAGGGGTGGATTGGGGGGAGACAATGTTTTCTGACCATAACCCTGAATTGGAATAGAGTTGCCATTACCAACAATTATACCCCGAGGGGTGCTCAAATTGGAATAAGATGAGAGAGTACCTGATTCGGAAGTCATGTGAGTAGTGGCCCCGGTGTCCATGTACCAATTTGGATTCGGTCGAGTCAACCCCAATGTGTGCATCGCTGCCTCGATATCAGTTTGAGTGGGGCCTGCTGCATGATGGGCTTGCGGAGGTCGGGGCCTAAGAATTTCGGACCGTGACTGAGCTGGGCCGTAGCTGCTGGAACTGCTGCTGCTGGGCCACTGGCCAGTGGGCCGCCACTGCTGGACATTGGGCCTGAATTGTTGACCAACCCACTGGCCCCTGGAACTACTTGCTGGATTATAAGGGTTGCTGGCCCACGACCCACTGCCACTGCCCCAGCCCCGCTGCCATGGGCCCCACTGTTGGGACCAGGGGGGTGATGGGCCACTATTACCTGGATGGGTCCCACCGCCTTCTTGCTGACCACCGGAACCGCCACCAGAACCGCCGCGTTTGCCCCCGCGATTTTTGTTATTATTCTTACGATTATTTTTACCGCCACCATGATTATGGTTTTGGCCCAAATTATTAACAAAACCCGAAGAACTTGGAGAGGACGCCACCATGACGACGGGGCTTGCTCCGGTAGCCGCCTTTTTAGCCAAATCGGCTTCTTCCAAAGTAAGCATGGAGCGGGCTTGATAGAAGTCAGGAAGAGGGTTGCTTTGACGAAGGAGAGTTCCAACACCATTATAAGCCTCCGAAAGGCCGGCAACCAATTGTAGAACCAAACGATTATTTGTTATCGGTGCGCCAACATTACGGAGTTGATCCGCCAACTCCTTGAGTTTCTTGCAATATGCAGAAACATTTGGAAATTCGTCCATTCGAACTAGAGAGAATTCCTGCTCGAGTGTGACGACACGTGAATGTTGGTTATCTTGGAATATGTCACGCAATCTATTCCAGGGCGGACATAGCCGTGGTATCCGGCTCAATAATCGTCTGTAGAAGGTCAACCGAAATAGTGGAATAGATCCACTGGAGAACGGTAGCATCAAGAGTAATCCATAACTGAGTATCCTCCGCGGGAAGAGGTGTAGCGGGAGGAATGATGTGATGAATAACTTGATGGGAGATAGCGTGAATTTTAAACAACTCCGCCCACGTCGCATATTGGATGTTTTCCATTTCAAGGACAATAGGGATATTGTTCTTGACGTTAGGAACCATGAGGGCAGGATGATAATTGTTCTTAGACATATTGAAAGAACAAAGTAGGAGGGGAAATTTGGGAAAAGTAAGAGAGATTTTGAGAGCGGAAGACTACTTTCGGAAGAGAACTCCGAGAGGGGGGGGGGGTACTCGGCCGAGGTTGTTCAAATTTTTGGGAGAGATTTTTTTTGTAAAACCTAGTCTCTTGATACCATAAAAGAAATAATCTCTTGATTTGAATAGGTATATATACAAGATACAAAATATTCCTATTCTATTCCTAAAATCTTATTCTACCATAATTCTAACTCTACAATTATGGTAGTGTATAATCCTACTTTAGGTAACAAATACATTACAATATACTACACATATATTTTCCAAATATACAATATTCTTATGTATATTTTTAGCCAAAACCGAGAGCACCAAATATGGGCAGATTTCGTGGTATTTAATAAGGCAATATACACTTGTATATTGTGTGTATATTGCCTTATTTAACAAGGCAATATACACACAATATGCAAGTGTATATTGCCTTATTTAACATTAATATTTTTAATGGAAGTGTAAAAGAGAATATTGATAATTTGAGACAGAGGGTAATTCCCAAGTTGTTGATTTGAGGGACAATGTGTATAAAGTTAGGGTGGGTGGGAGCTAATGCATTAATTGCACTCAAATTGTCAAATTATCAGGAACAAAGTGTGCATTATGCAATCAAATCGAGTCAAAAGGATTAAACTAGCAATTGACAAATTAAAATGCAAAAAAAAAACCCTTAAAACTTTCAGTTGTCAAAAAACATGCATGTAGGTTTTGGTCAGATGCATGGCATGCATATTAATTTGTAAGTATTATTGGTTTGGGACAGTCAATAAGGTGAAAACCAATGTGTTGGTGTGTCATGTTCCAAAATTAGAGCATGTGGACATGAAGCCCTTGTAGCAGACCTATTGATAAATGCCCATAAAAATCAATCAATTTTAATTAGGTAAGTCTATGGATCTTGACAAAAACCTCATGTGGATTTGTCCCAAGTGGCCAACATGTTGGGTAGTTTTGAGATATAAATCTTGACCTTTGTTCTCTCTATGCACAACCATCCACATGACATGCTCTTGTGTCATTTCTTGCCTTTTTCTAATTAGACCTCTACACCCTTATCTTATATATCTAATTATATTGACTTATTCACCATTTCTCACATTGGTTGTAAGTGCTCTAATTATATGTATCTGAAAAGAATTAGACTTAAATATATATCAAGTGAACGCCCATTGTCGTTCTATTCTTTACCTTCTACCTTCTATTAATTTGATGAACACTACCAAAAAAAATCAAATTAATTATAAAATGTGTCGCTAATTTGTCGCTAAATAGCCTATAGAGTATAGGCTATAACTAATGATGTTTTTAAATAATCTATCATTAAATAGGATTATTATCGACTTTTTGTCAACGATAAAAATTATCAGTCGCTAATTTCTGAAAACCAAAATGTCAATCTGTTATATGTCATTGTCCATTAGGATAATGTCAAAATCGTGTACACATTGGTACTTAACATGTCGAAATTGCAATAAAATCCACTTAAAGGAAAAAATGTAGCACAGTAGTTAATTTCAATACTAGTGTTACAACTCCCATATTTGTTTCTCTTATTTCTTTTTTCCTTGTTAATTTGCAATGCCAATACGAAAATACTTTATTTATTTAGATTAAAGTCGGTGCATGATGAAACAAAAAACTTATCCATAGACACAGGGGCATATATAAGGATTCACCATGTGGTTTCAGTTTAGTTTGCTTCATACTGAGGTGAGACTACATATGAAACAGCTTTGTGGCTATGTGTCCCAAGTATTTTGATTGATGAAGGTATGAATAAATATCTAAACTTATCATATCATGGCTATTGTCAGATACCCCATACCAAACTATACTATGTTCAATTGTTTAATGAAACATTCTAACATATATCTTCCTTCTCCACCACTATATCCTTCATAGTCTGTGGTTCTCCACTAGCCTCAGCCCGTTGAGTCATAATATAATTAAATAATAAAAAGTATGTGATCACAAAATGTACTATCAAAACAAAGAGAGGTCTTGAGTTTAAATTTTATCACTCATTATCAATTTTTTTTTTACACGTTTGACTCATGAAAAAAAAGAAATTAAATTCGTACGTGGTAATATATATGTAAGTAATTAAAAGTATCCTTGTTCCAACAACTTAGATGAAATGATAGGAGCAAACGTACATGATAAGCTATTAGTTCTATTGAACTCATTAACTTTTGCCAAAAAATTTATATCTACCCCAGAAAACTTAAATGATCAGTGGCCTTCTAAATATCCAAATTCAGAATCTGCTTTAGAGATGGTTACACAATAACAACTCCCTTCTAGTTTCCTTTTCTTTTTCTTGCTTCTAAGAAATTTAAGGGATCTTTTACTTGGAGAAACTTTAAATCAACCTAATTTTACACGTTTAATTCTTTCTTATGGAACAACTAGTACTAAGAGCTAATTTGATTTAGCTAAGTAAAAGTAACTGATATAAGTATCAGGTGCTAAAAGAATACTTTTAAATGTTTGGGAAAGCAAGTACTAGAGCATATATCAGGAAATAAACTCATAATTTGAAGAAAAAAGATAGGCAAAGAGACTATTTCTCAATATATGAAATTATGTATAATACTACCACATAAAAGAAACAAATTAAACCTGAGGGTTGGGGTAAATTGGAATTTTTTTTCTTGTTTTAAAAAAATCGGGAGTATTTTCCCATTCTTCTTTTTCCTGTAAAGTAGATTAACGGTCCAAAAGGGAACAATAAATTCTTTGCTTCCATTTCATAGAACAAGATAGTCCAATTAAACCAAACAAAAAGATGCAACTTTCATCTATTCCTCCAAACCAAACACATAGTTCCATATTCTATCATCTCTAAATCTTTCTTTTTAGTTTCTATTCCAGTGTAATTGAACCCACTTGATGTTGTTTGTTGGCTACTTTAATAAATATGTGTCAGCACTTTCTTACTTTTGGACCCAAATGTACTATTGTCATTGTCTTTTCATTGATCCAAAATATTTTGGACCAATGTGTTAGTCACTTTCTAACTCCATCACTGGAAAGATAGTTTTGTCTTTACTTTTCAAGTCCTAATCACATAATTAAAAAGGTTAAGGGAGTTGTAGTTTACCATATTAGTAACATTATGACATTCCTTAAAAGGGGAAATCATGTGATTAATATCTTAATAGGCCCCTTTAAAGACTCATTCTTCAAAAATTCAACTTTGTCCTATAAGAAATAAAATAATTACTTAATTAAGGAGCACTATCATCTAATCCCCCCCCCCCCCCAGTCCACAAGAAATTAACACTCGTCGTATCTTGCGATAAAATTGCATTTTACTTCTCTATAATTTAAGAAATTTGCCAATTGTATACCGTAAAAATCGACCGCAAGAGCTGGACGAATTAGGAAGCGACACATGTCATGATGTCAGAGGTGACTCAAGATGACACCGGATGCAAACTTGTGGCCAAAACACCGGGTACAAACATGTGACCATGGCACCAGTTATAAACCTGTGGTCGGATAAAAGTCAACTCAAGAATATGACCGTTATCCCCTAAATATCTCCCGCCTTTATTAGCTTTTATTACCTCATATTGAAGCATTAATATTGGTAATTAAGACAACATGATTTGTGGATCATGCACCCCATAGCCCTATTATAAGTAGATGTTCTCATCCTATTGTAAGACATCAAAAAAAATAAATCGCAAGACATCATACTCACTTTGTTCTTTATATTCTTTTGCTCCGAATTCGAAGTGTTCTCAAAGGTTGAGTGTTCAACCGAAATCATCCTCATTATGAGATTTCTCCGAGTTCACACGGATCAGGCTCAATTTATCATACCATTATTTCTTTATTACTTGATTTCATTATTTATCTCTCGTTATTTACATTGTCTAAAGCAAATCAATCCACTATCCTTTAAACCACATAACAAATTCGACTATATCTTTTTTAGGATAAACACCAATAATCACCTAGTTCTCATTAAATTGTAGATCGCTTCAAATCTTTGTGTTTAGAACATTCAATTCTACACCTCCCTCTCTAGTTTTAATTAATTCTTAGTTGTCGGTAGTCCAAGAAAAAGGACAATTATTGATCTAAAGGAATTAATTAACAAGAATATTTCTTTTATTTTTTATGGAGGGCAAATCATTTTTCCCTTTTTGTATGCCTTCATAAATAACCGAAATAAAGTATAGTTCTTTCTTGATATTGGTCAGCACATGCCTGCACAACATCTAGCCGCACAAATTCCACTAGGAAAATCCAAATAATTATAGTCTACTGCCTAATTTCTCACATGGATGATATCATGATAGACCTATATTTAGTTATTTGCTATTCTATACTTGGGTATAGCAAAAGCTTATATAGTACTGTAGCCCACAAAATCATTAAATTTAATGCGAGTTCCAAAGGGTTTCATTTAGTTCTGCGCCGTTGTAAACATAAAGTACGATTAATTTAGAGGTTCCATAGATAAAGTATAAGAATAACATCATTGAGTTAATATTAATAACTATAATGGCCGTAATTATTGACAACAAGTATCAAACACACATGGTGTTTGGAATCGTTATTATCTATTTTCAAAGTTTTTAAGTACATTTTTTTATATTTAGGGATAATTACACTCTCGGTCTTGCAATTACTGATAAATTCTGGTTGTGGTCCTTGTAATATCTGACTAAGCACATTTAACCTTCAGCTAATTAAAACTTATGTTTTTGGTCCCTTTATATCATAAATTAATATGATATTTAGACTAATTTTTAGAGCTATATTACTTCAAATATGAAGTAACAGTATAAATTCACCATAATACATCGACAATTGAATGGTCTAGTGTCACGATCCAAACCGGAGGGCCGCGACGGGCACCCGGACCCCACTTGCCGAGTACCACCAATCATACAGTCAACACCTATTCATTATTAAAACGGCCACAATGGCCGTTACCCAGTATCCTACCGACATGTGAAAATGGTATATAAAAAAAGAGCTATGTGAAATGTTAATCAGAAAACCAGCTTATATATATATACATCCCAAAAGGCCGACAAGGTCATACAAAACTATCACACACAGGATACCTGTCTACAAGCCTCTAAGAGAGTACAAGACATCAAAAGGGCGGGACAGGGCCCCGACATACCCATATAGACATGCAAAAATATACCGTACCAAAACAGACCGACACTCCGAAACAAGGGGAGTGCTCCAAAATCCGCTGAGTCAGCAACCTACTAACGTAGATCGTCGTCCTGTCTACGTGAACCTGCGGGCATGAAATGCAGCGTCCCCCGACAAAAGGAACGTCAGTATGATTGATGTACTGAGTATGTCAGGCATGAACAATAGCATAACAGGAATACAATAATAAACTGAAACAGAAACATCCGACCAACAGTAAATGCCTCTGAGGGCCCTAATATATATGTCTAAATGTTATGCACAATGCAAATGCGGTATACGTATAAATATTGACCACACAAGGGCATCTTCCTTCCCATAACCGCATCTGTGGGCATCAGGTTATATTGGCCACACAAGGGCATCATATCATATTGGCCACACAAGGGCATCAATATTGGCCTCATAGGGCTCTTTCTTTACGTGATAGTCTATACTAGCTACAGATGGTATGCGTATATAATGCCTTTCTTTTCCCCATATCCTCTACATATATATAATTTTACCATATAGTAGTGTGCATAGCACATGTGGGTCCAGGGTAATATATGAATATAATGCAAATGAAAAAGCATGAATGACAATAAAATATTTTTTGAATTTATCGGATGACATAATATCCTTGTACCTTCGGCTAACACTGTGAATATCAACCTCTTTCACATATACCTCAATAAGGATTTAGGAACATATTTAGACATGCTTTTAACATAGGAATCAATAACATGAATATTCTTAACTACTAGGAGTAGAATAATTTATGGAACAATATTACGGTTATATTTCGTTACATGGAACATGCCAAAAGAAGAAAATAATTTGTCTTAACATACCTCGAACCCAAGCTTAAAAGTAGAGTAAAACGTTGTTGTGTATTCCCTGTGTTACGCCTAAAATTACTAACCAAGCTTTTCTTAATTTTTTTGCACTAATTCATCGTTCATAGAGGGCCATTTAGCTGAGTGCTTTAGTAAAGGGTTTTGTTTGGCCTTCATTTCCTTTAATACTAAGAACGAAATAGACTTCATTCCCTTTAATAGTAGGAACGAAGTAATGCTTCCCCCCTTAAACATATGTCACTTCCCAAATTAATGTAATGCTACTTTAACATATCTACTCACACGTAATCCCTCCTCTAATTTTACATGCATATTAGTGGAATGTTTCCACTTAAGTGATTCTCTTAAGTCCTACACCTACACGTCAAAACTCTCACTCAACTTTGTCCCCTCCACTAAAATTAATTAATCCCACAATTAATCGATCATACACATAATTAATTTCGTGATCCTAATTCACTTAAATCTTGATGACTTATAAAATCTTCTTATAGATGTCATAATTTGTGTGATATGACACTAGTCCATAACTCTTTGGGGATATACAACTATTATTAATCTCCATCGTCACACTTATTACGTCCAAAATTATTTCGGAGTTTTATCCTTCCATTTACTAAGCTCTTTATTAGCATACGTAAATATAACATAAATTTTCCGAGGCTCGGGTCTACTTGCATATGTTTAGATATTCAACCATCGCCCAAAATTACGGGATATTACATCCTTCCCCCCTTAGAAACATTCGTCCTCGAATGTTGGGGTTACATATCTAATCCTTGTCGCGTAACCAGCGAATACAACTACTTGTTCACAGAATCATATATTATCACATACATTACCACATCCACATCAGACTTATAGCATGAAAATAGAACTTACCTTATGATTCTCTTGAAATATCGGCGTTGGTCTGGAATATGTGTGGATATTTGTGCATCATTTCCTCTTCCGCCTCCCATGTCATCTCTTCCACGTTCTTATTCCGCCACAGAACTTTCACGGAGGCTACTTCTTTAGTCCTCAGCTTGCGGATTTGTCGATCTAGGATAGCAACAAGAACCTCTTCATATGATAGATTCTCTGTAATCTGTACATCATCAATAGGTACAATCCGGGAAGGATCTCCAACACATGCTCTCAACATAGAAACATGGAAAACTGGATGAACAAACTTCAACTCCGAAGGCAAGTCCAATTCGTAAGCCATTTGGCTGACTCATCGAATTATGGGATATGACCCAATATACCGTGGGCTGAACCTTTTTTTTTTTCAAATCTCATTACACCATTCATAGGAAGTCATAAAAAAAACCAATCATAGGAAGTCATAAAAAAAAACCAATCTAGGTCCTGCCGTCGCACATCTGAACACGATTTCTAATGACTCCGAGCGGTTAACGACCGTTCTTAGATCAACTTCACCTTCTCTATGGCTTGGTGCACTAGGTCAGGCCCAAGTGATTCTGATTCACCTACTTCAAACCATCCGATATGATATCTACATTTTCGTCCATACAAAATTTCATATGGAGCCATCCTGATACTATCATGATAACTGCTATTGTACGCAAATTCAATAAGGAATACATGATCATCCCAACTTCCCTTGAAGTCCAATACGCAAGCTCGTAGCATGTCTTTGAATGTTTAAATCGTACGCTCGGCCTGCCCGTCAGTCTGAGGGTGGAAAGTTGTGCTAAGATTAACTTGAGTGTCCAAACTCCTTTTGAAATGATCTCCAATATATATTAGTTGTGAACTGCATACCTTGGTCAGATATAATATAAATAGGCGTAATTCTCTTTACCATTAATAATAATATGAATGTGTATAAAGTATATTTGTCCTAAAACAGATTGTCTTTAGGACATAAATATACTTTCAGTTTGGTCTAACTTATACAGTTTGTGCATATAGGGATGTTAATTTTGGATGGTCAAAACTGTGTCTGCATACTCTTTAAACTAATTATATGCCTGCTTCACTTATTTGAGGAGTCAGCATGTCTAAATGTACAACATGAATATAGTTGTATGTGCTTAACTTAGTTTAAGTTGAATTTTCATATGTGAAATACTATGATTGATTTATTATCTACCCATTCCTACACTTATAAGTTAACCTAAATTACTGATGTGTTTTGCTGGCATGTTTAAATGTTAAAAGGTCACTACGCCAGCCATGAGAAGTTTTGTTTTTTCTTTCATTACCACATGTAAACTCCCAAGAACCATTTTATATATCATATCATGTATGCTGGGTTGTCTAATTGACATCTGTGGTCACATGTATTACCTGCTTGTACTTATTGATGCCATGCTGAGCCACTGTTTAGCTGCAACCTCCTGTTAGTCTATGGTCATGCTATCATAATATAACATCTGTGTGAGGAAGGGATTGAGATAGTTTGATTATTTTGAAATTGAGTGAAAATAGTATGAACAGGGAAAACTCTTGCTGTTCTTAACAAGCCTCGCATCCCAGTTGAAATTGCTTGTCTGTTAGTTATTCTTGTTTTGTTCTGATTTGTGAAAATAGTTCGCCGGAAACATGCCTATTTTTCCAAAAGAGTAGAGTGGATATGTCAGCAATTTGCTTAGCTTTGGTCATATTACTGTTATTCATCATGTTCTAGCAGAGTATGATTAGGCTACTTTGAATTTTCCCTATTAGTATTTAATTTGTATAAGGACGTGAAATCATTCTGTGAGTAGTTGGTTTTAATTCATGTCCCTCTGAACTCCTAGATATAATGCATCCCCTTTGTTGATATATATATATTCTAAGACTACAGAATATATGAGATGTCATTTAAGCTTAGTTAGTTTTTCTTTTCCTCTCATGTCTCAACCTCCTTTCATGTGTCACGGGCTTAGTTTTGTACTCTTAATATCGGTCCTTTGCCATTATTCCCATGAATGAAGCCCAACAACACATTACTCTTTATGAATTATTTATTTACATTTTCTTATCTATATATTCTTATGTTCCATCACTAATTTTTTTCTTTTCTTTTGTTTACATGAAATATCGGGAGCAACGAAGAGTCTCTTAATGAGACTCATCATGGCAATTGTCAAATCGAAGAATGCATCCACATTCCTTACATTCTCCGGCCTCGGGACTTCTAAACAAATAGGGCGGGATGATATCGTTATCCGCCCTAGTCGCTGCTTTTTAATTCTTTTAATACCGTCCCCCTTTTTTTATTTTTCGGTTTGTAATAATTATTCAATCTTGTACGATTATTAGAATGCTTAGAATACTTAGAATAATTAGGCCTTGAACAGATAGATTAATATGGTAGTTTAAAATTGGAAATTCATCGCTAGTTTATTTATTTTTAAGCTCGGTTAGTCTTAAAATCGGAAATTCGGCGCTAGTTCATTTTAGGCTCATCATGCATATTTAAAGCTTTCAAAATAATTTGGTCATCTTTTATTCGCTTTATTAATCATACAAATAAGTTTGTCTTTTTCAAATTTGTAACTTAAAATGATTTCCAAAAAAATCACTTCTTGGGCATTATAAATAATTTGCTTTTCTCCTTACTATCAATTGTAAAAAATGCATGTTTTTATCCAAAATCAAACTTTACATGTATTTTTATAAATAATGCAACACAAATGCATGTTTTCCCAAAAATCACTTTACATGTATTTTTATAAACAATGCCACACAAATGCATGTCTTTTATCCAAAAAATCAACTTTGCATATATTTTATAAACAATGCCTTACAAATGCATGCCCTTTTTAGAATTTTTACATGTATTATATAAACAAATGACATGCCTACTTTGTCGGGAATTTATCTCGCGCAAACACCTTTGCGAGACTCTTCAAAAGAATAAGCGGTAAAATCTTTTACATTGTCGAAAAATGCATTCCTTTTAAATTACTTGCACGCCTTTTAATTAACTTTATACTTTAAACATGCATTTTCCTTAGCATAATATTAATCTGAGTTTGACCGGATAACCGCAAGTTAGCGGATCTTAAATGATGTCTAACCCCTTCCCTTTAGGATAATAAAGAACCCTTACCTAGAATCTCATAGTTTCGCAGACCAGTAATCAGAATTCATTTTGCAGCATTTATTATTAACATCTAGGTGCCCTAATTCACCGTAGAATAATTAGGTGGCGACTCCTCAACAACATTTATCAATCCAGAGAGGGAATCGACACCATCGCGTCGCGAACCGCGGTTAAACTTACCACTTCCTCATTGGATTCAAGCTTCACTCAAAGTGTTCATGATTATTCCTTATTCACTCTGAAAAGGAAGGAAAGAATAGTGATCATATTGGTCTATGTTGATGATTCACTCATCACTGGGAGTAGTGCACAACTGATTTTGAAGCCAAACAAATTCTTCATAAGCAGTTCAAACTAAAAGATTTTGGGAAACTTAAATTCTTCCTGGGATTTGAAGTCTTGAGATCTAAGGCTGGTGTCATTTCGAATCAATTGAAGTATATATTGGAGCTCATTTCTGACATAGGACTTAGTGGTGCTAAGCATGCTGCTACACCATCGGAGTCTAATTTGAGATTGACGACAATGGATTATGATCAAGTTGCTGGACTTTCAGGAGATGCTGCATTAGAATACATCAACTCATATCAAAGACTAGTTGGCAAGCTTATGTATGCTACTATCACAAAACCTGATATAAGTTATGCAGTGCAAACACTCAGCCAATTCATGCAACACCCAAAGAGATCACACTGGGAAGTTGCTACCAGAGTGGCCAGATATATTAAGGATACAGTTGGGCAAGGTATTTGGTTGCAAGCAAAGCCTGCTTGTGAACTAACATGTTGGTGTGATTCAGATTGAGCAGCTTGCCCAAACACTAGGAGATTTGTGACTGGATATGTGATCAAGTTTGGAGTCTTTGGTTTCTTGGAAATAAAAAAAATAGCAGATTGTTTCAAGGAGTTCAGCTTAGGGTGAATATAGGAGTATGTGTTGGAAATTTACTAAAAATGAAATTAAGTATATCCCATTAATTTATGACTCGAACAATTGGGGGCCGCACGTCGGAAACGTCATTTCCACACACGTGCACGCGTAGTGCCAAGTATCGCAAATTTCATTAGTGAAAGAGATATTGGTATGTATGTAATACGTTTCAGACATAGAATTATGGACGGTTATTGGCCAAATGACAAAGTATTCCACGTTGGTAAACGAAGGAAGAAGTGTACGAAGTGTAAGATGAAACGAGTCAGAAATCACCGCGGAGCCGTGAAGGGCCGCGATGCCACACCGTTGGAGCCGCGGCGCTAATTGGTTGGCCAGTCACTGGAGTCACAACGCTAATTCACAGAGCCGCGATGCTTCAGAGGCAGAATGCTGCGTTGGGAAGTTCGAAAGATCTGAACTTTGGGCTGGTTTTGGAGCATTGATTCTCCATTACTTGGCACATGAATTCAGCCATTATTTGGCTGAATGTAACCCCTCAATCAAGTGCCATTACATGGCTATTGAAGGCCATTAGTTGGCTAGTTGAGGGGTCTTCTCCTTACATTATAAATTGAGGCATTTGGCTCAATTGAAGAACACTACTCAACACTTAGAAAATACTTCAGATTTTCTAATTTCATCTTCTTCCTCTCTAGCAAAGTTACTATACTCAAAGTTCTTCAAGAGTAACACTTGAGTTCCTTTGCTCATTTGTTAAGTTGTTGTTGTATCTTAGGAGACTATTTCCCAACACCGTAAAAGGAGATATACGGGACAATCTTGTCTTAAAGACAAAGTGCCATCACTCGACTCAGCAAATCACACACGCAGTTTGGTAAGTTCTTGATTTCCAGTTTATTGTAATAATTAGTTTATCCTTTCTTACTATTGTAATAGTTACTTACTTCCCGTTCCCTGCAATAATTGTATCCCAACAATTTTAAGACAAGATTTTGTTGTAAGTACCTAGAAAGATGACTGGAAGAGATCAAACTGCTTCTGATTCTGCTGCTGCTGCTACTCAAGGCAATCACTCTACCTTCCCCACTGCTCAAGGCACCTCTAACGCCTTTCCGGTTGCTCAAGGCTCATCCAACGCCTTTACTTCCCCTCAAGGGAATGTTGTCGTTCCTCCACCCGCTGGATTTCACCATGAACGCCTTGAAAAGTTCATGGGCTCAAACTTCAAGAGATGGCAACATAAGATGCTATTTTATCTGACTGTTATGGGAATGACACGTTTCCTAACAGAAGATCCTCCACAAGCTGGAGATGAAATGGACCTTTCGCCTTCTGAAACGGCTGAAAGGGGCCTAGGTATCCATGTCATTAATGGCATGAAGATGGTTCTTGATGCATGGAGTCATAGTGATTTCATGTGTAAGAATTACATATTGAACTGCTTGTCAGACCCTCTCTACACGGTGTATTGCACCGTAGGCACTACCAAAGAGTTGTGGGAGAAGCTGCAAAAGAAGTATAACGCACAAGATGCAGGTACTAAGAAATTCATCGTTGGAAATTTTTTGAAATTTCAAATGGTGGATAGTAAATAGTGATGTCCCAAGTCCAGGAATTCCAAATGATTCTACATCACCTGGATTTGGAAGGAATGAAACCAAATGAGCAGTTTTTGGTTGCATCACTGATTGAAAAGTTACCTCCTTCATGGAATGAGTTACTTAAAACTCATGACAAAGGAGATGACCTTTGAAGAACTTATTATCAAACTCCAAATTCAAGAAGATAATAAGAAGGCCTTGCCTAGGGGTAAACAACCCGCTGAGGCAAAGGCAAATCTGGCTGAGGCCAAAGGGAACCCAAGCAAGAAGCGCAAGTTCCAGAAAGACGGCAAGATCTAAACAGAGGAGAAGTTCAAAGGAAACCGTCACCACTGTGGGAAACTTGGTCACATGATCAAGGACTGCCGCAAGCTCAAGACTGAGCAACAAGAGAAGGCCAAGGCTAAGGGCAAGGCTCAGGTTAACGTTGTCAAGGACCAGTTTCTGGACGACAAGATTGAGGAGTTCTCAGCGGTGGTGCTAGAAGCAAACCTGGTTGAGAATCCTATGCAATGGTGGATGGACACAGGTGCTACAAGACACATCTGTTCCAACAGAGATGCCTTCTCCACTTATATACCGATTACAAACAAGAAGATGTTCATGGGCAACAACGCTTCCTCTGACGTGCTGGGGTAGGAAAGATAGTCCTGAAGATGACTTCTGAAAATGAGCTCACTCTGAAGGAAGTGATGCATGTTCCTGAGATTAGAAGAAATTTAATTTCAGGTCCTTTATTGGTTAACGCTGATTTTAGGCTAGTATTTGAGTCCAATAAATTTGTAGTCACTAAGAATGGAACGTTTGTGGGAAGAGGATTCTTCTGTGAAGGCCTCTTCAAAGTAAACACCATGTTTATATTACGTAAAAGCAATAATATTAAAGCTTATTCATCTTACTTGTTTGAGTCCTCTAATTTATGGCAACATAGATTATGGCATGTCAACTACAAGTTCATCCAAAGGTTGGTAAAGTTGGAGGTGTTGCCGTCTATCGACGTAAACCCTCAACATAAGTGTGAGGTGTGCGTAGAGGCAAAACTCACAAAGCTTCCTTTTCGATCCGTCGAAAGGAATACCGCTCCTCTAGAGCTTATTCACACAGATATATGTGATTTGAAGTTTGCACAAACTAGAGGGGGGAACAAGTACTTTGTGACATTCATTGATGATAGCACAAGGTATTGTTACCTTTACTTGTTGAAAAGTAAGGATGAAGCCTTTGAAGCGTTCCGATGTTACAAAGCAGAAGTTGAGAACCAACTAAGCATGCGGATTAAATCCATTCGTAGCAATAGAGGGGGAGAATACGTAGCGCGTTTTGAGGAATATTGTGCCCAAGAAGGCATTGTTCATCAAACAATGGCTCCATACTCACCTCAATCGAACGGTGTGGCGGAACGTAAGAACCGCACATTAAAGGAAATGATGAATGCCTTGCTCATCAATTCCGATCTTCCCTAAAACATGTGGGGAGAAGCTGTCCTTACCTCTAATACGATTCTTAACAGAGTCCCATATAAGGGTAAGGACAAAACTCCAAATGAATCATGGAAGGGAAAGAAACCCACCTATAAATATATAAAGGTGTGGGGTTGTCTGACAAAGGTTGAAGTACCCAAGACAAAGCAGGTCAAGATTGGGCCTAAGACTGTAGATTGCATATTCATCGGATATGCAAATAACAGTAGTGCTTATCGCTTCTTAGTGCATAAGTCAGATATTTCAGATATCCACGGGGGTACAATCATGGAATCAAGGAATGCTCAATTCTTTGAAGGTATCTTTCCTAAAAAGGAAAAAGACATAACCTCTCGCAAATGAAGTTATGAACAAAGCTCTCAGGAACTGGGAGTCGTTGACGGCCCGGATCTAGATGGTTCAGATCTAGTGGATCTCGAAGTGGCTGAATATCCGAAATCTAGTGTTCCAGATTCTCAGAACTTGGAGACTCCAGAGATGGAACTAAGGCGAAGTAAAAGGACCAGGAAGGATAAATCATTCGGTCCTGACATTGTAGATTATATGGTTGATGATGAACCAAGGACAATTTTTGAAGCATTGTCAACTCCAGAAGCACCGCTCTGGAAAGAAGCTATTGAGAGTGAAATAGGCTCCATTCTGCATAACCATACTTGGGAGTTGGTTGATCTTCCTCCGGGAAATAAACAATTGGGTTGTAAGTGAATACTCAAACGGAAGTATAATGCAGATGGGTCTATAGATAAGTACAAAGTTAGGTTGGTAGTCAAGGGCTATCGGTAGAAAGAAGGTCTTGACTACTTTGACACGTACTCTCCGGTATTTCGGATGATGTCCATACGGGTATTCATTACGATCGCAGCATTGCGTGACCTTGAGATACATCAAATGGATGTAAAGACAACCTTCTTAAATGGTGATTTGGAAGAAGAAATTTATATGGACCAATCCGAGGGGTATGTGGTTTAAGGGCAAGAGAAGAAAGTATGTCGGCTTGTCAAATCTTTGTACGGGCTGAAACAAGCCCCGAAGCAATGGCACGAAAAATTTGATAGTACTCTACTATCGAAGGGTTTCGCCATTAATGAGTGTGACAAATGTGTCTACATGAAAGATAACTCTGACTCGTTTGTTATGATATGCATGTATGTAGACGACATGTTGATCACAGGGAGCAGTCCTAGCATAATTCTAGAGACTAAGAACATGTTGAAATAATGCTTCGACATGAAGGATATGGGTATCGTAGATGTCATCTTAGGGATAAAAATCTCTAAGACGTCTGACGGACTGGTCTTATCTCAGTCTCACTACATCGATGATGTTTTGAGAAAGTTTGAGATGTTTGACAGTTCGCCTATAAAGTCACCAATGGATAGAAATCAAAAGCTTGATAAAAATCGTGGTGCACCCATATGCCAGGAGCAATATGCACAGGTGATCGGAAGTTTGATGTACATAACAAATTGCACCCGACCTGATATTGCTTATGCAATCAACAAGTTGGCTAGGTTTACCCGTAATCCGAGTGATGATCACTGGAAGGTGTTGAATCGAATACCTGAAATACACGCTAACTTACGGGTTACATTATTCGAGAAATTCAGTTGTACTAGAGGGGTACAATGATGCAAACTGGATATCTGATATAGAGAACATCAAGTCCACCAGTGGGTATGTATTTACCATTAGTGGTGGGGATGTGTCTTGGAAATCCTCTAAGCAAACTTGCATCGCCCGATCCACAATGGAATCGGAGTTTATCGCTTTAGACAAAGCAGGAGAAGAAGTTAAGTGGCTTCACGACTTCTTAGAGGATGTTCCTTGTTGGAACAAACTCGTACCTTCTGTAATGATCCACTGCGACAGCCAGTCGGCTCTATGAAGGGCACGAAATTCTATGTACAACGGCAAGTCTCATCATATTCGACGGAGACATAAGACCATTAGGCAGCTGATCACCACGGGTTAATATCCATTGATTACATAAAATCAAAGGATAACATAGCTGACCCACTGACAAAGGGCTTACCCAAGGATCAGATGTTCTACCTATCTAGGGGAATGGGCTTAAAACCCAAAGTATAAGGACCAATACGGTGGTAACCCAACCTTACTGACTGGAAATCCCAGGAATTAGGGTCAATAGAAAAACTAAGCTGTAAAGGTTCAGTTGATCGCTTCGGTGGAAGCATGAGCACTTCGGATAGTGATTTATGTAAAGAAACACAAAATCCAAAGTCGTTCCCGCGATAGACTATAAGTGCTATCTGCAGTGTGGGTAAATGTTAAGTTTCCAAAACCTTTAATGATCCTCACTGATTGAGGTTAGGTTTGGGGAAACTTTTAATGGTTCCTAACACTTGTAAAGCGGGGTATAGCAGGATACCTTGTAGAAGACCACCTATTTAAGTGCGAGGACAGATTGCCTCAAATGAACGCACTTAAGAATCCAAGAAGTGTCCACGGCCACAACGGACAAAACATTACGAAGAACTGAGTAAAGGAAGTTGTTGTGTTGGTACCGTTGACTTGACTTATACTAAACACTGACGGTTCAAGACATCACGTTCACCGCGCAGTAAATAAGTCCGATGGTATTCAACTATGGAAGGTTTAAAGCATATGCTACCTATCCAGATGCAACATCGGTCCGCTGAATGATTGCTGGAAAAGGCACCAATTGCGTGCGCCAAAATCTCTTTCAAGAGGGGATTGTTGGAAATTTACTAAATATGGAATTAAATATATCCCATTAATTTATGACTCGAACAATTGGGCCCGCACGTCGGAAACGCCATTTCCACACACGTGCACATGTAGTGCCAAGTATCGCAAATTTCATTAGTGAAAGAGATATTGGTACATATGTAATACGTTTCAGACATAGAATTATGGACAGTTATTGGCCAAATGACAAAGTATTCCACGTTGGTAAACGAAGGAAGAAGTGTAAGATGAAACGAGTCGGAAATCAAGATGAAACGAGTCGGAAATCACCGCGGCGCCACACCGTCGGAGCCGCGACGCCTCCCAGGCAGCGCCGCGACGCTAATTGGTTGGCCAGTCACTGGAGCCGCGACACTAATTCACAGAGTCGCGGCGCTTCGGAGGTAGAATGCTGCGACGGGAAGTTGGAAAGATCTGATATTTGGGCTGGTTTTGGAGCATTGATTCTCCATTACTTGGCACATGAATTCCGCCATTATTTGGCTAAATGTAACCCCTCAATCAAGTGCCATTACATGGCTATTGAAGGCCATTAGTTGGCTAGTTGAGGGGTCTTCTCCTTACACTATAAATTGAGGCCTTTGGCTCAATTGAAGAACACTACTCAACACTTGGAAAATACTCCAGATTTTATGAATTCATCTTCTTCCTCTCTAGCAAAGTTATTATACTCAAAGTTCTTCAAGAGTAACACTTGAGTTTCCTTTGCTCATTTGTTAAGTTGTTATTGTATCTTGTGAGACTATTTCCCAACACCGTAAAAGGAGATATACGGGGCAATCTTGTCTTAAAGACAGAGTGTCATCACTCGACTCAGCAAATCACACACGCAGTTTGTTAAGTTCTTGATTTCCAGTTTATTGTAATATTTAGTTTATCCATACAATTGTATCCCAACAGTATGGCCTCAACTATAGCATAAATTACATGGTTGTTAGGCTTGTTTGCAGAGTTGGATGTTCCAATACAAATGCATGTTACAATTTTCAGTGACAGTAAATCCGCTATGCAGATAGTAGCCAATCCTATCTTTCACGAGCCTACTAAACATATAAAAATCGATTGGCATTTTATCCGAGATAAGATCAAGCATGGGATAGTTCAGACAGTGTATGTTTCCACTCATCATCAGGTAGCAAACATACTGACTAAGGGGTTAGGACATGCTCAACATGATCATTTATTAGCCAAGCTTTGTGTGCTTAATATTTTGCACCTTCCAGCTTGAAGGGGCGTATTATGATTTAATTAACTAGTTAGTTAGTCCATGTGGACCATAAACCAGTTAGTTAGTTATGCTAGTTAGGCGGTTAGAGAATAGGTGAGCTGGCAACATGTGCCAGTAGATATTTTCCTATTTTCCCATTTCATTTCGTAGCTAAAGGTTATAAGTAGCAACTTGTACTAGAGATGGCAGTGGATTCTGAATCCGGTGGATCTAGATCTGTTTTATAGGATATAGATCTTTAAAATTTGGACCCGACGGATCCGAATCAAACCCGAATCCGTTTCTGACGCATCGGATCTGGATCTGGATCTTGTATTTGAGATCCGTATCCGATCCAGATCCAACATGTGGATTCGTTTTTTATTAAATATATTCATAACCTACAATGTAATTTTATAAGTATTTTCTTAAAATTGCTAAGCACATCCTTACAAGTTTAATTCTCAAAACTAGTTTAATTTATCCCCGTGTTAACTCAAAAACCAAAAAATAAAGAGATAACTTCGATAATAAAATCAATGTTATATTAGTGAATGACTAACATCTCCATAGACAAGTAGTTAAAATTATATTCACTTCATTTGTGAAGATTCCAAGCACATGCAAGTTCTGCATTGTGGAAATACTAATCAGCATTTTCCACAACTATTGTCATTGTCCAACATTTTCAATTAATAGCTCACAATCAAAACGAGACAACGAACAAAATATCTCATATGAACATTTCAAAATTGAAACACAGTAAACTGTTAGCTAAATAAAAATCGTTTGTCAGTTCAAAAAAAAATTCTTAACAAGACAATTTTTTTTACATGTGGATCCAAATCCGCTCCGTGGATCCGGATTTGGATCTGATTTTTATGGATCCGATAGATCTGGATCCGGATCTGGATCCAGGTATGAAAAATGAATCTGAATCTAGTAGGATCCGGTCCAGATCTGATCCGTTGCCGTCCCTAGCTTGTACTTTGTAATTAGTCAAATTTCTCAATTCATCATAATAGAAATATCTTATCTTCTTCTTCTCTACCACTATAATTCCACCATTGATGAAACCTTGAACTCGATATTCATAGATTTTCACAACCATTGCACAGTGAGCTGATTACCTAGTGTCCACTCAAAGGTAGTCGCTGCGGGTTTTTCTAGGGTTCCAAAAAAAAAAAGTATAGCTAATAAGATTAAGATATTAGCACATTGATTAATATTATTTTAAATAACTGTACTACAGAGGGAATTGGGAGTCTTATATTTCCGCTGTTCAAACATGCTGGCTAATTTAAATAAGAGAATAGTAACATATTATTAAGGGGATTAGAGCTAAACTTCGTAATGGCGTAAAGTTTAAATCAACTTAGGAGTATCGCTATAAAGTGGGACTTAAGAGTATCACTATAAAATGGGAATTAAGGAGATCAATTTATGAAAAGAAAACTATTAAGAAACAGTTGATTAAAATCAAGTTGAATAAAGGGTCCTACACAAAGTGGCAATTGAAATCTGCTTACATACTTGAAATCTGCTACTTTTTCATTATTTTATTTTATTTTACATAAAATATGGTAGAAAATATTTGGTTTTTAACTCTGTTCTTTCAGCTGACAAGTGACAAGTATCGGACAATCCAGCAACCAAATCTAGTCTCATTCCAATTCCAAGTCTTTATTTTAAATAGCTGGTGGCGAGCAATGTTAGAATATTAATAAAAATGCTAGAATGCAATATTACCATGTGATAAGGGAATTTAATAATGTGTGTATATATATATTTAAAATTATTTTTACCTTGCTTGCATGATATAATTTTTTTGGTTGAGACGTTGTCGATCAGCGTAAAGTTTTCATTTTATGATGAATTCTCGTAATTTAACTGCCGGCTTATGGACTCAAATTAAATATTTATAATAGATAGAATATCTAAACATCCCTTAAATTTGACACATTTTATTCAGATTTCCTTTAAACTATACATGGTCCTAACTGCCTCATTGTACTTGATTTCTCTATAATCTTTAACCCCTCAAATAATAACTAGTCCTAATTACCGCTCTATACTTAACTTTTCTATAATTGTTACCCTCTCAAAGAAAAATAGTAAAAGAAGGAAAAATTGGCAATTGTATTTTAATGCAGGAAAAGAGAAGATATATGAAAGGAGATAATGAAATTGCCATCGAAATAGCTAAATATAAAAGGAAATACAACAACAACAACATACCTAGTGAAATCCCACAATATGGAATCTGAGGAGGGCAGAATGTACGCAGACCTTACATTTACCTTGGTAGGTAGAGAGAGTGTTTCGAAAGACCATTGGCTCAAGAGAAAGCATAAGCATAAGAAAAGGCCAGATATAGATAAGAAATTTAAAGTAGTATGAAAATGAAAATAACGAAAGCGAATAAGACATGATAGAGCATTATGAAAAAAGAAGCACTAACTACCACATATAAATAGGATAATTGAAGTATACGAGACAACAGATAGCAGCAGAAATCAAAGGACAGGAAACTATAAAATAATATTGCACTACTAGTATGAAAGGCTAAGCGGGACAACCTACTAATCTTCTACCTCAATTGGGTCCTCCATAACCTCCTATCTAAGGTCATGTCCGCGGTAAGATGGAACTGCTTCATGTCTTGTCTAATCACATCTCCCCAATACTTCTTCAGCCTACCTCTATCTCTTCTAAAATCGTTTGTACCAACCTGTCACACCTATGCATCGTGGCATCTGTGTCTCTACTCTTCACATGCCCAAACCATCTCAGCCTCGCTTCTCGCATCTTGTCCTCCACCGAGGCTACTCCTACCTTGTTTTGAATGTCTTCATTCCTAATCCTATCTCTCCTAGTGTGCCCATACATCCATTGCAACATTCTCATTTCCGCAACTTTCATCTTTGGGACATGGGAGTTTTTGAATGGCTAACACTCCGTCCCTTACAACATAGTTGGTCTAACCACCACTTTGTAGAACTTACCTATAAGTTTTTGTAACATCCCGTACTTTCGGGTCACGGTTTGAATCGCTAGGCGTATGGAAAATTGCTAGGTGTGTGTAAATAGACCCGAGTGTTGGAAAAATTTTGGATCATATTTACGTATGCTAATAAAGAGTTTAGCATATAAAAGGATAAAACTTCAAAATAATTTTGGACGTGGCAAGTATGACGACGGGAAAGAAAATAAATTTGGTGCGTGCACAAAGAGGTTATGGACTAGTGGCATATTAGGAAATTATGACATTGAGTATATGAGAGTCTTATAAGTTATTAAGGTTTAAGTGAATTGAGATCACAAAATTAATTATGTGTGCGATTGATAAATTATACGGAGACATGTCACTTGATTAATTATTAAGGAGGACATTAGTGGGTAGGGGGTATTACGTGTAAGCATTAGGTAAAGCACCTAATGACTAAGGCTAATAAATTGGTAAGTTGCGGCTTTGTTTTCATTGTCTTTTCTTGATCAGTAAAGAGATAAGTTGTTTTACTTTGGCTATGAGATGTTCTCTTTCTTTCCATACTACCCACTATATACAAGCTGAAATGGTTCCCTAGATCTTCATCTCATCTTTTCAAATAAGTTTCTCATAGAGCTATTCAGAAATTGGGCATACGTTTTTTATGACTTGAAACTTGTAGGCAGAGGCATCTATTAAAAGGGGTTGATTCCGTTATTATTAAGGTATGTTAAGGTAGATTATTTCTTTCTTTTGGCATGTTCCATGTAACGAAATGTAACTGTGATATTGCTCCATAATTTATTCTACTCCTAGTAGTTAAGAATATTCATGTTATTGATTCCTATGTTAAAAATATGTCTAAATATGTTCTTAAGTCCTTATTAAGGCATACGGAAAATATGTTAATATTTACGGCGTTAGCCGAAGGTACAAGGAAATTATGTCATTCAGGATATTTTATTGTGATTTATGCATTTTCATTTGCATTGCATTCATGTTTTACCCAAGACCGTATATTGGGGACGGGAAACGGGAAACGCAGACCACCTGATCAGTTGTGATATGATAATGATAAAACCTGTGTGGCTAGCATGTGTGGCTTAATGTAGGAAGATGTCTGATTAAGGACCAATATATATATAAGGAAGATGCCCTTGTGTGTCTAGTATATATGTATTTACCACATTATGCATGACATTTAGACATATTATGCCCACAGAGGCCGACATGAAATGATGCCCACAGAGCTGTTATGATAAGGAAGATGCCCAATGGGGCCGATGTATACGTATACCGCATTGTGCATGACATTTAGGCATATGTATTAGGACTCTCAGAGATATGTACTATTGGTCAGTTGTTTCTGTTTCAGTTATTGGTATATCCATGTTATGCTATTATTCATGCCTGACATACTCAGTACATCAGTCTTACTGATGTCCCTTTTGTCGGGGGACGCTGCGTTTCATACCCGCAGGTTCAGTTAAAGAGGGTGACGGTTCACGCTAGTAGGTTGCTGGTTCAACTGATATTGGATCTCTCTATTTGTTTCAGAGTTGCAGTCTGGTGGTGGTACAGTATTTTGCATACACATACGGGTATGGCGGGGTCATGTCCCGTCCTTGTGATGTCATGTATTCTTTAAAGGCTTGTAGACAGGTGTCCTGTGGTTAGTTGTCATGTGTGGCCTTGTCGGCCTTGGTGTGGGTATGTATATATGAAAATTGGATTTCTGGTTAAGATTTTCTATAATCTTTTTCGGCTTAGTCGGTAAATAATTGTGATTAGGTGTTGGTTGTACGATTGGTGGTACCCGGCGGGCGGGATCCGGATGCCTGTCACGGCCCTACGGTTTGGGTCGTGACAATTTTGGTGGCACTTTCTTATCACATAGCACTCCTGAAGCGAGCATCCATTGTATCCACCCTGCACCAATATAATCTGTGACATCATCGTCAATCTCCCCATTTTTTTGTATAATAGTGTTGGATGATATTAATCTCCCTTGGGGAGTCTTTCATTAATATCAAGGTATATATAGAGTACAATATTCATCCCTTATACAATATGAATCCTAAGCCTATACAAAAGAGGAATCCTAGTCTTACCATAATTATATTTACACAATATATGGAAATATTCTAATTATGGGTAGAGAATATATTGTTTCCTATATTTACACGTTTACAAATAGACTTAAGGTACTTGAAACTACCTTTCTTCTGGATGATCTGGATACCAAACCTCACTTCCACGTCAGCCTCATGTGGTATGATATGATGTGATGTGACTGTTATTTTACACTCTCACGCGTCAAATGTCATTTTAAATCACTTGAATTATAGAAAAGGTCAAGTACAAGAGTTAATCAGGATCAATTATTGTCTGAGAGGGTAACGATTATAAAAAAAGTCAAGCATATGAAATAATTAGAATCATGTATAATTAAGAGGAGTTTAAATAAAATGTGTCAAATTTAGAAAAATCTTTAAATATTCTGCCTTTATAGTAACAAGAACTTATATAGTGGATTCAAAGTTTCCAACTAGCTTGAGATTGAATCATTGTTGTTGTTGGTATTAAAGTTTAGTTTGCACTCTTTTGACTCTTTTATTATCTGTATTCCTCTAGCAATACATATATGTCGAATAGTTTAGCCCATCAATACTTACGTAAAGTCGTAAATACAATCTTTTTTACCTATTTTGTGTCTCTACTCGGATTTAAACCAAAACACTAGACGTAAGAAAAATGTATGAAATAGGAATTCTTTTTCCCCCCTTTTGTAACTTCACTTGCTAAGTTTTCATCAAAAAAGAATTGCCAACGTCCTCTTCTGTTTTTTTCCTTTCATCTGCATGTAGGTCAAATTAACAACAAAGAAAGAAGGTTGGAGAGTTTCTCTTTTTTCCCCTCCAAGAAAAGGAGAACAGAGAAAACTTGAAACGAATAAAACAAAGAAAATATTAAAAGCTTGGGTTAATAGTATTTTTTGTTCCTCAATTATTGATAAATTTTAATTTTGATTCTTGTGATATCTGACTAAGTACATTTAACCTTCAAATATTTGAAATGTGTACTTTGATCCCTTTTCTTGTGAATATTCACAAATTTACCATAATAGTTAGTCGTTCACCACTTAATTACTCATGTGTTATGTTAAGTTTGTATTGTTACTCTATATTTGTCGGTAATATAGTTCAAATACAAAATACTTCTTACATAAAAAGACTGGAAACACACATTTCGATTAATTAAAAGTTAAATATGCTTCGTCATATATCACAAAGATCAAAATCAAAATATACCTGCAATTTAGGGACCAAAAAAGCTATTGCCTGTAAAAGCTTTTATGAATGCGTATGTATGTGAAGAATTATTAAGGCGTATTTATAAGCAAACACTGAAAGGCCATACTAACGTTTTTCCAAAAAGAAAAAGAAAGCCAAATCAACTGAATTTTAATTAGAAATATCCAATCATAATCCATTGTTTTAAGTTTTGTCAAAAGTACAATTACTTTTAAATTCATTAAAGGGATGCGTGCTGTCATATTATTGACGGAAAAACAAAAATAGCAATAAAATATTTCCAACGAAACAAAAGAGTTAGATTTTTTTTATGTTTTAAAAAAGGAAAGAAAAATGACGAGTACGTAAAGGGAAGGAGAAAGAAGTTGAGATTCTTGACTTACTTGGATATCGAAATTGATTGATTCCAAAAATATACTCGTTGGAAATTTGCTTTTGGTGGAGAGGTGCGTCCACCCATATTTAATGACTTAAATACTAAGGTTCCGCATGTTGGAGGCTTTGTCTATTCACACGTGCATAATCTACTAAGTGAGTAGATGACCGTAGGGCCAAAGATCGTCAAATTTCGTTAAGAAATGAAAGAGATATTGGTCCACGAAGTAAGGTGTTTGAGGCATGAAAATATGGTGTGGGACAAATCTACTACATCGGTGGGAAAATGTAGAATTGTTCTCTTTATAAGTCTCAAAATTGGCTAAGGGTTTGGGACCCCAAGGGGTAACCCATGTGTTTGAAGGAAGGAGGACCTAGATGTGCTTGGGTTCGAGGTTAAGTCCACACACACGCCGCCGCCCGTCTGGTCCGGGCTCGGGTCGTGGGTCTTTGGGCTTCTGGCTTCTTCAGATATTATCTTTTTGAACCCAAATTGCACCATTAGTTGGCAGTTGAGAAGTCCATCTCCTTATAATATATATTGAAGTCTTTGGCTCAAGTGTTGAGACTATAAAAAGACACAAACAGAAGAGAGAACAAAAACGTGAGCAGAAACAGTGGACAAACAGAAAACTCTTCCTTCCTTTTCCATTCCTCAGCAAGTCATTTCGTGTTTGTTTTCTTCGTCAGAATCAACATATTTGCTTTGTAGTGTTGATTAGTTGTTGTTTTATCTTGGGAGACTATTGTCCGTTAACGTAAAAGCATATATACGGGACAATCTTGTCTTAAAGACAGAGAACCATCTCTCGACTCAGCCACAGTTGTAACAATCCAGATTTAGTGTTTCTTGATTTCAGGTTATCAAGATTCAAGACTCACCAGCTAGCGGCAATTATAATATTGGCTTGTTTGTTTATCCTTTTGAACACTTGTAATATTTATTTACTTCCCGTACTGCGTTACATATCCAATAATTTTAAGACAAGATTGTAATATTGTTCGAAAGATGTCGGTTAACAGTTGTGTGACCAAATCTGGTTATGGTTGTGGTTTTCTGGTAGAAGAAAATGTTGATTATGTTGTTGAAGGTCAAGGTGTTCATGGTGTCACCGCACCCGAGAGTGGTGGGAACAAGCGCCCACGAGAGGCTGAGGATGTCAATTGGGACAAGAGGAGAAGGCTGAAGATGATGTTCTATCATGTAGCAGAGGGTCTATATCTATCCCAGTCAAAGGATCCGAATTATGGTAAGGAGGAAACTGACACTCAGTCCGACGAAGTGACTGAAGTGGGCCAGAATCCGAAGTTGGGATAAGTAATTTTTCTTCCTTGTCAAAATAAGATTAAATGATGTCTGATTAAAAAGGGCTTAAAGTAAGGAGGAATATGAAAATGTTTTTCAAAAAAAATAAATTATGTTCCTTAAACTTTAAAATCAGAAGTTTAATCTCACATTCCTTCCCGATTAAAGATTGGACAATTGTAAACAAAACTTAAAAGATCCGTTCTTTTGAGTGTAATTATACAAAGTGTGTAAAGTATGTTCACACAAACAACGAAAGATAGAAATCCACTGACTGTGCGAAAACTGTTACCACTCTTAAGTAAGCGCCAAGAATTGTCTGGGCACCAATCTCAAGGGAAGAAGACTAAAAGATAATGGCTTATCTTAAGACGTTGAACCTGTCACACTATTTGACAAAAGATCCTTCATTTTATAGGATGATATTGGACACTCAGTCGTACAAAGCCTATGGGCGACTGGAGTGGGCCAGAATTCATTTGATAGGATGATATTGGACACTCAGTCGTACAAAGCCTACGGGCGACTGGAGTGGGCCAGAATTTCCAGAGTCTTAAATGATCTGAAGGCCAAAAGAAAGGAAGAAAAGTAATGGACACCTAGTGAGGTGGGCCAGAGTTTCCAGGTCTTAAATGATCTGAAGGCCAAAAGAAAGGCAGAAAAGAAATTTGACACTCAGTCTGCCAAAGCAACTGGAGTGGGCCAGAGTATCCAGATCACATATGATCCGGTTACGCCCTAACTACGGGCAAGATGTTGCTAATGTGAAACAACGCCACCTCTAAAGTAGAAGGGGTTGGAGAGGTTGTCCTCAATAGGACTTTTGGGAATGGGATCACTCTAAAAGGAGGTGATACATGTCCCAAACTTGGTTTAAGGGACGATGTTGGTCAAGCTGGTATAAGACTAGTCCAACAGGTCCGTAATAACTAAGAATGGTACAGTATGTCTGTAGCCAAATGAATGATATATTTGTAATTCGTGCATCTATGCCATCATAGATTAAGACACGTTAAATAGAAAGTCATTCAAAAGCTAACGAAGTTGAGATTGTTGCCTTCTGTCAACATAAACCCTCAAAATAAATGTGAGGTAGGCGAAGAGGCAAAATCACCTTTTCATTCCGTCAAATAAATAGCGAAAGAAGCACCGCTCCTCTAGAACTTAGTCACACCTACATGTGTGATTTGAAGTTTATACAAACTAGAGGGGGGAGACAAGTACTTTGTGACCTTCATTGATGATGGTACAACGTATTGCATCCTTTGTTTGTTGAAAAGCAAAGATGAAGCTGTTGAAGCAGATAAGCGCTACAAAGCAGAAGTTGAAAATCAACTAAGCCTACGGATTGAGGAATTCATAGTGATAGAGGGGGAGAATGTGAAGCATCGTTTATCAAGCGTCTGCTCCTTTCTCACCTAAGTCTAACGGTGTTAGCCAAACGCAAAGCCGGACGCCCAAAATTTATGGGGCAAGGCGATCTTTACCGCTAATGCGATTCTCAATAGAACTACGCATAAGGATAAGGATAACCCTCCGTGTGAAACATGGAAAGGATCCCACATACAAATATTGTGTTGTGGGGTGGCTTGGTAGAGGTTGGAATACCGAAACAGGTCAAGTTGGACCTAAGATTGTAAATTGCATATCCACTGGATATGCAAATAACAGTAGTGCTTATCGCCTCTTGGTGTCAAAGAATGCTGAATTCTTTGAAAATAACTTTCCTTGAGAAGAAAAAAAAAAGTAATTGCTCGAGGTTAACAAAACCCGCGAGTGCTTGACTGTCCGGAACTAGACGTTCCGTATCTACAGGACTTGAAAGTTGCTGACTATCCGGAACTTAATATTTCAGATCTACAGAACTCAGAGATTCTAGATGTTGAACCGAGAAGGAGCAAAGAGGGGACAAAGACTTGTTCCAGGCCTTCTAGCTTGTATGGTTGAGAATGAACCATGGAAAATTAATAAAGAATTGTCATCTCCAGAAGCGCTGCTTTGGAAAGAAGCTACAAAGAGAGAAATAGATTCCATCATAGAGAACCATACTTGTGTAATGGTTGACCTTCCTCCGGGAAAAGAACCTTTGGATTGTGAAAGTGGATACTTAAAAGTGAGTACAAAGTAGATGGATCTACTGACGAGTATAAGACCTCAACTACTTGTTCATGTGCTCTCATGTGAATAGCTTAACATCCAGGGCCATTGTAGTTTTGCGTGACATGGATGTTGAAATAGCATTCCTAACCGGAGAGTTGGAAGGGGAGGACCAGAGTTGGTTTGTTGGACTGTTGGGCTTCTTTCTGAACTTTCATTTTGGTCCCTGAAATGTTTACATTTTGGTCCTGGAAGTTTCAGGTAAAATAGAAACAATGAATCTGACAACAGAAACATTGACTCTGAAGTTAGAAAGCTAACAATTGGAAAACCAACAGTCTGAAATTGGAAGTCATATTGAAATAAAAGTCTCGATATGAAAGATATGGGTATCACATATGACATATTAGGAATTGGAATTTCTAAGACATCTAACGGACTGGTCTAACTCCAAACTCAGTTGTGAGATAATTGACAGTCTCGTTGAAGCCGCCAATGGATATGAATCATAGAACTGATTGAAATCATGGTGCACCCATATACAATGAGCGATATACGCAAGTCACATATAGTTCAATGTATGTTACACACTACAACCGACCTGGTATCGGCCTACAAAATAGATCAGTTGAACCAAGGTTCACTCGTGATTTTAATAAATAATCAATAGAAGGCGTTAAGTCGGATATGACGATATCTGAAATATTCGCTTATCTAGGATTATGGTATTCTGGATGTCCAGCGGTTCTGGGAGAACACAGTGATGCAAACTGAACATCAGATATGAAGAACACCAAAGCCACAAGTAAATGTGTAATGTGGGTCTTGGAAAATCCTCTAAGCAAACTTGCATCGGCCGATTCATGATGGAATCAGAGTTTATCGCTTTAAACAAAGCATGAGAAAAAGTTGAGTAACTTCACGACTTCTTAGAGGACGTCCCTTATTAGGAGAAACCCGTGCCTTCGGTAGTTATACACTGTGGCTAGCCGGTCGGCTTCAGAAAGGGCATAGATGATGGCGTCTGGACATATCTGTCGGAGACATAAGACCGTATAACAGTTGATCATCACAGGTGACACTTCCTTGATTACTAATCAAAGGATATAGCAGACCCTTTAACTAAGGGACTACCTGAAGATCAAGAATTTTGCCTGTCTAGGGGAATGAGCTTAAAACCCAAACAATACGAACCTTTGCGGTGGTAACCCAACCATACTGACTGGAGATCCCAAGAATTTGGTTCAATGGGAAAACTAAGTTGTAAAAAGGTTCAGTTGAGCGCTTCGGTGGAAGCAAGAGCACTTCGGATAATGATTTCTGTAAGGAAACATGAATCCAAAGTTGTTCTCGCGATAGACATTAAAGTGCTACCTGCATGGTGGGTAAATGTTAAGCTTCCAAACCTTTAACGATCCTCAAACGGTTGAGGTTAAGGTTGGGGAAACTTTTAATAATTCCTAACACTTGTGAAGTGGGGTATAGCAGGATACCTTGTAGGAGATGAGGACAGGCCGCCTCAAATGAATGCACTTAAGAATACAAGTGTGTCCACGGCCACAACGGACAGAACAATAAGAATGAAAACGAATAAAGAGAGTTATTGTGTTGGTATCATTGTCTTGGCTTACACTAAACACTGACGGTTCAAGACATCACGTTCACCGCGCAGTAAGTAAGTCCGGTGGTATTCAACTAGGGAAGGTTCAAAGCAGAAGCTACCTCTCCTGATGCAATATCTTTTCGCTGAAAGATTGCTGAAAGTAGACACCTTGTGTGTGCATCAAAATCTCTTTCAAGAGGGGATTGTTGGAAATTTGCCTTTAGTGGAGAGGTGCGTCCATCCATATTTAATGACTTAAACACTAGGGTTCCGAATGTTGTAGGCTTTGTCTCTTCACACGTGCATAATCTACTAAGTGAGTAGATGACCGTAGGGCCAAAGATCGTCAAATTTTGTTAAGAAATGAAAGAGATATTGGTCCACGAAGTAAGGTATTTGAGGCATGAAAATATGGTGTGGGACAAATCTACCACATCGGTGGAAAAAGGAAGAATTGTTCTCTTTATAAGTCTCAAAATTGGCCAAGAGTTTGGGACCCCAAGGGGTAACCCATGTGTTTGAAGGAGGGAGGACCTAGATGTGCTTGGGTTCGAGGCTAAGTCCACACGCGCGCCGTCGTCCCCCGCTCGTCCCTTCCGGTCCGGGCTCGGGTCGTGGGGCTTTGGGCTTCTTCAGATATTATCTTTTTGGACCCAAATTGCTTAATATTTGCAGTTTGGTCCCTGAAGTTTCTGAAAAGATGAAATTGAGAAGGACAGAAGGCAGAAAGTTTCTGTCTGCCGTTTGAGTTGGTTTTTGAAGCGTTAAAACTCCATTAATCTGCACATAACTCCTCCCTAAAACTTCATTTATGTTGCAAATTAAATCAGTCATTTACTTGGCTGATTAACTCCTCAATAATGACCATTACTTGGCTATTAAAAGCCATTAGTTGGCAGTTGAGAAGTTCCTCTCCTTATACTATATATTGAAGCCTTTGGCTCAATTGTTGAGACTACAAAAAGACACAAACATAATAGAGAACAAAAATGTGAGCAGAAACAGTGGACAAACAGAAAACTCTTCCTTCATTTTCCATTTTTAGCAAGTCGTTTCGTGTTTGTTTTCTTCGTCAGAATCAACCTATTTGCTTTGTAGTGTTAATTAGTTGTTGTTTTATCTTGGGAGACTATTGTCCGTTAACGTAAAAGCATATATACGGGACAATCTTGTCTTAAAGACAGAGAGTCATCTCTCGACTCAGCCATAGTTGTAACAATCTAGATTTAGTGTTTCTTGATTTCAGGTTATCAAGATTCAAGACTCAACCAGCTAGCGGCAATTATAATATTGACTTGTTTATTTATCCTTTCGAACACTTATAATATTTATTTACTTCCGTACTGCTTTACATATTCAACAATACTCTATTGTATCGAGATAAAAATAATTAGTAGGGAAATTTTAGAAAAAATATATATTCGTACCTAATATATACACCAAATTAATGCAAGACATATATCCTTAAAGCAGTGGTATTACCAACTCTCATATTCTGTAATTCTCTTGCTGGCAATGTATATTTACTTTAATTTATAACTCGTAAAATAAAATTATTTAATGTAATATTCCATCTGTCCCATATTATTTGTCTACTTTTTCCTTTACACACTCTTTAAGAAATCATAAATAAAAATGTATTTTTACATTTCTCTCCAATAAATTGCACTCTAATCAATATTGACTACTTTTTAAAAAAATTAATATTAAGGACAAAATAGGACAACTTTAATTAATTATATTTTGATTTTATAAATTGACAAGTATTTTTGGACGAATATTTTTAAGAATATGAATAATTAATATGAGATGGAAAATAAATATCCTATGAGAGTAAGTATTTTCCAAAAATTAACACCATCTAAACAACTTTTTTGGGTACCTCCATAGTAAATTGTCATTGGCAAAGAGGAAAATTAAATGAAAAAGAACTTAATCATGTAGTATTAATTTTCATTGGACTTCCAAAAAAATAAATAAAAAGGGCTAAAGAGCATGTAATTATGGAATTTAAGTTCCGTACTGTACACACGTGCAACTTGATTAGTTCAGAAACTATTTCTTATTTTTTCCCCTTCTGTATATATGCACGAAGCCCCAAGAGAAGGAAGAGTCATCATGGAAAAATAGAATCAAATAACACAATAAATAAATAAAAATAAAGAAACTCCAAAATAAGTATGATAAATATTTTATTTTTTTAAATTAAATTAATATGAAAAAGTTATAATTTATAATATTTTTAAATATATTAATTTTAATATTATAATATTAGATTAATTTAATTTTAAAATTTAATCAAATTGACTCTGAAAATAAAAAAGTAAGCATAAAGGGGGTAAAAAAAAAGTTGGTTGATGACTTTTATTCTTCATCGTAGAATCACATCACATCAATGAATTGAGAAAGAAAAAGTCATTTTCATTTCCTTCTCTCTCTCTCTCTTCTTTAACAACTTTCTACTAGTGTTGTTGATTATAGATCAATTTAGCAGTGCACTTGTTTCAAGTACTAAGCCTTTTAAATTCTTTCCACTGGATATTCACTTAGCATTTTTTGGGCGTTCCCAGAATTGTTATTCCTGAATACATTCTTGTTCTTTAAGGTTTTCTACTGAGGAAAAACTAAAGTCCACTTCCTCTGTCAGTTGTTTCACATTCTTCTTTTTTGTTTAGTCTTTCTTGTGTTTTTTGGCTTCGACTCTTTTATACTTACATGTGATTGTTGGGGATAATGGGTGAACAACACTTAGCCATTGTTCCTTATGATCGAGCTGTTGAACAGGTTTTTGTTCTCTTCATTTCTTGCTTTGAATTCTTCTGTCAAGTAATTCTTTTTTCTGGGCTAGGTTCTTGATGTTTGATGTATTCCCTTGTTTTATTTTTTTTGTTTGCCGTAGCAAATGATCATCTAGGCAATTTAGTTTTAGTAATGTTATCTAACAAGGACAAAAGGACATTTTTTTTGTAAGCACACTTGTTTGATCAAGGTATTTAGAGCTCTTATATTGTTCCATGAGGAAGGAATAATATGCTTGTGGGCTGTGGCATTCTTTTATTTGTATTTACTCAAGTATTTGTTCTTCCAAGAATCTTTTCTAGTCTTCACTTCCTAGAAGTATATAAAATTCGAGATAAAGCTATATATATCAGGCCTTAAGTTGATTGCCTTAGACCTTTTTACTAATTGTATAGCACGATGTAGGTCTAGAGGGCTGATACATATCATAGTATGCATATGTTCTTGTTGCATTGAGAGACAAATAGAAAACTTGATGATCTCATCAAAATTCTTGTCTATGACATTTCGGAAAAGCAGTGGCAATATCCAAACACCAGAGATATAGCATAGATTTTCGAAGCACAACACGTGATCTAACTTCACATTTGATCAGAAATTTTGAACCTTAGTTTCTTTCAGAAGAATTATATCCTCTTGTTTGGTCATTCATCAACACCATTATATCTTTTTATAGCTTAAGTTAGCTCACCAATATTAGTTTCCTTGATGATTGGCTCATTACCCGATCCCAACTTGTTTGGGACTGAGGCGTAGTTGTTCTTATTGTTGTCTCACGAGTCTTCTACTAGGCATATGGATCAAACTGCAGATTTTTACAGTTTTTTGTTAGATTATCTCTTGCTAATTGTAGAGTGATAAACTATTTTTTTTCCTGTTGTCACCCCTTTATTTATTGTCTTTCTGGGGTCACGCTGCTGTTGGTACGATTTTTCAACCAGTAGAAATTTTTTATTTTACTAACATCTTTTTCCTTTTTTTCCCACTGTTACTTTCTCTCTCAAACAATGTCCAGGCAATAGTTGCATTGAAGAAGGGGGCACATCTCTTGAAGTATGGAAGAAGAGGGAAGCCCAAATTCTACCCTCTAAGGTTATCCGCGGTAAAGTTTTTATGAAACATATCTCATTGCCTTTTAACCAAAGAAATTGTCATAACAGATAATATAATGATTGGTATTTGTGTATCTGTTTCTATGTCTGTTTATCCTTTTGAACTCTTAATTTTCATCTAAAGCAAGTGAGACCCGTATCACCACATCTCAGGCCGAATCATTGCCATTTCATGTTTCAATTACTGTAGGTGAAGTATATAATTTTTTCTTTGTTTCCAGGATGAAAAGTTTTTGATTTGGTACTCTGGTGAGAAGGAAAACCAACTGAAGTTAAGTTCAATCACAAATATCATCCGCGGCCAAAGTACTGTAAGCAGTGAGGCTACCTTACATATTAATATACATGGCATTTTCTCAAGATATATTCTTAAACTGTGAAATTTCCTTTTATTTGACAAGAATGTTTTGTTTTCTAATTAAGGTAATTCTTCAGCCTGAAATGGAAAGTCAGTGCATATCACTTATATATGGAAATGGCGAGCGTACTCTTGATCTGGTAAATTGTCCGTTACTCCTAGCTTAATTGAAGGATGTTGTACAAGCATGCGTGATTTGTAGTTCTGTTTATCCTTTTGCTAAAATTTGTTGTTTCTTTTCTTTATAAATTTCATTTCAGATTTGCAAGGACAAAATGCAGGCTAAAACTTGGTTTGTAGGCTTGAAAGCTGTAATATCCAGGACTCACCATCACAGAACGATGGACCCCCTGAAAAGCAAAAGAGGCGCACACAGTTGCATCAGTAGTCCAGCGGGTTATATGCGGACGAAACATAATCTTGGACTTTCAGCAAAGACAATCAGACCTTCTCAGGTTCTTGAAATCCGTCTTTGCTTATTAAGTTCTCAATGCTTAAACTGGTGATTAACTGATAACTAACCGTTATTATTCCCTGTGTGCAATCTTTGTCGATCTTTCAGAAGGTCCTACGGTTTTGATCTTGTTTGGAAACTAGCTTTGATATTGTTCTTTAGTAGCTTTATCACTTGACTTATGTGAATGGATTACAATTCTAATAGTTCCTAACATTATGAATTTACTCCAAAAGCTTCTGTTTCCGGTACACAATCTAGTACTTGCTCCATGAGTGGAGTGGTGACTTTGGCAGTGAATTTGTAACAAGTCCTGTTTGTAAACCTGTGAAGGATAAACAGAAAAAATACAAATTACTGAAGATAATAAATGGATGAAATAATAAGAGAGCAAAAAAGGATTATTTATAGACAACGGTCAATGTTTATTCTATAGCTTCTCGAGAATTGTAGTATGTAATTGATTAAGCAAAAACTTTCATAATCCTTATGAGATCTTTAATAATTACTTGTTAGTGCTTCTCCATAATGTGGTTTGGTGTCATATACGAAATTGTGTTCAAATGTTGCTGTCGGTTAGTGACCTGTACTTTGATATCAGTTACTTTTCTTTTGCGAGTTCAGCCATCTAAAAACGAAACTTGCATTTCTATCTTTCATTTCTCTAAAACTGTCTTTCTTATATTTTCTGTCCTTCTGTGGCGTGGCTATGTATTGTAAAAAATGTATTAAATACATTCTTTCCTATCTGAGAGAATTAAAAAAGACATCCTTAACTTTCCATTAATCTAAAAATGATATATACTTATTTGATCAAGGTTCGCAGCTTAGCGGGGAGTCCCACTCAGTCATTTTCATGTTCTTCCGAAAGCTTTTTCTCGGAATCAAGTCTATCGAGTGTGCGCAATGTAATGGATAATTTTACATCATGTTCGTCATATTTTGAACCGGATGACTTAAGCCAGAAGAGAGCATCTTGTGCTGGGACTGAAATCCAAACTGATCCACTTTTGCCATCCAGTTATAATGAGTCAAGACCATTTGGAAAAAATGTACTGCGGGATGTTTTTATCTGGGGAGAAGGAGCGGAAGGGGGGTGCTTGGGAGATGGGGAAGTGAAGTTGGACGCCTTATCACCCAAACTTCTTGAGTCCACTGTGATGCTCGATGTACAAGCAATATCAATTGGTAGGAGTCATGCTTCCTTAGTCACCAAACAGGGTGAAGTTTTTTGCTGGGGTGAAGGAAAGAATGGACGGCTTGGGCATAAACTCGATATGGACACTGCACGACCAAAACTGGTTGACTCTCTTAATGGGGTTCGTGTAAAATCTGTCACTTGTGGGGAATACCAAACATGTGCCCTGACCTTTTCTGGTGAACTGTACACATGGGGTGACAGCTCTTTTGGTGCTGAGTTAGAAGGTGAAGAAAAGAAGAGAAGCCATTGGCTACCAAACAGCGTATGTGGTTCTTTGGATGGTGTGAAAATATCTTATGTTGCTTGTGCGGAATGGCACACAGCAATTGTATCGACATCTGGACAATTGTTTACTTATGGAGATGGAATTTTTGGAGTTCTTGGTCATGGAAATCTCCAAAGTGTTGCTCAGCCCAAAGAAGTTGAGTCGCTTCGAGGTTTGTGGGTCAAATGTGTTGCGTGTGGGCCATGGCATACAGCTGCAGTAGTGGAAGTCATTGTTGATCGTCTTAAATTCAACAATCCAGGTGGAAAGCTGTTTACATGGGGTGACGGAGATAAAGGAAGGCTTGGTCATCATGGCAAGGAAAAAAAGCTTTTACCGACCTGTGTGGCAAAACTTGTTGATCATGATTTTGTTCAAGTTTCCTGTGCAAGTAACCTAACCATTGTGTTATCTAGCACAGGAAAAGTTTATACGATGGGAAGTGCAGTGCACGGGCAACTGGGCAATCTAGAAGCCAAAGATAAATCATTAGTGCTTGTGCAAGGAAAACTTAGAGAGGAGTTTGTTACAGTGATATCCTCGGGATCATATCATGTGGCCGTGCTAACATCAAGGGGAAGTGTTTACACATGGGGGAAAGGTGCAAATGGACAGTTAGGATTAGGTGATACAAAAGATAGAAGTTTGCCAACTTTAGTTGAGGCACTGCAAGACAGACAGATGGAATATATTGCTTGTGGATCAAGTACTACAGCAGCAATATGTTTGCACAAGTCTGCATCTAGTACTGATCAATCAGCTTGTAGAGGCTGTAGCATGTCTTTTGGAATTACAAGGAAGAAGCAAAACTGTTACAATTGTGGCCTTCTCTTCTGCCGCACATGCTGCAGAAAGAAAACCACAAACGCCTCTATGGCTCCTGACAAGACTAAAGCTTTTCGGGCATGTGATCCATGTTTTTACCTACTTCAGAGGATTGCTCACTCAAGCAGGCCATCCAAGCTTGAAAATCATAGTCCAAGACCATTACCAATTACCCAAAAGGCATTTACTCGCGAGAAGGTAGAGCGTGAAGAGGAAGATACTACATCAAGTCGAATGATGAGCAATCAATGCTTTGACAGGAGGGCTGTCAACAGTCTAGGGGAAAGTAGGCAATTCTCTGATCCCGTTACGTCCTTTTTGGATGGTTTTCCAAGATGGGGCCAAGTTCCTTGTCCTGAAATCTTTAGAAGAGACTATGGAGGACAAATGATAACCCAAAATCATCATGCTAGGAATTCACTAGCTTCAGCTCCTCCAACTTACTTGCAGCATATTCCGATAGAACCAAAAATTGTCCCCTCGAGGGGTCTAACTAAGGAGGAAGACTCGTCAGAATCAGACAAGATCCTGCTTGATGAAGTTTGCAAGCTAAGAACTCAGGTAATTTCCTAATATCCAGTTGTCTTACATCATGATTCAATTGCTTATACTTACTGCTAGGTTGATGCACGTCTCTCTCCGTTCATAAATGTTGCTTTGCATGTGTACTTGTGTGAAGTAATTCAGCATGAAGCTTATAGTTATCTCTTACATTATGCTGTGTGAAAAAGTTAAAACACTTTAATTTACAATCCTGATTTGCAAATGAATTTTATCAAACTGTGTCAAAAAAGACCAGGCAGTTTTTGCTTAATTGTTGATCCCTAATAACCTTGGTTCGTGAGTGTTGGCTAAATTTGTTTTTCCACACGATTACAGTCTCATAGATAATAGAAATGTAGTTGTTTGTTTGTCTATTTAGCTTCCACAGTGTATCGTTCTTTAGTAGTTATAGATCTCTGAATAGACTAGCTTTTGTCAACTTATCTACGTTCTTGATTTCCATATACCAGAACACACCAGGCGAGCAAAAAGTGTTCCTTTTTGAATGTTATTCCACTTAAGCACTCTGTAAGAAACTCATATAACGCAATTCTTGCAACTGATCTCCCGCTTGTGTAATAGATGAATACATTGAGTCAATAAGTAGTAAAGGATATAAGTGGGATGATCATAGTAGTCAGCAGTTTGCTAAACCGTATATTGGAGCGGTGCTACAGGTGAATCAGCTCTACTTTTAGCAAAGAAATGTGTTATCTTCTACAAGCACTAGTCCCGCGAAACAAAGTTCTATCTGAGGAAGTATTAATACATTTTGTGTGCGGAGTAGAGTTTCTCTTCTCATGACCATAACTTCCAAGAAGAAATAGTGGACTAAATTACGGTGCATACTTGCTGCCACACCATGTTTTAACATGATTGGCGGAAGCAGGATAATTTCCAAGGGGATTCAATTTTTTTTATAAAAAACGCCTAAAGCTAAAAAAAAAAGAATAGAAACTGTGGTTAGCGAGCATTAAACTTGTGTCCTCAAAGAAGATTTTGGACCCTCTTTGATAACAATGAGGTTAGGGAGAGCCGAAATTTATAACTAAAATATTAGTAGTTCGGAAACAAAAATAGAAGAGAATATGAAAACTAAAAAAAGATAAAGATATGGGAAATTCGAAGGAACAATCCAAGAATTTCCATGAACGTAAGTTCTAAAGTCTTGACAAGATCCAAGTAACAACGTATAGATTTATAAGAAGAAATCTAACGCCTTTACTTGGGATAACCAATCAAAAACAATAGATTCGGATATTGACCGCTTTGTGAGTAACTTAAGACAACAATTATTATTTAGAACTAATCGCCTTTGAAAGGATACCAGAAAGAAATCAAAGATATGAACGGAGAAGTTATCTTACTACCTTGAACTATGAACTAGTAGTGTTAAATATACTCAATATACATAAGATATACACGTTATACACGTGTATATCCTATGTATATTGGGATGCTCTCGGTTAGGATGATGTCCTCGGTTTTGGTCTCCTTATTGTACATGGTTTTGTATAGTTGTAGTGTACCTTAATTAGTCTTGTACTCTTACCATAATTGTATAGTTAGTCTCCAAATAGAATAAGGATTTAGTAATAGAATAGGAATATGATTCTCCTATTATGGAAATATGTAAATTGTATATATAGTCTTTCAATTAATGAAAATAATCAAGGGATTATTTCTTTCATGGTATCAGAAGTCTAGGTTACTTTTTTTCTCCACAAAATTCCGTCCAACTTCTCTCTGTTTCCGAGCCTTCCCTTCCCTCGGTTTTCGTGCCTGGCGTTGTTTCTTTTTCTTCCCAAAATTTTCTTCCAAATCCCTCAATCACATATTGTTCTATCAATATGTCTACATCATGGAACATGTTTCATCCTGCCCTTACAGTTTCTAACATCAAGAATAACATCCCTCTTGTTCTTGAAATAGAAAACGTCCAATATGCGACGTGGGCCGAACTGTTCAAAAATCACGCACTCTCGCATCAAGTCATCCATCACATAATCCCCGCGGCTCCTGAGGATACGGAGGTGCCAGGACGTGAGGATGATCCTAAGTTGTGGACGACTCTTGATGTCACCGTCCTTTAGTGGATATATTCCACAATTTCTACCGACCTTTTGCAAACGATTATTGAACCCGACGCTACGGCGCAGGCGACTTGGGATAGACTACGTGATATATTCCAAGATAATCAAAATTCTAGAGGTATTACTCTTGAGCAGGATTTCTCACATGTCCATATGGAAGATTTCCCTAACGTTTCGGCATATTGCAAAAGATTGAAGGAATTGGCCGACCAACTCCGCAACGTTGGTGCGCCGGTTTCAAATGATCGTTTGGTCCTCCAAATGGTTTCAGGCCTCTCCGAGGCATATAGTGGTGTTGGCACGCTTCTTCGTCAAAGCAATCCACTTCCGCAATTTTATCAAGCTCGTTCTATGCTTACACTCGAAGAAGCAGGCATGGCTAAAAAAACGGCTACCGGTACTAGTCCTGTGGTTATGATGACCGAATCCACTGTTCATCCTCCCGGTTCCAACAACTCGGGCCAAAACTGGAGTGGAGTGGAAGTAGACTTGCATGAGGACATACCAGCTCGCTCAATGATCTCAGTTGCATACTTACGTTGTGATAAGAATAACCCATCTGCATGACAAATGACATCAATCCCCCAAAAGTAACTCAAGGGCCCCAAGTCTTTCATAGCAAACTCAGAACTGAGCATTGTCATGACAAACTGGCGTAATGCATCAGAAGAGGCAGTCAAGATAATATCATCCACATATAAAAGTATATAAGCCAGGGAAGAACCACGACGATATATGAACAATGAATTATCAGATCTGCTGTGAGAAAACCCAATAGTCGAAACATAGTCTGCAAACCTCTTATACAAAGCCCGTGGGGACTGTTTAAGCCCATACAAGGACTTCTTCAATAAACAAACATGATGAGGATATTCGGGATCCCTAAACCCCAAAGGCTGATGCATATAGACTATCTCCTTAAGATCACCATGTAAGAAAGCATTCTTCACATCTAACTGATGAATGAGTGCTTTCGAAAGAGCTAAGTTGAGCACAGTGCGAATGGTAGCCGACTTGACCACCGGACTAAATGTCTCACCACAATCCACACCAACCTGCTGAGTCTTACCATCACCTACAAGACAAGCTTTATGCCTTGCAAAAGAACCGTCAGAATTGTCCTTATGAGCAAAAATTCACATAGACTAAATAATATTAACACCAGATGGACGGGGCACCAACTCCCACGTCTTATTATCAATAAGAGCATTATATTCGTCGGTCATAACAATTTTCCAATTCGGGTCATTTAAAACAGACATAGAATTATGGGGTAAGGGTGATTTAAGAACATTAAAATTTAAATTAAAATGTCTTTTTAGTTTAAAAATACCCCGTTGACTACGAGTGACTGATCTTTGACTCGGGGAGAATTGGGCGGATTTTGGGAAATATCAGGACATGTGACGAACTGGACAGTAGGCAGTGGGCCTACTGGCCCAACACAGTAACTGGAGGCAGAACTCGAGACTGGAATAGTTTCGGTATTGGGCTGGGTAATTGGCCCAAGTACCGAAACTGGCCCAATCACTGGACTGGGAACAATGGACTGTGGCGGTACAGTAGACCCAGCGGGCAGTGGGCTCGCTGGTGGATTTTGGGTGCGGGACATGTCCGATAAATGGTGGATAATATACGGGGAGACATCGTCATCTAAAAAATTATACGAACTAGGCACGAGACTACAAACTTTAGCAAACGAAAATTGGGATTCATAAAAAATAACATGGTGACTAATGATGATTTTATTAGACGATAAATCAAAGCATTTGTAACCACGATGATTAGACGGATAACCCAAAAACACACAAGGGGTAGACCGAGCCTGAAATTTGTTAATTGTGGTGGACGGAAAGACTGGATAACATAAGCACCCAAAGACCCTAAGATGGGAATACGAAGGAGTCTTATTATATAAGATATGAAGAGGGGATGAATACGTCAAGCCTTTGATAGAAAGTATGTTGAGGAGATATGTAGCCATTTGTAGCGCATGATGCCAAAAAGAAGGGGGTACGGAAGCATGAATCAATAAAGTTCGGACAATGTTATTAATGGTACGAATTTTGAGTTCGGCTTTCCCATTTTGTGAAGACGTATGAGATCAAGAAAAATGAAAATTGATTCCATTATTAGCACAAAACTCCCGAAACACCCCATTATCATATTCTTTGCCATTATCAGATTGAATATTTTTTATTTCCCGTTCGAATTGAGTTCTAATGAATGCTCTAAATTTTTAAAAAGTGGAAAATTGTGAGATTTTTTCGCTATCGGAAAAGTCCATAAAAAATTAGAATAATCATCCAGAAATAGAACATAATAACGATGAACCAAAGAACTGAGAACATGAGATGTCTGTAAATCGCTATGAATAATGTCAAATGACATTAAAGTATGAGAATTAAAGTCTACAAATGACAACCTAACAATTTTTCCTAAAGAACAAGATTGACAACTCGGAGTACTACGCGTACCGTTACAAGAAATAAAATTATTTTTATCTAAGGAAGACAAAATAGACGACCCCGGATGACCTAGACGAGCATGGCACAAGGAAGGAGCAAGGGCTGCAAAAGTTGATGGCAAGGCTTGGCTCGAGAGACCGGAACTTGGCGTGATAGGATAAAGATCTCCCCTACTATCACACCTCATGAGAGGAATCCCTGTCTTCAAATCCTTCACAGAAAACCTAAACGGATCAAATTCAACAGAAACAGAATTATCAGTGGTGAATTTACGGATAGACACCAATTTTTTAATCAATTGAGGGGCATGAAGGGTATTTTTCAAGATAAGAAGTGGATGGGGGGGAGACAAAGTTTTATGACCATAACCATGAATCCGAATTGAATTACCATTACTAACAATTATGCCACGACTGTTGCTTAAATTGGAATAAGACGAGAGAGTACCTTGATCGGATGTCATGTGGGTGGTGGCTCCGGTGTTCATGTACCAATTCGGGTCCGGGGTAGTTAAACCAAGTGTGTGCATAGCGGCTTCAATGTCGGTTTGAGTGGGCCCGCTGCATGATGGGCCTGCGGAGGCCGGGTCCCAAGCACACCTACTTGCTGCCCCGGCCCAGTATTGCTTCGGGAACCACTGGCCCAAGTGGTATTGGGCCGAAACTGTTGTTGGGAAGCCTACTGGTCAGCGGCTGGATTTTCGTAAAAAGGGTGTCAGTTGGGCCAAGGGCCACTGGCCCAGTTCCAGGGCCAAGGAGCCCAAGGTTGGGACCAGGCTGCCTGCGGCCCACTGCCACTTTTCTGAGGTCCACTCCCGCCGCCGGCACTGTTCCCGCCGGTGGTGTTGCTGTTCCTGCCGCGACCGTTGTTGCCGCTGCGATTTTTGTCATTGTTTTTACGACTATTTTTGCCGCCCCCGTGAGCACGGTTTGGGCTCGAATTATCAATGAAACCTTGAGAATTGGTGGAGGACGCCATCATGACCACAAGACTAGCACTAGTAGCCGCATTCTTAGCCAAGCCAACTTCTTCCAAAGTAAGTATGGAGCGGGCTTGATAGAACTTCGGGAGAGGATTACTTTGACGAATGAGAGGATTCTTCCAAAGTATGCCTTTTACATGTATGTTTCTTTTTCCATAGGCTCTGCATTTTTTGCAGCATAACATGAACATTAAGTGCGTTAACATTCTACTATAAGAACTTTAGATAAGCAGAAGATTGCTACTCTTCACAAGCTAATTATATGGAAATATGTTGTTTCTCTTTTCATAAAATGTTTGATTGGTGATAAGTTCTAATTATGGTGCCTCAATATTCTGACTGCTTTGGATATATACTGTAGGTTGAAAGTCTTAAAAGATTATGTGAAACAAGAAAGGAGAAAATTCAAGAGAGTCAACAAATAGTTGAAGAAGCCTGGGCAGTGGCTAAAGAGGAAGCTTCCAAGAGTAAAGCAGCAAAAGAAGTTATAAAAGCTTTGACATCAAGGGTAACTATTCTGTGAGTTAATTCTTTTGGCTGTCTCCTTCTCTTATACAATCTAATCCGTAATATGCCTCAATTTATTACCCCATGGCACAAACTTTTAAAAGATTATTTTGTGAATTTATCAGTAATTTATCGATGGACCATGTTATGTTAATTCAGCTTCAGGCAATGTCAGAAAGCTTTTTTGCTGGAAGAGAAACTAATGTTCAAGCTTCTGCAAATGTACTGCACACTACATCAACATATTCAGATAGCCAAAATCACCGAATTGCTGTGCCTTCATGTGCGCCTCTTGCAAACGCAGAATACAGAAATATGGATAGCCTATGTGGTTCTCCGATTGTTTTCTCCAGTACTTTAAGATCCTTGTATAACAAAGAAAACAATGTGGACTCCAGATCAGCAGAAGAATCTGCTGATCATGGCCAAGCTGCGCTCAGAACATCAAAAGTCGAATGGGTGGAAGAGTATCAGCTCGGTGTCTTTATTACATTGACAGTGCTGCCAAGTGGAAAGAAGGGAATCAAGCGAGTCAGGTTCAGGTATATTTCCTTTCTTAAGTTAGATATGTAAGTTAGACCTCTTCGGCATTGCTGGTTTGAACACAGATCATGGCTAACAAAATGGAAGGCAGGCTTGTGATTTAAATGTTAGACATGTAAGTTACACTTCCATTATGAAGTAAGGAACATAGCAGTTAAGGGAAGTTAACGAACTAACATTCGAGCTTTTGATTAAAAATAATGAAACTTATAAGTTCATTTAGAGGTAAAGCAAATTACAAGTATGTTAATCACTAGCTTACGCAAGGGCACATAGAGTATTTTGGCAGCGAGCGCAGCTTCACCTACTATCCTAAGCTTGAACTGTATGCATATGTATGTGGTTGTATATATGACAATCACACACACACACACAATAAGTATGGTACTCTGCATCCACGTCTGCTTTACTTTTCTGCCATTGATCACAAAAGCGGATTCAATCCAAAAGATGTTTTTGCTTTATCCCGACTTTCTTTTCACCCACTGGCTCTTATTAAGTCTTTTAATTAGAATCCTCTATCACTTTAAAGTCACCACATGAGCAAAGGAGATCTATTGACTTAATTCTTGATCCACCTCTCCTTATGCTATAATTATGCCAATGATCAGCATCTGTAAAGACCGTATCTTGGGCCTAAATCAACTCTAAAAGCTAACTTGTAGGTGAGGATTATCCAAGTCCATATAAGGAGTTCATGTTCTCATTTTATTTTCGATGTGGGACTCTTAACCGTCCCCCGCACGCCCAGACCTCGTTAACTGGAGCGTGAACAATATAATGGAGCGTGGACAATATAATTTGGGGGCCCAACATCGGTGAACAAAAAATTGGAATGGACCTGACTCTATACCATGTAAAGAATGAATCTTGGGCCTAACTCAACCCCAAAAGCTAGCTTGTAGGGTGAGGATTGTCCAAGTCCATATAAGGAGTCTATGTTTCCATTCCATATGCGATGTGAGACTCTTAACATTGTTAATATGTTAAACTGCTTACCAAATGCATTTTTTGGTTAAATTTTGCAGTAGGAAAAAGTTTACTGAGAAGGAAGCAAAGAAGTGGTGGGAAGAAAACCAGCTTTGTGTCTACAGAAATTATGATGTTGAAGGAAATGAAAATCTGAACCAAGGTTTACTGAAGAAGTAGCAGTTTCCTTTTTCTTCCCAATGTAAATTGAACATCATTACAATAGTGGTTCATGTTAGAGAAGCTATTTAATCACTCAATGTGCTTAACATGTGAGGGGAAAGTGCAATTTTGTATTGCCAATGGAATATGGAAAGACAATCATAGATAGTTATTACATTCATTTTATATAAGGTTGTTATTATTATTTGAGAAGTCAAACAATTCTTTTTCTTGAATTATGATTTTTCCAAATATTTTAATTAAAATTTTTGTGACCTAGACTATTTTGTGTAACTTCCAAATATGTAAATTTTATTCCAACAAGTAAGATACACATTTGATGGCCAGATCTATGAATCAAAATCTCGAATTGAAGGCATCCTATTGATGGTTAATATAAGTACATTAAAAGCTTTGACGCTCGTGCTCCAAACTTGGTCATTTTATCTTTTGGAGTTCATGGACTAATTAGTGTTCTAATGTATTTTTTTTTTGTCATGTTTTCATATGCCAATAAGAAATACTTGATAAAATGACATATATTATCGTATTGTTATAACGGACTTAGGCTATTCCATCGTAGTCGTAAAATTTTGGGTTGAATATTCAAATTCTTTTGCATAGCATTAGAGCCAAATACTTCTACTCAGCCTGTTGAGCCACTAACCAATTCGCTCCATGCTATCTCTTAGCATGCTGAGCATACTCTCTCCGTTCGTTGAACATTCTTCAGCTGAACATATTTTTTCTTAGTTACTCTCTCACACATGTGCATGCACACGCGTAAAGCTAAGTGTTGAACTGTTCGTAAATGGGTTCAATCGAATCTACTTAACCAAAAAATTATAAACTGAAAATAGGGCAAGAATACATTTTCTTGTCATATAAAAATTATTGAATTCCCTTGAAGAAAAGCAGGGGTGGCAAAAGGGTAAGCTAGGAAAGACCATGTTTAGACCCCAAATCAAAATGTTTTAATAGTGAATTTCACGATTTTTTAGACAATATTGAAGATAGTAGAATAAAAGAAAAAAAAAATACAAAATTAGTGTAAGACTAATTCTCTGTCCCGTTCATGTTATTTTTTTTTTATGTACGTTCCTTAAAAAAATATTAATTAAACAGGTAATATAATTAAATTATTCTTATTTATTCTTTAATTTTAATTTACTAACAAGTGAAAACTAATAATTAATTATATCTATATTTTTTAAAAATAACAATTATTTTGAGGAGTACTACTTATTATATTTGAATTGGGGGTAGTTTCAAATTACTTACAGGAAGGAAAGAGAGTTGCAATGCCCTTTCACTTGTCATCCGGCGCCTCCCTAAACCCCTTAGCTGTAGAATGACCATAAAGCTCTTCTTCAAGTATGCTCTTCCCACTCGTTTTCTTGGTCATCCATTCAAAATCTCTTCAAGATTCATATGCTCCGACAATAACCTTGATAAATTAGTAGACCCACAATTGAAATTCCCTGAAAATAATGAATATTTCCCACAACAAGAAAACAAGTTAAAAGAATCATCTTTTTCAGTCCAAGACTTGGGCTTTTTGCAGGATTCGATCTTGGGTAGCTCCAAAACTGAACCCAAGACTGGTAAGTTTCCACATAATGATGCTTTCTTGGTGATAAATGCAATTAAGAACAGTAATGATGGGTTTGGGGAGACAACTGATAAATCTCTTAGGCAGTTTAGGCAGAAACTCAACCCTGTTTTAGTAGTTGATGTGTTGAGAAATATACACAACCTTGAATTAGGTGTTAAGTTTTTCAAGTGGGCTGGTAGACAAATTGGCTATGTACATAATGTATCTGTTTATGATGCTTTGTTAGATGCTATAGGATGTGGTGTAAACAATGGTCTACCAGAACATTTTGTTCATGATATAGGAAAAGACGATAAGGAAGTTCTTGGAAAGTTGCTTAATGTGTTGATAAGGAAGTGTTGCAAGAATGGGTTGTGGTATTTAGCACTGGAGGAGCTAGAGAGGCTCAAGGATTTCGGTTATAAGCCCTCGGGGGCGACTTATAATGCGTTGGTTCAGGTGTTTTTACAAGTAAATAGATTGGAGACTGCTTCTTTAATTTACAAGGAGATGTCAGAGTTGAATTTTAAGATGGATAAGCTTACAATTAATAGCTTTACGCGATTGTTGTGCAAAGTGGGTAAATGGAGAGAAGCCCTTGATTTAATTGACAAGGAAGAGTTTGTCCCTGATACAGTGATTTATACTAATATGATTTCAGGATTATGTGAAGGTTCCTTCTTTGAAGAAGCAATGAATTTTCTCAACTTAATGCGGACTATTTCGTGTATTCCCAATCGTGTAACATATCAAGTTTTTCTTTGTGCATTATTAAACAGGAGAAAACTTGGTCGCGTCAAGAGGGTTCTGAATCTTATGATTTCTGAAGGTTGTTATCCAGGCCAGAAAATATTTAATTCTCTTGTACATGCATATTGTAGATCAGGAGATTACTTGTATGCCTACAAATTGCTCAAAAAAATGGATGGCTGTGGCTGTCAGCCAGGATACGTAGTTTACAACATATTGATTGGTGGTATTTGTGGCAATGAGGAGTTACCAAGTAAGGATGTACTAGAATTGGCTGAAAATGTGTATAGTGAAATGCTGACTGCAGGACTAGTACTGAATAAAGTTAATGTGGTAAATTTTGCTCGATGTCTCTGTGCGTGTGGAAAATATGAGGATGCTTTTAGTGTTATTAAGGAAATGATGAGCAAAGGTTTTGTACCTGATGCCAGTACATACTCGAAAGTTATTGGTTTTCTTTGTAATGCCTCCAAAGTGGACAAGGCATTCCTGTTGTTCCAAGAAATGAAGCGGAATGGAGTTGTTCCAGATGTTTATACTTACACAATTTTGATTGATAGCTTTTGTAAATCTGGCCTTATTCAACAGGCTTGTAATTGGTTTAATGAAATGATTGAAAAGGGTTGTACTCCTAATGTAGTGACTTACACAGCTATTATCCATGCCTACCTCAAGCAAAGGAAAATATCAGATGCAAATGAGCTCTTTGAATCAATGTTAATGCAAGGATGCATCCCAAATGTTGTCACTTTCACTGCTTTGATTGATGGATACTGTAAAGCTGGACACATAGAGAAGGCTTTCCAGATCTATGCAAGAATGAAGGGGAGTTTAGATACCCCTGAGGTAGATTTGTACTTCAAGGTTGAACTTGATGATGGTAATAAGGAGCCAAGTGTTGTTACATATGGAGCTATGGTGGATGGTTTGTGCAAAGCACACAAGGTGAAAGAAGCTCGCAATATTTTGGATGTCATGTTAGTAGAAGGATGCGAGCCAAATCATATTGTTTATGATGCATTAATTGATGGGTTTTGCAAGGTTGGTAAGCTAGATGATGCACAGGAAATATTTGCTAAAATGTCAGAATGTGGATATAGTCCAAGCGTTTACACCTACAGTTCTCTAATTGATAGGCTATTTAAGGATAAACGTTTGGATCTTGCTGTAAGAGTCTTGTCTAAAATGCTTGAGAGTTCTTGCCCTCCAAATGTTGTTATATATACAGAGATGGTAGATGGCCTTTGTAAAGTCGGTAAAATAGATGAAGCTAATAAACTTATGTTGATGATGGAAGAAAAGGGTTGTCATCCAAATGTTGTGACCTATACTGCAATGATTGATGGATTTGGCAAAGCTGGAAAAGTGAATAAATGTCTTGAACTCATCGAGAGGATGGGTAATAAGGGTTGTGCGCCAAATTACATAACCTATTCAGTTGCAATAAAACATTGTTGTGCTGCAGGACTTTTGGATGAGGCTCTCCAACTCCTAGAGGAAATGAAACAAATAAGTTGGCCAAAACACAGGGCTAGCCATCTTAAGGTTATTGAAGGCTTCAGACGAGAGTACTTAATCAGTCTGGGTCTACTAGAGGACATGAGCAACCAAAATTTTCTTCCAATTATTCCAGTTTATAGGGTTCTAATTGATAGCTATCAAAAAGCTGGAAGACTTGAATTTGCCGTTGAGCTACTTAAAGAGATTTCATCATCTTCGCCATTTCCACATCTTGATAAGAAAATCTACTCTTCTTTGATCGAGTGTCTTTCTGTTTCAAACAAAATTGATCTGGCATTTGAATTATATGCGGACATGATAAAGAAAGGTGCGGTTCCAGAGCTGACAGACTTTGTTAACCTCGTTAAAGGTTTAATAAGTATGAATAAATGGGAGAATGCACTTGAACTCTCTGAGAGCTTGTATTACATGTTACATGCATCGAAATCAACCACCATTCAGCTCCTTTAGAGGTCAAGAAATGATACATTGAGCCTATCTCATTCTGACGCACTACCTGCTGGCACCTGATATTCATTCTTGGAGCTTCACTAGTTGGCAGGATGCAGTTTGACCTGCTCCGGCAGCTGAATGCCACTACTGGCTCATACGTACAGGGAACAAAATATGGTAGCTGATACTCTCGCAAACTATGGCACACCACAAAAAAAGGGAGAATTGCAGAGGTTTTTTTGTGGAGGGTACTGGTAACCTCCGCAAATGCATGACATTGCGGGAATCACAGTTGGCTCGGTCATTTCAGGCCACAGCACAACCGACTCCTTCAATTTAGGTCATGACTCAAGCGGCACCATCCAATAAGCGTCGTACACGTGAGTCTATGCATCGTTGGACTATTGATGCAATAGGTAATCATCTTCCTCTCGTTTACATTTTCTGCCTTTGTTGTTTTGAATTAGGTAATCTGGCACCATCTCATGTCAGAATATAGATCAGATAATCAATAAGAAGTCAGAGAACTATGCCCTTGGTTTATTTTCTTTGTAGTTGATGGGGTTTGTGATTGTTTTTGTATCCATACATACAGTAAAAAAGCCATTTCATAGTTGTGTTTAAAGCTGGTTCAGTATGTGACACTCCTTCTCTTGGACTATGACTTGTCATTTCTTGTAGTTCTTGTTGTTGTTGTGGTAGTTGAGGTTGTGGTATATGAAATAGTTCTGTTGATGTTCAAGGGCCTGCTGGTCTGAAGATAATTTTCTACTAATAGGGAACTTTTTTTCCTTTCTGATTAAATGATAAGCAAAGAAAAGTAAAGATATGAGACAAAGAGAGATGCCAGCTGCTACTTTTTTGCTTATTGAACAGTAGATGTTATTGCTGCTTCTTTCAACAATTGTTCTAGGTTGTTTTTTAATTCACAAGGAGATCGCAAAAGGCTCAAACAGAGGACTAGAGAAGTATTAAGTTTATCTCGGGGAGAATGTATCGAGGTTCTATTTGATTACGTGGAGCAACCGATTGGTGAAGCACAAGACCTTCGCAGGCTTATGTGGCCTTTTAGTAGCTGATCGTTCCATATGTCCAATTAGCTTTGACAAATGGCCTGATCTACCTAAGTCATACTTCAACCACTGCTTTGATAATACATAAAGGTATAAGCTTTATGTTTTTGAAATTGTATCTTTATTTTAATGCGTTTGGATTTTCTGTTTGCAAGTAAAAGATAAACTAACCAATTTTTATTTTTGAAGCCCGATTTTGTTTTATGACACATGAGCCAATTGCGCGAAGATATGTTTATCATCCTATTGGGAAGAAGTGGGCTGCAAGTAGGAAGAAGTTGAGAGGACGAGTTCAACGACCCACTTAAAATCAAAGATAAGATTATGGTTCCAATAGGTATTGCTTGGGATCAAGGACTTCTTTCGTGAACTACTGTGCCAATGAAGAAGAAGAAGAAGAAGAACAACATAAACATACCCAGTGAAATCCCACAATGTGGGGTATAGAGAGGGTAGAGTGTACGCAGACCTTACTCCTAAGATAGGGTGGTTGTTTCCCAAAGACCCTCAGCTCAAGAGAGAAACACATCCAGATGCATATTTATGTGCTTATCACTTGTATATTTGACTTTGAGGTGTCCTGTTGTTAGAATATGTGTAAAAGAAATGCTGAAAAATCGGAAGAAGCAAACAATTCCACACACCGTTGGCTCCAAACCTAATTCTAGAAGAAGGGCTGAAATGGTAAAAGATGCTACATCACTTATTTTAATTTACTGATTAAACTTGCTAATCATGTAACTATTCCTTCTACTTTAGCTAAGTTATTCATACTTGACTTTTCCATACATAGATGGCAGAGACCGGGATAAAGCCTGGACAAGCACAAATTTATCTTGCCACGCATAAGAAACAAAGTTTATGTTGTATGGTGTAAGTTTAATTTGGTACCTAATTTTCCAGTCATATCACTTTTCTCCCAAAACTGAATCTGCTGGTATGACTGTCAGAAATTGACTCATCTCCAATTTTAGTTGCAACTGTTTTATTGATGTTGATATCTTTTTCTTTTCCTTTTTCTTTTTTTCAGTTCGTAAATTCATAACATGGAAAGTTGCCATTGGTAAAGTGCTAGGAAAAGAGATCCGGAAGGATATGCATGTTGGGATTAGGAGCTGCTCCTAGCAATACTTTTAAACAGACAAATCTCCATGTTGGTGGTATTAGACTATCTTCAAATAATGGTGTTGTATCTTCTTCACAATGCCAAGAGAAGTACAACCAATTGTTGAATACTCTCAAAGCATACATGATTGTGAAGGAAGGGACAATACAATTTGCTGGGACCTTTACTTCTCCTACAAAGGTAAAACACTAAAGATTTTAATTTTTTAGGCTATGATGCTTTTTAAAAGTTAGTTCTTTACTTGTAAAAGAACTTGATCAATAATCTTATAATTTTGTATGTCTAACATTCAAAATATCTATACACCTTTTGTTCTCTCTCTTTTTGTAGCTCGGTGATGCGGCTAGCAGACCCGTTTCACCCCTGGATGAACGATGATCTGGTGGTAGGAAATAAGTAATCCCAGTGACAACCATTGAGATGCCTTGTAATTAAAGTTGATGTATTAGGATAAATTCTTTCTTTGGATTCTGTATTATTGGAGTATTAAGTTCTTGCATAAAAGGTCTGCTTGCAAGGACGGGCACAAAGCATTTCGAGTTCACGTAAAGTTTAAGAAAATGTTGTGGAATATAATGTGCTAATATCAGTTTAGTTTACAATATGAATCTAGTTAGGTAGGGTCACTTCGCAAAGCGAGTCCATTAGGTGCCAAATGCAACCATTCATGTCTGAGTGTAATCGCAAACGTATTTAAATTAATTAAACTATTAATAAGTGAGTCCCGGTACGACGAAGGGTAGAAACGTCATTTAATAGTAAAAGTTATACAGTGGAACTCTTAGTTGCAACTTACTATATTTGTCGAATTTCACATACTATATTTGTCGCCAACGCTAACTCTCGGAGATACATAATTTTCTCTTGAAGTACCTGTGCCTTTAGCTCTTTTCATAACTGATTTTACGTATGCATGCTCTGTTTTCTGATAGGCTATTGGTGCAGAAGTTGCAAAATCAAACATTAATGACCTTTACCAATTTACAAATGAAATTGTGCAGAAACTTAATGCATGTCGTAGAGGGGCCTTTATCATATTTCGAAAAAAAGATTTCTATTTCTCGCCTTCGGTTCTTAATTTAGTTTTATAATTCTTAGTTTAGTTTACTTGTATGTGATAATTAGTTACTCTTTGTTTCTTGGCCTCTGCTATACTTGTGATTTGTGGAATGTGAGTTTTTCATGTTCCTTTCTTTTTGCATCTATTAATTAATGATCGAGTGAGAATAGCTTTTGATTTTGCCTTTACCTATGACAAATCCCTCGCTTTGATAAGTAATACCTGAGTGAACAACTTTTGAGCTAAGATCTGAAATGTGAAATCTTAAGGTATCAATATGTTGGTAAACTGCTGCCTAAATTAAAAAATTTGTGGACACTGATTAGTTTGTTTATTACATTGGAGCTGAATGAGCGAAGTAGATTTTAAGTGGCGATTCTAATGCGATTTCTTGTCATTTAGAAGTGCAAGAAACCTGCAGCTTATATTAGCATGCATTATCTGTTCTTATTTCTACTTCTGGGTAATAATGTGCACTATAGTCCTTAGCAAGATTGTCCACCCAAAGCTACTACATGCTTCATAATATTAATTCACACATCCATGCGGTAGGCTGATGTATCTCACTCTCTTAGGATGAGATCGTGTGTGGGGTAAAGATTATCAAATATCCAAGTTCAGGGGGATAATTAAGACTACTGATAGTTTAGGGGAGATTAAATAAAACGCACCAAGTTTAGGGGGGTCTTTAGGTATTTAGCCTATATTTTTTTGGCTTTAATGTCTAATCGGATGGTTTAAATTCTGAAATTTGTATCATGGCTAAGATGTACCCAAATTTTCTCATTTTTACTTTCATGTTTGGCATATACACAGTTGAATAAAAATTAACATAGATGTAAGTTGATTGCAAACTTCAGTCAGAAGATGAAATTATTTAGTTTTGCCTTTCGGCGGTTGCGATGGAAAATAGATTCATCATCCAGCTCTTCATAAATATTGTTCCTGGAGAAAAATGGTAATCTGTTTGTAGAACTGCTTACATACTTGAATGCAGATGTCTAGGGATAAAAAAAAAAGTGTGTATAACACAACCAGTATCTAGCTGATCAGTGATCATATGGTCTCAAATATCATTACACCTACCCAAGTTTGTGTAGCTATACCATTATGAGTTTCACAATTCCTGATATAGATGGTACATTTCTATAACTCAATTAGTTTGAATGCAGGATGTGGAGCTAAGGAAACAAATTGGTGCTGCAACATATGTAGAATGGAACTCTAAAGTACAACACGTTCAATTCTGCTGTAAATTAACCTTATGTAGAATGGAATGCCTTCAGTTTCATCAAGTAAGTGTTTTCTTCTAATTTTTTTGGGCGGTTATCTACGAAAATTGTTCTCGAACATCGTTTGTTCACTAAGCTACTTTGTATGCATTTTTCAGAATGTGAAAGATGTTTTTGACACAATAATCAAGGTTGTGTCAATGAAGTGGCGACGAAGAAACATGGGTTGCTCAATTGTGTAAGCGCAAGAAATCCTTATTCTCTAAAGGAATGTACACTGGAATTCAAATGAGGTAATAATAGGGTACTATTGTATCTTTACCTTATTAAAACAATTATATGGTACTATTATATATCTGTATCCTTGTTAGTGGGCTTGATTGCCTATATTAACAATGTCGATAGAAATCTAGCTCAGTTGCTTAATCCAGTGCAAATCACAATTAGCAGATACACGATACTCTGATGAAATTATCCAAAACTGAAGGTTGTTAGACACAAGGTAAATACACAAGGAATTAAAATAAGGGTCCAACGAGTAAAAATAGAGTGAAAGTTCATTTGTGATAAGAAGAAGCCTAAAACTGCGTTGAGGAAGTGCATCTGCATATTTGTTTTTATTACATTATTTTGTGATGTATAACTTACTATTATCAGGTTAATGAGTTTTAGGAATACATAGAAGTGTAGAGACGACTCACAAATTCTATGACAACAATTTATCTTAAAAAAAGTGAATGCTTTACCACATACGAATGTCATTTGTAAGTTTTCATCTATTCTTGAAGTCGACTAATGCATAAGTCCTGCAACTTAAGGTCAAAACTTAGTTGTATTAGATATAGCTTAAATCTCACAAATTTAATAAGCAGAGCATATCAGTCACTTGATGTAATTCAAAGTTCATGTATCATCCTTCTGTTTCTCAGTGATTACTTCTTATACATATGATTTAAAGCTAACATGATTATTGATTACTTCTTATAACCTTTTTTTGTCAGATGCTTCCAAGTATGTCCTTAGACTCTTGAAGTTCTGAGTATTGTAGTTATTCCATTGGTGAACATAGCTCGCTTTCTCTCTTTTCTTTGTTTAGTCATGTGGTACTCAACTATTCATAAAAGCCGTAGCAGATATTTAATGGTCCTTATACCATTGAACAAATTATATATTTTGATGTTCCTTGTAGGTTATATTTTGCATTGCGTCCACTTTTAGATGCTCAATAGAGTTCTCCATTTTCTTATTATAACTGCTGAATTTGCAATGCAGGTTGGTGCCAAGAGTGACTTTAAGGTGTGTTTTCAGCTAGCTGTAGGTATAAAAGCGAGAATCCTAGTTAGAAGATTTGTATTAAATGGGTCCAAAATAGCTCGACATAAAGACATAATGCTACAACTCACCAGGAAATCCAACCCAGAGTCCCAGATTCGAGTAAAAGCCGCGATTGATGTCATATTGAAGACTCTATGACTATTAAATAAGAATACGGGAGACTTTGATCAGTGTAGCTCAAACCAAACATTACCAATTACCAGCTCTTCTACTAGCTCCTGCTATGAACGTGAAGGGAAGGATTACAACTGCTCCCATTTTTGGAAATGCTTTCGAAAATTTTCAAGTTTCATTCATGGCTCGGGTTACTACACAGGGAGGATAAATAGAATGGTTTGGTTCGTATCTTTATTATTCAATACAGTGAAAGAATCACCACTAACATTGGCATGTTCATGAAAGTATACCGTGATATACGCGGTATACACGGCATAAGACAAATTGGAGACCGTGATATTTACGCTATACACAGCCGTGTATATCTATTTTTGGTAATATGTTATTTGTATTTAATTAGCATTGTACACTTACTATAATTGTAGAATTCTTGTACAAATAGAATAGGATTTTGGGAGTAGAATAGGAATAGAATTTTCCATATTATGGATATTGTAAATTGTATATATACTCATTCATTAATGAAAATAATGGAGGGATTATTTCTTTAATGGTATCAGAAGTCTAGGTCTAACTTGCTTCTACCGATTTCCTCTCTTCCATTGCCTCGGTTTCCGTGTCCATTCTCGGAATACGTGCAACATTACCTCATCTCTTCCCAAATTTTCTTCCAAATCCCTCATTCACCTATTGTTTTTTCGTTATATCTACGTCAAAGAACATGTTTCATCCTGCCCTTACTGTTTCCAACATCAAGAACCACATCCATATTGTTCTTAAGATGGAAAACGTCCAATATGCAACGTGGACAGAATTGTTCAAAATTCACGCAATCTCACATCAAATCCTCCATCACATAATTCCTCCGGCACCTGGCACAACCGATGTCCCTACACCCGCGGAGGATCCTAAGTTATGGATAACTCTTGATGCTACCATCCTTCAGTGGATTTACTCCACTATTTCTACCAACCTTTTACGGACGATCATTGAACCAGACACTACGACTATGGCTACCTGGAATAGATTGCGTGATATATTCCAGGATACCCAACATTCCCAAGTTGTCACTCTTGAGCAAGAATTTTCACAAGTCAGCATGTAAGATTTCCCGAATGTTTCAGTTTATTCTAAACGACTCAAGGAATTGGCGAACCAACTCCGTAACGTTGAAGCGCCTGTTACCAATAAGCGTCTTATTCTACATATGGTTGCAGGCCTATCTGAGGCCTATAATGGCGTTGGGACTCTACTCCGTCAAAGTAATTCGCATCCACCTTTTTATCAAGCCCGTTCGATGCTCACGTTAGAAGAAGCTGGCTTGGCAAAAAAGGCAGCTACCGGCGCAAGTTCCGTGGCGATGATGACTTCATCCGATAACTCTCACGATTTTATTGACAATTCAGGCCAAAACTGCAATTATGGTGGCGGCAAAGAGAGTCAAAACCGTAAAAATAATAGCAAAAATTGCGAAGGCAACAACAGCGACGAACGGAACAGTAGCAACGCCGACAGTAGGCCTGGAAAAGTGGCCCAGTCCCGCCTCCTGCCCTCCCAGTTATTTCCAAGGGAATTGGGCTCCGATCCAGCCCAATCATCGACCCAGTTTCTCGGGTTCTTATGACACCAACTAGCAGTGTTCCAGGTTGGGTCAGCAGGTCGGTTTGCTTGGGCCTCGGCCCCCGCAGGCCTTCACTGCTGCTGGCCCGAATCCGATCCCGACACCCACCGATATTAAGGCCGCCATGCATACACTTGGATTAAATCCTCCAGACCCGAATTGGTACATGGACACCGGCACCACTTCTCATATGACGTTCGACCAAGGTACTCTCCCGTCTTATTTCAATTTGAGCAAAAATCGTGGCATTATTATTGGTAATGACAACTCCCTTCTGATTCGTTGTTAGGTCATACAACTTTGTCTCCCCCACATCCACCTCTACTTTTGAAAAATACCATTCATGCCCCTAACTTAATTAAAAATTTGATGTCTGTCCGAAAATTCACCATTGATAATTGGGTTTCTGTTAATTTTTATTCATTTGGGTTTTCTCTGAAGAATTTCAAAATGAGGATACCTCTCATGAGATGCAATAGTAGGGGAGATCATTATCCAATCACGACCGCCACCACTTTCTCGAGTCAAGCCATGTCGTCGACATTTGCAGCTCTAACTCCTTCCTTGTGGCATTTCTTCCTTGCATAAAAGCAATTTTATTTCTTGTAAGGGTACGCGTAGTACTCCAATTTGTCATTCATGTCCTTTAGGGAAACATGTTAGATTACCATTTGTAGCCTCTACTTCTCGTACTTTGATGTTTTTTGACATTATTCATAGCGATTTATGGACTAAGTTCTTTGGGCCATCGTTATTATGTTCTATTTTTGAATGATTATTCTAATTTTTTTATGGACCTTTCCGTTAGCGAAAAAATCTCAAGTTTTCCACATTCTTAAAATTTAGAGCATTCATCCATACCCAATTCGAACGGGAAATAAAAAATATTCAATGTGATAATGACAAAGAATATGATAATGGGTTATTTCGGAAATTTTGTGATGCTAATGGCATAGTTTTTCATTTCTCTTGTCCTCATACGTCCTCACAAAATGGAAAAGCCGAACGAAAAATTCGTACCATTAATAATATTGTCCACACTTTATTGACCCATGCTTACGTACCTCATTCTTTTTGGCATCATGCTCTACAAAGGGGTAATCACCTCCTTAACGTACTTCCTACCAAAGGGTTAGCATATGACTCTCCCCTTAAAATTCTCTATAATAAGAATCTTTCTTATTCACATCTTAGGGTCTTTGGGTGTTTATGCTATCCACTTTTTTCGTCACCTACAATTAATAAACTTCAAGCCCGTTCTACCGCTTGTGTGTTTTTGGATTATCCATCTAATCATCGTTACAAATATTTTGATTTATCGTCTAATAAAATCATTATTAGTCGCCATGTAATTTTTGATGAAACCCAATTTTCATTTGCAAAAGTCAGTAGTCCCGTGCCTGGTTCGTATAATTTTTTAGATGATGAAGTCTCACCGTACATTATGCACTACTTAATGGGCCAATCCGGTGACCAAGAAACGCCAGCATGCCCACAAATACCCATTGCCCATCCCTTCCCCGTCCCAGGTCCAGCTATTGGGCCGATAGTCCAGCCCACTACCGAGAGTGCTTTAGCCCCGGTTTCTATTCCAGTACCGAGTCCGGTTTCCAGTGTTGGGCCAGCAGGCCAGTGCATCACCCATCCGAATTTTCCCCAAAATTCACCAAATTCTCCCCCGAGTCACAGACCTGTTACTCGTAGTCAACGGGGTATTTTTAAACGAAAAAGACATTTTAATTTAAATTCTAGTGTTCTTAAATCCCCACTACCCCGTAACTCAGTGTCAACATTCAATGACCCGAATTGGAAATTAGCTATGAACGATGAATATAATGCTCTTATTGAAAATAAGACGTAGGATTTGGTACCCCCATCCTTCTGGTGTTAATATTATTCGGTCTATGTGGATTTTTACTCATAAAGATAATTCTAATGGTTCTTTTACGAGACATAAGGCTCGTCTTGTAGGTGATGGTAAAACTCAACAGGTTGGCATGGATTGTGGTGAGACATTTAGTCCGGTGGTCAAATTGGCTATCATTCACATTGTTCTCAGTCTGGCTCTTTCAAAAGCATGACTCATTCATCAGCTAGATATGAAGAATGCTTTCTTACATGGTGATCTTAAGGAGACAGTTTACATGCATCAACCCTTGGGTTTTCGAGATCTCAAATATCTTAATCATGTCTGTTTATTGAAGAAGTCCTTGTATGGGCTTAAGCAGGCCCCACAGGTTTGGTATAAGAGATTTGCAGACTATGTATCTACTATTGGATTTTCTCACAGCAGGTCTGATAATTATCTGTTCATATATCGTCGTGGTACTTCCCTGACATATATTTTATTATATGTGAATGATATTATATTGACTGCTTCTTCTGATGATTTACGCAAATCTATCATGACACTACTCACTTCTGAGTTTGCTATGAAAGACTTGGGGCCCTTGAGTTATTTCTTGGGATTATTGTCACTCGTCATGCAGTTGAGTTATTCTTCTCACAAAGGAAGTATGCCACTGAGATAATTGAGAGCGTTGGTTTGTCCTCGTGTAAGTCTACTTCCACTCCAGTTGATACTAAACCCAAGTTGGGTGTTGCGGCTGGCTCACCTTACGAGGATCTCACCCACTATCGTAGTCTTGCAGGGGCTCTTCAGTATCTTACTTTCACGAGATCAATTACTACGTATGTCGTACAACAAGTGTGTTTGTTTATGTATGATCCTAGGATTTAGCACATGAATGCGCTCAAACGCATTCTACGATACATCCAGAGAACATTTGACTATGACTTGCATATATATCCATGGGCGGTCTCTACACTTGTCTCGTATACAGATGCTGATTGGGTTGATGTCCAGATACCAAACGCTCCACGTCTGGTTATTGCATGTTTCTTGGTCATAACTTGGTCTCATGGTCTGCAAAACGATAGTCTACATTATCACACTCCAGTGCCGAGGTCGAGTATCGAGGGGTAGCCAATGTGGTATCTGAATCATGTTGGTTACGAAATCTTCTCTTAGAATACTTCATTGTCCCATTCAGAAGGCTACCTTGGTATATTGTGATAATATTAGTGCAGTCTATCTTTCTGGTAATCTGATTGAACATCAGCGCACTAAACACATTGAGATGGATATCCATTTTGTTTGCGAAAAGGTGGCTCGTGAACAAGTACGCGTCTTCCATGTCCCTTCTAGGTACCAAATCACCGACATCTTTACTAAGGGTCTTCCCTCGGTTCTATTTGAAGATTTTAGGGACAGTCTCATCGTACGACGACCGCCCGCTATGATTGCGGGGGTGTGAAAGTATATCATGATATACACGGTATACACGGCATATACAATGCCTTGTGTATACCGTGTATATCACGGAAACCCAAGACAAATTGGAGATTGTGATATACATGGTATACACAACCGTGTATATCTATTTTTGGTAATATGTTATTTGTATTTAATTAGCATTGTACATTTACCATAATTATAGAATTCTTGTACAAATAGAATAGGGTTTTAGGAGTAGAATAGGAATAGGATTTTCCATATTATGGATATTGTAAATTGTATTGTAAATTGTACATATATTCATTTACTAATGAAAATAATGGAGGTATTATTTCTTTCCGTTCATAGTTTTGATATCTAATGCAATGAAAATTACCGATGCTGTTGATCTGTTCATATGCAGCGAACTAAGTTCCAGTCTATGAAGTTGATTTTGGTTGGGGAAAGACCTTTTGGGTTAGTTGTTCAAAACAACATCTTCCTTGTGCTAAATCATATCAACATTGTTAATTTGATGGAATGGAGTTCCAGAGCTTGCCTTTGATGTGTGATCTTCGATTCTTCTTGTTGGTCCCGTGTGTAGCACGGGTAACCATATCTAGTTTTTAGATAAATAAATTACTTGACTTGCACAACATCTCAATTGTGTTGCATGATTTCCTTGTGTTGGTAAAGTGAAGGATAATGTCACTTTTATTATTGGCCAAATCCATCGCCAGCCATTTGTGTTCGTTCGGATTTGTCACTTAAACACCTCAAGTAATGCTTGTTCCATCTAGATATTTCAGGTGGCCATTCGCTGTGTCATTTAGACACTTTTCGTATAATCAGCCAAATATGTAAAATGTGTGTGGCATACTCGCTGATGACGTGGTAAAATGACAAATTAAATTAGAACATGTGGTGATTGATCAAATAATAATATAAAAAATAAATTTTGAAAACAAATTAATATTTCAAAAAAGAAAAGAAAACATGTTCTTGGTGTTGGTGTTCACCATCTTTATATGTATTCTTGTTCCAACCATAATTTTAATTCAAAATTTCAAGAGAAGCTTTTCCAAATTTGTTATAATTTCAGCTAAAGATTCTCCTCGAAGACCGAAAACAAACCCAACTTTAATTTCTCAATTTTTTCATCAAATCAAGTAACCTATTTTAAACCTTCAAGCTTTCTAAGACCCCATTAACGATGTTTAGACCCAATTAATTCAAAATAATTCAAAGAGACAAAATGAAATTGCTAGATCTGAAACCCATATCGGAAAAAAAAATGAAATCAGATCGGAAATAATGGAATTTCGTCAGAAAATTATTTGAAAAAAAAAGGAATGAAGAACAAGAAATAAAAAGAAAAAGAAAAATTTGTTTTTTAGGCTTTTCATGCGCCTTATTTCTGTGAAAATCACGCAAATTTCCAAGTCAGCGAAAAGTGTCTAAATGACACGTCGGAGACCCACCTGGAGTGTCTAAATGACACGACGGAAACCCACCTAAAGTGTCTAAATGGAACAAGCGTGTTACTTGAGGTGTTCAAGTAATAAATTTGGATGACCACAGATGGCTGACGATGGATTTGACCTTTATTAGTTAGTGTAATAAATGTCACTTTTCGAACAAATTTCCTCATAAGTAATGGGATAAGTATGGATTCAATAAAAAAAATTAGTAGCTCAGTTGATTGACTGCTTGAACTTTCACCTTGTTGGTGAGGGTTGGATTTCCCACTTTGTAATCTCTTGCCATTTCCCTTCCCCTGCTTTATGTAATACATTTTTCTTAAAAAAAAGTCTCGTATGAACCCAATCAAAAGAAAAAATACAGAAAAATCGTGACATTAGCTGTTAATTAACTAGAAGACTATAAATTTGGATTTTCTTCTTTTCAATGGTCTAATACTAAGTTTATTTTCTTCTTTAATGTTATTCAAAGCAAAGTCTGGATACTTGGACTCGTTTGACCATGAGTGTTATTTACTTCTTTTTTTTGAATTTTTTTTAAAATTAGCGTTTGGCTATAAAAACTTAAAATATAATTTGAAGTTGTATTTAAAATTTAAAAAATACCTCAAATCTTATTTTCATATTTTTTTTTGATTGTTGGTTTTATCTTTCACTTTTCAAATTTTACCCTACATTTTTTATTTTTATAAATTTGACACAATTTAATTCAGCTGATCGGGAAATGCATGCTCGACGGGAACATATTGTTCACACAATGTGAGATAATTATATTAAAGAATAACTATTACTAGTGTTGTTGATTACTAATGAATCTTTGTAATAGCAATATCTAGAATTGACAAAGTGTAATACTATGTAGTAGCTCGTAGGCGAAAAGAAACGCACTGAGTCATTTTAGTTTTGTAGCTCGTATGCATCAGTGAACAAGCCTATACCCGTGATTAATGATGATACATGTTGAAGATGCGAATAATTGTAAACTTGATTATATCATCGTATTAAAGAAAGTCTATATAAATCATGCTTAATGTAATAGAAAATGATTGATGAACAATGTTTACGTACTGGTTATGTTATTAATTACTTTGGGTAGTTTTACTAGTTTTTAAAAATTGAGGGTATAAATCATATATCATATTTTTAAGAAAAAGTACATTCCAATAACTATTATTATTTGCAAAAACTATGGTCAAACATAACTTTTAACTCCGACCCCAACTTCAAAAATTCCAAAAAGAAAGTGATTTTTTTTATTTCTATGGCCAAACGCCCAATTAGTAATTTATTTTTTCCAAATTATGAAGACAAAAAAAAAAGATTTTTCTTAGAAAAAGAAGAACAAAGCAGAATGCTGAGTACTTGTACTATATATGATCTGGTGCAAAGGTCAAAACTTGAACTGCAATAATACGAGAGTTAACATCCCCAAGTTTCCATGTTTTCTTGTAACCCCTAAGTAAAAAAGAAAAAGGCAGATTTGGAAGCTTTTTAATTCCGACACAGATGTAGTTCTTGATTTGGAAAGCGTCAAAATTAGTTTATTCAACGGTGATACTTTTAATGTAAAATTAATCCTATAAATGGATTTAACTCAAAATTTTCTTTTCCTCTTTCTCATGTTCCAATGCAAATCTAGTCAAACTTCGACGTTTTTTTTCTTTTTGAAAAACCTTATCCAATATTGTTATCAAAATTTTGGGGCTTTAACTTTATTCAGCATGATTATTAGTATCATTTATCAGTCAATAAAATTATATTGCTAAGGATGGAAGATCTCAGGATGAGTTGGATAAAGTAATATACTTAGAAGCTTTAATGCATGGGAAGATTTGGAAATAAAGCTTCTTAATTCTAATTAATTAACACGTCTTTGTGATGGTCGTTGAGATTAATTTAATAAGAAAAATATGATCTATAAAAGAGCACGACATACTTTGATTATTAGAAGGAACAAGTGATTGCTTTTGTGCCTTCAGATTAAATTAATATAATAATAATCCCAACATTTTTTAAAAAATATATATTTTATTTTTTACTTTTCTTCTTTTGGGCTGTCGATTCATGTGACGTTCGTTTTTTTTTTTTTTTGACGAAGGAACCCGCAGCCGCTACTCTCTCGAGTGCGCACAGGGTAAACCCCGATCGACGCAATAGCCCATGCAAACCACGTCGGCCGATTAACCACACTTGGCAAGCCATGTGTGACAGGCTCAACCAAAAAGGTTTATGCAGGGGATCGAACTCGTGACCTTGCGATCCCGCGCTCTACTGCTACACCAACTTGGCTACCTTGCGGGTATGTGACGTTCGTTTTGTGCATTAGGAGACACCCTTTCGCAAGTGTTTTCTTCTTTAAGTGGAAGAAAAATTGTTTATGTAAGTTAATATGTTGATTAATTTTATGATTACGTCACTCTGAATGCATGTTCAAACTACTTTCCTCATTCCAAGTTAGAACACTTTTATGTCCCTCTTTCTCTATGGGGTTTCCAATATGACAAAGTTCAATGCTAAAGATTGTTGAGTTAAATAATTTGGGTTAGCGAGTATAAAAATGAGTGTGAACAGTAAGACATAAAATAAAATAGAATAAAACTATGTTTTCTTTTATATATATATATATATATATATATAATAGAATGAGGTCTGAATGCATGAGGGGAAATGAATTTGAGTTTTAAACAATGTATGTTGCGTTCAGACTAATCTACAATATATTAATAATAGGTTCCTTTTCGCTGAATTGGATACATGCATTTCTACCAATCCAATGTGGCAAGTTAAAAGAAAGTCAAAGAGGAAAACTTACTACTACACAAATACAGTAGAATTAATAAACTTATCTTAACTAGCTAGTAATAAAATAGAACCAAGCAGCAAACGACTTTAATCATAATACTCCCCCGTCCCATTTTAACAAGGCCTGTCCAGTGGGCCGGTCGGCCCGCTCCCGACCCGGCCCCGCTCCGTCCCGATACCCTAAAAAAAAGTTGTCGGTGTCGGGATTCAAACTCAGGACGGGGCCTGGGATCATCCCGACCCGGCCCGGCCCCGGCCCATCCCGACCCGACCCGACCCATCCCGACCCCGTCCCGTCCAGATCCCGACCCGCCCCCCTCCCTCTTTGCAAAAATAATTGTTGCAACAACGACCAAATTTCAATTTTGGCTGTTGTGCAACGGCTATAACGACCATTTTTGGACCCCCTACCCCTTAATATTTATTTTTAACCCCTAAGTTAATATATTTACATTTTAACCGTATTTCTCAACTATAAATACTTCATTTTTCTCACAAATCTTCATACCATCTCTCTAATCTAATCTCTCTACAATTCTACAAATCTTCCTACTATTAAATATTATATCAAAGTTAAAAAATTGAGAGTGTAGTTGGCAATTAGTTTGAGGATCATCCATCGAGCAAAGTTTCAATTTTCAACCTCGATTACACGTCGACGTTACGTCGGTGTTTGGTACCTTCGTTCCTTCTTTAAATTATTATTGTTACTTCATTTTAATTATCACACTTAAATTTATTATCTTTAATTATTTATTTGCATAATTAAAATGGAAGGATTAAGAGGTATGTTTAAGGGTAAGACTTCTTCTAGTAGGGGTAACAAGGGCAGGGGTACCTGTTCCAGTAATCTTATTTCTAGTCCCGATGATTTCATTGATTTTACTCATACAGATGAAAATTGCTTTTTTTAATGATGTAACATTAGATGATGAGGTAGATGAACCAAACTTTAATTTAGATGAACCACTAGATGACACACCCACTAGTGCACCTCAACCTCAGGCTCAGACTGAGTCTCAGCCTGAAACTGAAACTAAAATGGTTCTATTCCCCCTAGTATAAGTCGAGGCCCCACACAGCGAAAATTAAAATCAGTTGCATGATATTTTTTTGATAGGGACCAAGAGAATCAACTAGCTAGATGTAAAAATGTTTATAAATTTAAAATCGGAAAAGGTCAAGGTGGGACGGGAGGTTTATTGAGACATATACAAGGCGAGCACACAGCTAGGTGGAATGAATACCAGGCTAAAAAATCAGGTGTGACAATGCCATCTGAGTCGGGACAAGGTTCACATAGTGTCCCCGACCTAGTACAGGGTCAAATTAACCCGACGACGAGGGGAATTTTTGGTCCTAAATATGATAAAACAAAGATAGGGAAAATATGGCAAAATTAGTTGCGGTGGAGGGTTTGCCTTTTTCATTTCCTTCCTCTCCTGGTTTTATTCATTACATTCGAGAAACATATAATCCTATTTTTAATGATTTTCCTAGATCAACTGTTAGAAGGGATGTTTTTAAATTTGCAAGTGAATATCAACAATATTTACGTTATGCATTGTATCATTTTAATGACAAAGTGGCTATCATTTCTGACATAGGCGGTAGTACTAAGGATAATGATTATTTAACGGTAACATTTTATTGGATAGATCAAAATTGGTCTATGCAAAAACATATTTTAGCATATAGATATATTGATGACAGGTAAACTGGATGTTTTATTGCACAAAATATTAATGAAATTTGTGATTATTATGGAATAAATGATAAAATTGTCGAGTACTATTGTAAAGCAGTACGGAAAGTAAATAAATATTACAAGTGTTCGAAAGGATAAATAAATGGTCAATCTTCAAAACTGCCGCAAGCTTGTTGTGTCTTGAATCTTGATAACCTGAAATCAAGAAACAACTAAATCTGAATGGTTACAACGTTGTGTATTGAGTCGAGTGATTGCACTATGTCCTTAAGACAAGATTGCCCCGTATATATGCTTTTACGTTAGCAGACAATAGTCTCCCAAGATAAAACAACACTTTAATCTCAACGCTACAAAGCCAATAGGTTGAGTCTCACGAAGAAAAGAAATACGAATCGACTTGCTGAAGATATGAAAAAGGAAGGAAGAGTTTCTGTTTTCTCTTCTATTTTGTCTCTGTGTATATAATTTGTCTCTGTGTATATAATGTGTCTCTGTTGTGTATATCTTGTGTATATGCTCATTGTTTTTCCGTCACTGTTTGGTGTATATTTTCGTGACTGTTTTGCAGTGGTTTTGTTCACTGTTTTGTGCTATTTTTCTGTCTGTATATCTCTTCACAATTGAGCCAAAATAGCTCAATATATAGCATGGAGGAGGGCTGTTCAACTGCCCAAAACATGGTTGTTAATGGCCATAAGGAAGGGCTGTAATGACAGGTTTAATGCCATGAATGAGGGCTGATTATGGTCATTGAAGGAGGGTGATTATGAAGGAGTTAATCAGCCAAGTAATGGCTGACTAATGCTCCAAAAATCAGTCCAACGGTAGGCAGAACTGCCTTCCGTCACTCCCAAAATCAATTTTTCAGAAACTCTAGGGACCAAACTGTAAATATTAAGTAATTTAGGGTCCAAAAAGATAATATCAGAAAGTTCCCACAGCCCACGACCCGAGACCGTGTGGGCTTAGCCTTGAACCCAAGTACATCTAGGTCCTCCCTCCTTTAAACACATGTGATACCCCTTGGGGTCCCAAACCCTTTACCACTTTAGAGACTTATAAAAAGAGCAATTCTTCCTTTTCCCACCGATGTGGTAGATTTGTCCCATACCATATTTCCATGCCTCAAACACCTTACTTCGTAGACCAATATCTCTTTCATTTCTCAACGAAATTTGACGATTCTTGGCCCTACGGTCATCTACTCACTTAGTAGATTATGCATGTGTGAAGAGACAAAGCCTCCAATTTACGAAACACTAGTGTTTAATTCATTAAAGATGGGTGGACGCATCTCCCCACCAAAGGCAAATTTCCAACAAAAATTATGACTATTACATTAGATAATGATTCTTCTAATGATTATGCTATAAGACTTTTAAAAGTTTGATTAATTCCATCTTTTTCTAATCATTTTCATATAAGATGTGCGTTCCATATTTATAACTTAGTTGTAAATGATGGTCTAAAACTTCTTGAAAGCATTCTTGAAAAAAATATAATTTGCTATAAATTTTATTTTTAAAGGTAATAAAATACAAAGACGCGAAGAATATAAAATTTTTTGCCATGATTGTGGATACCTTATAGAAAAATTTCAGAAGAAGTTTCGATTAGGTGAAATTCGTTGTATGAGCAACTACTTGTTGCTTACAATTATAGACAACCTATAACTTTATTATTTAACGTCCATAATAAAAATCCAAGGGATATGCTTGTAGATAATGACTGGGAAAATATTTTAGAACTTAATGGATTTCTAGAGAAATATTTTCAAGCTACTAAAGAATTTTTCGGTATTTATTATCCTACTATTTCAAATATGTTATTTTATATAACTCTAATATTTGTTACATAATGAATATATGCAAAAACCAACTTATAAGACATCTATTGAAAAAATATTTTAAAAAATACTTTTTTCCTATTCCCACTATTTATATTATTGGTGCGGTATTAAATCCGACTATTAAAGTAGACGGTTGTAAAACACTAATAGAAACGATTTATGATTGTATAGAAGTACTTCCAACAGACCCAACTGAAGAACCAACTCACAAACCAACTAAAGAAGAAGTTACGTCTAGCATACACACTGAATGCAAACAAGTATATATATATTACCAACAACAAAGTGCAAATAATCAACCGGCTTCTGTATCATCTTCTACTACTTCGCTGCAACCTTGTAAAAAACATGCGCTTTCTGCTGTTCGTATTCAAGGCCTTAGAAATAAAATGTTTAGTGGTTCAACTTCTTCACAAGTTAGCGAATTTGATGTTTATGTTTTGCAGGGTATTGTACCGTACGAATTAATTGTCAATGATGAAGGACATGAAGACTTGCTGAAATACTGGAGTCAGAATGAGAATACCTTTTCGACACTAGCAAAGATAGCCCGAGATGTTTTGAACATTCAAGCGTCATCAACAACGTCTGAAAGCGCTTTTTCTGCTGGGAGATTTTAAATAGGAGAGCACGAGCATTCATTGGCGGGAGACACGAAGAAGAAGATAACAACTACAATGAAATCTTGTCTGAGGGAACAGAAAGCGACGTCGAACAATTTGACCGACAAATTTCAATTCCAACCGAAGATCCTCAAGACATTGTGAGGAAATTAGAAAAAAGTATGGTTAACTATGTAATTTTTTTAATTGCAAGTTTACTATGTGATTGTAACTTTTGAATAATACCACAAAGTTGCAATTTTGAAATTGTATTACCAAAAAAAAATATTTCTATTAAATAATATAAGAGGCACAAAAACAGTCTTGAGATGTTTTTATTACATTATCTTGTTCAATTATTGAAGTGTTTATATATATTATTTTTTAAAATTAAGTAGCCAAAAAAGCTCAAATCCCGATCCCAACCCGACACGTCCCCCAAATCCCGACCCCTCTACCGACTGGATGTGGGACGGGACGGGACCTCTTCCGGTTAGGGATGACAACGGATCGGATATGGACAGGATCCTACTAGATCCAGATCCAGATCCATTTTTCATACCTGAATCCATATCCGAATCCAGATCCGTCGGGTCCATTAAAATCAGATCCAATTCCGGATCCATCGGATCCACCGGGTCCACGGATCTGGATCCACATGTAAAAAAATTTGTCTTTCTAAGAATGTAACCTTGCTAAGAATATTTTTTGAACTGACAAACGATTTTTACTTAGCTAACAGTTTACTGTGTTTCAATTTTTCATATGAGATATTTTGTTCATTGTCTCGTTTTGTGAGCTATTAATTGAAAATATTGGACAACGACAATAGTTATGGAAAATGCTGACTAGTATTTCCACAATGCAGAACTTGCATGTGCTTGGAATCTTCACAAATGAAGTGAATATAATTTTAACTACTTGTCTATGGAGATGTTAGTCATTCACTATTATAACATTGATTTTATTATCAAAGTTACCTCTTTATTTTTTGGTTATTGATTTAACGCGGAGATAAATTAAACATGTTTTGAGAATTAAACTTGCAAGGATGTGCTTAGCAATTTTTAAAAAATACTTATAAAAGTACATTCTAGGTTATGAATATATTTAATAAAAAAATGGATCCACGGGTCGGATCTGGACCGGATACGGATCTCAAATACAAGATCCAGATCTGATCCGTCATAAACGGATCCGGGTCCGATCCGGATCCGTCAGGTCCAAATTTTGAAGATCCATATCCTATAAAACGGATATGGATCCACCGGATCCGGATCGGGTCCAGGATCCAATGCCATCTCTACTTCCGGTCCCGCCTATTCCGGCCCGCCGGAACCCGAGTCTCGACCCTCCCCCCGTCCTGCCGAGTCCCATTCCGCCGGGACCCGCCCCGCCCCGCCACGTTGGACAACCCTAATTTTAACTGTTGTTTATTTTTACATCCATTAAGAAAAACAATAAATACAAGATATAACTTACTAAATTACCTCTATTTATTAGATGCTTCTTGAGAATTGAGTACTATTAAGAAGAAATAGTTCCTTAATACAAGAGTATATTTGGAAACAATTACTAATTTTTATTTTAAATTTCTAAAGTGACAATTATTTTTAGATAAATTGTATTTTGATAAAATAACGGTTAAAATAGAATGGAGGGAGTAATATTTGTCTAAACTATCTATTTGTCTCTCTCAAACTTCACCTTACATTGCTTAGATGATGTAGTTTACATTTCACTAAAAACTCCTTCCTCGTTGCCACTTTCTTGTCCTCCGTTATTCATTAAGTTCGCCCATCCCAAAAAAGACTTTTTCTTAATTCAATCATCACTTAGCTAGTAAATGATAGTGAATATATTCTATATATATTCTGTAATTAATATTTAATGTAATTAATATAAAATAGAGATCCTATTATTTTTCTATCTCTTCAGCAGGTCGTATATCCATGGTATACAACTGATATACACCATTTCTACACCCTTTTACTTCTCTACCAAATTTCGGACACCCTCATGGCGTCACCCGCGAGCCACATATCTTCTTCCGCTTCCTCTTCCTCAATAACCGATGTCACAAATCCTCCTCATGGAAATTGGGCAAACAATACATGCAGTCCACAACAGGCCCAACAACCGCAACATGGTCACTATCCGTGGGCCTGCCCTTCCAGCATCGTTCCAGAGGCCCAAAAATAGCAATTTCAGTGGGCTCAATCGAGGCCCAGCATCATGGGAGCCCATCCAGCGGCTCGCCAAACAGGCCCAAATCGTACGAGCATCCCACAATAGGCCCAACAATCGCATCAGTGGGCCGACCCATTGCCCTGGGCCTGCCCTTCCAGCAGCATTCCAGAGGCCCAAAATAGCACTTTCAGTGGGCTCAGCCGAGGACCAGCATCCTGGGAGCCCTTGCAATGGCTCGCCAAGCAGGCCTAAGCCATTAGGCCCATTACACATCTACTCAACAGCCCGATGATGCATGGTATATGGATACGGGCTCCACGTCTCACCTCACCAATAATTCGGGTAATCTTCTTCAACTGCGCAATTTAAATACTCTTCAATCTATTATGGTCGGAAATGATCATCGCATTCCAATTCAAGGGTTTGGCCACACACTAACTACAACGCCGCCACCCCACTACTCTCTTAAACACGAACTATATGTCCCTAACATTATCGAGAACATAATCTCTGTTCGAAAATTTGCCATTGATAATTCTGTATCCATTGATTTCGACCCGTTTGTTTTTTTTGTAAAGGACCTACGTACGAGGAGACTTCTTACGAGATGCAATAGTGTGGAGGATCTCTATCATTTCCTATCCACGTCCACTGCCCATGTCACTCCACCCACCACTTTAGCTGTCATATCTCCATCAACGTGGCATAGTAGACTTGGTCATTCGGGAGCTTATGTTTTTTATTCTCTTAGAAACCGCAATTTAATTCAATGTAATAAAGGGAAACTTTCTCATAGTTGCTCCTCTTGTCATCTAGGGAAACATGTTAGACTTTCGTTTATGTCTTCTTTAAGTATTACTTTCTCTCCCTTTGATATTATTCATGCGGATTTATGGACATCTCCTATAACTAGCAACCTAGGTCATAATTATTATTTGATATTTTTAGATGACTTTTCTCACTTCCTTTAGGTCTATCCGCTTAAACTTGTCTCAAGTTTACTCCAAATTCCTTGAATTTTGTACATTGGTTAAAACCCAATTTGAAAAAGACATCAAAACGTTTCAATGTGATAATGGTTGTGAGTTCAATAACTCCCTTTTTCATAATTTTTGTACGGCTAATGGCATGGTTTTTCGTTTCTCTTGCCCCCATACTTCCCCTCAAAATGGTAAAGCCGAAAGAATTCTCCGCACATTAACAATATAATTCGTACCTTTCTTTTTCATGCGTCTCTCCCCCTACCTTTTGGGTATATGAATTAAAAATGGTAGAACATACTCTTAACATCTTACCTACCCGTACAATCCAAAATAGGACACCCAGCGAAATTTTCTTCTGTCGGATCCCTTCCTATGATCACCTTAGAATTTTCGGTTGTCTTTGTTACCCAAATCTTGCCTCCATGGTCCCTCACAAATTAGGACCTCGCTCCACTCCTTGCATCTTCCTAGGTTTCCCATCCAACCATAGGGGGTACTTGTGCTATGAGTTATCCACAGACAAAATCCTAGTCTCACGCCATGTCACATTTGATGAGTACGTTTGCCCGTTTACCAATATCCAAAAATTTTGAGTCACTGATTATGGTTTCGTTGATGACTCGGACACCTCCCCTCTACTTCAAAATGCACTATATTGGCTAAATACCAATCTGTCATCCACTACCCCAGTTACGGACCACACTACCATGACACCCATTCCGTCGGCCCCCCCTATTACCGCCATTGTCCAGCCAAATTACCTAACTGCCTAGCCAGTGACAACAATTCCCAGCTAACTACCCCACGACTCAGTCCCACCGCCCAGAACAGTGACCCACTGCCCAGCCCAATTACCCCATATCCCAGTCCCATCTCCTAGACCAGTGGCTACACTGCCTAACCCACTTCATCCCGACCCAGTCCCGCAACCATCCAGTCCAACCTGCAGTCCATACCTACCACTCCACTTTATCTGATCCAGCCCCCAACCCACCGTATGGAAACCTATGCACATCACGAGATTTTCAAACCAAAAGTCCATTTTAATTTGTTCACTCAAACCATCTCCCCGCTACCTAAAAACCCAACCTTAGCCAAACATGACCCGAATTAGAATGCGGCAATGCGTGAAAAGTTTAATGCGCTTACTTCACAACACACTTGGGATCTTGTTCCGCGACCTAAGGGAGTGAATGTAATCCGTTGTATGTGGCTATTTCATCATAAGTTCAGAGATAATGGTGCCCTTGAACGTCACAAGGCCAGACTTGTGGCAAATGGCACATGGCACTAAGAGGATGTTGATTGTGGTGAGACTTTCAGTACAGTGGTTAAGCCAGCTATCATCCACACGGTTTTGAGCATCGCTATGGGGAATAATTGGCCTATTCACCAGCTTGATATAAAGAATGCTTTCTTACATGGGGATTTGAAAAAAATCGTTTATATGCATCAACCGCCATATTTTGTGCATCCGGAGGCTCCTTATTATTTTTGTCGTCTTCGTAAGTCGCTATATGGGTTGAAACAAGCCCTTAGGGATTGATATAAGCGGTTTGTCACTTACATCATACAGATCAGCTTCGTGTGCAGCAAGAGTGATCATTCATTGTTCATTTTTCATCAAGGTACTGACACAACCTACCTTCTGTTATATGTGGATGATATTGTACTGACAGCTTCTTCAGATGGACTGAAGCACGAGATCATTTCTCTACTCAAGTCTGAATTTATTATGATTGACTTGGGTAAATTGAGTTATTTTTTTGGGATATCAGTGACCAGATCCGTATATGCCATGTTCTTGTGTCAGCGTAAGTATGTAGAGGAGATCATCTACATGGCTAAAGTGGAAAATTACAAGATCATGCCCACTCCTGTCGACTCCAAGTCCAAACTCAATGCAGATGACGGGGATCCGATCAGCGATCCCTCTCTTTATAGGAGTTTCGTAGGTGCTCTTCGGTATCTCACCTTCACTCGGCCAGATATTGCATATGCGGTTCAACAAGTGTGCTTGTTCATGCACGCTCTTAGGGAGCCTCACTTTATAGCTCTTACGTGTATCATTCGGTACGTTAAGGGCACTCTTGACTATGAACTTCATTTATATCCCCCTGCACCGACTAGATTGCTCTCTTACACAGACGCAGATTGGGCAGGCTGTCCAGACACCCGTCGCTCTACGTCCGGCTATTGTGTATTTTTGGGGGATAATATTATATCGTGGTCTGCCAAGAGGCAAGCCACGCTTTCCCATTCGAGTGAAGAAGCAGAATATCGAGGCGTTGTGAACGTTGTTGCCGAGCTATATTGGCTCCGAAATCTCCTTCTTGAGCTTCATTGTCCCATACGTAAGGCATCTTTGGTCTATTGTAATAACATATCTGCTGTCTACTTGTCTCATAACCTGGTTTAGCATCAGCGAACCAACCATATTCAGATGGATATTTACTTTGTCCGTGAGAAGGTTGCAATGGGTCACGTTAGGGTATTGCATGTTCCTTCTTCGTATCGGTACACAAATATCTTCACAAAGGGGTTTCTTCGGCAACTGTTCCTTGACTTCAGATTCAGTCTCAGCGTCCGGACTCCTCCCGCTCCGACTGAGGGGGTGTGATAGTGAATATATTCCATATATATTCACAATATATTCTGTAATTAATATTTAGTGTAATTAATATAAAATAGAGATCCTAATTTTATTAGGACTACAATTGTATTTTCTCTCTCTTTCTCTCTGTATATATATATTACAATTGTATACTCTACAACAATGAACTACAAATAGAGGTACCTAATCAAAACTAGCTTATTGGGTTGTTTTTATAGCTTATCTAGAAGACTAGAAGTAAAGAAAATGTGGTAACTCGAAAATCATTTGGTGTATGATATGAATGGTGAATGCAATTATACTATTCCTTGAAGCAGGGGGATACATGCGATCGCTACTGTGAATAAGAAGGAAAATAATAAAAAGAACAGTAGACAAGGTAGAGTTGAATATAATAATGTATTAATAATGAAGAAGAAAGGAGGGCCCCTTGTGCGAAGCGTGGTCCTGATCTAACCTTTGAAATCAATTGAGTTACTATGATTTACCTCCTTCACAAACTTGTCAGACCGGGGGTGTGGGGGCTCCTGGATGGAAGATTCCACCTTTTGGAGCAATAACGAAGAAGAAAGAACATAAAACCTCAAAAAAGGGGAAAAGCACCAAAAGATAGATTGATGAAAAGGAAAAGCACACAGGAAGTTTTGGTGACAACGACAATAGAGAATAGACTGCGACAAATGATTTCCCCTTGCCACGTTGGATCTTTTCATTCACGTGGCAAAAGTAGGCCCCATCACGACACCCTACCTTTATTTTTCTTCTATGCTGTATCATGACCGTATACCCATTTCCCTCCATTCTCAAAAGTTATTATCTTAATTTTTTATCTTAATTTATATGATATAATTTGATTATATATGATATTTAAGATCTAAAATAAGTCATAGATATTTGTATGACTCTAAATTATTTCATTAAGAATAAAAGTGAAAGTTTAAAGTTAGATTATTTTTAAATATAAAAATGTATTATTCTTTTTGGAATAGACCAAAATGAAAAAAATGTATCATATAAATTGTGTCCGAGGGAGTATTATAATTTATAGTAACATCTAAATATACAGTTATATGATTACAGAAAAAAACTAAAATTAGGTCAGTCACATTTATTAGAAATTCACAAAGAGTGATTTTATAAGTAAGACGTGATATGCGTTTCATTGTAACACTTACTGATGTACTTCATAGTTGGGCTATGCCTGATCGTTTAAATAAAACCGGTGGCTAAACTTTTTAGAAAACTTAAACTATTTCCATTAGGGAGCATTGAAAAATTATCTAATAGAAGTGGAGACTTGGAGAAACATTAAAGTTATTTTGTGTGATCAATAGGTCATGGATTTGTGCCGTGAAAATAGCTATTAATGCTTGCATTAGAGTAGATTAACTATATCACACACCATGAGATATGACCCTTCTGAAGACGTGCTAACGCTAGATGTTTTGTGCATGAACTTTCTTTAGAGTATGTTATACTTTTATAGGGAAGGTGTAGGAGTATATATTAAGGTGCAGGCACTAATTAGGAGAGTTTTTAGGCGATGAATTGTCGGTAGATCGGCGAGGAGGGAGTGGAAATACGTATGTGAAAGGAACATTCTTATCAGATTGGCAGTTACGAAAGCCGCCAATACATACATACATACAGTTTAGTTTCTCTTTGACAGTTCTCTTTTTTCTTCAATCAAACAAAAGAAGAATTGTCTTTCTTGCAATTACACAAATACCCCCTAGCTACTACCCTATACGTTGGTACTTTACCATTAATCTATGGCTACGTCTACTAGCTAGCCAAATACCGAATGTACAAATTTGAAGCATAGAATGTTGCTACGATGTATAAACATAAGTTATGGATAGCGACAATGCTTTTATTAAAGAGATTCAAAATATAATAGAATCTCACGAAAGGATCACTGTTACTCTCTTAAACAAGCAGAATAGTTCTAACTTTGTATTGTGGTATGCAATAGTGGATTTAGATTAAGGTCAAGTGCCAACCACGTCGCACCTAGAATTAGTAGGCGTTGGATGATGTTTTGGTTGAAACTAAAATAAGAATTTGAAGTTGAAGAAGAAAATTTTTGTAGATAATTTTAATTGGTTGTGTTTGGACATGAACTTTATTTCGTAAGAAATTGTTAACAGTTTTTAAGATTTGTAAGCAAACATTAACATTTTACCTTGAATACACCTTCATGCATAATCCGAAGTTCAATATTTGCGAACACATATTAAAATGAAATTTAATAATTGTAAATATTGAAATAATATTTATGTCAACACAAACTATATATATATATATATAGATAGATAGATAATATGCAAAAGTACCTATATAATCTGAAAGAGTTTTGATATACATCGTTAGTATTGTACATAATTTTTACATCATCAAATTATTTTTAAATATTATAACAGACAACATATCTAATTCGTAAGATTTCAAATCCCACCATCTAAGGAGGCTTACTTTTAGATAGATTTCTTTTGAATGGTTTGATAATGTAATTTTTTTATGGTCACAACTTGTTTGGATGGTTGTTGCCTATCGTATTGAATCGTAGTTACTTGAAATACAATATTTATTTTGATTGTTACTAAAATATTATTGTATCATATCATTAAATTGATCATTATGTAATGACGAAAAATTTCATTTTATGTACAAGGTCAATTTGGCAGGATCACGTTATTACCTTTGTTTATTTTATCATTTTGCATTTAATTATTATTTAATAATCTAATTTTATCCTTTATCCTACTTTTTTTAATAACTCTACATGTACCCTATTTCTCTTTGTTAATATTTTAAGTTTTATTCTTCAGATTGTTGTTGCGTGACATTATGAACCGATGAAAAATGATACAATCTATCGAAATATTGTATTTATCAAAATAATATAGTACAATACAATAGATATATTACGAAACGATATGTAACAACTATCCAAATAAGTTGCGACGGTGCACAAAACTTAAACTCATTCTAAAATTGCTAACTCTAAATCTTGATTTTGTCTAAGAATATATGTATGTCATCTCATATCGCGCAACCTTCGGAGACCTCTTCGTCGACTAAAAGAAACTAGAATTAATTAGCTACTGATTCGTCATTAAATTGTTCGTAGTTAATTGATTTTTTTGATAATTCATCGCAAATCTATCACTAAATAGAATTAGCGATAGATTTTATTGTTTAACTATATTATTTATCCGTCATTGATTCCTATTTTTCTATTAGTGTATTTATGTGCATAGTGAGAAAGATTTAGATAGTGTGTCTGCGAGAGCGAGCGAGAGAGAGAGAGAGGGGGGAGTTTGTTGTTTGAGCTTGAGAAGAAAGATCGATAAAGCTATCATTTGATGTGAAAAAACAAATTTAAAGGTAAAAGTAGCTAAAGGTAGGGGTGGCAGCCACCCTATTTGCCTTTTGGACTTGTTCTCTTTTTGTCTTCTCTTATCATATAAACCCCACATCTAATCTCCTTCTACTTCCTCATCCTTCTTCTCTAACTGTTGAATTCCCAATAATTTAACCCTCTTCTTCTTCTTCTTAATTTGGATCTTCTTCTTCAATATCTTGCTCTATATATTTGCTAAATTAGGAAGAAAAAAAAGAAGAAAAGTTGAAGAGAGAAGTTCCAAATTAGAAGTACATACATATATATGGCACCTGTTTCATTGCCACCTGGTTTTAGGTTTCATCCCACAGATGAAGAACTTGTGGCTTATTATTTGAAAAGAAAGATTAATGCCAAGAAAATTGAACTTGAGATCATTCCTGAAGTTGATCTTTACAAATGTGAGCCATGGGATTTACCAGGTACGTATATATATCTAACTCTTTTAATCATTTCTCCTTCTTCTTTTTTTTCCTCTATAGAGAAACCCAAAAAAAAATCTTGAGTAATTAATCCAGTCCACATAATTAATATGTGAATTCAAGTACTATATGAAAGGAAAAGAAATTACGATGTGCAACATGCACGTTCTAGCTTATGAATTCTAAGTGTAATATTAAGCTTGTACTATTTATAAATTATAATGAAGAGGATGCGGCTATTCAAACTTGAAAGATAAATAAATTAAACTACCATTCATTTTGAAGGTTTTAGAGAAACGAAAAGACTCGATTAATTAGCCAAAAAGATTTATCTCAAATCAAAGTGATGTTCAAGAAAGGTATAACAAAGATATTTACCAGCCATTATTTCCTTAATCATGTGTTCATTAATTAATGTTTTGCAGTCAGGCCATTACTTTAATTTCATAAATGATATAAATGTTCGCGCAAACTGAAGAAAATAAGTTGAAATTCAAGGGACTTTTTTTCCTATCAAAACCTGAGTACGTGAATATGAAAATTAAAACACCTATAATTAGATAATTAAATCATATTTAGTTTAAATCCAAATAGCGTTTTCATACGCGTGCTGATGACTAATATATTCTGATTATGGACTCTTTGCATCACACTTTAACAGTCAAAAATCATTATATATACTCCATCTAATTTAATATTACTCCTATTTCATGTTCCTATATATAAAGCTATAAAGGAAGTAATAATTGGTCCCTACATCTTTTGATCTTCTATTTGAATCTTAAAGACTGTACTTGCTACTTCGATGATGATTTATTGAAGTCAAAAGTTAATGTGGAAAAAGAAAATGACATGATTGCAATTCCTATTTCACGACTTGCAACCCTTCTTTTCTCCTTTATCAAATAAATTATTTTAATCCCAACTTTCTTTTTAGAACAAGGGTGAGTCCTTTTGATGATTACCATGTTCAAGAATCTCTTTCACGTCATTTTCAGTTTTCATTTTGTGTCAAATTTTTCACATACTCAATAATTCTTGATCAATTCCCATGAAGATCTCACTTTTTGGGAGAAATTAGGGTTGGACTGGGTTCATCTGAATTTTCTTTATTAGAAAATTACATTGTATATATAAAATTAAAATTATTTTGTATAATTTCCTTTATTAGAAAATTACATTATATATATATAAGATTAAAATTATTTTATATGTATATATAATAGATGTTGAATTCTTTTTAACTTCTTCATGAGGTTAATTCTTTATATTTTAAATCCGATTAGTGAAAACTCAAACACTAATGTTTTTTCTTTCCTTAAATATAGGGAAGTCTCTATTGCCTGGCAAAGATCTTGAATGGTATTTCTTCAGTCCCCGTGACCGTAAATATCCAAACGGATCGAGGACGAATCGGGCAACGAAAGCTGGATATTGGAAAGCCACGGGAAAGGACAGGAAGGTAAATTCACAGATGAGGCCAGTGGGGATGAAGAAAACATTGGTGTATTATAGAGGGAGAGCACCTCATGGAGCTCGAACTAATTGGGTTATGCATGAATATCGATTAGACGAACGAGAATGTGAAGTTGCCAATGGCTTGCAGGTACACAAATATAGATGGAAAATATTTTTCAAAAAATAAGTTATTTTCTAGTGATGGAAAATATATTTCATTAAAAGGAAAAATGATTTGGCTCAGAGGTTGTTTTCCTTCACAATTATCTAAATGTTTAACTTCACATCATTGCTTTGATCAACACTTAGATATTATTATCGATCTATACTACTAAAACAATTCATACTATTCCGCTTGTTAATGTTATTATAAATCTTCAATAAAAATGAATTACATAAAATATATACTGTCCACCATCCAACCAGGGGCGGATGTAGAGCACATATTACGAGTTCATCTGAACACAATGGTTTGGCTCAAATTCTGTATATACGAATTCACTAAATAAGTACAAATAATATATTCTAAACGGCAAATTTATCAAATAAATTGTGGTAGAATCCCAATTTTGAACCCGTAAGTTCAAATCTTGGATTTATTTCTAAATCCAACCTAACACTGAAAAATTTCTTCCAAAAAATAAGTAATATTTCGAAAAAAAAATTCTAGTCCATTTTATCAAATGCGCTCGCACATATATACAAAGGTTTACATAATTGGAGTTTCTTAACGCAGATCTTTAATTAGTTAATTCTATGTATCCAAGTTAATTTTGCATGCATGGGATTTAATTACAGGATGCTTATGCACTTTGCCGGGTAATGAAGAAGAGTTTGAATAATGGTCCAAAAATAGGGGAGCAATATTATGGTAGAGCAGCAATAAGTGATAGATCCTCAAGCATTGATGTTTATTCTGAGGGGGGAAGATGTGAAAATGATATAGAAAGCTCTCATCATCATGAGTATGGAATTATGCCATCATCATCAGCTACATGCTCATCATCTATGGCTCTTCATGGCTCTCCAATGAATAATGTTTCTGCACCAACTGATGATAAATGGATGCAATATTTGTCAAATGAAGCTTTTACTTTCAACAACACTACTCAGCCCATTATTCCAAATTATGGAACTTTGCCATTTCCCCCATCTAAGGTAATGTGCTATTAATATCATAATTCTACAACAATGTGGCACTATTACAATGAATATCACCAAAATATTAGGACAAGATAAAACTAAAAGAAAATCTACTTTTTGAATTTTTCTGGGGGAGGTTTCCCAGCCTTGTTTATGGTTATAAATAACCTGTATAAACTTCCGGTTTAAAGAGCTTTTAATCTATCAATGTATTTTATTCTATTATAGCAGGTAAACTGTCTTATTTTCCATGTTATTATTAAGCATGCTATTTGTGGAATGTTACTTGGGATAAAATTCTTTTTAAACAGTTAGTGTGTAGCATGTAATTATATGCCTTACTATTTTACATGTTATTAGTTTCCCTATTTAATTTATGAACCATTACTTGGGTGACCTGATATTATATCAGTGTATAGAAGATAAATCTCTTTTGTTTATACTTGTTCAGGTTGATATAGCATTAGAGTGTGCAAGGTTGCAGCATAGGTTCACATTACCTCCATTGGAGATTCAAGATTTCCTTCAAGTTGGCTATGTCATGCCTCAATCAAGTTTTATCCATCAAACCACAAACCAAACCCAATTAACTTCACAAAATCTAATCAATCATCACGATTCATGGGGTGGAAATAATTCAAGTGGTCCTGTTGATGACTTCTCTTTCCTAATTCCTCCCAATAATAACCAAATCCAGCATGACTTGGGGGGTTCATTCAATTTCATGGAACAAGATGAGAATGTAATGAGGTCCATTGATATTGGAGATTTTGATCATGATCATGACCTCAAATCTGATAGATTGGTGGAAAATTTGAGATGGATAGGAATGTCAGACAGGGATCTTGAGAAGGTAAATTTATTAATCTAAGTATTACAACTACTTTCCCATATTTAGACCTTTTTCTAGCACTCATAATTAATTAATCCCTAGAATCCAATGTGCTTATGCATTTACTTCTTTTTTTTGGGTAATAAACTGTAAAATATTATTACCACCAACAACCAAACGTAATACAAACTAAAGAGCACTCGAACCTCCTAACCACCTTCTAGGAAGGGTGCCAGAAAAGAACAAGCCTCAAGATCTAAGTACAAAGTGCATCAATGAATCCTATACATTTCCTAGCCTTTTTTGGGCCTAAAAACAATTGTATCCTCTCCCTCACTATGAATTTAATCTCAGTAACTACAAAACTACTACTTACAGTACTCTTTTTAAAAATCTTCCAATTTTTAGCTTGCCAAGTGAAGTATACCAGCGCCCCATGAACAGCAGCCACCACTTCCTTCTTAAACTTGCACCAAGCCTTCCTCCTGATGCTGTCTAATGCCCTCCTAGGCTCCAACTGAGGTAGAGTCGGCCTCACCCACTGTATTACTTCATCCCACACTGATCTTGTCTGAGCACAATCAACAAATAAATGTGTAGAGCTTTTCATCTCCTCAGAACCACACAACACACAGTCAGCAGTGTCACACATAATTCTCATGCCCACCATTCTATCTTTGGTCAATAACCTCCGTTGTGAAGCTAACTGCTTGGGTTGCATTATCCTGCTCCACATCAGACCATGAGTCTCAAGCACTGGTTGCAATTCAATAAGTGATAAGTAACTCTGGGACACTGAATACTTTCTAGAAGCTGTCAATATATATCTCCCATCCCTGTACCAATGTTGCATACCCAATTTAAGCTTATTCAAGTTCCTTTAATACCAACTACTATCACTAGGTGGAATATGGTCCCAGAAATCCTCAGTATCCTTCATATAGATCCCATGTATCCACAGCAACTCCTTGTTAGTAACCAACAACCAAATTAGCTTACCCACAGAAGCCAAATTCCATTTCCTATTGTTTTTCACATTCAATCCACCATGTTTCTTTGGTGTACATACCCTCTCCAATGCTACTAATGCCACCTTCTTTGCATCTTCAGTACTGCCCCAAATAAAATCTCTACACTGCTTATCAATATCCGTCAAACACACTTTGTGATAGTATAAACACTGCACCCGAAAATTGTGAAGAGAAAACAATATTGAGTTTACCACCTGAAGTCTACCAGCATAGGAAAGGTGCCTTGAGGAAACTGCCCTTATTTTCTCAGTGATCTTCACACTTAACTGATGACAATCTAATTTATTCCACTTCTTTGGAGGCAGGGGCAATCCCAAATACTTCATAAGAAATGTATCTACATTAAACCCAGTGATGTTCAGCAAAGTCAACCTCAACTCATCAGACATACCCGCCATATATATACTTGACTTCTCAGAATTAACACTCAGTCCAGTAGCTGTAGATAAGTGCCTTAATGCCTCTATCACTCTTTGAACTGAGGCTACATTCCCCTTGCAGAAGATCATAAGATCATCTGCAAATGTGAGATGAGTAAGTTTCACCCCTTTGCACATAGGGTGGAACTGAAACTCTGGTAAGGAGCTCATTTGCTTCAGAATTCTACTCAAATAGTCCATCACCAACACAAACAACAATGGGGATATAGGATTCCCTTATCTCAAATCCCTCAAGCCATTACCAACTCCACAAATTTAGGAGGAAAACCATACCCCACTAACATCTCCTGGACAAACTCCCAATGCACCATATCATATGCTTTTCTAAGATCTATCTTCATCAAACACCTAGCTGAAGTCTTCCTATTATAGTGCCTAAGCAACTCATGGCACATCAACACATTGTACACTAAGGATCTCCCTTGGACAAAGGCTGCTTGAGTATCACATGCTAAATAAGGCAAAACTGTTGCTAGTCTAGTACAAAGTAGTTTGAAAATACACTTGTACAAGACATTACAACAAGCTATGGGCCTAAACTGACTTGCACTAGTGGGATTCTTCACCTTAGGAATAAGGGAAATTAGTATAGCATTGAGCTATTTAAGCATCTTCCCATTATCCATGAAGTCCATAACTGCTGTACATACATCTTTCCCTATCACATTCCAGCTAGCTTTAAAGAACCCACTCCCATACCCATCAAGGCCAAGGCTCTTATTCACATTAATACTAAACATGGCCTCTTTGATCTCCTTCTCAGTAAACTTCCTCAATAAGGTGCATTGTTGAGCCAAAGTTAATTGTGTCCCCTGAGTAAAGAACCCTGGATATGCTTTACATCTTGAACCTCCAGCAGTACCAAGCAATTGTTGACAGTACCTAACAAACACCCCAGCAATCTGCTCTTGACCATGTTGGACCTGACTCTGCTCATCCAAAATGTGACACACTGATTGCACTAGTTTCCTCTGTTTAATTATGGAGAAGAAATATTTAGTGCTATCATCCCCTAACTTAATTTAGGTAGCTTTACTTCTTTGAATAAAAAATTGTTCATCCAGTTTAGGAGACTACTGAAATTGCACTCTCAGGCTTTTTTCTTCCTGTTGTAAGCTAATATCCCCTGGATTAGTCTGTAGGGCCTACTGACACTCCTTTAGAGCACTTCTATCCTCATTTGCTTTGTTTACAATATTATTGTAATTCAACCTGTGCAGCTTCCTTAATTCCTTCTTCAACAACTTCATCTTTCTGACCACCCTAAATATAGTATACCCCTCAACTTGTGTATTCCACCCAGCCTCAACAATGATATTGAACTCTGGATGTTGGCACCAGACATTACAAAGCTGAAATGCCTTTCTTTTCCTAGTCTCCTCATGCACCTTTTGGACCACAATTGGACAGTGATCACTTACACCTTCTGGTAGAATATCAGCTTACACTCAGGCATACCATCTATTCATTCCCCATTAATAAAGTCCCAATCAATTTTTGAAAAAATTCTTTCATCCTGCCTGTCATTCCAAGTGTACTTACACCCATTATTAGGCAATTCGACTAGTCCATAGACATCAAGACATTCCTAAAAATCCACAACTTCTGCATAAGTGACCTGATTATCACCATTTTGTCTTCACAAGTCAACACAGTATTAAAGTCACCCAACACTATCCATGGGCTTGCCCCCATATTCAACTGAGCCAAATAACTCTCTCCTATCCTTCTTGAGGTTGTAAGCGTACACAAATGTAGCATGAAATTGGACTTGCAATGCTATACAAGTAATAGAACAGGTCAGAGCTTGGGCACATTCACTCACTATCACAACATTAAACCAATCCTGTCTCCAAACTAGTAACAACCTCCCATTATAATGATATTGATGATTGTTCACAAACTTCTAGCCCCCAAACATCTTTCCTACAATAACTCCCACTTTATTCACTTTTATTCTTGTTTCAATAAAACACATTATTCCCAATTCCAACTTATTGCAGAGGAGTACAACCTCCTTCTGCTTACTGAAGCCATTAAGGCCCCTCACATTCCAGCTCATAAGTTTAACCATTCTCAGGAGGAGATTGCTGACGTCCCCTCCCAATTTTAGCAGTTTCCTTGCTAGTACCCTCATTTCCAAGTGATTGGAAAGTGTTTGCAACAGGCATACTTTCATTCCCCCTACTATCACCACTAGTATTATTATGATAATGAGCACTTCTATATCTTCCCCTATTTGTATGACCCTGCCATCCATTGTAGTTCTGCTTCCTCCAACCACCCCCATTACCTGCTTGATCATTTTGTTGCTGCTTATCTTCCACCTCAACATTTTGCCCAGAAACAACAGGCATCTCAGACACCTTATCCTTCCCCTTATCCTGAACAACAGGTTGAAGTTGAGGCTCAACCTGAGTAGGATCATTATCAGGCACTTCATTCTTATTTCTCCTACATACCTCCTCACTATGACCATATTTTGGGCAAACCTTACACAAGGATGGTTTCCAATCATATGTCACATTTTGCTCAATAATATTACCCCTCTCATTTTTTAATAAGATCACATCAGGTAGAGGAGTGCCAATCTTCACTTCTACAAGTAATCTAGCAAATTTTAACCCCAACTTCTTTAGAGTGTTCTTGTCTACCATGAGTGGCTTACCCACTAGACTTCCCAATTTGCTTGACCCCTTAGCACTCTAATACTTAAAATCTAGCCCTAACAATCACACCCAAATAGGCATAGAGTACAGCTCCTCCCTAGTGAACTCCATCCCAACATTCCATGCCTTGACAATCAAGGGTTTATTATCAAAATGATAGATACCCCCTTGAATGACTTCATTCTTACCTTCAGCAGCATCAAACCTAACCATTACTATTCCAATTTGCATCATAACCACTTTATTTATCTCATGCTTCCCCCACAATCTCTGTATAAATTCATTCAACACAGAGAATGGGTGATGAACCCCAAGCACATAGCATGCTTCCAGTATTCTACCTCAGACTCAATGTTTTCATATTCAGGACTCACATACTCCAGCTTAAAACCAGCATTACTCACCTTTGAACTATCGAAATTATCCCATACAGAAGCCATGGATTCAGTATTCTTACCATTACTATTATCAACTTCATTCGCCCATGACTGCCTATCCACAATCACTGGTGATTTTGTTGCCATAAGCCATTCCCCAATTGCTTTTCACTGGGCTTGATTGCCCAACTGATATACCATCGTTGTTAACTTTATCATCCTTACTTGTAATTACATTCACCATCGTCTTTGTTACTGGTCCTACTTGCACAATTTCATCAATAGTTCGAGTTCTCAAATTTGTAGTGGCCGGCCATTGGAGAAATTCCATCACCGTTCTTATTTTGCTTTGTTCCTGGTACAGTACCCTTCCGGTGGCTTGTCTCCGGCGGAGATGTGGATTTCCTCTTCCCCATGGATTGGTGCATGTTAGACTAACGTGCGCCGATAGAAATCTCAGAATTGAATTTTTATGCATTTACTTTTCCTTTCTACTTTGACAGACATTTCTTGAGGATTACAAGACTGTTCAGAGAGAAGAGAATGGGCTTCAAGGTATTATATAATTTTTAGTTTTAAATCAAGAAAATTTGCACCTTAATTTCTATATTTCATTTAAATGACATATTCTTATATATAGCTATAGAAATTTCATCAGAGATAGAGCTAGAATTTAAACTTAACAAGTTTGGCCTTAAAGTTTTACTACTTAATCCAATTCATCTTTAATATTATAGGTTCAAAATTTAATGTGTTAAAATTTAAGTACTTCTTCGCGCACACAATACATATATATAATATACCTAATGCTTACGTGCTGAAAATATTGGGTTTGATTGAACCCGTAGTGCCTCTGAATATATCATGGTAGGTTTAAAACCATCACAAATTTTGGGTACATTTTGTATGTAAAATGGTCTATCTTTATTTTTCGAATTTTATGACTAGCCAAATATGGTCATATAATATGAAATTGTCCAAAATGTACCTTTTCTTATGTAGTGTTAATTTTCTTCGTTGATCCATTTAAACGGCAGGTGAAAACAGTGGTCACAACAGCAGCTTCAATAATGGATTCAATGAAACAGAGGCAAACTTCTCAATAGGATTTGACAACTTGTTGGATGATGCAGACACTGATGGCCTTTCAAATTCCTCAAGCTTTGAAGTGCATGGAAAAATTGAAGTGAATCATGGTTTTTTTATAGCTACCAGGCAAGCAGCCAAGACATTTTATCAACAAGTGACACCTTCTAGGACACTTAAAATTCATAGAAACCTAGTTACAGTCCATAATTTCCCTATATATAATATAGGAAAGTCAGATTCAAGAAGTTCTATTTCCAAAGATAAAACATTTCTTGATAATTTTGTCACAAGACCATGGACAACAACTATGAGAACTTTGGTGGGTGTGATTGCAACTTTGCAAACGTTGTGGATCTATATTGGTGAATGCTTGGAGTTGGAGGAAAAAGGTTTCAAATTGGAAGACAAAAAGGGTGTCTATGAAGAATATTGCTTAATAGAGAGGGTGGAGAAGAAGAAAGCTCAAGATTTTAAATGGGATATTTATAAGCAAAATAAATTCCCAATTGGTGACAAAGAAGAAGGGAAATATTGTTGCAATGTAGGTGTAGAAAAGAAATGGCCTAATTATCTCACTTGTAGTAGCTCTTTCTAGCATTTGGTTGCACCATATAATTGTCCCTTCATTTTGACATTTTTATTGTCTTTCACATCTGAATATTTTGTTGTATTGCTTCTAACCATAACTGTTGTTAGGGAAGGCCTAATTTAAGAGCCCCCTTGAATTTGATACTACCAAAAATCAACATGTACTTTTTTTAATTTCTATATCAATTATACTTTTAACAGTGATCAGTTTTTGTTTTGTGATTATTGCAAGTGTTTATCTTAATTTTGAGCTGCTCAAGTGTCCATCTACTACCTACATTCCCTATATTTATCGTCAACTAAAGATTTTGGACATATGAAATTATTGATTGTCTTCCTTCATTTGGTCCTGCTATTATTTCACGAGTTTCAGTTCTACATATTGACAGTTATTATGTCGCATAAAAAATAACTATAGATACTTGCTCATTTCAATTGAAATATAACTAGTAATTTGAAAAATAAAATAGATAATATGCTATTATATAGGTTAAATTGCAATAATAATGTAAAATGTCTTTACAATATTTTGCCATTATTAAAGCTAAATTTAACTAATGAAATCATTAAATTATTCAGTATTGTTAGGTAAATTGACGGCCTTTTAAGAAAATCTACAGCAAAAGAAAATAATAGTACATTAGAACAACAATTATGATGACGATGTTTTTTTTATTACTTCTTGGTGAAGACGAGTGGTCATGGTATAGTTGAAATTTTTTCATTTGAATTAGAGATTTCGAGTTCAAATTTTAAAATGGATAACCTTTCAATAAATAAGGAGCCAAGTCTTTTATTCCTTTAGTGAAGGTGCAAACTCGAATTAGCTAGTCCGATCATTAGTTTTTTTACCATTCTAAATGATTAACCTTTCAAAAAAAAAAGAAAAGGAAGAGATGTTGTGCTATTCATTGAAGACCTTAGAATTTTGCAGGTTGAGAGTTGAATGTTCACGCGTAAAACTGTTGAGCCTGTGAAAATGTAGCAAAGATAAGACTTAAGGTAGCAATAGCATCAAATTCCAACCAACATGCTCATGTGTTTTTGCTTTGGTTTGGTTTCTTTTTGTCCTCACTTATTTCTTACCTAAAAGTAGGGGTGGCCAGTGGGCCGGGCTCGGGTCTGGCGGGCCGGGTCTGGCGGGTCGGGGTCGGGGCGGGACGAGCCAGGGGGTCGGGGTCGGGTCTAGCGGGGTCGGGTCTGGCGGGACCTGCTCCAGTCCCGTCCCGATCCCGATCCCGTCGGTATCGGGGCGGGGCGGGGTCGGGTTGGGCTCGGGCTCGGGGCGGGGTACGGTCGGGTTTTCCTTTTTTTTTTTTTTAAATAACATATGTATAAAAAAAACTCAATAAACAAAACAAGATAGTGTAATAAAAACATCCCAATGCTGTTTTTGTGCCTCTTATATTATTTAATAGACATATGATTTTTTTGTAATACAAATACAATTGTCTAAAATCTAAATTGCAACTTTGTGGTGTTGTCCAAAAGTTGCAAATTACATAATAAAATTGCAATTAAAAAAATTACATTCTCAAAAAAACATGTTCTAATTGCTTGATGATTTCATGTGGTTCTTCGGTTGGAATTGGTATTTGTTGGTCAAATTGATCCACGTCGCTTCCACTACCTTCGGTTAAGATTTCGTTGTAGTTTTCATCATTTTCTTCGTTGATCTCCGGTTGACCGCACCTTCTCCGTTCCGCTCGTATCCAATCTCTGAATAATACCGCAATTTCCAAGCCGTCTCCGGCCAATGAGTGTCCGTGGTCTCCTATTTGATATCTGCACTGCAGAAAAAGCGCTTTCGACGCAGTTGATGACGCTTGAATGTTCAAAACATCTCGAGCCATCAATGAAAGTGTCGGAAAGGTCTTCTCATTCCCCTCCAAATATTTCAAATAAGTCTTCTTGTCCATCTTCATTGATAACTTCTTGATACGGTACAGAACCCCGCAAAACAAAAATATCCAACTCGCTAATTTGGTTAGTATTAGAGGGCACATTCTATTTCTGAGGCTTTCAATACTAGCCGCAGAAACAGCATGTCTTTTGTGAGGTTGTGTTGAAGATGAAGAAGATGGTATGGAAGCCGGTAAGTTACTAGCATTTTCTTGTTGATAAAATCTATATATATTTTTGCATTGGTGTTCTACGCTAGACACCGCTTCTTCTTTAGTTTGTTCAATAGGTGGTGGGTGATTTAGATTTTTGGGACTTGGAGGTGATAGTACTTCTATACAATCGTAAATAGTTTCAATTAGTGATTTAGTACCGTCTATTTTAATAGTAGGATTTAATACAGAACCAATAATATAAATAGAGGGAATAGGAATAAAATATTTTTTAATTTTGACAAACATTTTTTTAATAACTGCCTTATAAGCTGATTTTTTCATATATTCACTAAGTAATAAAAATATTAGAGTTATATAAAATAACATAGTTGAAATAGTAGGATAATATATACCGGAAAATTCTTTTGTTGCTTGAAAAAATTTCTCTAAAAATACAATAAGTTCGGAAATTTTTACCCAATCACTATCTAAAATCATATAAGCTGGCTTTTTATTATGAGAGTTAAAAAATAAAGTTATAGGTAATTTATAGTCATTAAAAATAAGTAGTTGCTCGTATAAAGAATTCCACCTAGTGGATACTTCTTGTGGAATTCTTCTATAAGGTAGTCCACAATCGTGACAAGTTTTTTTATATTCTTTTCTACGTTGTACTTTATTACTTTTAAAAATAAAGTTTATAGCAAATTGTATTTTACTAAGAATGTCTTCAAAAAGTGATAGACCATCATTTACAATTAAGTTATATATATGTCACGCACATTTTATATGAAAATGGTCTGGAAAAGATGGAGTTAAACTATTTTTTAACATTGTAATTGCGTAATTGTTATTAGAAGCGTTATCTAATGTAATAGTCATAATTTTATCGGTAATTCCGTAATAATCGCACACTTGATAAATATTTTCTGCAATAAAAGTACCAGTGTGCCTATCATCTATATATCTATACGCTAAAATACGTTTTTGCATAGACCATTTATAATCTAGCCAATGACAAGTTACAGTTAAATAATCATGGCCGTTAGTACTACGACCTATATCAGACGTGATAGATACTTTGCCATTAAAATGATATAATGAAAAACGTAATTATTGTTGATATTCATGCGCGAATTTAAATACATCTCTCTTAACAGTTGATCTAGGAAAACCGTTAAAAGCAGGATTATATATATCTCTAATGTAATGAATAAAATCGGGAGATGAAGGAAATGAAAAAGGCAAACCTTCCACAGCAACTAATTTTGATATTGCTTCCCTATCTCTATGTTTATTGTATTTAGAGCCTACAATTCCCCCCGTCATAGGGTTAATTTGACCCTGTACTTGGTCCGGGACAATATCAATATGTGAACCTTGTGCCGATGGAGCGGGCGTTTGCGCACCCGGTTTTGAAGCCTGGTATTGGGCATACCTAGCTGGATGAGCACTTACTACGTGTCTAATTAAACCCCCCGTCCCACCGTGACCTTTTCCAGTTTTAAATTTTAAAACATTTTTACAAATTTTACATATGACTACTTGATTCTCTACGTCCCTATCAAAAAATGTCCATGCATCTGATTTTAATGGTCGTTTTGCTGGACCTCATCTCATACTAGGGGGAATAGGAGGTATTTCAGTTGAAGGTGCACTATTGGGTGTGTTGTTATCAACATTAGTGGGTATATCATCTAGATCATCGTCTAAATTAAAGTCTTCTTGAGTTCCAGAAAATAGCTCCTGGTCTAAATCTAATGGTATTGTAGGAAAATGTTGAGTATCAACAAAATCATCCTGTGTAGGAATAAGATGACTAGAAGAAGTACCCTTGCCCTAGTTACCCCTACTAGAAGAAGCACTCTTACCCTTACCCTTAAACATATCTTTTAATCCTTCCATTTTAATTATGATAATAAATAATTAAAGACAATAAAATTAAGTGCGCTAAATAAAAATATAAAATAAACAGACAATAATAATTTAATGAAGGAACGAATGTACCAAACGCCGACGTAATGTCAACGTGTAATCGAGAGGTTGAAAATTGAAACTTTGCTCGATGGAAGATCCTCAAGCTAGTTGCCAACTTCACTCCCAATTCCCAAATGAATTAATAAAATTGAATATTTAGCAAACAATGTAGAGAGAGATATTGAGAAATTAGAGAGATTGTAGGAAGATTTGTGAGAAAGATGAAGAGAAAATGAGTTATTTATAGTTGAAAAATTGGGTTAAAGTGTAAATTTAATAACTTATGGGTTAAAAATAAATATTAAGGGGTAGGGGGGGTTGGGGGAGGGGGGGCCTAAAATGGTCGTTGGCCAACGGCCATAATCTAAAATGGTCGTTGGTGCAACGGTCATTTTTGCAAAGGGGGGAAAAGGGCGAGCTCGGGTCAGGCGGGCCTGGGGCGGGCTCGGGTCTGGCGGGACGAGACATCGTCCCGTCCCGAGTTCGAGTCCCGCTCCCGTTATTTATTTATTTATTTTTTTAAGCGGGGTCGGGGCGGGACCGGGGCGGGCTCGGGACGGGGTCGGGTCGGGGTCGGGCCGTCCCGGCCCACTGGCCAGCCCTACCTAAAAGTGTCTGTCCAAGATTGTACTTGTACATTCAATTCTTTATGCTTTTGTCTGTCTCTTTAAATTTCTCTTGTTTATACGGAGTAATTCCTTTTTCACTATCATGCACTATATACTTCCATTGATTGCTGTTTGTTCTCCCAATTAAGTCTAAATATTTACAAGAAGCACCAACTTTTTGTTGTGGCTTTAATTTGGGTTTCTAAGATCTTTAAACGCAGAATATATATCTCTATTTATATTTACTTTTCACCGCGAGTTTTCTTGATTGTATGGATTTCAAATTACATCATATAGATATAATTGTTGGGATATGTAAAGCAGTACGGAAAGTAAATAAATATTACAAGTGTTCGAAAGGATAGACAAATAGGCCAAAGTTCAGAACTGCCGCAAGCTGGTTGAGTCTTGAATCTTGATAACCTGAAATCAAGAAACACTAAATCTAGATTGTTACAACTGTGTGCTGAGTCGAGTGATGACACTCTGTCCTTAAGACAAGATTGCCTCATATATATGCTTTTACGTTAAACGGGCAATAGTCTCCCAAGATAAAACAACACTTTAATCAACGCTACAAAGCAAATAGGTTGACCCTGACGAAGAAAATAAATACGAATCGACTTGCTAAAGAAATGGAAAAGGAAGGAAGAGTTTTCTGTTTTCGTCCCAACATTACTGCTCACGTTTTGGACTGTGTTTTACTCTTCTGTTTTGTCTCTGTGTATATAGTATGTCTCTGTTTCTGCTGTGTATATTTTATGTTTTTCGTGTTCCACAATAGAGCCAAAAGGCATCAATATATAACATGAGGGAGGGACTCCTCAACTGCCAAAACATAGTTGTTAATGGCCATTAAGGAGGGCTGTTAATGCCAGGTTTATGGCCATTAGTGAGGCTGTTTATGGTCATTGAAGGAGGGCTGATTATGGAGGAGTTAATCAACCAAGTAATGGCTGGTTAATGCACACTAATGTCCCCAAAAATCAACTCCAACGGTAGGTAGAAACTTTCTCCTTCTGTCGTTCCCAAATTCAACTTTTCAGAAACTCTAGGGACCAAACTGTAAATATTAAGCAATTTGGAGGTCCAAATAGATAATATCATAAAGTCCCAAGTCCCAAGACCGGACGGACCGGAAGGGCGGGCGGCGCGCGTGTGGGCTTAGCCTTGAACCCAAGCATATATAGGTCCTTCCTCCTTTAAACACATGGGATACTCCTTGGGGTCCCAAACCCTTAGCCAATTTAGAGACTTATAAAGAGAGCAATTCTTCCTTTTCCCACCGATGTGGTAGATTTGTCCCACCATATTTCCATGCCTCAAACACCTTACTTCGTGGACCAATATATCTTTCATTTCTCAACGAAATTTGACGATTCTCGACCCTACAGTCATCTACTCACTTAGTAGATTATGCACGTGAGAAGAGACAAAGCCTTCAACATGCGGAACCCTAGTGTTTAATTCAATAAATATGGGTGGACGCACCTCCCCACCAAAGGCAAATTTCCAACAATCCCCTCTATGAAAGAGAGATTTTGGCGCACACACATGGTGCCTACTTTCAGCAATCTTTCAGCGAAAAGATATTGCATCAGGAGAGGTAGCTTCCGCTTTGAACCTTCCCTAGTTGAATACCACCGGACTTACTTACTACGCGGTGAACGTGATGTCTTGAACAGTCAGTGTTTAGTGTAAGCCAAGACAATGATACCAACACAATAACTCTCCTTATTAGTTTTCTTCTTATGGTTTTGTCCGTTGTGACCATGGACACACTTGGATTCTTAAGTTCGTTCATTTGAGGCGGCATGTACTCGCACTTAAATAGGTGATCTCCTACAAGGTATCCTGCTATACCCCACTTCACAAGGGTTAGGAATCATTAAAAGTTTCCCCAACCTTAACCTCAACCGTGTGAGGATCGTTTAAAGGTTTGGAAGCTTAACCTTTACCCACCATGCAGGTAGCACTTTAATGTCTATCGCGGGAAAATTTTTGGATTCATGTTTCCCTACAGAAATCATCATCCGAGGTGCTCTTGCTTCCACCGAAGCGCTCAACTGAACCTTTTCACAGCTTAGTTTTCCCATTGAACCAAATTCTTGGGATCTCCAATCAATATGGTTGGGTTACCACCGCAAAGGTTCATATTATTTGGGTTTTACGCCCATTCCCCTAGACAGGCAGAACACTTGATCTCCGGGTAGTCCCTTAGTTAAAAGGGTCTGTTATATCCTTTGATTAGTAATCAAGGAAGTGACGCCCATGAGGATCAACTGCCATACGGTCTTATGTCTCCGACAGATCCTGATAGATATGTCCAGACGCCGTCATCCGTGTCCTTTCTAAAGCCGACCGGCTAGCCACAATGTATAACTGCTAAAGGCATGGGTTTCTCCCAACAAGGGACGTCCTCTAAGAAGTCATGGAGTTACTCAACTTCTTTCATGCTTTGTATAAAGCGATAAACTCCGATTTCATCATGAATCGGCCAATACAAGTTTGCTTAGAGGATTTTCCAAGACCCACCATACACATTTACTTGTGGCTATGTTGTTCTTCATATCTGATGTCCAGTTTGCATCTCTGTGTCCTCCCAGAACCACTGGACATCCAGAATACTATAATCCATAGATAAGCGAATATTTCAGATATCGTCATATCCTACTTAACGCCTTCTACCAATCATTTATTAAAATCATCAGTGAACCTTAGTTCAACTGATCTGCTTTGTAGGCCGATACCAGGTTGGTTGTAGTGTGTAACATACATTGAACTACATGTGACCTGCGCATATCGCTCCTTGTATGTGAGTGCACCACGATTTCAATCAGTTATATGATTCATATCCATTGGTGGCTTCAACGAGACTGTCAACTATCGACTAGTCCGTTAGATGTCTTAGAAATCCAATTCCTAAGATGTCATTTGTGATACCCATATCTTTCATATTGAGACTTTGTTTCAATATGACTTCCATTCTCAGTCTGTTGGTTTTCCAACTGTTGGCTTTCTAACTTCAGAGTCAATGTTTCTGTGGTCAGATTTATTGTTTCTGTTTTATCTGAAACTTCCAGGACCAAAATGTAAACATTTCAGGGACCAAAATAAAAGTTCAGGAAGAAGCCCAACAGTCCAGCAAATCAATTCTGATTCTCTCTTTCCAACTCTCCGGTTAGGAAGGTTGTTTCAACATCCATGCCACGCAAGACTGCTATGGCCCTGGATGTTAAGCTACTCACATGGGAGCATATTTTACAACCCAAAGGTTCTTTTTCCATAGGAAAATCAACAATTACACAAGTATGGTTCTATATGATGGAATCTATTTCTCTCTTTAGCTTCTTTCCAAAGCAGCGTTTTTGGAGATGACAATTGTTTGTTAATTGTTCATGGTTCGTTCTCAACCATACAAGCTAGAAGGCCTGGAATAAGTCTTTGTCCCCTCTTTGCTCCGTCTCGGTTCAACATCTAGAATCCCTGAGTTCTGTAGATCTGGAATATTAAGTTCCGGATAGACAACAACTTCCGAGTCCTGTAGATACGAAACGTCTAGTTCTGGACAGTCAGGCCCTCGCGGGTTCTTGTTAACCTTGAGCAATTACTATTTTTTCTTTTTTCAAGGAAAGTTATCTTCAAAGAATTCAGCATTCTTTGACGCCAAGAGGCGATAAGCACTACTGTTATTTACATATCCAGTGGATATGCAATCTACAGTCTTATGTCCAACTTGACCTGTTTCGGTAGTCCAACTTCTACCAAGCCACCCCACATCACAACATTTGTATGTGAGATCTTTTTCATGTCTCACACGGAGGGTTATCCTTATCCTTATGCGTAGTTCTGTTGAGAATCACATTAGCGGTAAGGATCGTCTTGCCCCACATAATTTGGGCGTACGACTTTGCGCTTGGCTAACACCGTTAGACTGAGGTGAGAAGCAGTCGTTTTAATGAACGATGCTTCACATTCTCCCCCTCTATCACTACGAATTCCTCAATCCGTAGGCTTAGTTGATTTTCAACTTCTGCTTTGTAGCGCTTATCCGCTTCAACAACTTCATCTTTGCTTTTCAACAAACAAAGGATACTATACGTTGTACCATCATCAATGAAGGTCACAAAGTACTTATCTCCCCCCCCTCTATTTTGTATACACTTCAAATCTAGAGGAGCGGTGCTTCTTTCGCTATTCCTTTTACGGAATTTGGAAAGGTGATTTTGCCTCTTCGCCTACCTCACATTTATTCTGAGGGTTTATGTGGACAGAAGGCAACAATCTCAACTTCGTTAGCTTTTAAATGACTTGCTATTTAACGTGTCTTAATCTATGATGGCATAGATGCACGGATTACAAATATATCATTCATTTGGCTACAAACATACTGTACCATTATTAGTTATTACAGACCTGTTGGACTAGTCTCAAACCAGCTTGACCAACATCGTCCCTTTAACCAAGTTTTGGGACATGTATCACCTCCTTTTGGAGTGATCCCATCCCCTGAAGTCCTATTGAGGACAACCTCTCCAACCCCTTCTACTTTAGAGGTGGCGTTGCTTCACATGAACAACCTCTTGCCCGTGGTTAGGGCGTAACCGGATCATATGTGATCTGGATACTCTAGCCCACTCCAGTTGATTTGGCAGACTGAGTGTCCAATTTCTTTTTTGCCTTTCTTTAGGCCTTCAGATCATTTAAGACCTGGATACTCTGGCCCACCTCACTAGGTGTCCATTACTTTTTCTATGAAATGAATTATGGCCCCACTCTAGTCGCCCGGAGGCTTTGTATGACTAAGTGTCCAATATCATCTTATCAAAAGAATCCCTCTCCAGTCGCCCGGAGGCTTTGTATGACTGAGTGTCCAATATCATCCTCTGAAGGATCTTCTGCCAAATAGTGTGACAGGCTCAACGTCTTTAGCTTTTAGTCTTCTTCCCTTATGATTGGTGCCCAGACAATTCTTGGCGATTACTTAAGAGTGGTAACAGTTTTCGCACAGTCAGTGGATCTTTCTTCCTCATATGTGCGAACATACTTTACACACTTTTAATAATTACACTTAAAAGAACGGATCTTTTTAAGTCATTTACAAAATCCAATATTTAAACGGGAAGGAAGAAGAGATTAAACTTCTGATTTTAAAGCGTAAGGAATATAAGTAATTTTTGAAAACATTTTCATATTCCTCCTTACTTTAAGCCATTTTTAATCAGAAATCATTTAATCTTATTTTTGACAAGGAAGGAAAAATTACTTGTCCCAATTTCGGATTCTGGCCCACTTCAGTCACTTCATCGGACTGAGTGTCCATTTCCTCCTTACCATAATTCGGATCCTTTGTCTGGGACAGATATAGGTCTTCTGCTACAAGATAGAACCACATCTTCAGCCTTCTCCTCTTGTCCCAGTTCACATCCTCAGCCTCTCATGGGCGCTTGTTCCTACCACTCCCAGGAGCGGCGACACCATGAACACGTTGACCTTCAACATCATAATCACAACTCTCTTCTACCAGAAAACCACAGCCATATCCAGATTTGGTCTCACGACTTTCGATCGACATCTTTCGAACACTAATACAAATCTTATCTTAAACTGTTGGGATATGTAAAGCAGTTCGGGAAGTAAATAAATATTACAACTGCCGCAAGCTGGTTGAGTCTTGAATCTTGATAACCTGAAATCAAGAAACACTAAATCTGGATTGTTACAACTGTGTCTGAGTCGAGTGATGGCACTCTGTCCTTAAGACAAGATTGCCCCGTATATATGCTTTTACGTTAAACGTGCAATAGTCTCCCAAGATAAAACAACACTTTAATCAACGCTACAAAGCAAATAGGTTGACCATGACGAAGAAAACAAATATGAATCGATTTGCTGAAGAAATGGAAAAGGAAGGAAGAGTTTTCTGTTTTCGTCCCAACGTTACTGCTCACGTTTTGGACTGTGTTTTACTCTTCTGTTTTGTCTTTGTATATATATAGTGTGTCTCTGTTTCTGCTGTGTATATTTTATGTTTTCCGTGTTCCACAATTGAGCCAAAAGGCATCAATATATAGCATGAGGGAGGGACTCCTCAACTGCCAAAACATGGCAGGTTTATGGTCATTGAAGGATGGTTGATTATGGAGGAGTTAATCAGCCAAGTAATGGCTGGTTAATGCACACTAACGTCCCCAAAAATCAACTCCAACGGTAGGCAGAAACTTTCTGCCTACCGTCGTTCCCAAATTCAACTTTCCAGAAACTCTAGGGACCAAACTGTAAATATTAAGCAATTTGGGGGTCCAAATAGATAATATCAGAAAAGTCCCAAGACCGGACGGGCGGGCGGCGCGCGTGTGGGCTTAGCCTTGAACCCAAGCATATCTAGGTCCTCCCTCCTTTAAACACATGGGATACCCCTGGGGTCCCAAACCCTTAGCCAATTTAGAGACTTATAAAGAGAACAATTCTTCATTTTCCCACCGATGTGTTAGATTTGTCCCACACCATATTTTCATGCCTCAAACACCTTAATTCGTGGACCAATATCTCTTTCATTTCTCAACGAAATTTGACGATTCTTGGCCCTACGATCATCTACTCACTTAGTAGATTATGCACGTGAGAAGAGACAAAGCCTTCAACATGCGGAACCCTAATGTTTAATTCATTAAATATGGGTGGACGCACCTCCCACCAAAGACAAATTTCCAACAATAATAAATTTCAGAATCGAGAACTTCTAATTTTTTAATCTATCACTTTCCAAATAGTTGATTAGTATACTTTGATTCCTTAGATAAGATAAATAAATACTTATAAACTAACATCTTTTGTTTGACATATCATACTCCTTTCTCAGAAAATAATCCTTCTCAAAATTTCTGATCATAGATATTGGGAGAATGCAAATATATGTAAGACATAATGATGGGTAGGTTAAGATTGAATGATAAAGTCAGAAATTGTAGGAAAGTAAAGGTACATAAATATGTTTAAAAGACTAACGGAGGAAGGAGGTGGTATGATGGTAATGGACAGCACATGGGGGATGCTAAAATAGTAAAAAGAAAATTGAGCACTTAGAACAAACAGAAAACAGATGGAAACAAGATGACAAAAATAAGTAAATATTCAGTACTCACGGGTCACAGAAATTGTAAATAACCAGTAAAAAGAACTAAAAAGGAACAGACCTTTTCTCACATGCCAACACTACTGGACGCAAATAATTCATATCCCAAATTCAACTGTTTCTGTGAAGTATGTCCCCACCTCCACTACCCACTTTAATATTTGAGTTTTTCAACACTATTAGTTATAGTGAGCTTGCCCCCAGCGCACAGGCGAGTTGTTAATTGGCAAGGTGATTGGGGTACAACCACTCCGACGTCGTGGGTTTGAATCCGTGTGGTGACAGTCTTTGCTGAAATATTGCAAGGACTATTGCTGGGTTCGTGTCCCGTTGGTACTCTTCCTTGCAGGGCTGTCACTCACGCATATCCCTCGATTTACATCTCACCTGGCCAAGGTGCCTCTGATACTTGGGGGCTTTCGCCTTCTGTACTTTCCCCTCCACAAAGTTATAGTGAGCTTGATATGATAATCTGCTATAACCGATTAAATTGCACTAATAATCTGGAAAAAAGAATCTATATATACCCTAAGATTCTTAGCATTTCTTTCACCCCTTCACAATCCCTTGGCCTATAGGTTGATGCAGCTGAAGGGTGCTGAAATTTGAATTAATTTTCTCATTGTATGTACCATATGATGTATTTACATTCACATATTACTTCTACTACTAGTTTGTGTGTGCAAATTTTGTTGGTTTTGTTGTGGTGCATCCAGAGTTTGGAGTATGCAAGTGCAGCAACACCAACAGTGAAAGTTGGGAATTTATCAAAAGTGGAAGATGCTGCGTATTTTCGGATATACTATGGACAGACCTTTAAGGTTATTAAGAACACCCTTGATGGCAAGAGTTATCTTCTCATCCAGGTAGGTACTCTTAATTACTAGTAATTAATTAAGTACTAACTTGCTTAAGCCATGAAAATGGCACAATCGTCTCTGCTATTCTTATCAGAAGACAATGACAGTTTGATTGATCAAGAGTCAATGTTGATCGTTCCCTTAATAAAAGAGATTATGTAACTGTATTTGTTAGTCCATTGCTAGAACAGGCTCTAGTTCTGATTAAGAAATGGCATGAAAAAATTATTTATTTACACAATTTAAAGATTTTTTATACTGCAAGTATTTTTTAACTTATCATAGTAGGTTTCTTACCATTTTATCAGGTCATAACCAATTAATGTTTTTCATCGAGATTACCAAAAATGACCTAATAAGTAACCTGACGGTCAATACATAGAACTTAAACATAGAAAAAAGGCAGTCATGCATGTTTAACAGCTAAACTAGAAAAGGAGCTGCCTGCTCAAGTGGAAGATGTTGAATGTATAACAAAAATGAAGTGATTTCAAGGCTAGGATTACTCGAAAAGAAGATGATAAGGGTTGCTGGACCACAGATATTGGACCTTGGAGGTAGTAGGGTCAAGAATATTTAAAAAAGAGTTAATACTTCTTTTTCATTTGATCATCTGTAATTAGCAATTCAAGAACTCACAAGTTCTTTTTGGTTGCTGAATTCCATGGCACAAGTTCCTCTGTGAGCTTTGTTTTGAGCTCCGGAAGAGCTTTTTTCTTTAATGACGTTTTCTTGACTAAGTCCTCATGGGGTTAGGTCACAATCTGGAAAAAAATAAAAGTGTCACTACCTACTACATTATTTCATTGATCAATACAAACCAAGATGTTAGTTGATAAATTGCTAATGCCATTGTTGAAGAGGAGGTGTAAGGATGCGCCAGTTAGGAGGTGTGAGAGATGAAAGTATGTATGTATGTCCTAGAGACAATCTATATTAGGGACAAAATGTACTTGAACACATTCGTATTATTAATGAGATTAATATTTATGGCATTTGCAATTATTGAATTATTGTTTGATTGTTTGAAATTATTCATATATGTGCATCCCTTGAGCTTACGTTGTCATTAATAGAGTGAGATATTAATGATAGAACGTACTCTCAAAATAGCCTCAACTAATGATCATCGAGAATGGGATATCGATGATATGCTATAAGTCGACATGTGGTCTGCATCACATTCTTGGAGAATATAGTATGTCTCACAACTACGAGTAATGGTTACTCGTGATGGACACATGGATACTTTGGAGAAGTATTGGTATACCCTGCCGATAAACTATTTGTTATACATGTCTATAGTGTTATCGGCGTGTGGAATATAAAGGTCCTTTGACTTGAGGTCAATACACACCTTGTTTACAGAATGATGTACTTTGACCAAGTTCTAAGCTTAAATTCCTTCTTGATAAGATACGGCTTGTGTTGGTGCATCAGGATGTAAATCAAGGTGATAGTTGAGCCAAGAATAGGATTCATTCCTCGATTGGAAATTCGAGAGAGCACTCCACTTCTCAATGTTATTAGGTTGACTAAAGTCACTGGCCAGTGCAAGAAACATATTTAGAATATGGTCTAGTTGTCAACTAATAAATGTGAGATAAAGTGATTAAGCCATTTGGATAGACATTTGGCAAATCCTAAGCTTAATCAAGTGTGTCGCGAATGAAAGGAATTTATAGTTCCGCATAAAGGTTAAGTTTTCTGGATTCATGTAAAAGTACTTCACATATTGAGTTCGTCATACGACGCAGTCTAGGAGTTTCGTATGGACCTTAATTAGATTAATGTCGATATGTGAAGGCCTATAGGGTCACACTATATGCGATTGTTTCTTCGAACTAAGAGTGTATTGAGAAAGTATTAAATATTCGATTGAGAATCGAGATATTTAATTTATAATAATTATGGAATATTTCTATTTGATAGAAATTATTTGATTAAGTCGAATTGGATTTCAGATTTAATTAAATGTGTTAGATATATTATATGGGTACTCGGATAAATACAGGGAAGCAATTGGGCCAGAAATTACTAGCCCAAAATTGGGGTCTGGCCGTCCACCTTGGATGTATGGGGTGGACCAGCTGGGCTGGTCTACTGAACATTAACATGGGCCAGGTTTTCCTGTTTTAAATCTGCTTAGGTTTTGTCCTGAACTTCTATATAAACAACACATACTCCATAATTATAAGGTTACAGAAAATAACTTCTCAGTTCCAAAAGCAAGATTTCATAGCTTTCTTGCAAAGGAAATACACTGGAGTTGGAACTTACAGTCGATGATTCAAATCACGTGGATACCTTAGTATTGAATCCCGCGCTCGAAAACCTGTAAGTTTTCTTTTGGTATGTTTTGAATATAAACATGATTATCATATAAGCCATGTCAGGATCATTGTTGGGTAAGAAAATTTTAAACTTCCGTTGTGCTTACGAACCCAACAATTCCCTACAAGAGATTGGCGATAGCAGGAGTTAGGAGTTAGGAGAGGTAGAAGTAGGCTGAAGAAGAACTGGGCAGAGGTGATTAGACAGGACGTGACACAACTTCAGCTGAATGAGGACATGACACTAGATAGGAAGATTTGGAGGTCAAGGATTAGGATGGAAGGTTAGTAGGTAGTTGAGTTTTGACATATTGTGTGTGAGAGAGGTAGGGGGCTCGCCTCTTCATCTCCTCAGCTCCTTTTCTGTGTAGTATTACTTAGGTTTCGAGTAGATCCATACTCTTATTTGTGTATTACTATTGTTGCTTCATTTGTTCTGTATCGTGATATTTTGCTGTCTTATTTTCCTTGAATTTATTTATTGACTATGTTTCTTTTGAGCTGAGGGCCTATCTGAAACGGTTTTTCTACCCCACAAAGGTAGAGGTAAGGTTTGCATACTTCCTACCCTCCCCAGACCCCACTTGTGGGAATACACTTGGTATGTTGTTGTTGTTGTTGCCATTGTTGAGACTATTTTCGATCTTGATAATGACAATAATTAGAAAGGTCATGAATTAGTTCTTGTTTTCTTGTTTTTTTTCTTAAGAGAAGCCAGAGGATTTTTACAGCCATGTATAAGAGGCTAGGAGCATACCTTTGGCAGAACAAGATCTTATAGATTAAGGATGCCAGATTACCCATTACTCTTTTGTGATAATGTTGCAGACTTACAATAATTTTTATTTTTAAATTCTTTCAACTAGATATATATAACTTACCTGCGTTCAGGGGAAGAATGGGGTTCAAAATATGTATATGTAGTAAATGTTGAACCCCTTGGTGCCCGCGTTAATATAGGAAACTAGAGCTGGTCATCTACTATAACAAAATGCTTTTGCATGAATTCCAGCTAGTTGCAAGTGCTCAGTTCTTTTGTGATCTAAGAACAGGAGTCCAGCAAAACAGTTCTAGTTTGACTCAATATGTAACTTGTCTGCAGAACAACACGAGAATGGCCAGTAGAACAAAGTATTGTACCTCAAGAATAAAGTCTTTTGTTATCCCACTAGCAAACTACTCAATCGAGACTGACTACTTTTTTCCAGGTACACCATTTTAACCATCCTTCTTGTTTATTTTTTCCTTTACAACATCATATTATAAGCTTTACATGTCTTTTTAGTATATGTTGGTAACTCGTGTACTGACTGTTATTCTTTTCTTTTTCCTTCAATTCCCAGTTTCCTTTTTCGAGGTAAGAATGCACAGCTTTAGTAACTATTCTGATAGCTGCATTACCAGATTGACATTTTTTGCAAATTTGATAAATTTTGCATGGAATATTGCAGCTACTAGGCCTATTGGGAAACTTGAAAGGCATAACATCAACATATGTGGCCTCTCAATGCGTACTAAAACTATACCAGGACGGACAAGTAGAGAGCATCGACAAGAATGACCCTCAACAACTTACAAAATATGCAGCTCACTTCATCGCCAACACCGATGAAGCTCAACCCTGCAACTTTGCCACATTTGTCCCTATTGGTGAAGATGCACCTCTCCAGGTACATAATGAACTAAAGGTTTAACTTATGTACACTGACAATGCACATAACTCTAACATTAATATTGTAATTTAAGTTGTTGTGGCAGGTAGCCTGTCGTATTTTCAGGTTACCAGTTCTCTTATTTTGGACAATTATCTGTTACACTGTCAGTATATAGAAGTTAAAATCATGAGCTAAAGCTTCTTTCTATTTTGTCGAGCTTTGCTTTGGTCTCTTACACGTAATTTGCGTTACTTTAACAGAGTGCAGAGTGGATAAAATACTTGGGAGTTTTCGCGAATTTGGAAAACAGGGCAAACCAAGTCTATGATGCAGTAAGTGAAGAACTGAGACATGCTCAATTTTCATTATGATGACAATAGTTAGAAGAATTTCTTGTTTATTAAGGATTTGTTTTTCTTTTGTGGATAGATTAAGGAGAACTATTTGTGCTTGAGCAAAGCTGCAACTAGTAGGAATTCATTTAAACCAACTGTCTCCTGGATGGAGTATAAAGATGTGTGTACATTGACTCTTGAACCCAACCCTTTTTCTATTATTTGTTTAAAAATTCCTCTTTAACATACACCTATTTTCTTTTATAGGGAGTATGGAGATTTACAAGAGATCCATACAAATTAAAGGTTAGATCTTTCTCACTTTCGGCCTATGTTGCTCGGACTCTTCAATAATGTCGGCGGATGAGTGTTGGATCCTCTAAAAGTAGTGCATTTTTGGAGGATCTAACATGGATGCGGCAGTATTTTTATAGAGTCCGAGCAACATAGCTTTCAACACTTTTTTTTTATCATTTTCTTGAGTTTAGCTGTATTAATTTGATAAATGGTGCAGTTTGTAGAGGATGCTGGTGGAGTCAATGTTGATGATTCCATCAACAAAGTGACATACAATATGTCTATTCCTGATGATTTGGCAGAGTTTCATGCCATTTTGTGTGTAAGTTAATTCTCTCATTCTTATTTTTTGCTTCTGATCATTTAAATTATCAATTTGTCATTTCCTTTGCTAATTTGTATTATTTGTTCTGTAGACTGTGGATGTATTGATTGATGAAACATATACATCAGATCCAGGGGCTTATAATGGCTCCACATTTCTTGGAAACATAAATTTGGAAGATCAATCTTGCTTTGCTTTTCTCTCAAATCAAAGCATGTGGAGATATGATAAAAGAGTGCAAAATTCTACAGTCCTTGGTAGGTTTCCGTTCTTGTTTGTGCATATTTTTACCTCAAAGCATGTGGAGTCGAAGCTTTTCTATCAAGGTTATTCAGAGTTGAATGCATAATTAATAAAATTAGGAAATAACTAGTAGTAATATAGAAAAGGGCAGCCCAATGCACTAAGCTCCCGCTATGCGCAGTTAGGGGGAAGGGCCGGACCACAAGGGTTTATTATATGCAGCCTTACCCCGCATTTCTGCAAGAGGCTGTTTTCACGGCTTGAACCCGTGGCCTCAGAGTAATAGAGAACCTTTTCTAAAAAAAATTCTAGGACTGATAGTGTTTACCTTTTGCTTGTTGAAGACTGGTATGATGGAGCTGTCTCTCAACCCCAACTAGTCCTAGCAGATATGATTGAAGCTTTATATCCTACAGGAAATTATAACACTACATATTTCAGAAATATTGCAAAGGTGCGACTTTTGTATTACATACAGTTAGAGGTTCAATTAACTTCTATACAGTGACAGTATAAAAGAATTTTACCACGATAAAAAGCCAAGCTAACATTTTGGCATATTAACTATTGTAGGGAGAAGGAATCATAAGCATTGGTCCTGAAATGTGTGAAAGAGATAGCTCGATCCCTATGGAACCTACAGTTGTAGCCTGCCAGTAGCTATTCTTTGTCATAATTTTTTGGTTCTTTTCTTCTTTCTATTTTGGTCTGTCAAATGTTCAAATTTATTGTAAGTTTCAGTACTAGATATTCTTCATCAGCTACAGAAAGGAAAACTTGAAGTCATACTCATTGTGGTGATTCAGAATATGATATACTGCGTTCACTTACAAACCAAAACATGATACCAGTGTAGTGCTGCTCAGTCCTCTGATCAATTATAGAAACAGTTCACCGCAAGTATATACATGTGTGTTCTATTAAGATTGTTACTTCACAAACAGAGGCATCTAAAAACATGACAACGACATCAAGAAGCATGTAACTTGACGGTCAACAACATTTTCTTGGTTATGTACAGTATAATGACAGTTCCAACTCGAAACCGACATATACAAAATTCAATCACAGTGAAAGAGCAAATTGGGTACATCCAATATGGTAATTGATGAAATTTGTCGACGTTGAAACACTTACACTACTAGAAATCACGCCCTGTCGAGCATATTATCCCATATTGAAATTGGTCTTCTCTGCAGTAGCAAATGTTAGATACAATATAGATTTGAAAAAAACCAATTTAGTTATTACTAAAGTCGAAGTCAATGGGTACTACTGTGAAGAGTCTTGCATAGTCACAAGCAAATGTTCTGCATGATTAATACATTGTTAAGCGAAAGGTACTAGCTCAGTTCGTACCGCAAAGGCCATCACAAAAATATAAGAAAGATAGAAACAGAAAGACGAATATACAACAGTAATACTAGTATAATCCTACAGTCTGGAGAGTATGGTGTGTACCCATTTTTACCCCTATTTCGAAATAGAGAGCTGTTTCTGAATATAATTTATTAAATCATGAAGGCCATCAGCTTCAATTCATTGCTTTGCCTGAGATTTATCGGCAAAGACCCATCTAAAGTTATGACATAACGAGTTTCTGGGTTAATGAAGTGAAATAGGGTAATGTAATTGAGAATCGGGGACCGTTTGTGGGTAATTTTTAAAACTTTAAACTTTGTTCACAAAAGGATAAATATGACTAATATGTAAAAAGTAAAGGGGTTAGTCTTACCCATTTTAAAAATATAAATATAGGGTATAATTGCTCTATTTTTCTCTAGTTCAAAAATATTTTTTGCCCTATCAAATCCGGAGCCGTGAATTTCAGTGAGTATGTTGTTATTATCCCTTATTAAAAGTGTGATGCATATATAAGAGACTTTATGGACTTTTGCCCTGCATAACTCAAGTGTAGTATTATTTTTCGCTACAGAAAAAGAACCCTATCTAAATCCGCCGGAGAGATGAGTCGATCAGTGGACGATCTCGGAACCACCAAATCCGATCCATCAAAGAAACCCGTCTTCCTCACCAAAGCCCAACGAGAAGAACTAGCCCTAAAGCGCCGCCACGAAGAAATCGCCGAACAAAAACGCCGTTCCGAACAGTTTCTCCAACAACAAGGCGCCAACCGCCCTTCCTCCACCGACAACAACGACCACGACCGAGACCACCGCGATAGAGATCGAAGCGACTACCACCGCTCCAGAGACAGAGAAAGAGAAGCAGAGCGCCGTAAACGCGATAGAGAACGCGACGAAGAGGTAAGAGAACGCGAACGAGCTCGATTGGAGAAATTAGCCGAACGAGAAAGAGAAAAGGAACTTGATGCTATTAAAGAGCAGTACCTCGGGTCTAAAAAACCTAAAAAACGCGTAATTAAACCTAGTGAGAAGTTTCGGTTTTCGTTCGATTGGGAGAACACCGAGGACACGTCACGTGACATGAACGCGCTATACCAAAACCCTCACGAAGCGCGATTACTATTCGGTCGTGGATTTCGTGCTGGAATGGATAGAAGAGAGCAGAAGAAGCTCGCTGCGAAGAATGAGAGAGAGTTAAGGGATGAGATACGGAAAAAAGACGGGGTTGAAGAGTCTGCTATAGAAGCAGCTGCATTGAAGAAGAAGGAACTTGATGCTGATATGTATGACACGTTCGATATGAGGGTTGATCGACATTGGTCTGATAAGAAGCTCGAGGAAATGACGGAGAGAGATTGGAGAATATTCAGGGAGGATCATAATATATCTTATAAAGGGTCGAGGATACCTCGACCTATGAGGAATTGGGTTGAGAGCAAGTTGACTACTGAGTTGCTTAAGGCTGTTGAGAGGGCTGGATACAAGAAGCCTTCTCCTATTCAAATGGCTGCCATTCCGCTTGGACTTCAACAGCGTGATGTCATTGGCGTTGCAGAGACTGGTTCAGGTAAAACTGCTGCTTTTGTTCTCCCTATGTTGACTTATATCACTAGGTTACCACCGTTGAGTGAGGAGAATGAGGCGGAGGGGCCGTATGCGGTTGTGATGGCCCCCACGCGAGAATTGGCGCAACAGATTGAGGATGAGACTGTTAAGTTTGCGCATTATTTGGGTATTAAAGTTGTTTCTATTGTTGGTGGGCAGTCCATAGAGGAGCAAGGATTTAAGATTAGGCAAGGTTGTGAGGTTGTGATTGCAACCCCCGGGCGACTTCTTGATTGCTTGGAGAGACGTTATTGTGTTCTGAACCAGTGTAATTATGTTGTTCTTGATGAAGCTGACCGAATGATTGACATGGGTTTTGAACCTCAAGTTGTTGGTGTACTGGATGCTATGCCTTCGAGTAATATGAAACCGGAGAATGAGGATGAAGAGCTTGATGAGAAGAGGATTTATCGAACCACTTATATGTTCAGTGCTACCATGCCACCTGCTGTAGAGAGGCTGGCTAGAAAATACTTAAGAAATCCTGTTGTCGTGACTATTGGTACTGCTGGAAAGACTACTGACCTCATCACTCAGCACGTGTTCATGGTAAAGGAAGGCGAGAAAATGTATAAGCTGCAGAAATTGCTGGATGAGCTTGGTGATAAGACGGCTATTGTGTTCATCAACACTAAGAAGCAGGCTGATGGTGTTGCCAAGAATCTGGATAAAAATGGCTACAGGGTAACCACACTGCATGGTGGAAAGTCACAGGAGCAGAGAGAAATCAGCCTTGAAGGATTTAGGACCAAGAGGTATAATGTGTTAGTTGCTACTGACGTTGCTGGTCGTGGTATTGATATACCTGATGTGGCCCATGTGATAAACTTTGATATGCCAAACAACATTGAAGCATACACCCATCGTATTGGACGTACAGGTCGTGCAGGAAAGACAGGTGTAGCCACTACATTCTTGACCATGCATGATACTGAAGTCTTTTATGATCTTAAGCAAATGCTCACACAAAGCAACAGTCCTGTTCCCCCAGAACTTGCCAGGCACGAGGCTTCGAAGTTCAAGCCAGGAAGTATTCCTGACAGACCACCTAGGCGGAATGATACTGTATTTGTTCATTAAAGTTGGAATTTCTACATATGCTATCATTGCAAGTGTTGAGAGTTTCTACAATGTATCTGCTGAAAAATGGAGCTAGGTGGGGGGAATGATGGAGTTGGTAGATATAGTGAAGGATTCCAACATAATGGAAGTGAAGTGGTAAACACATTGATAAATGAGTTTCATTCTGTTACTAACAAGTAATGTATTGGTAACTTTGCTGAAGGGATTTGCTTTCTTATTCTGATTTGGTTTGTCTATGGCTAATCTTTATGTAAGGTCTTCCTGTAAACTCTTGTCTCATTTCTTGTATTTCTGTGCTACATTACTTTATCTTAAGACAATCTCAGGAACTTAAATACCTTGGTTTGATGACATGCTGAAGTATGAAAATTTATTGCATTAGTTAGCAAATTCATTGCCAATAGGTATACGTGCTTATGAAATTATTCGTTAAACCAATCCATATTCTAGTAGAAATAACCAACTTCCTTTTGCCCATAAAACAAATTGTGTTATATTTGTTTTACATTATTAGTGTTATGTTCTCATTTGCTTCAGCTCCATCTAGCCTGGCACTTAACTTTCTTAATTTGTGTAATCCAGCAGTTCTCACACAAATACACTCAATGACTTAACTATGCGAATCCATAAAATGAATAGAGAGAAATATGAAAGTGAGGAAAATAAAAAGTAGTGTGGTTCACTGGCAAAGGGAAAAGAATGCACTCTTAGTAATCTGTCATCAAGTTATGCACCACAATTTCAACCTCCTCAACATTTTTGGGGTAGACATTACACCCAAGTTTGTAAGCTGGCGTTATTTATGCTTAAAATTTTGATTTTCATATCGATTTCCAACTTACAATTTGAGAAATTTGTCTGTTTAATTATTGCTTGAAGTTGTAATTTATACTTTGTGAATAAGAGGGATTTACTTGCCGTGAATATCCATCTTTGTGCAAGTAAATGTTGGACTTTCAATATTCAAAAAGAAAGATTTGAGCACTTGGAAGCAAACAAGAACACCATCACTGCTGGTTTTCATTTATTTTTGTCTTGAAATTGAATTACAAATGAATTACATTGTCTTTATTTGTGTGTTTCTGTTGACAATGGTGGAACAAGTATCATGTCTGGCTGTTCCTTCTCATTTTGGACCCTTCAAGAAGCTCCAAACAACCTGCAGGATAACACTTTAAACTGTTAGTTACCTCGTCAAAAGGGGAGGGGGGAAAAGAAACATATTATCCGTGATTCATGCAGTAGCAATTGGATCAAATCTTACTTCTGCAGCCTTGATTGTGAGCGCCTGGTACCACAGAAAAAATGGATATATCAGTACAGTTGTAGGGAAAGAAGTACAGGAAAAACCAATGAAGGAAGACTACCCCATAAACAATGTAGGAGTATTAACAGTCAAGCATAGGAAAGAAAAAACCCAATTTGTTGACTTTGTCTACTTGATTGACATAAGTGGCGATTTATAAAGGTGAATAGAAGAAGTAAGCTGCTTGCTGTATAATTCTAATTTACTGGAATATACTAGGTCTCTTGAAAAACTGTGGGCAAAAGTTTTAGAGCGTGCCTTTGTGATATCTGTGGCTTAACTTTTACCCCCTCCTTTGGTCCTTGTGGTGTTTCATCCTTTCTGATAGGAACATCTTTTACCTGCAGCAAGTGTCATTTAGGAAGCAAAATAAGAAAAATATATCCCATAAGGATGTTTGGAGTATAATGTCAATGTGATGCAGCAATATACCAAGTTCCTGAACTCGAGATTGTAGAATGATTCGATGTATCTTTGCTTTGCCTGTTTCTGATCTTTGTACAATGTCCTCCAAAAAGTGTAGACACATCCCATATTCAATACCTTGTTTGCATAGATCTTCCATGTGTAACTGCAAACATCAGGATTAGAGGATTAAGAAAATTTCAATAAGATATATGCCTCTGTAATTTGCACAATGGCTTATTTGTGAGTTACCATTCATATATGCGCTTTAAACCCTGGGCTGAAATCCTGTTCCAATGCTCGGGATCCTCCCTGCACTTCTGGAAAAAGTTGGCAATTTTGTTGCTTGATTCATCTCCATTATTTGGATCAATATGGAAGCCTGAGACCCCATCAACAATAATCTCAGCAGGGCCACCTTGGTTGGTAGCAAAGGTTGGTAATCCACAGTTCATTGCTTCAATGACTGTAAGACCAAATGCTTCATACAAAGCAGGCTGCACGAAAGCTCCTTTTGAATCTGCTATTGTGCGGTAGAGTTCGCTATTCCTGTATCTGTCAGTCTGAGCTGCTATCCATCTAATCTGACCCTTAAGCTGGTATTTCTCTATCAGCACATGCATTTTTTTTATTTCAGCTGCTTCTTCTCTATCCTTGGATTCTGTAGGATCAAAGGAACCGCCAACCACAACGAGATTAACTAAGCTTCTGAGCCTCTTGTTCTTGCCATACCATTCAACTAGTCCAGTTGTGTTCTTCACTGTGTCCAGCCTTGCCATGGTGAAGAGGATAGGTTTCTTTCTGTCTTCTAAATATCCACTGTGCTTGAAACAAGTAAAACATTAATACATAGAATTGTGGGATGTCCCTATCGGCACTAAGCTGAAGTTTGAGCACTAAGACTTACATGTGCTCGTCATTATCCACTTTACTATAAAGAAGTTCCTCAATGGCAAGGCGGAAATCAGTCAAACGCTTCTGCTTTTCTGTGTAAGGGAAATACACCGACTGGTCTGCCCCAGGAGCAGCAATGTTAAATTTAGGATCAAAGACATTGATGCCTGAAACAACTCTATAAAGCCCTGGAAGGGTAAATGCACTATGGCTTTCATACTGCCCTGGCCTGTCTTTGCTGCAAATGTTAGCACATAAGAATGAGATCCATGAAGTTTCAAAAAATTGAGAAAATACATCACCGGATTTGTGATGTGTATTTGATGATAGTGAAAGAGCAATGCTAAATTCATATGAATGCATTACTTGGTAGCTCTCTGCTTAGTAGCTCTAGTTCTTACCTTCCAGCTATTTCTTGATATGTGCTTGCGATAACGAAATCCGCTGAATTCATTGCAATCAAATCAGCTGTGAATTGGCAAGAGAAGTGGTACTTAGGATCGAGTTCCTTTAATTTGATGTCAGAATCTTCATATTTAGTCTTCTCCAGAGCATGAGCAATTGTTCCCTTTACAGAGATGGTCAAGGTTAGTGGACGACACTAAGACACTAACTTGGGGAAGAAACAATATCGGATATGATTAGGAAAAGTTACCAGAGTTATCCCAAGTTTTCTAGCCATTAATGATGCCACTAAATTCCCGTCAGTGTAGTTACCAATGATTAGATCAGGCTTTCCTTCCATTAGCTCGATGATTTTGTCAGCAGCATCCTTTAGTCAAGGAAAAAAAATGTAAGTTAAGAAAAATACCTCTTTGGATGAGCAAGGTTGATATAAAAATACACACCTGAGTATATCTCTCCAGATATGGATAGACATCGAATCGAGAAACCCATTGATTAAGCACTCCTTTTTCTGTCCTAAATGGCACTCTGAGGATGTGGGAATGCTTTGTATTCTGGATTGGTTCTAGTTCCTGGTTGCACTTGGTTCCTTTTGCATCTGGGATTAGCCGGGTTAACTATGCAAACAAGAAATGATATTAACTTTTCTAAACAGCCTCTACTTAATTGCATAGTCATGTTGATTGTCTAGAAACTCACCACAAGAATCTGAGGCTTAATATTGAGCCCCTGTTGTTTAGTTCTTTGTAGCATTTCTTCTTCAAAAGCTACAACTTGATCCAAAACATAAACCACCTGTTGATCAAGAGCAGAAGTGGTTAAACTTGCTGAAAAGTGTCAATGTACTTTATACAACAAGCAATTAATTTAACATATACTATGACCGTGGTTACCTGATATTTTAAAATTCTTCTACTTTGTCAGTATATAGAAGTTCAACTCAGAAGCTATTAGATGCTTACCTGACCACCGGTGTCTGGCAAGCCAAGAACATCAGCTTGGCCAAAGTATCCATGGACAGAGAACAAAACAATATTGAAAACTGTTGAAACCCTTCCAAAGAACTTCTCAATGTTCAATGGATCTGGTGCCTGAAGCACCTCAGAAAGTGTTCTCATGGTGTCTCGGACTCTTTCAGCTGTGTCACCCCATCCTTTCTCAAAGCCCCACTGTTTGAATCTGTACAAGAATTGAAGCCACTTATTACTCTGTACCATGCCGAAATTGGAACGAAATGGAAGTTCAAAAACAAATTTACCTTAGCTCAAAGCTCTGGTATGGTGTATCAGTTGGTAAGGAAGATATAGATGCTTCTGCTACAACCAGTGCAGCCTGAAGCTTGGAGACAGTGCTGAGTGTCTCATTGATCATCAGTTTCTGCAGTTGAACATGAAGAAAATTTGTAATAATCATCTTTTCCTCTTAGAAAAGGTTTATTTATGAAGTTTAGTTTTTGTTGATATACATCTCCTTGGTGATTCAAAGTGAGCAAGTAGTCAACTAGACACTGTGCACTCGCGGAGCTAGCATTTAGCTTTGAAGTTAGAAACTTGGAAACATAACTGAGACCATTTCCGATTGAAGAAGATAGGGTCAATCGAGGCGTTGAGAAGTCTACTGCTCCAAAATCAATTTCCAGTGCATATTCATCTTTTGCCCTGCATTTTCATGTTCATACAAAGGTGACTCTGATGAGCTTTCTTTGATTGAAGGTATAAAACTGTAAAAGGTATGATAAGCTGCAAAGTATATCATACCAGTTTTCATCAACTATCATTTCCTTGAATTTCAAGTACTCCGTAGCTGTAATACCCTCAACAGAAAGATCATTAGCATTCACTTTCACATATTCCCAGAACCCGGGATTCTGTCTGGTAGCGAAGGCAATGTAGGGAGGAACAACTGCAGCCTCCTGCAAAATTCGATCACAGAAGGTTTTAAGAACAAGTGTACATCCTGCAAAATCTGGAAAAGATATTAAAGACTATTGTTATAAGTGCATATGGTTCTTGCTATACCATTGTAGTACATAATATGTAACCAAGTAAGCCTTCCAAAACATGGTTCCTTTCAGTAGGATCATCAATTACTTTCTCTAATTCACCCATCAAGTTATGAAGTTTCATCATCCTCTTGCCTTGCTCTATGTATTTGGCAAAACATTTCTTCATGTGGTACCGGCTTTGCCTCAAGGCTTCTGGCATGCTATCAGCTATGGACGCTGATCTCTTCAAGGCTGGTGCAGTAGCCATTTTTGGCAAGTTATTAAAGCTTAAGGTATTGATATTTACACACAGAATTGATTCTATTGACTTGGGATTAATGTTGAGATTTTTTGGAATTTATAGGTAATAGCAAGAGCCAAAGATGAACTCATACAAGGAAAAGAGGAATGGGAGGAGGAGAAAGAACATAACTTTTAACTAAAGAAATAAGAAAAGGAATTTTTGTCATTTGGGTAAATGGTCGAGGTATAGGTATCATTCTTTTCTTTCTTTCTGACTGATGATCAAGCCATGAGAATATTCACTATTTCACGACACAAAAAAAAACTGTACCAAATGGGAAAGACTATTGAGGAAACCAAAAAGAACATCAAATTTGCAATCTTGACCACCAGGACAGGTAAGAACCTTTATATCCCTCTATGATGGTTATGATTATGGTTGAAGCTGCTTTTTTTAGCTTTTGAAAACAGCTCAGCTTGGCCAAACACTTCAGTGTTTTAAATAAGCATTTTTTGAGAAAATAAGTACTTTTGGAGAAAAATAAGCTTGACCAAACACGCTATTAAATTGGCCATCAATTTCTTAATTTTTGAAATAAAATTTATATATTTAAAAAAATGACATAAAAATAGCAAATCAGAAGAAGATGTTTGGGGAAAATCATAATTTAGGAAAAAGAAACGTTTACTTTCTCCAATGATAATAACCTTATATAAAATAAACGTGCTAATTATCTAAGATATTCTTTCCATATTCCGTTGGCAATACTGTTAAGAGTTCTACATCGGATTTGGATTGAAAAATATGGACTACTTATATCGACTTGAATAATACTCACCCTACAAGCTAGCTTTAGGGGTTGAGTTAGGCCCAAGATCCATTCCTTCATGGTATAAGAGTCACGCACATTCCAATTCTTTGTTCACCGATATTGGGCCCCCAAATTATATTATTCACGCTCCAGTTAACAAGGTCTGGACGTGTGGGGTGTTAAGAGTCTCACATCGGATATGGAATGAAACATGGACTCCTTATATGGACTTGGACAATCCTCACCCTACAAGCTAGCTTTTGGGGTTGAGTTAGGCCTAAGATCCATTCTTTACATGGTATCAGAGTCCTGCACATTCCAATTCTTTGTTCACCGATGTTGTGCCCCCAAATTATATTATCCACGCTCCAGTTAACAATGTCTGTGCGTGCGGGGGAGTGTTAAGAGTCTCACATCAGATATGGAATGGTAACATGAATTCCTTATATGAACTTGAATAATCCTCACCCTACAAGTTAGTTTTTGGGGTTGAGTTAGGCCCAGAATTCTGTAAGATCATGTAATATTTCTCTTTATTGGTTTTGATTTCTTTCCTTAGATAGGATTTTTTGTACCTGTATAAATTCCTTCATATTGATGAATAGAATCATTAAGTTCCTCAGCGTGGATAATATAATTTGGGAGCCTAGTTTATCTCAACCCTAAACCTAGTTGTAGGGTGAAGATTGTACAAGTCCATATAAGGAGTCCATGGTCTCATTCCATATCCGATGTGGGACTCTTAATAAATCTGTTTCAGTTGTCCCTTCCCCTGTCCCTCGTAATCCGAATGATGCCTTGTCCAACTCAAATTGGAAAGTCGCAATGACTGACGAATATAATGCTCTTATTGATAATAAGACGTGGGATCTAGTACCCCGTCCACCTAATGCTAACATTATTCATTCTATGTGGATTTTTAGACATAAAAAGAAATCGGATGGTTCTTTTGAGAGGTACAAGGCCCGTCTTGTAGGTGATGGCAGGTCTCAACAGGTGGGAGTGGACTGTGATGAAACGTTCAGCCCGATCGTAAAGTCTGCAACCATCCGGACCGTCCTCAGCATTGCCCTATCCAAATCTTGGCTCATTCATCAACTTGATGTCAAGAATGCTTTCTTACATGAAGATCTTCATTAAACGGTATATATATCAGCCTATGAGTTTCAGGGATCCTATTCATCCGTATTATGTGTTTGTTGTGAAAATCGCTCTATGGACTGAAACAGGCTCCTCGAACATGGTACCAGCGGTTCGCCGATTATGTCTCCTCTATCGGTTTTTCACACAACAAATCTTAATACTTATGACTTATCTAATGTACAAGAATTTACTGCTTTCTTAATTCATCATCAGTTCTTCACAGTGGGGATCAAAGTGATGGGAGATCCAGCAGAAGATATAATTTGATTAAGCTCTTACATAAACCAATCAGAAAAATAGGACTCTCAAATCTCAATTATGCAGCACGCATGTGAATGCCTAGCCATATGTTACAGTTGAAACTATAGTAATTTATTGGATCTCCCTTTTTGACAATATGAATAATAGGCTATTCAGTTATGTCAGACAATATAAAATTCCAATCATTATATTCCATATGGCAGATATAAGACTCATGAGACAATAACAATAACTATGACTCAGTCCAAACAAGTAGGAGTAGGTCACATGAGATGATCATCCAGGAAAATAATATATGTGAGCTAACTTAAGCTACAAGTGTTGGGACTGAAATAATCATGGCGTCATGCAGAAACTTATAATTGCAAACATTGAATGACGATAAATCAGATGACAAAGTAAATATAGTAAAAATGCATAATATTTTAATATTACTTGATCAATTGATCTACATATGGAAAAACTAAAATAAAAGCGTAAAACTATTGGGAGAATAATCTCCCCCTAAACAAGACAGGATCTCTTATAGTAGGAGGTTTACTATGTCCCCAACTTCTCTTTATTAAGAAAGTAGCTTGCCTACTATAATTAGATTAAGATCGTAAAAACAAAAGCTCCTATTTATAGAAGTCCAAAACTTCTCATTCAAGAAAAATGATAAATATGGTAAAATCCTAAAAGAAATAATTCTTTGATTATTCTCATTGATGAAGAAGTATTTATATACAATTTACAATTCCTAATTATAAAAAAAAACATATTCCTACTATAACAATAAATCCTAATTACACTTGTACAAAAATCCTACAGGTAAATTTGTACAACAAAGTTGGGTGCAATTTGGTTTCGGTTTCCCGTGGTATACACACGGGTATATTTCTGTCACACCCCCGCAGTCATAGCGGGCGGTTGTCATACGCTGAGACTGTCTCTAAAATTTTCAAATAAAACCAAGAGAAACCCTTAGTAAATATGTCTGCAATCTGGTACCGCGAAAAAAATAATCTCTTGATTATTCTCATTGATGAAGAGGTATTTATATACAATTTACAATCCCTAATTATGGAAAATCATATTCCTACTATAACAATAAATCCTAATTATACTTGTACAAGAATACTATAACTATGGTAAATTTGTACAACAAAGTTGGTGGCAATTTGGTTTCGGTTTCCCCGTGATATACACACGGGTATATTTCTATCAAATCTTTTTCCACAGACAAAAATATTTTCCACCAAAAAAATCTTTTTGAAATAAAACACAATTATAATAAAATAGAAAATTCAGGGCAAACCCTAATAAGAATATCTAACAGTGTTGGTACATGACCAAACTAGAGGACATCATTCTTTTGAAGAAACTAAGGTTAAAAAAATTGACCAATTGTGAAGTGAGGACACATGTTGTGCTACTAAAAACTATGCTATATCTCTGGAGTTTGGAAATTGCCACTGCTTTTCTGAAATGTCATAGAAAAGAATATTGATGAGATCATCAAGTTCTCTATTTATCTCTTAACGTAAAAAGAACATACGCATACTTGATACTTCCATCGAAGTACTATGATATGTATCAACCCTCTAGACCTTAATTATGCTGTAAAATTGCCTAAAAAGGTTTAACGCAGTTAACTTAAGGCCTAATACATATAGCTTTAGCTGGGAATTTATATATTTTTAGGTATGTGAAGACTATAAAAGATTCTAGGATGAACAAATAGTAAATACCAATAGAAGAATGTCACAGACATATTATTGCATGTTAAAAGTCTACATCGAAAATGAAATGAGAACATGGACTCCTTATATTGATTTGGATAATCTTCACCCTACAATCTAGCTTTTGAGGTTGAATTAGGCCTATGATCCATTTATTTACATGGTATTAGAGCCAGACTCATTCTAATTCTTTGTTTACCGATATTGGGCTCCCAAATTATATTATCCACGCTCCAGTTAACGAGGTCTGGGAGTGCGGGGAGTGTTAAGAGTCCCACATCGGAAAATTGAATGGGAACATGTACTACTTATATGGACTTGGACAATCCTTACCCTACAAGCTAGCTTTTGGGGTTGAGTTAGACCCATGATCCATTTATTTACACTTCATCCTCATGTAACAATATAAGAGCTCTGAATACCTTAATCACACAAGTGTGCTTATAAAAAAAGTGATCTTTTTCCCTTGTTAGTTAACATAAAATTAAAGTGTCTAAATGATCATTTGCTAAGGCCAAAAAAATAAAAATAAAAGAAGGGAATGCAGCAAACCTCAAGAACTTAGCCCAGGAAAATAGAAGAAATTACTATACAGAACAATGAAAATTGCAGAAATGAAAACAAGAAAAGAAGAAAAAAAGTTCAAAAATTGAAAATAACCCTGCTCAACAGCTCGATCAGAAGGATCAATGGCTAAGTTTTCTTCACCATTATCCCCAAAAATTACGTGCAAGTAAAAGGGTCAAAGTAAAATAATACAAGAATGACTAAAAGAAAAAGAAGAATGTGAAACTGACAGGAAGTAGAAGTAGGGATTTAATAGCTCTTGGTTTGCTGCCTGAACTTTCACCTTGTTGGTGAGGATTCTCACGTTGTAATCACCTCCCCATTTACTCTTCCCCTACCCTATGTAATTAAAAAAAAATTAAAAAAAAGACAGGAAGTAGACTTTCTCCGTAGAAAAGCTTAAAGAACAAGAATGTATTTAGAAATAAGAACTCTGGGAACACTCAAAAGAAAGCATTACTAAACCTTCAGACTCACATGTCAGAAAGTTGATTTAAAGTGGTTAAATTTGTAAAAGAAATATTGAACTTTGACTGTGCATTAAATAGGGATCCTCAAATCGGCTATACGCGCACTTTGCCCTCTGAAAACTGGAATATTGTGTGTACAAAGTATATACATCGAATATATTAGATATCAAAAATGCAATTTGCGATACAAACTGTCTAGAAGATCAAAGCTTTATCTCATCACTCAAAAATGTAGGCGTTAGTCCAATTTGCTCTAGATTGTACAAATTGCATCTCCAGAACATCGAAGCTTCATCTCATAAATAGAAAAGGTAGACTTTGGAATGTTAAGAAAAGGGATATCATCTCTAGAAAAAACTTTCATCTTCATATGCCTGCGTTTGGAATGAAATATTAAGACACTCAGTTTCAATCTAAGGAAGTAAAAGTTAGTACCTATGAAAATACATCCTTGAGTGAAAACGTTAGGTAACTCAAAAACTTCAGCAAGTGAAAAGATTTTATTTTCTGAATATCTACGGCAATTGGGGGACACTCAAAACCAAGTATAAAGGCTGTCGGGCAAGCTACTATGAAGCCAAAAACTGCTCCATCACAATGGAACGTAGATCTATAAAACATGAAGAAAGCTAGTCAGTATCAAGCCGGGACAGCAGACATAGCCTCAGCATCTTCAGTTGCAAAAGGAAGTGGCTTGGTTGGGGCAGGCAACCGCCCGATGCTATCCACCTTATCCTTCAGTTTCGGTGGAGGCCTAGCTGGTCTTGGGAGCAACCTGCCCTTTTTCTCGAACCACTCGGGCTTCAGTAGTGCCCGCAACCCAAGTTTGTTGTAATGCACTCTCCTTACAGTCCCACCCGCTGCTTCCACGGCTGCTTTAGCTCTAGCGGTCACCCTAGAGACCTGTCATCAACAGTTGATGTTGGATGAGTACATTGAGATGACAGACATCGATGGCCATTTTAGCGGCAAATGTGATGCATATTCTCAGTAAGTTGATACTATTAAACAAAGAGAGAAAAAATAGGATCATGCCAAACATATCCATGCCCAGGCCCAGCTGTACTAAGGGGAAGAAATATTTTGTCATTTTCTCTTCTCTGGTTTCTTCACCTTATTCCTTCTCAGGGAGAATTGAGTGATTCAGAAGAGACATCTAAGGAACAAGAAAATATCCGCTCTCTCCCATCAGTATTTCGTTGGTACACAGCACATTTCTGGAAGTGCTAAACTGACGTGAGCTTTCACAATTACTTAGACCTTGCAACTCATTAACTATAAATAGCAGTACAAATTGAGATCCACTTAGTAATTCAAATGCAAACTATAATTGATGTTATTTCTACCAAATTAACTTTATATGAAGTGTAATACCAAATTTAATCTATTAGAGAAAAACAAAAGTAAACTAAGAAAAACTATAGCAAACCAAGAGCAAAAGAAAATATAAGCAAACTAAGAATAAGAAAGGCTATATTCTAATAGTCTTAACTGAATATTACCTCTAGATGGATGGGCCATTGAATATGTTCAGCTCCACGCCCCATCAACCTGGCTCCATCTCCTATTTGCTTCCCTATTGCACCACAATCCTATTGGCACAACAAGTTGAATTGTAAAACAAGGTGCTAAAAAGCAATGTCATGCTATTGTTACCCCATAATCTACAATTACCTTTAGAGTTTTCATTGTGATCAACTCTGACGAGTCAATCTTCCCAGCATTTATCAGCTTTGCAATCTTTCCCAACCCAACTGGCTGCATGGAGCAAATAAACAAGGAACAATTAATCAGAAGATAACCACTAACATTACTCCAAAGTTTCACAGCCATCAGTGGTTTTAACAACCGAACAAATCTTCACATATCTTTACTCGATGACAAAATAATATTAGTAACCTATTATTTACTATATATCATCCAAAAAAGGGAATTATAGTAACAAAAAGTTGTGCCTCCTCCTGACATGATAATTGGATGGCACCTGTATGGTGCAAAAAACGTATTTAGGTAGAACTTGTACTAATATCTATACAACCTTTACTCATAGCAAGCTTCTAGTCGCGAAGTGTTTTGATGAAAAGAATGTCAGGAAAGATCCCAAAAGGCAGAGTGAAGGAAGCCAGCAAGCAAGTGAAGCAGTTACCAGTCACAGGACTATCACTGCCTAATGTTGGACCTCTTTGCAAAAACTCAGAAAGGCCCCAGAAAATAAAACATTAGACAGTCATTGCTTTCTGGTGCTGGCTTGTTTGCTCTCAATTTCTAATCGTAGCTGCCATTGCCTTAACATGTTGGCATGGGGGAAGACTAATGGACAAAAACTTACTTAGTTCAAAGCACCTGTTTTTCTTCCTTTTGATGAGTACCGGGAATAATATAGCAGACTCTGAAAGTGTGACTTCTGATTTGCCAAGAGGTAGCAGTGCAGTCGCATCTGTATTTGCTATCCTAGATCAGAAGACTGAGATTGAACCCTCTAGGGCTGATCAAGCAATACTCCAATGGCAAAATGGTAGCACCTGTTGGGCAAGGTGATTCTGGAAAATTCACCATTATTGGCTTGACAGAAAGATTGTATGATCCAATAAAGGGACAAGTTCTGATTGATGACAGAGACATCAAAAGCTATAAGTTGAAGAGCTTAAGATCACAGATTGCTCTAGTGGGTCAAGCACCTACCCTTTTTGCTGGATGACTGGATCAATACGCGACAATATCATTTATGGGAAAGAAGAAGCTACAGAGTCTGAAATTTAGAAAGCTGCAATTCGTGCTAATGCTCATGAATTTATAAGGTATGATAATTATAAATCTCTCCATTCCCCTGCTAATGCCATTCAGCTTCATTTATGAAACAAAATGCTGAAAAACTGTGATCTTCTAGGGCAGTGCTATAAAGGATGGCTATGAAACTTATTGTGGTGAAAGAGGAGTCCAACTTTCAGGAGGGCAAAAGCAAAGATAGCACTTGCAAGAGCGATACTAAAGAATCCAACCAAGTGTAGTTGTGGCTCATCGCTCATCAAAAATACAGAAGGCAGAAACCATAGCTGTGATTAAAAATGGAAAGGTTGTGGTCCTTGTGGAAAAAGGGTTGCATTTGCAGGCTGCAGCTGCTTGCCCTTGGAAAGAATAGCTCCTATTATAGACTGATGAAATTGCAATCAGCACATTCTCCCTATAGGTGAAATATTTTGATGTTGCCATTTCTTCGCTCAATGTCTTAAAGAATATGGTTATGCTTAAGATTTAGGATCCATCAAGTAACCACCTTTATTTTGAGAAATTTTGAAATGCCAGCTGCCCAATGGCCCTACATTATTTTTGTTCAAGTTTATTGACAATTCACTTCAATTTTAATTGATTTGAGTACATAAGTATTTTTCTATCAAAGTTACTACTTTGAGACCTTCCGTATGTTAATGTTTTTCTTTTGTTACATATAATATGACACATAATTCAGTGATATTGAACTTCAGTTTAGATATCAGTTATATCAAGTTGACCCTGAAACTACATAGTGATGATGCACACATATCACTTAGCTTAAAAGTTATAATCTGATCAAAGCTTCAAAAGGGTGCTAAGATCTTTGTTCTACATATGTTATAGGTTTCTGTTTATGTCCTTTCTACTCTTTTCACCACTGTATGCATCTCCTTCATGCCTTATTAATTTTAGAACTTTTGTGTGATGAGGTTACTTCATGCCTTTGTTCATTACTGGGACCTTATTGCCAATCAAAAAGAAAATGAAGGTAGATGACAGGGAACAAATAAGTTTCGTCTTACCCCACTCAACCCAAACTTAACTCAATGCTAGTGCATTACAGCTTATACTCATCCATCAAATGCTGATATTATTAAAGAGAAAAATAAAGAAGTTCCTCCTCAAAAATATTCAACCAAATCCCAAAACGCTACAAAAGCACAGTAATTTCAGCTTCATCAGCTCTTAATCTTCTTCAACCAACACACCAAAACATACCAATTCCCAATTAATTAACAATATTAGTTTACATATAATGTTTTCGCGAATGTTCAAACTATTCAAAATTTGAACTTCAACGTGATCCCAGCTGTAAACAAGAAATCACTGCTGAGATCAAAGCAATACCACAAAGCAGTAAAATATCTAATTTAGTACTACCTTCACATAAAACACTCACAAACTATCAAATTTTCCAAACTACCACTCCCATTTTACATGTCCTACTTCCTTTTCATAAAATTTCCCATTAACAAAAGTTGTGTAGAATAACCAGAAACTAATGTGTGACATGTCATATTTACTCAATAATTAATCCCCTCAATCAAAATTACTTTAATGTTAACTTATACAACTTTTTTCATGTTCAAACTATTCAAAAATTTGAACTTTGAGAAAAAATACCTGAAATTCGAGACTAAATGGGTTCTTAAACCCACGTTTAGGGACACGGCGACGAAGTGGGGTTTGTCCACCTTCAAACCCGAACTTATACGTGCCTCTAGCTTTCTGACCCTTATGTCCTCGACCCGCCGTTTTTCCTTTACCCGACCCGATACCTCTTCCCTTTCGGGTCTTCTGTTTTCTAGCACCCTTGTTATCTTGCAAATCATTTAGGCTTAAAAGACTGTAGGCTCTTTGAAACTGCCACCCCAATGATCCAATGTTGGAGATGGGGTGTTGAGAAAATTGCAAAGATGGAAACTTTTGGGAAGATGCGAATATGGGTTGGGAAATTTTGGTGATTGGGGCATTGTGGAGTGAAGAGGATAGTAGTGAAGTGATTCTTCTTCTCCACATTTCTACTTCTAGGGTTTATCGTTGAGCTTTGGCAGTGAACGCTGGGCGTTTGCAAATACTGGGAACAAAATGACAAAATGTCCCATAAGTTTCAGGGTAGGTTGGAAATAGTCTCTTAAGTCTGCATTGAACACTTCTAATCTTTTATATTTAGAAAAACTTAATACTTTTGAGTTTTGACCTCTGCTAAATATTTACTGAGGTCCGTTTGTGAGATTTAAAGAAACTTATGAAGAAAGAAAAAGAAAATTAACAGGAACTAAGGGTAAGCCTATATCGATTCGGTTCGGTTTTATATTAAAAAATATGAACTGAATAAAATTTGGTTTTTATATTTAAAAATAGAATCAAACTTAAAAAAAAAATGAAACAATTCTATCAGCATATGATTGATTAAATCATAATTTCTATAAGATATTCAATTCCATGATAACATAACCGGTGACAATTGTTACAATAAACAAGCCTGTTAAACAATACTTCCAACAGGTCATATCAATCCATTGTCAAGTCCTACACTACTTGTGGTTGTTCTGCTTCTTGTGATTGCGGTACGATTGAAAGTTTCTCAAAGTCTACATACAATTTGCCAAAGCGTCAATATAATAAAATAAAATGTTAAAGTATAATCATTCTATTAAAAACAATATATAAAAAACGGTATTGTTACCCAATTCAACTTCTTCATAAAACTCAGTTTCTTCTTCGGTTAGTTGCACAATTTGTTTTCCTATAAGAGTTGAGCAAAGCCAATTATGTGTGCAAATTAATGCCTCAACTGTCTTATGAGTTAATGTACTCCTAAAAGGGTCAAGAATGTGCCCCCCCCCCCCCCCCCCCCGTGCTAAATGTCGATTCGGAAGCCACGGTAGAAAAATTCTAAACTTTTGATCTCAATTTTCCATCGTCGTTTCGTTTCACCTCTTTTGTTCTATCATCCAAAATGTCTTCCATTCTACTAAAAACCTAACTTTTAAGGTTATCAGACAAAGAAAAATTACTATGATAAGAATTAAAGAAAATGACCGGCGCTGTCACTTACAGTTCAAAAATGCAAGGAGAGGGTGTCGTCTGATTGCGTTTTCAGTTTCCTGTCAAACCGGCAGCCGCTTGCTTCTATTTCAATCTTCTACTATATGATTTCCGCTCAATCCAACAAATATCAACAAAAAATGCAATTTAAGAATGAACTAGTCGAGTCGCTATACGAATCCTCTATATCTATTCCTTCTATTCTGGCCCATTTAAAAATCAAACCCACTTAAGAAATGAACTAGTTGAATCATCTTAATCTATATCACCCCTTTAATTCGAGCCCATTTTTTTAGCAAAAAATAACCCAATTTAAAAGGGAATAAATGAAGTGAGATGACATGAGATGGAACTCGATCAGTTAGACAAGTCCATTGAACTTTTACCATTGAATCTCTCCATAGTTATTTACAAAATCACACCAAACTTCAAAAAAAAAACTACCAAACCTAACCATATGTGAGAAATTCGAATATTCCACCGAATAAAAGCAAAAAAGGTGAGGGTTTGCAAAGAAATTTATGGAAGATTTACAGAGAAAGAGAGATCGCGTGAATATGCTACCACATACGAGTCAGCCGTAAATTTTTAGGGTTTTATAATCAAAGCTTTCAAATTTCATTTATATATGTAATATGTTATGATTAATTACAAATTTGCCACCGATTTTTGGTTCGGTTCATCACCAATTCTAAAGAACCGAATCGAATTATTTAACATTAATACATTTGGTTTTTTAAAACATCCGGTTTTTAAAATTTATTTAACCAAATTCAAACCGAACCGCTGGTTCGGTTCGGTTTTTTTGGTTCACCAGTTTTTATGCCCACCCCTAACAGGAACTCATATTTAAAGATACATTTTCCGTAAATTTTGCTATTTTTTAGTTATTTTTAAAGTCTAGTGCAATTTTTTTAGATATAATTTTTGTTATTATTTTCTATATCTTTTGTGTATGGTGCAATTTTTTATGTTTCATATTCTAGGATTTGATGAAACTTTCTTGATGTTTATAGTGAAATCTTTTTTCACTGTTTTCTGTCAAATCTGACGAACATAAATTATACATTTGGCAAAGATTAAAAATATTAACTTTTGACAAATTTAGAAGACCAAATTATTCGGTGCATGCTTAAAAGAATTAATTTGAAGGTACTTATAACAGGTCATTTTTCTTTCATTTTCATATTACTTCAAAGTTTCAAAGTAAGGTTATTTTCCTTTTTTATTAGGTATTGCCGAAACAAAAACACAACACTTTCCTGATGCAATTGTGTTTTGGTTTTTAAAAGTGAGGTGATGCTCTCGTTGCCGATATGCTACCTTTCATAAAGACTCTTTTTAAGATTGACGAAGAAGAAGTCTCTACGAACCAAAAAACACTGAAATTGACTGTCTATGGGGATAACATTTGTCCTCCAATTAAGGAATGGAATGAGGCAGGCTTACCAGATTGATATGTATCAGGTATAGCTGAATTGAATTTAGGAAAAACCGACGTCTATATAAGAAAAATATCTGACAGAGATCTTGTTGCTAATTCTCCCACCGATTCCTGCAAGACTTTGGCTTATGTCCTTCCGATGGTGACACATATTGATCAGGAGCCTCGTCTTAGAGATAAAGAGGGCCTTATTGGGATTGTAATTGCTCCAACCAGAGAACTTGTAATTTAAATTGATGTTATAGTTAAGAAGTTTGCTCTTAATCTGAGGTGCATTGGTATGTATGGAGGGGACGGACTTGCTGATCAAATTTCCTGATGCAATTGCTTATTGAAGAGTTCTCTTTATTATGTTAGTTCCCCAAGATTTTGTTTAAAATTAATTAAAAGATAAAATAATTTTGCACTTTCGAGTTGTAATTATAAATTTACTACCCCTAGAACCAACCTTAAAAGGTGACCACAAGTTGACTAATATTCCCACTCGTCACTCCAAAAATCATCCAAAACAAATTAAAAAAATTTACTCGAAGTAACTCTTGAAGTGTAGACCGTAACGGATCTAGTTCTATCAACTTGCATCTTTACGATAGACTTAATTATGACACTTATAATTCTGAACACTTGTGAATTTTACAAATATAGAAACTTATATATAAAGAAAAACGAAATTAACAGGGACTCATATTTAAAGAACAATTTTCGTAATTTCTGCTATTTTTGAGTTATTTCTAAAGTCTAGTGCATTTTTTGAGATATAATTTTTGTTATTATTTTCTATATCTTTTGTGTCTAGTACAATTTTTTATATTGCATATTCTAGGATTTGATGAAACTTTCTTGATATTTATAGTTAAATCTTTTTTCAATGTTTCTGTCAAATCCAACGAACATAAATTATACATTTGGCAAAGACTAAAAATGTTAATGTTTGACAAACTTAGAAGACCAAATTATTCCGTGCATACTTAAAGAACTATTTTGAACCTACTCATAACACACCATTTTTTTATTTTCATATTACTTCAAAGTTTTGAAGTAAGGTTATTTTCCCTTTTAGTAGGTATTTCCAAAATAAAAAACAATACTTTTCTAATGCAGTTGCTTATTGAAGAGTTCTCTCTATTGTGTTAGTTTCCCACAATTTTCCTTAAAACGAGTTAAAAGATAAAATGATTTTGCACTTTAGGGTTGTAATTATAATTTTACTACCATTAGAACCAACCTTAAAATGTGACCACAGGTTGACTAATATTCGGGATATTTTTTGACATATTTGCTCTTGATGAACGTAGTGAACCAACCTTGAAAATAGACAATGATCAGAGTGAGAAGGAGTTGTTTAGTACTCCTTATTCTGTTTTCTATGTTGATGTCGTGAGGCATGATATGGAGGTTAGGAAAACAGATTTAAGGGAGTAGATCCTGGTGTATCTAGAGATGATTTTAGGTTGATAGATCAAGTTATTTCTAGTAATCCACAATATAAAACACAAACTGAACGTGACACAGTGCTTGTTTTTCTATTACGGGCTTCTAAGACTACTGTGTCAAGCTTACGAAATCAGCTTTTGAGTTGCTTTGGTGTTAATTTGCCTACACACTCAAAGAAGTTGAAAATTGGTGACTCCAGCCGCTCAACATTCAATGTTTCTTTGCAAGAGACTCCAAGAAATATTGTGTCTACCGCTGACAGCATGAATCAGGATAGAGGGACAACAGTTGGACCAATGGTGCCCTTTTCGGCTATTACTCCTTGGAAAGAGGTTGTAATTAACTTTGAGCAAAATGAAGGGATGGTTGGGCGCGAGTTAGATGATCTTTTTGGTGGTTTTTTTTAAGAGCCCCAAGGTAACTTTGGGGTAGGAGCAGCATCTGATCAGTGAATTTTTTGTGAATTTTCTGCAAGAGACCCAAATAGATTGTTTTTGTATAACAATTGCACATGAAAAGGTTTGATGTTAGTGTTTTTGTTTATTAGCCAACTCGTATGCTCTTCATATTGCTGGAAACGCTACCTTGACAGATGATCCTTGAACAATTGGAGTAATAAAAAAAGGTCAGGTAGACTGAAAATGAAAGGAAATGCAGATTGCTCACATACTATTATTTTCAGCTGGTTAAATGTTGTTGATGCTGGTACTCGAATTTTGATGCTTGATGTTGTATTTGATGTGACTTAGAGCTGTTTTGGTGCTGTCTGAAGGAGAATGTTGCTGAAATAGAGAACTTCTTTTAGAAAAAATACATTTGGATGATTGTTGTTTGAAATTGAAGCATTTTCTTTGTTAACATACCTTCTTACTAATCTCATCCATACAATATGGAAGTTGCATCATATAAACATATCTTAAGTTGGCTCCAAAAAATGTAGACGGTAATGGATCTAGTTCTATCAACTTGCATCTTTACGACAGACTTAATAATGACCTTGTAATTCTGAACACTTTGAATTTTACAAATATAGAAACTTATATCCTCAATCTAAAAGTCCTAATCACTCCCTTGTCATTGGAAAATACTTGAGCAAATGTTATTTTGCCAATGTAACTTATACATATTATTGAAATTACATACATCTTACTTTAGATTTGAAAAACAACACTATATTACGTACTTTCCTCTAATTTGGTTTTCCCTTCCGATTAGTATAGATTACTTCTAATTTGACCAATTAAGTTATGCAAAATATGCATCTCTATTGCAAAATTTTCTAATTCTTCCACATGTGCACTTATTGTGTGGGGTATACTTATTTTAAATTTAAACAGCAATTCGTTACCTACCTATTTATTTCTTTTATATAGATTCAATTTCAATGAGATTTCTTCAAATAAATTATCCACATTTTAGTAAAGTTTATTGGTCTTTTCAAGCCAAACATCCCACGCTTAGGGAAATTCACATAGTCAAGTAATATAGTGTCAATAATTGTTTGTATCTTAAGGAGCATTTTTTCTAGCTTTTCGGGGTTCGTTATCGACACATTAAATCTTACCTATTTTTTTACTATAATTTTTGAAAAACTTTTAAATAGAACATGAACGTAAGTCCTTATCCATAAAAGATTTGAGTAAATTTTGAGACAATAAAGTGCAATATTTAATTAGGGGTGTCCAGGGGGTCAGTCTGGACTAATTCGGTGCTTGGGAAGTGGTCATCTCGATTTACTTAGGGGCTTTTAAGGGGTTACCAAATCCCTCACTAATGGTCTTTCATTAGAACCCCAAATCGATGATAGAATATATTCTTTATACTTTACTAAAAATGTACGAACACTAAAAAAATAGATGGGGTTGGGAGTTGTATGAGCGGTAACCTTCATATACAGCTCCATGAGAAGGGCCGTCACAAAAATGGCTTTGTTTTACCTTACTCTCGTCTTTAAATGAGGGTTGCTCTTTTTTGAAAGAATACGTCACTAGGCTAGTTTATGCTTGTAGCTACCCTTGGGGAATACGTTACCCTGGCAAAAAACCCCGTCAGAGGGGGAATCTCTTTTAATTTGTCTTAGCGATCTTTCGATAAAAGAGAGTAAAATATAGGTGAGCCTGATAAATATTATTGAAAAAATATGTTTTATCTTATTTTCTCGATCTTAGTCGATTAACTAAGGGGTCTAAATCGGCGCACTCCACTACCCCAATACCCTTATCTAAAACCCCACCCCCTATACCTATCCTCATAACCTATGTATGGTCGTTGGTTGGTTCTGGTCTGATCATAGACTTAACCAACCACTAAGACACTTTTACTGAATCATTCTAGCTAGTTCATATATTTTTATTGAACCATTCGACTAATAATTGAATTATCATAGAGATATGGTGATAGCGTTGTCAATATGGGTCGGCATGGCCTAGTCCACTTTATGCTAGTTTTGGAATTTGACGAGCTAGATTAGGTTGGACTACCATTTTTGTCAGCCTTAAATGGCTGGCCTAGCTCATCCCTGTGTGGGATGTGGTTTGGGACGAGCCGACTCACAATTTTTAAATTTTATTTTAACTTTTAAAATTTATATTCTAACCTAAAAATGAAACAACATAAATATTTATAAGGTAATATTGCTAATCAGTTCTCAAATTCACAATTAAATTATTTCAGACATACTTATTAAGTACTCCCTTTGTCCTATTTTAAGCGAAGGTGTTTTTGTGTGGAGAGTCAAAGAGTCATTTTTTATTATAATTTTTTTATTTTTAAAAAATATTTTGAATCATTTAGCTATGTTGACTTATAGTACTTTATGAGCAGTTTTCAAATATGTAAATTTTATTTTAAATTTTTTTAACAAGTTTTTTAAAAAAAAATTATACCCGAATTCATGGTTAAAAATAAGTGTTTTGACCCTCGTACTCCGAACCTCTTAACCCTAAATTGGGACAAAAGGAATACTCCCTCCGGATCTAAAAGAGTGTCCACTTAGTTATTTGCACAACCCTTAAGAAAATACTAACTCAGAGAAAAAATAGGTAATTTCACTAAAATGCCCTTAATTAAATAGGTATTGAAATTTGATAACATAGCACTTAATAGGGGAAAATCTGGAAAAAAAAATAAGGTTAATTCTTTCTTAATTTGATAAGTGAACACTCTTTTGATTCAAAAAAGGCTAAGTAGACACTCTTTTTAATCCGGAGTATGTACTAATTATCCAATGCTTTTAATTGTTAATAATGTGCATTACACATGGGGTGTTAATGGGTTGTACAATTTTAGCTGTATATGGTGTCTATTTATTAATTTGTTGTTCTTAGCACAAGTTTGTTGATTTTTAATTCAAGTTCGACTTCAAGTAAAAACTTGATTGTAGTTTTGTGTCATTATCTTAAAGGTTATTTGTTACGTGTTACATCTACCATTCTATGCATATATTTTGGATAATAACCATACAATATAACGATCTTGTTAGACGGAAAGTTTCTGCAAAATTTAATAATTTTTGACATTGTTAGCAGATAAATACTTAATATTACTAGAACTAAATAGAAATATTAGTAAGAAAACAAAACATCTAATGAGTAACGATGAAATTAGCTAAACGATTCTGTGTTTAAATTTTAAGACTTTGAGTCTGGCCTTAGTAGTACGAGAGTTAACTAGACTTTGAGTTTGTACTCATCTTGTTGATTCCCTACTTCCTTTTATTTTTTACATTTTAATTAAATATTTTTTATATGGCCCATAGGCCGGTCCGGTCCAGCGTCAATCAAGCCTCACGGGCCGATAGACTTACTTGGGCTGAGCTAAAAAGTCTCATTCTTAGATAGACACAGATTTTTTTTAGCCAATCCTATCAAATCACGAGCTAAGCTGGGTTGGCCAACAGGCTAAGCCTACATTGACAGCTCTATATGATGGGATGATTTAGATTCTTTCAATCTTAACTTGAGAAGCGTGTTCGAATTGTATGACCGAAGAACTTATTAATAGGAAGAATCAACTAAATTTATTGGTGAGGTCTCTATTGGTTATTCATGTATCATAACCCTACTTACTCAAACTCAGCTTCGATCTCCATCAGTTATCCTAGTATCCATCTCCTAAAACTCATATTATCACTCTTCGCTATAGTAGATAAAACTCTAAAATTTGTATCAGAAGATGATTCATCCATATAATTTAAAACATACATGTAATGTAAAATGTGGTATTAATTGTCTTGTGCTGTAAAAAGTGCATTAGTAACAAGATTGTAAATGTTTCGCTTGTAAACATAAAGGACCATTTTTTAAGAACTTGGAACAATGTTCGTTCAGGTTTAAGGTCTTTAGACACGGCTCATCATGTAAACTTTACTAAGACAACCATGAAGAAGAGGGACAACCGTGGAGGTGACGAAGTGTTATGCCATACGTGGATTAACTAGATTCACTAGATTACCTTCTTACATGACTTAATAATTTTTGACAAGTCGCCAGAATTTTTTATTTGATATTGTGCAATAATTTCTTTAACAATAAGTTATGGTAATCGTCAAGACAACCAACTTTTACGTCATAATTGAGAACAAAATCCTTACGAGCCACCGGGATTTCTTATTTCATATTAGGCAAAACTTTCCTTTGACAACAAGTTATGATGATAGTCAGGATGATGAATCTTGAGATCTTTCCATAAGTTGTGGCTACAATCTAGGCAATTTCAATGTAACTTGCTTTGTAGAAATTCACCACCATGTTTTTTGTTTCAAGCTTGACCCAAATCAACTCTAAATGACTCTAAAATTCTAATATCAATCCCAACAATTTCTAATAGTTAGATTCAACTTGAACCTCAAAAAACTAATAGACCCACTTTGTCTTCTTCAATACATTTTTTATCAAGCTCAAAAAATCCAACAATGTTCTTCAATTTTTCCAACCAAACCAATCAAAATCATTAAGGATATACAATATAAATATAATGGAACATTACCCACACAATTACAATCACAAAAAGCAATGAGGAGGATAAAAGGAGGAGGAGGAAGAAGAAGCAATGTCCTGCGGGGAATCCAAATCTGTTAAAACTTTCGTGGACCAGGTTAAAAATTAAATGGGTGTCCGTAGGAAGCACGACCGGCGTAAATTCTACAGCAACCGTGTGAGGATCAATATGAGAAATATTATTTCACATACTAATTAGCTTTCTGGAAAAGAAAATCAATTCTAGAGAAGACTAGAGATTTCAGAAGCAGTAAATTTTCTTTAAAGAATGGGAACAAGAAATCTTTGGTGAAGTTACATACAATTTTGACACTTTCCATGACCATTGGATGAATTTGTGATGGATGGAAAAAAAATTGCAACCTGAATGATTTTCAATTTTGACACTTTAGTTTAGACCTATGTTTTCATTTTATAAAGCTCCATCTAACCTCTTGATTTCCTTACAACAACAACATACCCAGTATAATTCCACAAGTGGGTCTGGGGAGCGTAGAGTGTACACAGACCTTACCCCCTACCTTGGCAGGTAGAGAGGTTGTTTCACGCTCCTCTTGATTTCCTTACAAAATTATGAAAAAGGTCTAAAAACAATCAGCAACGTGTGCTAGTGTAAAAGGCTCAATGAAGATTTCCTTGTACTGAATCTCTTTGAGATATAAAATCAGTAATTACCTCGGTACAATGTACAATGCAATTGCAAAGTATTTTCTTATAGAGATACCTCCACAGAATAGCCAATTTCCATCTTTCTATAGATCTTCTAGCTACACTTGACATGGCACAAATTCCTTCACTGACCACGTTCTTGCTTTTAAGAAAAGCACAAAGCTCGCTAGCAAGTTGTGGTGGGATCTCTTTAGTCTCCATGAATTGATGGATATCTTGAAATTCATCAAGGATGGCAAGCAACTTACCGTCGTCTTCAGCAGTTGTTGGAAGAATGTCCAATATTGTTTTGCATTTCTTTGCTAACCATCTCATTGCAACAACTTCGTTCTCCATTGAAAGTCGGTTTCCTGAATAAACAAGGTGTACAGAAGACCTGCGATTGTTTTGTGGCACCGCCCATAATCGCACTGCTGATAGTAGCGCAAAGGATGGCTTCCCATCTGACTGAATGTACAGTAACTCACTCTCCCATGAACACATTGAATACATATCTGATTCTAAAGGTATAAACGCCTTATCATTTGGGTTCTCAGTCAGAAGAAATCCATAGTGTTGAAGAAGCTCCAAATTTGTGTAGGTTCCATAGCTTAGAAGAACCTGCAGTAATCAATCAAACTAGAGGCATCAGTACCAACTCTTCCAAACTAGAAAAATACTTCAAAATGAGATGGCAAACGGCCTTGATAATGAATGGATATTCAATGCAAAACAAGCGGTGTTCATTTTTGTAGTTCTTAATATCCTGAATATCAAGTGATAGAGCATCTGCCATACACAACTTATTAATGGAAAAGAATCAAATTAAAAAATTTACTGAATGCCACACAAACAAAAAATAAAAAGAACTTAAGGAAGTATTTTATGAATCACCTGTTCTCCTTTCCGGTAGTTTCTTCTAGCATAGAAGCAGTATGAAGAAACATCTTCCTCATATCCAGCATCTATTAGCCTATGGGCAGCGGCCAATTCAGTTTCTGATTTAAGCGGACTGTCTTCTTGCAAAGAAAAGGCCTTTCCAGCAACCCGATCTTCAGAAATAGATGTTTCCTCTCCAGGTGCTGCATAGTTGAAGAAATCTCCAACAGGGCATAAGCATCCAGCTTCATCCCAAGGTATATGCATGGTGCGCGAGGATATCTTCAGTAAGAAACCTTTTTCATGTTAATCTGTGAAAAATAACTAGTACTTGACAGACAATGAGTGCTTGATGGATCATGAGCCAAGCAAAGCATAGGTATTTTGCTATGATTAAGGCTTTCTAATCAGTAACACTTGACCAAAAAATGATAAATTTCTATTCCAGATTAGAGTGAGTTTACTCTGTACTTACAGAACCAGAGGCCCAAAGCCATGCCTTAAGAGCCAGGAGTTGTGGCTTGAGCTTGAGTTCATGCATAAGCACAGTCGCTTCATTCCACTCCTCTTCAGCCTTCCGAGAAGCTTTTTGTGCAGCCCAGATGGCATCATCAATCTAAAAGCATTAGAGATATTTAAGAGGAAGGCTTTTAATGGTGAATTTCAGTCAACTATGATCGCTTTATGACATAAATTAGCGACGCAGTGAACAGAAGAATTTCCAACTATGAAATACATTTTAACTTGTAGGGATTGCTACAAACTTGCAATGCTTGTATCTCAAATTTGCCAAAATCCGCAAGTGTGACATAGCTGCGGGGGAACTGCTTTAGATAAGGCCACCACCGAGAACTCTTCCCCTTGTTCACTTCATTCAACAGTGCAACAGCCAATATCTGCAGTAAAAATAAGCTCAAAAATCATAATTATCAAATTCAAGGAAACCGTCATTACTGGCCAAACAAATCACAGAGAGTAGGACAAGTGGTAACCAATCTGTCTGTGGAGATTCGATTCACTTTGCACAACTACCGATGCAAAGCATTTACTATAACCATTTGAAGAAACTGCAGACTCAACATAAAGGTCCAGCATTTCAATACAACAAGTCAACAACACATGTAAATTGAGTAGTTTCAAAATATTATTCACTTTCTTTAATACAATGTTTTTCTCTACACTTACCAAAGCTTTTTCAAAACTTAATTATCAGAGCACCACATTTTTACTTAAAATTGTTAATTTCAGAACATCATCCACTCTCTTATAAATGTAACAAAACTTCAACTCTTACCACAACATCATAACAAACTAAATAGAACATTTAAATTGGGGCAAAGAGTAGTAACTTAGTGAACAAGAATGGAAAAACTTCAAGCCCCAGAGCTTTACCAATTTGCTTTAAGAACTGTAGATATATAGCTCCATAATCTCTTACATTCAGTTCATACATACCAGATTTTGAGCAACACATAGAGTTAAATTCTCATTACTAGTTGATCACATAGAAGTCCAAAAACATAAAGTTTATGCCTTTAGGGCGTGTTTGGTATGGAGGAAAATATTTTCTGCAATTCTAATTTTCCCGTGTTTGGTTGGTCTTTTTCTCTAAGACAAGTTCCTTAAAAATGAAAAATATGACTTCCCCAGTGGAAGTAGGGATAAAAAGTCCATAATTGTTAATTTTAAGTTTATTCGCTCCTCCCCAAAACGCCCCCAATCCCCACCTCTTGACCATCCCACTACCCCCTAAACCCTCCCCACCCCATCCTAGCCCCACAGTACTTTGCTAGATTAGTATAAATATTCTTGGGACAATATTTTTTTCGCTTACCTGACAAACCCTAGAAAAAATAAGCAAAAACCCATTATTTTCCAAGAAAACATTTTTCATAAGAAACATTTTCCTTCCTACCAAACACCCCCTTAGAGCCTGTTTAGATTGACTTACATCAAGTGTTTTTAAGCCAAAATAGCTTATAAGTACTTTTGTAGTGTTTGGGTAAAAAAAAAGTATAAGCTAGAATTATTACCTTATTATAAGTCAAAAGTCATAAGCTCGTCCAAACGGATTCTTAGTCCAAAAGAAAGCAGAAGCCAAATTCTAATTCTTGGAGTTAAAGGAGAATAAAGAAGAATCACCTGAGCAGAGGAAAGCGAAGGGTGCTTCTTGACAGCAATGGAGAATGCCTCATCGTTCATCATTAGACTTTGACTAGTCATTAACGCTCTCTCTGGCACTCTAAGAATCAATTCCCCTTTCCAAATATCTCGAGCTGCTTCTAAACCTCTCCTTCAACCAATACAAATAAATCATTCATTCCTAATCATTCATATAAGAAAATCAAGAAAAAGAATTGTGATTAATATATATATGTATATACCCTCCGGCTTCAGGGAAATTAAAGACGAAAAGGGAATGTCCCAAACAAGAATCTGATTGGGTTGTAGAAGTTGAAGGACTGTCTGAGATTCCAAGCTCCGTTGCCCATTTTAGGAAACTCTTCAGGCTCATTGCTTCAGGTTCTTCCATGGCGGCTTTGTTGTCAGCTGGGCTTTTCCGTTTCTTTTGTTGGAGAAAATGCTGAAGAGCAAATGGGATAACTGCTCCATTATTGGGCCGATTTAGCTTAATTGGACCCAAATACAAAAGGTAGTCATTTGCACTTTTGTCGAAAATGATGATGCCTCGTTTTTTTAAAAAAAAAAATAATATACTCAGTGAAATCTCACAACATGGATCTGAAAATGATAGAATGTACGCAGATCTTACCTATATTTTGATAGGTAGAACGGTTGTTTCCGATAGATCCTCGCCTCAGGACAAGCAAAGCCAAAACATTCAAACCCGGTCAAAAATTAAAGCAATAAACAGTAAAAAAATGTTGATAGCAAACGCGAATACATCATGATATCACATCCTGAAGGAGAAGCATTAACTAACACATATAAATGAGATAAATCAAGTACATTAAAGAAAAAAATAAAACTAGAGAAGACTATAAAATAATATTACGCCTATTCGTATGATATGATAAACATGACTATAGTAATAACACCACAACTATCAGTTTGTAAGTATAAATATGACTACGCTCGACTACCTAATACCCTTTTATCCTAATATGTGTTCTCCACAACCCCTATCTAAGGTCATATCCTCAGTAAGTTGCGTATGCTTCATATCTCATTTAATCACCTCTCGCTAATATTTTTTCGGCCTACCTCTACCCTCCTGAACCCGTTTATAGCCAACTTCTCACAACTCCTCGTTATAAAATTAATTTTGTGGCTACAATTTAGAAGCAAAATTATGACGAATAGTCTCAATGTCAAATTGATGGACAAATTTGCCTAATCACGAATCCCGGCAATCAATCATGATGAATTAGCATATTTTGGTCTCCTAACATATCGTCAATTGCTAGAAATTTCTCCATACATTTTTGCTTTAAAATTGATCTATTAGTTCAAAATCAATACTCATGACTACAAATTTGATTTTTGTCCTTCTAGTATCTATCTCAACATTTTTCTAATGGTTAGATTTACTCAAACCTACAACAAATCAATACACCCACTTTGTTTTCTTCAACTAATTTTTTTTCAAGTTCAATAAAATTCAACAATGATGTTCTCAATTTTCTTGGACCAAAACTAATCTACATCGTCAGGGATAGACAATATACGTTCAATAAAAATTAGCCCTCAATTTCAATTATAAATAAAGTAACTGAGTCTTCGATTTTCTACAATCTCTCTCATATATATATATAATTATTTTTTATTTTAATTTCAATTACAAATAAAATAATAAGTCTTCGATATTCTGCAATATATATCTCATATGTTCTAGCTAGGAGAAGGAGAAGGAGAAGAAGATGATAGTTTTCAAAATATTACAAAAACATGTAAATTGGTTGAATCGCTTGGCGGGAAAATACTTGGTAATTACCTACTCTTCAACTTCAAACAATAGCCAACAAACATATGTTACCAAATGACATCTAGTTGTGAAGGGCTACAAATCAATAGAGTCAACCAATCATGTGTGTCCATCACAGTGCATACAGTAAACTTAGAACAATATTGAATTTGATTTGAACTCTGACTGTAAGCTTAGTTTGACATGAAATGTAATTGTTTTAGTCTAGTTTAAATAATTAGACTACAACAAGAAATAATTAAAAAAATACTAAAGTTACTAGCTTATTTATTAAAACCTAAAAATCTAAATTATCTTTTGTAATTTTTTTGTAAAAAATAACTTGATATATACCATGTATCTATCGTAGAGGATATAATTGTATTTTTCTTGAAAGAATGGATCATTCCTCTAAATAACCTGTCAGTATATAGTATATAATATATATCATCTCAGTATATTTCATACCATGATGGGTATCATAGATAATTGAGTTGTGTTTTTACTTGAAGGAATAAACCAACACTTTATTCAAAGAGAGTCATTTACGATACTATCATGATATATAAATCTACGCAAATGGTATAATGGAAGATTGAGAAATGCTATAGAATGAATGAAGCAGTCCTCCATGATATCATCTGCGTAGATTTATACACCATAACATTATCATGAAGGACTCTCTTTGAATAACTGAAGCAGTCATTCATGATACCATCTCAATATATGGTATATACTATGATGGTATCATGCAAGACTACTGACACATGTGAAGGACTTAAGAAGTCCTCCATGATACCATCTCAATATATTTTTATATCATGATGGTATCATGGAGGATTGTTGACTGTTGCATTTAAGGATTTCAACAATCCTTCGTGATACCATCTGAGTATATGATATACTATGTAGGTATCATAGAGGATTGAGTAGTATTTTTTTAACAAATAAATCAACTTTCTATAATACACTGTCAATATATGATATATACCATGTGGGTATCAGAAAGAATTGAGTTGTGCTTTTTTTGAAGGAATGAATCATTCCTATATGATACTCTATCAGTAATTGATATATACCAGGTTCGTATCATAAAGAACTAAGTTTTTTTTAAGGAATGAACTATCAGTCATGTGTGATAATATGTGGGTATCATAGTATAATGCAACAGTATACTTAAATTGCAATTGATTTGATATACTATTTTTTGCGATATTAAAATAAAATTAAAATAAAATAAAATAAAATAAATAGAAAAAAATAATATATAAGTTATCCATTTTATTGAAAAAGATATATGAGACAAAAAGTTTGTAGAATTAGATTATGAAAAAATATATAATTTAAAAAGGAAAAAAAATAAATGAAAATTACATGAAATTAAAAAAATAATAGAAAAAGGTGAATGAAATTAGATACGGAGATTAAAAAAAGAAATAAATAAATGAAATTAGAAAAAGGAACAAGTAAGAAAGAAATAAGAAAGAAAATAAAAAAACAAAAAAGAAAGAAATTAGAATTAAATATAGAATCAGATTATGGTGAAAAAAGAAAATAAAATATAGTGTGAAAAAAAATAAATGAACAAAAAAGGAGAAAAAAGAAAAGAATAAAAGAAAGAAAAGAAGATAAGAAGTAGAGAAATAAAAAAGAAAAAAGGAAAAAGGAAAAAAAGAGACAATTAAATAGAAAAGAAGAAATAAAGAATTAAAAATAAAGAAAATAAAAAAAATATGAAAGAAGCTAGAATTAAATATGGAATTAGATTATGGTGAAAAAGAAATAAAGAATAATATGATTTGAAAAAAAAAATGAAACAAAAAGAAGAAAAAAACGACAGAAAATAGGAGAAAAGAAGTAAAGAAATAAAATAGAAAGGAAGAAAAAAAACACAATTACCTACAAAAACTACAAAGGGTACTGAGGATAAATAATTATGGGAGGGGGGGGGGGGTTATTAAAAAAAAAAGGAAACAAGGATAATTAATTTGTGTTTAGGGGACATTAGTGTTGTTTTCCCTTCTTTCTTCTTCTTTGATACCTTGTATTAAGTATGCTGATTAAGTTAACGAAAATCGTAATAAATAATTGATTCTTGTTAATAACACAATAACACAAAGTATGTCTAAGAAAAAGTAGACAAATTGAGAGACTATCAGTTTCGTACACAAGTTTAGTTCCTTCATTAAGTTGAAGCCCAATTGCTAACTCTATTTCCCGTTAGTCTTGTTGGTTTCATTTGTTATTACACAAATTCTACTTTTCCCTGACCTCACAAAAGTATTCGAGAAATTTTAAAACTTCTCTTTTTGGTCTAAGAGAAATTTAAAACTTTGAATCTAAGTAATAGATGAGACTTTTTTCTGATTTGTTTGAACTGATTACAGTTTGAACCCTCTTCAAGTTATTAAAAATGTTAAAGAGTCTCACGTCGGATATAAAATGAGAACATAAATTCCTTATATGGACTTGGACAATTCTCACCATACAAGCTAGCTTTTGGGGTTGAGTTCTACCAAGATTCATTTTTACACGGTATAGTCAGGCCCATTCCAATTATTTGTTCACCGATGTTGGCCCCAAATTATATTATATTTGTTCATCGATGAGCATTCTGGGCCTAGTTCCTGGCCCAAGTCACACGGGCCAGCCACACCAGGCCCACCTCTCCACGGGCCAACAACAACAACAAGCATACGGTCTTATGACCTCTACCGAACTAAGTCAGGCCTACAACACTATGAATCTCCAACAGCCCGACGACGCATGGTACATGGATACGGGGGCCACATCCCATCTCACTCATAACTCTAGTAATCTCCCTCAACTGTTTAATTTGCGCAATCCTCAATGTATTTTGGTCGGAAATGGCAATCGTATTCCAATTCAAGGTTATGACACCACACAAGACGTCACACATCCTCCTCATCCCTCATTCTCTACCAACCCCTTTCATCCGGCCTTCGCCGTCATAAATATCAAGAATTTTATCCCTTTGGTTATTGATCAGATAGTCAATACTCGTCGTGAGTTGAACTATTCCGAATTCATGTTTGTGCTTACAACGTCCTTCATCACATCGACGCCTCCACCCCCCGTCCAGCCGACGTTGACAAACCAACGTGGAAGCGCCTCAATGCGATCGTCAAACAATGGATATATGACACTATATCCAAGGATTTACTTCATACATTATGAAGACAGGTGCTTCGGCTCACGACTTATGGACGAGGCTAGACGAAATATTTCTAGACAACAAACATACACGTGTCATGTATTTGGAGGAACAATTTAACAACATCCGTTTTGAGAACTTTGCTAACATGTCATATTGTAAACAACTTAAATTAGTTGTTGATCAATTGTCTAATGTTTGCACTCCGATTTCCAACACAAAGATGGTGCTACAACTTATTAATGGATCGCCGAAAAGTGAGTACGATACACTTGCGACGATGATCCAGCAAGCTGACCCACTCCCTAGCTTCAACAAGGCCCGATCACAGTTGCTATTGGACGAGACTAGACGTGCCAAACAAGACGAACATAATCAGAAGGCGTTAGTAGTAGACGCACCGCTGACCACCTCTGCACCCGTCGGACCACCACAATCAGCGTCGCGGCCGAGGCGGTGGCAGAGGCCGAGGCCGAGGCAACCACCGTGGCGGCAAGAGAGGGGGCCGACTCAATTCGTGGCCAACCCAATGTCGTGGCCCACCCCCAAAATTTGGGCCTCACCCCCTTTCCCTTACCCAACCAACCCGTCACAACATCCAAGTCCATGTTCTCATTCCATATCCGATGTGGGACTTTTAACAAAATAGCCTGAAAGAAGTGAACGATAATAAGTAGCAAAGATAGATTCATAGGTGGAAATAATTTTACATTATTAACGTACTTTAATTTGTTGTAAATACTTCTAATATTATACATCTCTTAGATGATCTGTAAAATTCTTTCATACCGTCCAATACTAGAAAATCAGCAAAATATACAAAAGCCGACATTGACAAAATGCATGAAAAAAAAGAGACATGAAAGATGAAACACACTATTTTGCTTCTTTTTCTTTTTTCTTTTGTTTCTTAATACTGACAAAAGGCATTAATATACCATTCCTTTTCTCATCCTCAGTAGCTAACGGTAGCATTTATTGAAAAATGACACGGAACAACCGAACAAGTCCTTGATAATTAAGTTGCAAACTGCCAACCATTAATTTACGACCAATAACAATATATATGCTAATTTCTGATATAGTGCAAATTAAAAGCCCAATGCATACAGTGCGCAATGGATCAGGTTGCTGCAATAATAATATAATATATTCCCAAGGCTAAAGAAGAAACTGGAATTTAGCGCCTTCTTTATTACTCCTATTATATTATCTTCAATATTTCATTCGAACTCAACTCTATCCAAGTATATATAATACAACTAAAAACACTAGAAATCTAGCTACGTAAATCTCTAGTAGAATTAAATGACACCAATGAAACATCGTGTTAGGAAGACCGCAGACTATAAACTAGCACGCGATCACACGAAAAAAATTAGAGAAAGAGGAGAATAACACAAAGATTTAACGATTTGGCCACACCTATGTCCTTGAGGCAGAAGCAAATAGAATTTTCGCGATGAAATATGTATTGTTCTTCTTTGTCATAATGTAGAGTTTCTCTGCTTCTACCTCAAGGATGTAGGTTTTGTGGGATACAATAATTGTAGGAAACGGAAAGTAAATAAATATTACAAATTTGCTAGAAATGATAAACTAAAGATTATAACAAACTGAAATCAAGAACGAAACAAACTCCTTGTGTGATTTGCTGAGTCGAATGATGACACTCTGTCTTTAAGACAAGATTGACCCGTATATATCATTTTACATTGTCGGGCAATAGTCTCCCAAGATACAACAACAACTTAACAAATGAGCAAAAGGAAACTCAAGTGTTACTCTTGAAGAACTTTGAATATAGTAAACTTGCTAGAGAGGAAGAAGAAGATTTCAGAAAATCCTGTAAGTGTTCCTAAGTGTTGAACAATTGAGCCAAAGACCTCAATTTATAGTGTAAGGAGATGACCCCTCAACTAGCCAGCTAATGACCTTCAATAGCCATGTAATGACACTTGTCGCACCCATTTTTAACCCGCGGGCTTCGCGACGTGATGGCTCAATTCCCTCCGGATTGGTTTAAAATGCTTGCTTTGAGGAGTCTCCACCTAATTATTCTAAGGTGAATTAGGGCACCTGAATGTTAACTAAATGCTGCAAAATAACTATGATGTTATGGTCTACGAAACTAATGAGATTCTAGGTAAGGGTTCTTTATTATCCTAAAGGGAAGGTGTTAGGCATCCTTTAAGATCCGCTAACTTGCGATTATCCGATCAAACTCAGGTTAATTGTTATGCTAAAAAAATGCATGTTTTTACAAATATAAAAAATAATGTTGCAAGATGTTAATAAAAAGATGCATTTTGTACAAGTATGCATTTGTATGGCATTAATATACATGTAAAGTTGAAAAAGTATAAGTATGCATTTGTACGACATTAATATACATGTAAAGCTGAAAAAAGTATGCATTTGTATGAAAATTGATAAAAATGTATGCAATGTGATTTTTATGGGCGACGAGCCTAAAAATAGATAAACTAGCGATTTCCAATTTTAAAACTAACCGAGCCTAAGAATAAATGAACTAGCAATGTGTTTCCAGTTTTAGACCCTATTAATTAATTATAAGTCTACCTATTCTAAATATTTCAATAATTTCATGAGTACAATATTATTACAAAACAGAATGGAATAAAGATGAATTAAAGAAAGTAAAAACAACAACAAAATAAATAATCTCTGAGAGTATCTTGTCTTCTTTAATTGTGTTCCTTGCAAGCTGTTAAGAACAAACGATTAGAAACAATTGAATATAAATAACTTCGGATCCGTATCCAAAACAGTAAATGTTTTGATTACGGAGGGATCAGACTTAAATTTTGAAAAGATCATTCCAATCACGTCGTGACTACGAACATATGACTCGTTGGTCATTTTAGTTGTCTTGCCTACCGAACATGTTGGTCTCTCGGGTAAAAAAGATTTAAGTTTCATCCTTGCCAGAAGTTTTATTTTCCGTCTTTACAACTGTGGAGGCCTCAAAAATCGACGGATATTTTTTCATCGGCCAATGTGTATTATCATGTTCAAATCAGCAGAATAACATCAAAGCAGTAAAACCAAAAACCGAGAAATGATGTCTGATGGGACGCGACCTCGAATTCAATTTCATTGGCCTAAATGCAGTATTTATTCAAAGCAGTAAAGCAGTAAAACCAAAAACCGAGAAATGATGTCCGAAGGGACGCAACCTCGAATTCAATTTCATTGGCCTAAATGCAGTATTTATTCAAAGCGGTAAAACAGTAAGATATACGTGTACGGATGTTTAAATGCCAAAAACAGTCACAATTCGCAATTAAAAATGTCCGACCCGAATTCTGACAAAAAACAGTAAAGAAAATTAGGTATTTCGACCCAGTTTCGAAAAATAGACTCGGATAGATGACCTGGATTTCGGTCAGACCCGACCCGAGAAATGCAACCCAAAATAGTGGTGACCCGAAATCAATTTTTTTTTTCGCATTTTCAGATAACCAACAACAAGATGTAAAACAAAAAATCTGGAATTTTCACTTGAACCGGGTGACCCGACCCGACCCGAATCAGATATTCCGACCCGAATCAATTTTTTTCTTTTCATATTTCAGATAACCAACAACAGAATATTAAACACAAAAAAATATTGAAATTTTATCCAAATCGGAGCTGACTCGACCCGACCCCGGATAGGTGACCCGACCTGAATCAGGGGTTCCGACCCAAATAGATTTCTTTCCAAATTTTAGATAACCAACAACCAAATATTAGAACACAAAAATTTAGAAATTTATTCGAATCGGGTCAACCCGACCCGGACCAGTGACCCGACCCGAATCAGAGGTTCCATCCCGATTTGATTTCTTCTCAAATTTTCAGATAGCCAACAAAAAGATATAAAACACAAAATCTGAAGAAAAAAAACTTACTTGAACATGGTTGACCCAACCCGACCGGAACAGTGACCCAATCGAAACCCGAAAACAGTGAAGAACAACAAACAAAAGCAGATTTTCGGAGTAGCGTTCACGAAACAAATAGAAGCATTTTAACCCCAAAATTTAAGAATAAAACTCACCCCTTTCTTTTGGATTTTGAACTCGTTTTTCGATCTTATTTTTGATTTCTTTTGAAGTGACTTTGAACTTCGAAAACCAACACCAAACACAGGTCTGAAAACCCCCTTCGAACCGGACTATTTTTGGCTCTCAAAAATCCCCTCTTTTCCGATAAGGACTCCACAAGAACTATACTCGAACCTCTCTCTAAGATAAAGAACAATGGGGTGTTTTTATAGATGAAAAAATGGGTTTGAATTTCAAAATAAAGGCCAAAAGTGACAATTTTTGGAGCAGATTTTAGGAGGGTTAGGTCGCGGATTTTCAGGGATAAGGGTATGGGATGTGTCGGGTGTCAGGGGTTGGTGGCTAGTCGAAGGTGGTGTAGGCGTAACAGAACGGGGTAGGTGGTGGTGTCAGGTCGACGAGGTGATGGGGTGGGGTCGGGTGCAGCAACTTGGGGAGGTTGAGAGAGAAATGTATGTGGAGTGATTAGGTTTTTAGGGTTGTGTTTGGTGGGTTGGGGGTATAAGGAAATGGGGTATTGGGCTCGGGTTTGGGCTTCGGTTGGGGGTCCGAAAATGGGGGGTTTCGGGTGGGCCGAAATGGGTTATTTTTATTGTAATGGGTTGAGTAGAGATTGTTTTAGGGGGAAATGAAATGGGTTATGGGTTTAAAAATATAAAAAGGGGTTTTATTGTATAAAAAGAAAGCTTTGCAAAAATTTATAAATTGTAAAGATGACAATATTATAAAAAAATATAATATTTGCGAAATGTTTGATGCTAAAAAAAAAATGCGATGCCGTTTTGCGAAAATAAAAAATAACATATAATAGTAGTATAAAAAGTATGATTATGATATAAAAAATCCAAATGACAAATAAAATGCAAATAATAATAAAAATGATGATATATATACATATATATGCCTATTAATGAATAAAAAGTGCTGGTCTGCTTTGTGAAATATTCCTTATGTATACGTAATTAATAATCCCAGAGGGAATCCGGATCTTGAGTGAACCTCAAAGCCATGCCAGCCTGGAGTTAATTCTTTCTATGGACAACCTTTTTTTAAGACCTAATCTAGGCATTAGCCATTAAAAAGGATGGATTTAGGTTTCGGAGTCCGCCCCAATCACTAAACCTAGCTCACCTAAAATTGTTTTAAGGTGTCAAAAATATTTAAAATTGAAAATAAAATCAGAAAAGATGAGACAAAATTGGGTGTCAACAACACTTATTGAAGGGTTACATTCAGCCAAATAATGGCTGAATTCATGTGCCAAATAATGGAGATTCAATGCTCCAAAACCAACATAAAAGTCAGAACTTTCCATCTTTCCGTCGCAGCATTCTGCCTCCGAAGCGCCGCGGCTCTGCGGATTAGTGTCGCGGCTCCAGTGGCTGAACACCCAATTAGTGACGCGGCTCTGCCAGGGAGGCGTCGCGGCGCTCCGATGGGGAAGTGGTTTGTCAATTAGGCTCCCGAAAAGAAAGAGGTACCACCCGGAGTCGCATCCAGGACTCAGAAAAGAAGAATGCAACGTGCCAAGGCCTTGCGTAAGATGCAACAGACATTGCATCTAATTACCAACACCGAGGAAATCGAAAATCATGAGATTCCTGAGTCTGCCGTAGCCAAGGCTATCAAGCGGGCATTCGACTCAGTTGCTTCAGGGGCAATGTCGCTTGAAGAAGAGATGTCGGGTCAACCAGAGCTGGATGAACAGCCTACCAGCAACCCGATAGAGGAACCCCGGCAAAAGAATGTGGCCTCGGATGGACCTCTAACCGAGGTAATCCTACAGATCGTACAGAGGATTCAGTCAGAGGATCCCAACCGATCCCCATTTGTCTCTATGAAATAGAATATATGAGTTTCTGGTCAGCCAAAGTAGATGAATGAAGGGACTCCATCCTCAATTTATTTACCCACGACCTGGTTGATGAGATTTGGGCAGACATTGAAATGGTCAGCTTAATTTTATGTGAGTTCTGGACCAGCCGCTCCGCACTGGATAGCCTAGAAGGTGATGTTTGAGTAGAAGACGCAGAATGGGCAACAATAGCTGATACCCCGACTAGGGACACTTTGAGCACCGTATTTGGTGCAGCTACAGAAGTTATGGTTAAACACCTCAAACCCCTTTACGTCAAGGCTTACATTAACGGCAAAATTATTAGTCGAATGTTTATCAACAATGGGGCTGTGTTGAATGTGATGTCGCTGCTTACCTTGAAGGATCTTAACAAAACAAAAGAGGATCTCATCCCAACTAACATGAAAATGGCTAGCTTTATGGGAGAAGACTCTGAAGCATTGGGGATTCTAGTAGCAGAAATCATTGTAGGTCCTAAGACGGTCAGGTCTGCCTTCTTTGTAATAAATGGAAAGCTGTCCTACACCATTCTGCTAGGCATGGACTGGATTCACACCAGCCGATGTCTTCCTTCCACCATGCATTAAAAAATCATCTTTTGGGAATGAGACATGATAGAAATCATCCCAACGGATGATAACCTATTCCGACCAGGGGTTCAAAACATAGAGGTTGTCCTCTATTAACCCTATGTGGCTCCCATAGGCATCACAGAGCAATATGAAGAAGGATCTTGGGAATCCTATAATCTTACCTCGCGAGGGTTTGAAATAAAATAATTAGCCGAACCACGGCTTACCTTGGAGGATTTAAATGGTTGAGGAAATCCAAATCATACGTGACATGTGGTATCGACTGACCGCTTTAAGTTCTAAGGCAAGGATAGCCGAGGCATCACAAATGGGGAACCACGATAACGAACCAACGCTTGCAGCCGATGAAGTTGAGCTGCCGATGGAACTTGAATCGCCCATAAGAAGGGCTATGCCTAGTTTTGAGTCTTAGGATCCTTTGGAAAATATCAACTTGAGAACTGAAGAAATCCCTCGGCTAACACATATTAGTGGTTTGCTGAAGGAAGAAGACAAACAAGGCATAACGACCCTTCTACTGTAGTATAAAGACTATATCGCATGGGATTATCATGAGATGCATGGTTTGGTAGAACATAGATTGCCAATCAAAGAGGGTTTCAAACCCCAAAAATAGCCGCCCAGAAGGTATCACCCTCAACTGATGCCTCAAATCAAAGCCGAAATCGAACGACTACTGAAAGCCAGATTTATCAGAACGGCTAAGTATGTGGAATGGTTGGCAAACGTCATACCAGTCAAGAGGAAGAATGGCAAGGTTCAGGTATGTATTGATTACAGGAACCTAAATCTAGCCACTCCTAAAGATGAGTACGTCATGCCGATAGCCGACATGCTAGTCGACTCAGCAGCCGCTAATGATGTATTGACCTTCATGGATGGATACTCTGACTATAATCAGATATCGATAGTCGAGGACGATGTTCACAAAACCGCCTTCAGATGTCCAGGAGCGTTGGGCATTTACGAGTGTGTAGTTATGTCGTTTGGTCTGAAGAACGCTGGTGCCACTTATCAAAGGGCAATGAACACCATCTTCCATGACTTGATCGGTAAGACTATGGAGGTTTACATCGATGATGTAGTAGCGCAGTCTAAGGACTTCAAGGATCATTTAGCAGATCTTGAACAAGCATTAAAAAGAATGAGGATTCATAATCTCAAAATGAATCCAGCCAAGTGCATGTTCGGAGTATCGGCTGGAAACTTCCTTGGTTTTTGGTACACAAGAAAGACATCGAGATAGATCGTAACAAAGCCAAGGCAGTAATGGGATCCGCACCACCCAAGACAAAGAAGGAGTTACAAATCTTATTGGGAAAAATCAATTTCTTAAGGAGGTTCATATCTAACTCGGCTGGCAAGATGAAGACTTTCTCTTCTTTGCTCAGACTTAAGGAGTCAGAAGATCTAGTATGGGGTCTGGAACAGCAAGAGGACTTTGATCAAATTAAAAAGGCCTTAGCTACTTCCCCCGTACTGGTGCCTCCCGTGCCAGGGAAGCCATTGAAATTATATATTTTGGCTGCAGAATTATCTATCGGTTGTTTACTAGCACATGAGGCCGATGATGGAACTGAAAGAGCGGTTTATTATCTTAGTCGAATGCTTAACTATGTTGAAACTAGATATACTCCTTTGGAGAAGCTTTGTCTGTCTTTGTTCTATGCTTGCACAAAACTCGAATATTATCTAATGCCTCACGTTATATACGTTTTGTGCAAAGTTGATATTGTCCGGTACTTACTAAATAGACATGTCTTGCAAGGTCGATTAATGAAATGGGCCATCAAGCTTACCGCATTTTCTCTCGAGTATAGCCACTCAGGGCCGTCAAAGGTCAAGCGGTAGCCGATTTTTTGGCAGAACACCCTTGTGTAGACATAGAAGATCCATGCGCCCCTCCTACTGCATGTATAGACATCGTGTCGTGGATACTAACCTTTGACGAGTCTAGAACCCAGAAGGGAGTTGGAGCCGGAGTCACGATAACAAATCCAAGAGATAAAACGTGGAGGTTATCCTATCGGCTAGATCCTGATTGACAAACAACCAAGCCGAATACGATGCTCTCATCATGGGACTCAATCTCCTAGTTTCTATGAAGGCGAGGTGCATCGAGATCCGAGGAGACTCTCAGCTGGTGATCAAATAGCTAACCGGTGAATATGATTGCAAAGACCCAAATTTGCTTGCCCGTCACAGGACGGCTAGCAGGTTGCTTAGTGGGTTCACATCATCCACGTTAAGTTATGTTCCCAGAGGCATGAATGTTGAGGCTAACGACTTAGCACAAAAAGCTTCAGGTTTTAGGAAGTCTCTACTCACCCTAGAGCACGATGAATTACAAGCCGAAGTGTTAGCCGTTGATCAAATCGACTCATGGAGGAAGTTGCTAATTGACTACCTAAAAGATCCCTCCAGTTGCAAGGACCTCAAGGTTAAATGTAGAGCCTTGAAATACGTGCTCATTGACGATGACCTCTATAAAAGGAGTGTGAATGGAGTACTACTTAAGTGCATTGACAAAGCAGAGGCCTTGAGGGTCATGGGAGAGGTCTATGAAGGAGTATGTGGATCAAATGGAGCGGGGCCAGCGATGAAGTGGCTGATCTACCGCCACGGCTATTATTGTCCTACTATCACAGCTGACTGCTTCCAGTATGCAAAAGGATGCGGAGAATGTCAGAAACATGGACCAATCCAATGGCTACCAGCCGAGTTGCTGCACTCAGTCATAAAACCTTGGCCCTTCAGAGGATGGGCTATGGACCTCATCTGCAAGATTCACCCACAATCGGCTAAAGGCCACAATTTCATTATCGTGGCTACCAATTACATCACTAAATGGGCGGAGGCTCAGCCGATGAAGAGGGTCTATCAGACAAATGTCATTCAATTTATCCAGCATCAGATCATATACAGATATGGTATTCCTGAGATGATTACCACCGATCAATGGATGATGTTCATTGGTTCTAAGGTGGCAGCTTTGCTGAGAAGTTCGGTATCAAGATGATCACATCTTCGCCTTATTACGCACATGCGAATGGGCAAGCCGAGGCAACCAACAAACTTATTGTGAACACAATTAGTAAGAATATGAAGGATAAACCAGGAATGTGGCATCTGACTCTGGATGAAGCCGTTTGGGCGATCAGGAATTCTAAATCTACGGCTACCGGGACGACACCTTATCGGCTAACCTATGGCCAAGATACAGTGTTTCCGTTGTAATGTCAAATACTTACGGGTGGCGAAGCAGAACTCTCTAAGTTTAGAGGAGTATCAACAGGCCATGCTAATGGAGTTAGACCAGCTAGATGAAGATCGACTGATAGCCCTAAAGAAAATTGAAGCCGGTAAATATAAAATGGCTAAAGCATATAACAAACATGTTAAGCCTAAGAGGTTTGCCGAATGAGACTTAGTTTGGAAAACCGTTTTGCCGACTAGGACGAAAGATTGTAAATTCGGCAAATGGTCACCAAATTGGGAAGGACCTTTCGTAGTAAGCCAACAGATCGCCGGCAACGCATATCGACTAATAAATATGCATGATGAAGAAATGGATAGAATGTATACGACAAGTATCTAAAAAAGTACTATCCTTCGATTTGGGGCATGCATGAATAAACAACAGCCACAGACCGGCTGCCTGGTCGCACAAAATAAGCTAATTCCCTCCAACGGGAGATGTATGGCTAAATGACAGCCATAGACCGGCTGCCCCGTCACAAAATATAGAGAAAGCCATTTCTTTCACACACTTGTGTCGTAAAGTTGGTCGCATTGCTCAGGCGAAGAAATGCCATCCCAAGTGGTCAAAGACAATGGCCCATCAAATCTGCGGGATTTATTCTAAATTTGCTCAAGAATGCTGAGAGCAATGCTGAAGTTAAAGGGTAGGATATGGATTCCCACATCCAAGTAAAAAAAATACAAAAACAGAGGCGCCGCACGTACCCGAGCCTGGCGTTACAGCGGAGATCAAATTCTGACAGTGCGGCGGCATCAAAAGGACCCATGCGCCTCCATTCGGCTTTTGTGACCAACTTCACTCTGTCCAACCAACCCGAATAATGAGCGACCTTAATCGGCCAAGTACGAATGTTAGCCGAACAACGCCCGCCGGTGAACCAGTCACAAGTAGAAAGAAAGTCATGGTTTATCGGGCTGAGGTACTGAAAATAGAGAGAATCACCTTGTTCCGGTCCACCGTACGGAGTCAGAACCAGTTGTTCATCAACGAAGGCCAAGGCAGGGGTCAGGTCACTATCGGCTAGAATGATTTTTCCTGATCTTCGAGATAAAAAAGATGAAGCCATGGTTTTCGACTAAGAAAGGGTCAAAGATTAGGTGAGAAACCTTGGGGAGATACCTTTCCTTAAATAACCTTTAGAGGTGCGACTGAGATTAATTGATTATTTTCAAAAGCACAACCGAAAATCATCAGAGCCAATTCGTGATAATGGAGATGCCTCGATTAAAGGGGAAACATATTTTAAGAAGTGATCATTATTGCATGCACTGGAGACGAGATGATTGAAGTGACATGCGCGACTGTCATACTGAAATGATGGCTACTTTCGGATACATCAACTCAACAGTTACACTCGAGTTAATGTAGGGGGCAATTGTTAACACTCAAAAATAATTGAAGTGTTTAGCCGAATTCAGTGACAGCCGAACTGTTTCAGAGCCGAATTTACTCCTAGCCCTCGACTACGAGAACTTCATCGGCTACTAAGGCATCTTAGCCGAGTTGTTAGTTAGTGGTACGATTGGAATCCACTCAGATGCAGACGCTTCAATGACCAAGTCAAAAGGGTTTCCAGACCCATAGAAGCGGTAACGGCCAACAACAGCTAAAATAAAGGGCCATTATCTGAGAAAGAGGAGTAGAGGGCGAGAAAATCGGCACCTCCCCCCCCATAGTCGGCCATTGAACTTAGTGGGTTACTTGATGGTTGACATGGGGGGGGGGGGGATCACGTTGTACAACTTTTTTTCCTTTTTTGTACTATAAATAGGATTATTCTTTGTATATAGAGAACAACACAATCAATCAAACAACTCAATTTTTATCTATCTTTATCTTTTACTTTATTTATCCTTTACTTTACTGTACTCAACTGCATTCATGTTTCTTACCTCTTAGTTTACTCACTCACCATCCTAACACTTTCTTGAGTAGTTGGGGAACTCATTGCTGGAAGTTAGAGTTCCGCTTTCGGCCCAAATCGCTTAGTTAAAGAATCAATTTGTCATCTGATTTCGTCAGCTGATAAAATGGCAAACACTTCGGACGGTAACACACCGCAAGCGTCGACGATGTTGATGTGATCGTGAAAACCCCCGCTCTTCTGCTTCTCCGGGCAATAGGAAGTCCTCTCAACTAGTTGTGACCAATGCGGCTGAAGTCGTTGCTAACCAGATCACACGTCCAAAAATGTTCGAGCCTTCCTCATGGCCATTGCAGCATAATGCTTCAAGATTTGATCCACAAGAGACTATTTTCTGCTTCAAATTAGCCTTCGTCTCTGAGATGTGGGGTGCATTATGCGAATGGATTACACAATTTTCTATGGATTCTTTAGACAACTTTATAGCATCGGAGGCAAGTATTGCTTCGACTCAGAGGAAATTAGAAAAGTCAATATTATTGACATTTCTACTATGGAGAATCTTGTCGAGACCTTCTTCAAAGCGTACGCGGAGTATGATGCTTTGAGGTCGTCGAAGATGACTAAAGAATCATACCAAGAGTCATTTGCTGATTCACAACGACGCCTCCATGATGCGAAACAAGAACACGAAAAATTTGATGGGTCTTTAGAGAAGCTTCAAACAAATCTTGCAAAGGTGGAGTAAGACTTAGCAGCCTTGGCCTCTAAGAAGGAGAAGATTATTGCGCTCCTCGATGAATACCATGAGAAGTTGTCCAAAAATCAAGAGAAAATCACCATTACAGAGGGCGAGATTTATACCATTGAAGCGAATCATACATTGTCTGATGATGAATGGAGAGATTATCCAAATTTGAAGAGGCGGTTGAGACGAGTCGCCAACAAATCCTAGGAACTTAGATTCTTGCTTAGGACTTTTATTTTTAATTGCTTATTATGATGTAGTGACATTTATTTCTTGGAGCAATAAAAGTAGTCGCTTATTTTTTTTAATATGATTCGTCTCGTCTTGAAATTTAAATTACTTCTCTCTCCTTTTTCTGGATGAAGACAACTGATGAATCTGCCCCCAACATGTAATTAACAAATTAAGCATTGTTGAGAATTTGTATCCCACAACATTAGATGTAATTTACAACATGAGTTATAATTTACAAACTTTGATGTAGATTAATTCTCAGCCTTACAAGCTTGCGGTATAAAATTTGTAACTTGAGCTGAAAGTATGAAAATTGTGAGTCACTCGATCCTACAAAATCTGAACTCAAAGTTCTGCAGTATGTCGAAATTTCAGTTCGAAATTCTTTCCGGTTTGCTCATTATTAATTTCTGAAGTTGATTTCGAAATATGACATGTCTACTTCACAGATTTGCGCGGTTTTGGTAGAAAATTCGTAAACTCGGTGTAGGAGCATTGAAATCACTAGATTTTTATTCCGCTGAGGAGAGTACTCACAGAGCTATAATTTGTATAAAAATCACGGCCAAACTCGTTGCGGATTTGTACAGATAAATTTACAAAGTTAGCTCACATTCTGCCTTGCTCGATTCTTCAGCTTTGCGCCTCTGTGGTAGAAAATTCATAATCCGGAGTAGGAGCGTCGAAATCATGAGCTGTCTGTGCCATTTGAAAAAAACTCATGAAACCATAACCTGTACAAAAATTTCGGTCAAAATCGTTCCGGATTTATACAGATATTTATCCAAAGTTGCCTCACATTCTGCTTTACTCGACTCTTCAGCTTTGCGCCTCTGTGGTAGAAAATTCATTACTCGGAGTAGGAGCATCGAAATCATGAGCTGTCTGTTCCATTTAAAAAAACTCGTGGAACCACAACTTGTACAAAAATATCGGCCAAAATCATTCCGGATTTGTACAGATATTTATCCAAAGTTAGCTTAGATCCTGCCTTGCTCAATTCTTCAGCTTTGCGCCTCTGCTGTAGAAAATTCATTACTCGGAGTAGGAGCATCAAAATCACGAGTTGTCTGAACCATTTGAAATTAAACTCATGAAACGACAATCTGTACAAAAATCACGGCCAAAATCATCCCAGATTTGTACACATAATTTTCCGAAGTTGTATGGCTTTTGCGACAGACCACACTTGGTCCATTTCTACTTGCCAATTTTGTTTTGCTTGTTTGGCGGTGAAGCACATGAAGCATTCTCCCCTCTGATTTGACGAAGAGCACAGGCGCAAAATTCCAGCCTTGACAAGTGAAGTACATGGAACGTCCTCTTCTCGTAGTTGGCCAAAGACGTCTGAACCTTCATATTTGCATACATATAATTATTTCGGAGCAAAACACCTTCTGCGATCATGATTTTTTTTTTGATCTACTTGCGCTCGTTACCAAAAAAACAAATTATAACTTGAGCTAGGAGCTATTGAATCTTGTATCGCTTGATTCTCCAGAACATAAATTACTAGTGCTAGCACGACGCAAAAGTTGGATTCAACTTCACAAACTTTTTGCAATGGTTTAATCTCTTTGAAAAAATAACGCTAACTTGACGAAAGCATTTAAGACGAGCGCAGCCATCTTTGGCTTCAACTGCCCTTGTGACCAACTTAGATCCTTTGTATAGGATGATGTGGATATTTTCATCCTTTTCTTTGAATCATTGACGTATCAAATTCTTTTGAAATTGAACCAAATAAATACTCTTTATGCCTTGCTGCATTTTTTTTTTATATATATGGCTTCTCGTTTGAAAGAATTAAAATGCCGATCACATAATGCAGTGCTATTTTTTTTACTCATGTGACTGAACTTAGAATAAGACTCTAAGTTGCCTATGTACCTCGGTGTAGAGGATCAAGTCATACCGTAGTTCGGAAGAATGATTTTTTTATGTCCTAACTTTTGCCTAGGCCGCCTCTTTCGAGATTTTCAATCTAGCGGACTTTTTGTTTTGTGTTCTAACTTTTGTCTAGGCCGCCTCTTTCAAGGTTTTCAACCTAGAGGACTTTTTTTTGTGTCCTAACTTTTGCCTAGGCCGCCTCTTTCGAGGTTTTCAACTTAGCGGATGTTTTTGAGGCCCTACACAGTTTAAACTCATGAAGTTCCATGAGTGACATGCAGTTTATGCTCGTGCGTCAAGGAGCGGCATCTTGCTTGAAGGATAGTACATCTGCAGAAATTTCCTGTTGATGGGACTGATTCGCACGCCATCTGCATCTACAAGCTTGTAAGCACGAATAGGCTTCTTGGACAACATATGGCCCATCCCACTTTGAGGTGAATTTGCTTCCAGATTTATGAGATATGATAATAGGTCTTCTTACCGCCAGGACTTGATCACCAACTTGAAAGGACCTTAGACAAACCTTTTTATTTAAAGCACGGAAAATATGAGCAGGATAACATTCAAGGCTTTGCTGAGCTTCTAACCTTTTCTCATCAAGGGCCTCTAACTTTTTAAGGCTTAGAGGAGCATTTTCTTCTTTAGTGAGCCCTTCTTGGATAGCAAGTCGTAATAAAGGTATTTGGCGTTCAAGTGGAAGGACCGCTTCAGCTCCATAAATAAGAGAATAAGGAGTTGCTTGAGTCGGTGTGCAATGAGTCATCCGATATTCCCAAAGAACTTCTTTCATTCTATCATGCCAATTTCTTTTAGATTTGGAGACGACCTTCTTCAACAAGTTGCAAAAGGTCTTGTTAAATGCTTCAGCTAATCCATTTACAACAGCATAATACATCGACGAATTACGTTGCTTGAAGCCAAAAAGCTCGCAAATCTTAGTCATCAATTTGTTGGAGAACGGCTTGCCATTATTCGTTATTATATAACTAGGAATGCCAAAATGATAGATGTTGTTCACTCGAATGAAGTTTGCAACATTCTCTACGTCTAACCCCTAAGCATCAAACGGCCAAGATGGAACAATTGGATGTAACACTTTAGGAGGTTGGTGTATAAAATTTGCATGAAGTTGACATGCTTTACATCTCCGCGAGTAGTCCAGACAACAATAAGACCCCATCATTTTTATGTGAAAGTGCATTTTCAGCCCAGATTAACGCGATCCACAAACTCTAGAGTGAGCTTCTTGCATAGCTTGAGTCACTTCTTCTTCCCCTAAAAAACACACGAGAACTCCCTCGAATGATCTTCGATATAAAGTATTCTTGTAGTAAAGGAAGCGAAGGGCACGACGACAGATTTCGGTCTTTCATTTTGGATCTTCTGGAAGTATGTTGTAACACAAATAATCAATCATGGTTAGTCACCAATAGACTTTCTCAACTTTAGAAAATGCTATAAGATGTTCTAGCTCGCTTTCTTTATCCTCGTCTTTATTCTCCTCCGTCGGTACTATCCATTTTTTTTGTAGATAGTGATTTGTGCTTCATCAGGCAAAGTCAATGTCAAAGCCAAAACAGCTAAGGCATCGACTTTCTTATTTTCCTTCCTTGGCACATGCTGAAGAGTTACATCGTCGAGCCACCCAATCAATTTCTACGCTAAGTCATGATAGGGACGCAATTATGGCTTTTTGACATCATAGTTACCCAACAACTGATCGATCACAAACTCAGAATCTCCAAAGACTTGTAATTTTAATTGCTTAATATCAACAACCATTTCAAGACCAAGTATAAGTGCTTGATAATCCGCAACATTGTGTTAATTTCACCACCAGATTATCAACATAACATTCAATGTTTTTGTGAAGAATATTGTCGAAGATATTTTGCATAGCTCTTTGGTATGTTGCTCCAGCGTTCTTCAAGCCAAAGGGCATCACTTTGTAGCAATAAATACCCTTAGAAGTGTGGAATGCGGTAATCTCTTCATCCTTAGGTGACATACGGATCTGGTTGTAGCCGAATAAGCCATCTATGAAAGAAATCACCTCGCACCCTGTAGTGGCATCAATCATAAGCTCTAGGATGGGAAGTGGAAATTCATCCTTAGGGAATGCATTGTTGAGATCCCTAAAGTCAACGTAAACTCGAATTTATCTATTTTTTTTCTCAGAGGGACGATACTTGAAATCCATGTAGGATACTTAACTTCGCGAATGAAACCAACCTCAATAAGCTTGTTAACTTCACTTCAATCAATGGAACCAATTCTGGCATGAAGCGTCGTTGAACTTGTTTGATAGGACGTGCACATTTCTTGACTACAAGATGATGGACCGCAACTTTTGGGTCTAATCCAGGCATATCTTTGTAACTCCAAGCAAATACATCCTTATACTCTTTAAGTAATTTGACGTAAGCACTCTCTTTGGTGTAGACCACAGTGTGCGGCTTTACTTTCAACATTTCTCTACATGAGATTACAAGCTTCGTTTGGCGCCTCATTCTAGAAGGGATTAGACTTTGCAAACCTTTGGAGATATTTTCAGATTTTGGAAAAGAAGATGATTTCACACCCCTGTAGTTTCTCCAAAGCTTGTTTCCTTCTTCAGTGGCCCTAACCTCTCAAATACGAAAGCTCTCGTGGATGATTTTCCAAGTCGATCAAAGACATACGACCTTTCATTCAAAGCGATAGGTTCATCCACCACAATGATGTAGTTGTTGCTCACCTTTCTTATAGAGATGTGAACTGGTGGGGTTGTTTGTATCCCAAACCTTCGCGGTGTTGCCTCACAACAGGTTTTAATGGAAGCTTCCCTAATTTTGATGTCTTGTTGGGATTGTATCCAGCCTTTGTAAGTAGTTTGTAAGCATTCGAATCAAAACCTTCCTATGTACGCTTAAAAATGAGTGCTTTATTTTATGGCGAATTGCGGGCCACAAACTTTCCAAGTAGCTTCGTGGATGACTTTATCTTGTCAATCTGATTGATAGGAAGGGTCAGTCCACCTAACGCACCACCCTCATCTTTTTTAGCATATGGAACATAATGAAGAATTCCTTTCTTACTTGAAGAAACGCCATTCATGTTAGGCACCTTATTCACAACGGCGGGCGTTTGATCTTCCTTAATTGTGACCTTTGCCTTGCATCTAACCACCTTAGCTTTTTTTCTCATGACCTATGCAATCTCGATCATCGCGATGTCATCAACTTTCATGGCATATTTTTTAAAGTAGAATTTTAGATCTGCAAAGTGTGCTTCAGCTTCAGTGAATGGATTATCATCTGCCATAATCTTCTTTTTAACTCCATCATCATAATACTTCAAACATTGGTGGTAGGTAGACGAGATCACCTTGTTATCATGTACCCAAGGCCTACAAAGCAACATGTTATATGAAGTTTTTGCATTGATTACATGTAACCACACACTTAATTGCAGTTCTCCGATGGTGAGGTCTACTTTGACAGCTCTTATGGCCCTTTGTCCCCCTTGATTGAATCTTTGGATCATCAAGAGACTTTCAGAAAGATCTTTCATAGTAATCCCAGTTCCTTTATTATGTGAATTGGAAGGATGTTAACTCTAGATCCACCATCAATTAAAACTCTGTTCACCCTTTGCTCTCATACAAATTCAATCATTAATAAAGGGCAGTTATGAGATGTGTCACCGAGTAGAAAGTCATCATCAGTGAATGTTATTTTGGCCATGTATGCATCCATAACTTCATGAGATGACTTTGGAGATCTTTTGATGATAGACATGATGAGGTTACATGTTTTGCTTCCTCTTTATCAATGGTACAACATAAAGCTTTTACGACATCAACGACAAACTTGGTGCGAAACCAATTTGGCAAATATTATCCTAATGTTATTGGCCGACGTAGTTCCCCTCTATTTTCTCATGCTTTGAGCTCGCGATTGGATTTTTCACTTTGAGTTTCCTCGCCATCTTTTCCTTAGTTTGTCGTTTTACTAAATCCTTTTGGGGACCTATTTTGCGATGTATGCGGCGAGTCATGAGAGTCCAGTCCTCATCGTCAATATGATAAATTTGGTCTCCATCTTCTTTTGATGGTTCTTCTTCTGCCAATACCACATCACTTAGCGTAAGAAGAGATAATAATTTATTTGCATTAACAGGTTAGAAGTCTCCAAACTTAATCATTCTTGCGAGACATATGTTTGGGATGTCTTTCTCTTCATATCCTTCAACAACGTTGCAGGCCGTGACTGGATTGATCGATCCAAAAGTGATACCAACTTGGTTTGAAGTTGCTTTCTTATCTTCAAGAGTAATATTCCCTTCGCATGCTAGCTCCGTAACTTTATCCTTGAAGACAAAGCATTTCTCGATAGGGTGACCGTCCAACCGATGGTACTTTCAATAATTTGGTTCATCAGTTCTCCTTGCTTCATTCGGTCATTTCATCTCAGGTAATTCAAAAAGTTTTAGCCCAATGAGTTCATCAAAGATTGCGGAAATGTCTGAATCAAAGAATATGTAATCCTTCTCCTGCATCTCCTTCAAAGTCGGTTTTCGGTTCGCTCTATCCTCCAAAAAGCTGCCTTTACGCTCTACTTCTTGCTCACCTTAGTGGTGAACCTCATAGGTGAAGCATTAACATTCATGGATTACCTTTGTTTTTGGTCTTAACCAAATATTTCCCCACTTTCTTTATCTTTGTGAGATTCGTAAACAGGCGGCGCTTCACTTCCGACTGACGCCATGCTTAACTCCATGTCATGAGCACGAGTGGCCAATTCATCAAACGTCGTAGGCTTTATGCCTTGCAAGATATAGAGGAGCCCTCAGTGAATACCTTGGATGCATATCTTTATTCCCGAAGCTTCACTAAGTCTATTTTGCAGTTTAGACTTGTATGCCTCCATCAGTTGATGTAGTCAATGACCGATTCTTCCTTCCGCTAGCGAGTGTTTATAAGTTCCACCATACTTACGGTACGTCTTGTGCTATAGAAGAAATTGAGAAACTCTTGCTCCAATTGCTCCCAACTATCAATGGACAAGATTCAATGTCTGTGTACCAATAAAAAACATAACCTTTAACAGAACGAACGAACTGTTTGGTGAGGTAATCACCATACGTTCCAGCATTGTTGCACGTTTCAATGAAGTGTTCCATATATTTCTTTGGATTTCCCTTGCCATCAAACTGCTGAAATTTCGAGGGTTGATAACCGACAGACATCTTCAAGCTATAATTTTTTGCGGTGTACGGCTTCACATATGTAAGAGATGATTTGTGGCAACCCCATACTTATCCTTGATGGTCCCATGATGAACTCCTTTATTTGGTCGATTGGAATCATCCCTTCAGAGGAAATTTAGATTTCTGAAGCATGTTCCACATGTTTTGCGAGAGAGACGATACTTTCTTGTGTTTGCAGCCCACTGGGCGTGCCACTTTGTTTGCAATAAATTTTGGATATGCGAAAAATAAACTGCAACAAAAAAAATGAAGAAACATAAATATTTTGTTGATAAAGAATGCGGGTAGAATTTTATTTATTTTCTTGATTCTTCTCTCTAAATTTTCTCCATGATTCGAGGTCCGTTAATAGCGTGTTTATCGAACATAGGATGATTTGAATTTGGATGTGTGTGGACTTTCTTTAGATGTATTTGATCTCCATGAAAGGATATTGTGGATCTTCTTGAAGTATTTGGTTGTCAAGAAATATCCGGCCACATATTGATTTCTTTGCGACTATCCTGGAAAGTTCATGGGATTTTTTGATATCCTTTTTCAATGGTACGCGTGTCCCTTTATATAACTATGTTAGGTTTAGGGTAAAGTAGCCCTCAAGAAATCCTAACACATGTTGGGTTTGTCTTGTAGAGGCCCGACTTAAATTAGGTAAAATTTCGATGTCTACGGATGTTAGAGAAATTTATTATAGTGTGACAAACTTAATCTAAACTAATTAAGGAGTAAAATATTGCCTATATAATTCGTTTTCATTGTGCTCTATTGAAGAAACTTTTAGTGAGATGAATGAGAAGCGTGCACGTAAATAAGATACACCAAAGGTGCAATCAATAAACCTTTATTGATAGTCCCCCGGGCATAGCTGGATGGCAAAGGAGGAGAACTTAAAATCCAGCTAGAGGCCTGCAGCGTGGGTTCGAACCCTGGTGGGAGCAATTTGCTCTCTTCTGGGGTAGGACCTTGTAGGTGATATCAGTTGCTCTATTCTCAAACTCTGGTCATTCATACACATCCCGCAATTTACTGGTAGTAGTGCTGAGGGAATGAGACTACTATTTTCAGAAATAATTTGACGTAAGACGGAAAATTGGATATAAAAAAAAACTTTATCGATATTTCAAGTTCAGCCGAACGGTTCGTTCTAGTTTTCAACAAAGTTAAGGAGAGCCAACGTTATAATTGCTCCTTTGTCCTTTTCTTTTAACTCGGTACTCTTTTCATAACACGACTGTTAACTGAATAGTTATAAATTATTTAATACTCGTCATGCATGTTACGTTAACTTTGCATCTTTTATTTAATTTGGATAATAAAATTATAAATAGTATTGAAAATAAAATGTTATCTCACATAATTCTATAAAGTTTTCTCTTCTTCTACCTGAAGGGATATCTAGTTTGGTGGTTGAGAAATTACAATCGATTAACTCTACACCAAAATATGTTATCGCTCTTTAATTAGTGTTTTTTCAAAATTGATACTACTTAGTTTTAAAACTTTTTTTAATTTCATTTGCAAAAATGTTGTTATTCTATTTTCATGTTAATGAGAATAACAATTTGATACTGCTACTTCCCACCGTTGAATGGCCCTAACTAGCTGTATTTGTATCTGCTAAATAAAACAAACAAATTATGAACGAAGTACAATTTCTTTTTTTAAGGAACACAATATATAGTGAAAGAAAGTGCAAACTGCTACGTGTCAAATGTAGAGCCCGCGATAAGCCTCAACCCAACTTCTTGTGGATAACACACGGATACATCGTTGGGCTTTATGGGCCCATGCTTAAAATTTCCTTTTTTATTAAGACAAATGAAATTAGGTACGGACCTTCTGGTCTATGTCCCACGATATGGGCCCACAGTCCACTTGACTTTGGAATTGGCATTTTCGCGTCTATGGGCCCGCTCCGACTCGTAAGTTGGGGTAAAGGGTAAGAGTTTTTCCAATTAAAGACTGCCACGTGTGCGTAATCAGCTTGCCCACTTTTATTTTTGATAACGTTATCTTTTACTGGTTGGGCTGTGATTACACGTGTCCGCTTGACACACATCTTCTTAGCCCATTACTAAAGTTGGTATTCCCTCTGTTCCTCTTAGTTATTCTATTTTTTTTTCAAGAATCAAATTGACGAATTTTTAGAGTTAAATTAAATTAGATTAATTTAATATTTTAAAATTATATTTTAAATATTTAAAAACTATACAAAAATATAAATTGACATTGTAATTTTTTTCATATTAATATAGTGATAAAATATATTCTGTATATCAAAATATTGATCAAAATTTATATAATTTAATTTAAAAAAAGAAAAGTGGACAAATAATATATGATGAAGGGAATACATATTACTTACTATAATGGAGTAATGGACTCAATAATGCTCATGTTCCAATTAGAAAAAAAGAGAATTAACAGATAATTATATGGAACAATTCTACCACAATAAAAATATATTTCTTTTGTTATTTCAATTTGAGAAGTCAAATATTTCTTAACCTACAAGATTTCATAGCTGTCTCAAATTATTTATTGTTTTAGAAATTTAATGCAAAATTAATTAGTTCTTCTTTCTCACTTTATCCTTAGTAGAATTTGTCATTAATGGAGATGTCACATAAAGATAGAGTAAAATATTTATTGGAGAGAGATTCTATAGAGATAAATAAAGATAAAGTAGTAAAAAAATTCCTCGTATTTAATATTCTTTAAGGTACGTGTAAACGAAAAAAAGGGCAAATAATTTGATACGGATGGAGTAAAAAAGTAGGAATCAGGTCAAATTACTTTGCTTATCAAACAAAACTTGTAATACCTTCACTTGAAATGTTACATTTTGTCAGTGTAATGTAATGTGCACTCTTACATAAAAAGTACTTAAAATTTTGACTTCAAAAAGATAGTAGTACTCGGATCCTGCCTTGTTACTAGAACTTAGACATAATACAGTAGTGGGACCAAATTTTACGTCTGTGCTCCGACCTTACTGTAATGAAAGAAGGTTAAAAGGTGGAGACTGGAGACTTGGAGGGGATAAAATCTGAATCACTCAATTCTAATCAGCACGAGTGAACAACAAATAGTACTTACAAAAAACAGAAGAAACAAAAAAATTGAATGGTATAAAATGTCTCAAAAAATATGATGAGTAATTTAAATAACAAGGAAAAGCTGCAAAAAAATCTGGAAGAATAAAGAGATCAGCAGCAAGAAGGTGTCCATTTTGCTTCACTTTCTTTCAACTGATGTTGATATGTTAAAAACCTTGTTCAACTAATTAGCTAGTTGGTTCATTAAATTCCCCTGTAGCTTTCATTATTCTGGTTTTTGCATTATAATACATTAAAGATTTGATTATTTGAACACCCTTTAATTTCCTTTTCTAGACAGTTTCTACGTGTATCAAAGTTAGAAAGCGAGCTTATTATAATCTAATTGGTTATATTTAGAAACTCCCATTACCTAAAAAAAGTGTTAAGCATGTTCATTTCGAAGTTTTTCTATTGGCAGATGCTGTTGCTGATTTGATTCTTGATATTGGGATACTTTTTTCTTCATTTATATAAAAATAAGTTTGATACTTTATACTTTTGAGTGGTCGTAACGGTATCACCAGTATGATAATTAAGCGTTTGTGGTTTATCTTATTGTGCAGAAGCTCAGAAAGACAAGGTTTTGCTTCTTGTTGATGAGTGCATTATACCTATGCTTGTGTAAGCAAAAGTCGGTTCACTTTCTTATCATGCGATTTTTATAATCGTTGATATTGCTTGAAAATTAGTGGATAAACTCTAATAGTGGATATCTACTACTTGTATTTTTTTTGAGGAGGAGGAAACATAAAGGAAAGACAAAAACTTGGGAACTGTTTAGGCCACTGAGGTTCTTTGTTTCAGGATGTCTGTTGCTTTGTTGTGGGTTGTTTCTCCGAATTCCGAGGTCTCGAATGGGATAGGATTCTTGGATTCAGTCCGAGAAGGGAACCGGGTTTTTCAATCATCCCGGTTCCCAGCTCGGGACAGAAATTTGAGGATCAAGAAAGTTGGGAGACAAAGGTGGAGTTTGGGGTCTTTAAATGCAGATTCGAGGTATTTGGGCTTGGGACGATCAAGAACTGAGAATGGAAGCAGTTTCTCTGTACAGTCCAGTTTGGTAGCTAGCCCAGCTGGAGAAATGGCTGTGTCATCAGAGAAAAAGGTCTATGATGTGGTATTGAAGCAGGCTGCTTTAGTGAAGAGGCAGCTGAGATATACCGATGACTTAGAAGTGAAGCCCGATATTGTTGTTCCCAGGAATTTGGGCTTGTTGAGTGAAGCATATGATCGTTGTGGCGAAGTATGTGCAGAATATGCAAAGACATTTTACTTAGGTCAGTCTCAGCCTTTTTTTTAATATGTTCTTCGGTTGATGAAGATAAAATTTGATCTCTGTTTGGTTGTTATTCAGGAACCATGCTAATGACACCAGACAGAAGAAGAGCTATCTGGGCAATATATGGTGAGATGTTTCAACTTTCAAGACATATAGTATCTTATGTGTATCTGTGTTAATTTAACTGGGGACATAAAAGGAGAATTATATTTCGGTTAGACATGGAATAATATAGGTGAAAGTTGAGCTCTACTAGCTTGTGAGGCATTATTATATGCATAAAAGAGGAGATCTAATTTCTTATACCATAAACAACAGTCAAATAAGTGGAAGAAGTGCTAAAATTATTAGACTAACATGCTTTTACTATTTGTTTTATCAACTTTCTTGGGAATCTTTGACATGATTTCAACTTTTCGCTGGCCGGTAGTTAAGCTTTGTGCTACCCAAATTTTTTGCTCTTTATACAGTCCAAAAGGTTAAAGAAAGTAGAATTGCAGATAAGTAACATTATGCAGTTGGCACTTCCCACTTACAACTCTCTGGTGCAAAACTGCTGATCTGACTCTCTTTCCTGTTTCGTTTGGTGGTCTTAAAAGTTTGGTCCAGCTTTGTGCATAGTCAATTATGGTATATCTGGTACTTTTGGTGCTTTCATGTATTCTGCTTCCTAGAAAGAATAGATCTTGTCAGTGAGAAACTTCCACTTAAAATTGAAAAATAACAGACTTCTTGAATTGGAAATACCTGCTGAAATTATGGCGATTGAGAACACTCAGATCCAAATGAATGGACATGAAGGCTAATGATGATTTTCTATAGATGGCTGAACTTAGCTTTATTGTAACATGGTGTTTCTGGCTTGCACATTAGATTAATTTGTAGTTCAAGAATGCTAAACTTGACGGTGATTTTGTATTAGCGCACGTATAAATGACCTTGTCGTCTGAAAAGCTGTGTACTTTTTAAACAGTGTGGTGCAGGAGAACAGATGAGCTTGTTGATGGCCCTAATGCATCCCACATAACTCCACACGCTTTAGATAGGTGGGAGGCCAGACTTGAAGATATTTTCAACGGGGGGGCATTTGATATGCTTGATGCAGCTTTATCTGATACTGTTACCAGATTTCCTGTTGACATTCAGGTTAGTCTTTCTAATTCGATCATCTTTAACTTCTCCCTATTCAGATTCTACTCTCTTGTACTGAGTGCTATTCTAATGCAAGTACTTGTAGAATCCATCTTTTAATCATAGTGCTGAGTGCCTAAGTGACATTTTTCTAGTAATAATTCCCATATACTTTTCTTCCTTGTATCTCTATCTTTTTCTTATGTTTGTCATTTGAGTAGCAAATTAAGTAACTACTTTTCGTTTGCTGTCACTGGTTAATGTTTATTTTGTGTTTAATAACCGCTCTTGCTTTGTGAAGTGTCTGATTATTCATCTACATGGTGCAGCCATTCAGAGATATGGTTGAAGGAATGCGTATGGACTTGTGGAAATCCAGATACAATAACTTCGATGAGCTATATCTCTATTGTTACTATGTTGCTGGTACAGTAGGATTGATGAGTGTTCCAATTATGGGCATTGCACCTGAATCAAAGGCAACAACAGAGAGTGTATATAATGCAGCTTTGGCTTTAGGGATCGCAAATCAACTAACCAATATACTCAGAGATATAGGAGAAGAGTAAGTATCAAGCTACATTTAGTACACATTGATCATTTCCCAAGTAACATGCCAAAAATGTCATTCTTCTTATTTTATTTTATTTTATTTTATTTTATTTTATTTTATTTTGGAGTTCAATGTACTTGGTGCTTAAAATGCCTTACATATTCCTCTTCGTACAGTGCTAGAAGAGGAAGAGTATACTTACCTCAAGATGAATTAGCACAGGCAGGGCTCTCCGACGAAGACATATTTGCTGGAAGAGTGACCGATAAGTGGAGGAACTTTATGAAGAAGCAAATTCAGAGGGCAAGGAAATTCTTTGATGAGGCAGAGAAAGGTGTCTTAGAATTGAGCTCTGCTAGTAGATGGCCTGTAAGTAGTCAAAAAAATTTCCTGAATACAATTACAATTGAATGTTCGTATCAAGTAATTTTTCTTTTATTGTTATGGTAGTGAGTAAAAAGAAATATGAACTAAGTTTTTCTGTAGTGACATACTCACATTGTTAGGCAAACCAGAAAAGATTTCAGTTCAAAAACAGTTTTGCTGCATTTGGCTATAGTTAGTATGGACTAATCGTTGTACTGGTAGACATTGAAAGGTATCATACTTTCCAATTTATACCAGCATTCTCTCTTGGTGATGTATGATACTTCTTAAATCCTGTAAATCTGCTCAAATCTTCTCTGTTATATGCTGCTTATGTTCCTACACCACAGAGGAAAGAGAGCTTGATCGACGTACCTATGCATTGATGGTTTTAAATTTGATTGAGCTTACATTCTGAATCTTTGTTCTAGTTGGCAATGAGATGATTTTTTGTTGTTGCAGGTGTTGGCGTCGTTGCTGTTGTATCGCAAGATATTGGACGAGATTGAAGCGAACGACTACAACTTCACAAGGAGGGCTTATGTGAGCAAGCCAAAGAAGCTTCTCATGTTGCCCATTGCTTATGCACGATGTCTTGTTCCCCCTAAGATAACTTTATCTCCACTAACAAATACATGATGAATGAAGTTGTTGAAGACAATGAGGAATATACACTAAAGAAAATCAGCTACCTAGTAAATGAGATATGTTTTGCTACATGTGTATCATCATCAAAAGTAGATTGTAAATCCTATATGACAATATTTCTTTGGGAGAGGATGAGTCCATGAATAAGGCCCGGGAAGGAAGACTAGGAGATGAGTTGAACCTTGCGCCGAAATGGTATAACGTAAAGTTACAATTACTATTATACTCCAATCTTGTACCATAGTGTCACGATTTCAAGTTTTCAAACTCTATTTTGTTCCAGAGAAATCGTCAAAGGTTCATTCAATGCAAGAAATAGGTCTGTTGATCTAGGCACTTAAAATTTATTGAATCGAATAGGATATACACTGTAAATTCAAGAAAACATTATAGGTCAAAGGAGTTATACGGGTAATTCAAGGTAATTTACAAATGACTATATTTTAGTAGCAATTAACCATTTATAACTATCTTTTTTCTATTTACAATTGGTAGCTACATTTAGTCAATTCGCGTGTATTTGACTATATTTGAGTGTATTTAGATACACTGTTCAGTTGTATTCAACCTTATCTTGTGTCACATGTATTTGACTGTATTTGAATGTATTCGAGTTGTTGCAAAGTTGAATGTATTGGACTGTATTTGAATGTATTCGAGCTCCGATCATCAAACTTCGCCACCAGAGTCGCAAAGTTAAATGTATACAACTGTATTTGAATGTATTTACACTCAGAAATCCTTTTAATTAATGAAGAATAATCATTTTGAATGTATTCGATTGTAGTTACACTCAGAAATCCTTTTAAATGATAGTGTTTGCTGATTGAATCTATGTATTTTACTGTATTTATATATTGATATATTCTTTTATTTTTGGATGTATTTGAATATATTCGAGGTCCAATGCGTCGCAAAGTTGAATGTATTCGACTGTATTTGAATGTATTTCAACAAAATTTCAAATGTAAAATTTCAAATACATTGTATATATTCAAATACATATGAAGCCAAATACATTACTCTTGGCTGCCCCAATCCCAATTTCTGAAAAAAATACCGTCGTCATTTGCATCTCTTTGCTTCACCATTTTTGTCGATCATCAAGCTATGGCGCTAAACCATTAGCCATTTCCCCTCATTCTTCCACAAAATATAGAAAAAGAAGACGGACTGGCGGCAAGGATCTGTTGCTGGTTATTTGCGTAAGTTTGCTAACTCCTGTTGAAAGATGCATTTTTATATATTTATTTATTTTTCAGCTTTATTTCCTCCATTATTTTCACCGCTGGTAATGAATTGATCACAACTTCGTGATTTTAGATCTGGATCTGACGGTGGATGGCGACGGTGTTTAAGGGTGAAAGTTTACAGCCAGATTTGATGTGTGGAGATGAGAGAAGGGAAGAGAGAGAGGTGGTTGTTTGGTTGGGCTCCGTTAGAGCTCTCTCGTAGAAGATGACCGGCGGCGATAAAACCAGATCTAGCCGAGGGAGAGAGAAAATAGAGAGAGAGGGGTGAGGGAGAAATAAACCATAAATGTAATGTATTTGATATAGTTATGATAGAAATAAACCAAAATAAGTCCACTCATGGTTCTGAGCCCAACACCCATTTAAATATCACCCCGTGTCAATTGTGAACTGACATGAAATACCAAGTCAAACCCAAAGTTAATGAGATCATGTAATGTGTATAAGTGGTGTGGCACTAGGGATGTCTGATCGGTATAATTTTACGGATTCCGTACCGCACCCACCCTAGTTGGGGTGGGTATGAGTATAACTTTGGCGGGTAATAGACGAGTATGGTATTGAAAATGTACCTGTCACGGGTAGGCGGGTAAGTGGTGGATTTGTAGTCATACCCGCTCCACATCCAACCGCCTACCCGCCCGCCTACCCGCCCGCCTTATACCCGCCCCAAGCCTAAAATATTAGCAGCCCATAAGTCGTGTCTTCAGCCCATAAGTCACGACAAGTCTCTCATTCTCCAATAAAACTCAAAACCCTATGCCTCTTCAGTCCTTCACACCTTCACGCCTCCCTCTCTCTCGTTCCCCTTCACGTCGTCTCTCCTCCCTCTCTCATTCTCGACGTCTCTGCCTTTTTCTTTAAAGGAAAAATCACAAACTTTTTTCACGAACCACCTCGATGTCTCTGCCTTTTTCTTTAAAGGAGATGTTGATCGGAAAATATTGGGAAATATTGATGTCTTTGCTTTGTGTTTTGAAGTTGTCTTGGTGAGGTCAATTTTTGTGCATTTGTTAAGTTTTACCTGTTGGGTTTGTGGAGTTCAATTGAAAAAGTTAAAAAAACTTTAGCTTATATAGCTGAAATAATATATGGATTTTGTCTACATTTGTAATATATAGCTATTTGGGTGGATAATTTTTGAGTTTTCTTGGAAATTTTGTTTTCTTGATTCTTTGTTGTAAGGGGAAGAGGTGAAAAAAATGGAGAATTCTGATGGTGAAAAAATCCGGAATTCTCCGCCCTCTCTCCTAAAGAAAATAAGATTGTGACATTATTGATTCTTGACTCAATTTTTTGGGATAATTTTTGGAATTTGAATTTTTGGGATCATGTTGATCAATAATTGATTACAAACGAATTGATTACAAAATATGGCAGGCGGGTACATGCGGGTATTGACGGGTGACGGATATCCACTTGGATGGTGGAGCGGGTGTGGATTTGGGAATATACCCGCCTAGGCGGGTATGGATGTTTAAAATTGTACCTGCCACGGGTGACGGGTAGGTGGCGGGTATAAAATTTTCTGACGGGTACGAATGCGGGGGAGGGGTACCCGCACCCGCCCCGCCCAATTGCCATCCCTATGTGGCACGCTCGGCTAAATTGAAGGCCCATTAAAGTGTAGAAATGTTGGTGTGACGTGACCAGTCGATTCAAATAAAATTTGTTTACATCCAAATTGATTAATTTGATAACTCAAGTGAGTCGATCAAATCAGGTGAGAATATGACATTCCGCAAGAATAAATAGGTGTTCACATAGCTTCTTAATTAAGGAAAATAATTTATAATTAAGTGTTAAACAGTGGCAGCCCAACAATGGCCCAACTCGTATTAAACAGTGGCAGCCCAAAGAAATTTCAAAGAATGACCCAACTCGTATTAAACGGTGGCGCCCAAAGAATGGCCCAACTCGACCACCATCACACGGATTTGGGGCAGCAAAAAACAAAGGACAAGATTTGTATATTAAGGAAAGTATATTTTGTGTATATTGTAGTATATTTGTTACCTAGATTAGGATATACACTTACCATAATTAGGATATACACTTACCATAATTGTATAGTTAGAATTATGGTAGAATAAGGTTTTAGGAATAGAATAGGAATAGGATTCTCCTATTTTTTAACTTGTATATATATCTATTCAATCAATGAAAATAATCAAGGGGATTATTTCTTTCATGGTATCAAGAGACTAGGTTTCACAAAAGTTTTTCTCTCCCAACTTTTGTCCTCTCTTTGTGTTGGCCGAGACACCCCACCCCCCCTCGGGTTTCTCTTCCAATATTTGTCTTCCGCTCTCCAAAACCTCTCTTAAATTACCCTTCCTTCTTTCAATATGTCTAAGAACAATTATCACCCTGCCCTCACGGTTTCCAATATCAAGAGTTGTATCCCTATTGTCCTTGAGATGGAAAATGTCCAATATGCGACGTGGGCGGAGTTGTTTAAAATTCATGCTATCTCTTATCAAGTTCTTCATCACATCATTCCTCCCGCTAGACCCCTTCCTGCGGAGGATCCTGAGTTATGGATTACACTTGATGCTACCGTTCTCCGGTGGATCTACGTCACTATTTCAGTGGACCTTCTACAGACGATTATTGAGACGGATACCACGGCTATGGCTGCATGGAATAGACTGTGTGACATATTCCAAGATAACCAACATTCACATGTCGTCACGCTCGAGCAGGAATTCTCTCTCGTTCGAATGAACGAATTTCCGAATGTTTCTGCATATTGCAAGAAACTAAAGGAGTTGGCGGATCAACTCCGTAATGTTGGCGCACCAATAACGAATAATCATCTAGTTCTACAGTTGGTTGCCGGTATTTTGGAGGCCTATAATGGGGTTGGAACTCTCCTTCGCAAAAGCAACCCTCTTCCTGACTTCTATCAAGCCCGCTCCATGCTTACTTTGGAAGAAGCGGGTTTGGCTAAAAAGATGGCTACCGGAGCAAGCCCCGTCGTCATGGTGGCGTCCTCTCCTAGTTCTTCGGGTTTTGTGAATAATTTGGGCCAAAACCATAATAATGGTGGCGGCAAGAATAATCGCAAGAATAATAACAAAAATCGCGAGGGCAAACGCAGTGGTTCTGGTGGCGGTTCCGGTGGTCAACAAGCAGGCGGTGGGTCCCATCCAGGGAACAATGGCCCACCACCCCCTTGGGCCCAAAGCGGGGGGCAAGGGGCGGTGGGTCGTGGGCCAACCCTTACCATCCAAAGCCAGCAAGTTCCGGCGCCGCAGGGCCGGCCACGATCCGAGCCCAACACCCAGCAGTGGCGGCCCACTGTCCAGTGGCCCAACAGCAGCAACTCCATCGGCTACGGCCCAACTCCATCACGAACAGGAGTTCTTGGGCCCCGACCTCCGCAAGCCCATCATGCAGCAGGCCCCACTCAGACTGATATCGAGGCCGCGATGCACACGTTGGGGTTGACTCAACCAGACCCAAATTGGTACATGGACGCCGGGGCCACTACTCGCATGACTTCCGAATCAGGTACTCTCTCCTCTTATTCTAATTTGAGCACCCCTCGGGGTATAATTGTTGGTAATGGCAACTCTATTCCAATTCAGGGTTATGGTTAGAAAACATTGTCTCCCCCCAATATACCCCTTCTCTTGAAAAATACTTTACATGCTCCTAAATTGATTAAAAACTTAGTATCTGTCCTGAAGTTCACTACTGACAATTCCATTTCCGTTGAATTTGATCCTTTTGGTTTCTCTGTGAAGGATTTCAAGACGGGGAGTCATCTCATGAGGTGTGATAGTAGGGGGGATCTGTATCCTATTATGCCTGGTTTCAGTCCATCGAGTCAAACCTTGCCGTTAGCTTTTGCAGCCATCTCTCCTTCCATGTGGCATGCTCGTCTGGGTCATCCGAGATCTTCTATTTTATCAGTTTTAGATAAAAATAGCTTTATTTCCTGTAAGGGTACGAGTCGTACTCCACTTTGTCAGTCTTGTTCATTAGGGAAAATTGTTAAGTTGCCATTTGTAGACTCCAATTCTCATACTTCAATGCCATTTGATATTATTCATAGCGACTTATGGACGTTTCCTGTTCTTAGTTCAGTGGGTCATCGATATTATGTTCTCTTTTTAGATGATTATTCTAGATTTTTATGGACGTTTCCAATTGCAAATAAATCACAAGTGTTTTCCGTCTTCATCAAATTTAGAGCGTTCATTCGTACTCAATTCGAAAGAGAAATAAAAAATATTCAATGTGATAATGGGAAAGAGTATGACAATAGGGAGTTTCGGGAATTCTGTGCTAAAAATGGGATCAATTTTCGGTTTTCGTGTCCTCATACATCTTCACAAAATGGGAAGGCCGAACGCAAAATTCGTTCCATAAATAACATTGTCCGAACTCTCTTAATTCATGCCTCCATACCTCCATATTTTTGGCATCATGCTCTACAAATGGCCACATATCTTCTTAACATAATTCCTTCTAAAGGAATGACATATTCTTCCCCTCTCAAAATCCTATATAATAAGAACCCTTCTTATTCTCATCTTCGGATTTTTGGGTGCTTGTGTTATCCGTTATTCCCATCCACCACAATTAACAAACTTCAGGCTCGGTCTACCCCGTGTGTATTTTTGGGTTATCCGTCGAATCATCGTGGTTATAAGTGTTTTGATTTATCCTCCAAGAAAATCATAATCAATCGCCATGTCATTTTTGATGAAACTCAATTCCTGTTTACGAAAGTTCATACTCCCGAACCTAAGTCGTATAATTTTTTGGATGACCAAATATCCCCGTATATTATTCAGAATTTTTCAGACATCTCCCGTACCCAAAATCCTCCAAAGGGGCCTATCGCCCGCCGGACCCACAATATCGCTAAGCCCAAAGAATTCCGTGGATCGGAATGGTTCCCAAAGAATTGGGCCGGTCCAACCCACTCGGAACCGCTCCGACGAGGCTTCCGATTCTGCCGATTTGGGCCAAGCGGCCCACCGCTGCCGGCCGATCCGTCCCGAGCCCAGAAAATTTCTAAAATTCCCTCAATTCTTCCTCAAGTCATAGACCGGTCACTCGTAGTCAGCGGGGTATTTTTACACCTAAAAGGCATTTTAATTTACATTCTGATGTCTCTAAATCCCCCTTGCCCCGCAATCCTGTGTCCGCTTTAAATGACCCTAATTGGAAAATTGCTATGACTGATGAATATAATGCTCTTATTGATAATAAGACGTGGGAGTTGGTGCCCCGTCCATATGGTATTAATGTTATCAGGTCTATGTGGATTTTTTCTCATAAGGAGAATTCAGATGGGTCATTTGCTCGACATAAGGCGCGACTTGTTGGTGATGGTAAGACTCAGCAGGTTGGGATAAATTGTGGTGAGACGTTTAGTCCGGTGGTCAAACCGGCTACCATTCGCACTGTGCTTAGCTTGGCTCTTTCAAAGACTTGGCCAATTCATCAGTTGGATGTCAAGAATACTTTCCTACATGGCGATCTCAAGGAAACAGTCTATATGCATCAGCCGTTGGGTTTCAGGGATCCAAACCGTTCTCATCATGTATGTTTGTTGAAGAAGTCCTTATATGGGCTTAAGCGGCCTCCAAGGGCCTGGTACACGAGGTTTGCGACTTTGTTTCAACTATTGGGCTCACTCACGCAGTCGATAATTCCTTGTTCATCTACCGCCGTGGTTCGTCCTTGGCCTACATTCTCGTCGTTGTATGTGGATGATATCATCTTGATCGCCTCTTCCGATGCCTTGCGCCACTCTATCATGACCATGCTCAGTTTTGAGTTTGCTATGAAAGACTTAGGGCCTTTGAGTTATTTTTTGGGGATTGCCGTCAAGCGTCATTCAGGTGGCTTGTTTTTGTCTCAACGAAAGTATGCTGCTGAGATCATAGAGAGGGCTGGGATGTCTTCCTGTAAGTTCACTTCCACGCCGCTTGATGCAAACCCCAAGCCGAGTGCCGCAAAGAGTGCACCATACGAGGACCCGACCCGCTATCGCAGCTTGCGGGGGCACTCCTATCTTACCTTTACCGGACCGTATATTACGTATGCGGTTCAGCAGGTGTGTTTATTCATGCATGATCCCAGAGTTGAGCACATGAATGCAATCAAACGCATCATTCGATATATTCAGGGGACACTAGACTATGGATTGCACTTGTATCCTTCATCTACATCCACACTTGTCTCTTACACGGATGCTGATTGGGGTGGTTGTCCCGATACCAGACGGTCGACTTCTGGCTACTGTTTGTTCCTTGGCAACAACTTGGTCTCCTGGTCGGCAAAGCGTCAGGCAACTCTATCACGCTCAAATGCCGAGGCAGAATATCGAGGGGTAGCGAATGTGGTCTCCGAATTATGTTGGCTACGTAATTTGCTTTTGGAGCTTTATTGTCCCATTCAGAAGGCAACCTTGGTATATTGCGATAACATTAGTGCCATCTACCTTTCAGGTAACCCAGTTCAACACCAACGTACTAAGCATATCAAAATGGACATTCACTTTGTCCATGAAAAGGTTGAAAAGGGTCACGTTCGCGTATGCCATGTCCCGTCTCGTTATCAAATTGCAGACATCTTTACAAAGGGTCTATCAGCGGTTCTCTTTGAAGATTTTAGGGACAGTCTCAGCGTTCGAAGACCGCCCGCTATGATCAAAGGGGTGTGTTAAACAATGGCATCCCAGCAATGGCCCAACTCGTATTAAACAATGGCGGAAATTTCAAAGAATGGCCCAACTTGTATTAAACAAGTGGCGGCCAAAGAATGGCCCAACTTGTATTAAATAAGTGGCGGCCCAAAGAAATGGCCCAACTCGTCCAGCCATCACGGGATTTGGGGCAGCAAAACAGTGGACAAGATTTGTATATTAAGGAAAGTATATTTTGTGTATATTGTAGTATATTTGTTACCTAGATTAGGATATACACTTACCATAATTAGGATATACACTTACCATAATTGTATAGTTAGAATTATAGTAGAATAAGGTTTTAGGAATAGAATTCTCCTATTTTGTAACTTGTATATATATATCTATTCAATCAATGAAAATAATGAAGGGGATTATTTCTTTCATTAAGATCAAGACATCAAATGCCGTCTTTCTCCCAACTTATTAGTAAGAGAGAAGCGATCAAAATAAATTTTCTCATGATAAACCAAGTGTTTGTTTGGAAACGATTAAATATATCCTAAGGAGTTCCACATTATCTTTCGTTTATAAATATGCTACTTCAATCTTTGAGTCAAATGGGATAACCCCGAGAAACTCAGTAATAGGAATAGTAACCACATATATATATGAATTTCATTAATGAAAAAATTGGCTCACTTAGTACGTCACCGTATAGATCCATTCATGTTTGAAATTAAAGTTCGAATTTTAAATTTAATCCTAGCTTTGAGGACTTACTGTTTCTTTCAATTTACATAGATTTTAGCAATTTTTTGTAAGCAACAATTAGACGGCGGTTACCGCAATGGCCACCTATATACGTGCATGTCAGCATCTTTGTCGTTCTTGGATTTTGTCTCCGTATTCTCCAGCAAGCTTTCATCAACTTGGTTGACTAATTCTTGACACTGTTTCCATCTTTTTTTTTGTTCAGATTCATTTAATCTAGTCAACATTATATTCTCAAGAAATTAAGGATATCATAGATAAGATTTTCCTGTCGATCGATCTCTTCCATTTATCAACGGTAAAGATAAAGGTTTAAGCTGTAGTGAATTGTTTGGTACCAAATATATAAGTAAGATACAACGAAAGTTTAAACTTTTTTATTCTTATTTACCTTAACAATAATTCTGGTATGGTTATACAACAATGGAACTTGTTCATTGTAATATAAAACATATACTTACAAGTTGAAAAATCTGGAGTCTTTTTCTACAGTTAGGTGCACACACAATTGCCCTTCCAATTGCAAGCTCTAAGCTTCAATGTACTTCTCCTTCGAAAAGTTATGAAATTCGACAGAGGTTCGAGAGAGTATTTTATTCTAAGTCTCTAAGGCTTAGAATGTTATTCTGAAAATTGGTGTAGAATAATGAAAGTGAATGCCTCTATTTATAGTTGAAAATTAGGTCAAAAAACCGGATTAGGGTGTGACCTTGGGCCTGGCCCAAAATCGACGCAGAGGCGCCGCGACCCTAGGGTATGGGCGCCGCGGCGCTCGACGTGTAGTTGCACTGTCTCAATTTAATTTTCGTGCATTCTTAATTAAATCCAAAATCCAAAATCCAATTTTGACTTAATTAATGTAATCATTATTCATTTAAATGTCTCGATTCCAAATCGAACATTTTAATTACTCTCTCAATACATCCTTAGATCGAAACGGACAATCGACATAGTGTGACCCTACAAGCCTTCTCATATTGACATTAATCAAATTAAGGTCTACCCTGAACTCCTAGACGGCGCCAGAAGACGAACTCAATATGTGAAGTACGTTTACGCGAATCCAGTAAACTTAACCTTTATGTGGTAAGATAAAATCCTATCATTCACGACGCACCCGATCAAGCTTAGGATTTGTCAAGTGTCTATCCAAATGGCTTAATCATTGTATCTCATCTATATTAGTCGATGACTAGACCATATTCTAAATATGTCTATTGCGTTGGCCAACGACTTAGTCAACCTACTGAGAATCCGAGTGTTCTCTCGAACATACATTCGAGGAATGAATCCTAATCTTGGCTCAACTACCACCTTCAATCCACATCGTAATGTACCCAATACAAGCCGTATCTCAACCTACAAGGCATTTGAGCTTAGGACGGGATCAAAGTACATTACTTTGTAGATAAGACACGTATTGACCTCAAGTCTAAAGACTTCTATCTCTCACACACTGATCATACGCTAGACAAGTATAACAAACAATATATCAGCAGGGTATATCAATACTTCCAAAGTATCCATGTGTTCATCACGAGTAACCATTACTCGTAGCAGGTGAGACATACTACATCCTCTAAGAATGTGATGTAGACCACATGTCGACTTATCACATATCATCTATATCCCATTCTCGATGATCATTAGTCGAGACTATTTTAAGAGTTACGCTCTATCATAAAATATCTCACTCTATTAATGACAACGTAAGCTCAAGGGATGCACATTAATGAATAATTACAAACAATCAAATAATAATTTAATAATTGCAAATGCCAAAATATTATTCTCCATTAATAATAATATGAATGTGTATAAAGTACATTTGTCCTAATACAAATTGTCTCTAGGACATAAATATACTTTCCATCTCCCACTTGGCCTAGAGCCAATCTCTAACATATCTAATGCTCATATTCTCAAAATGACCATTATGCTTGACTAAGCTTAATGGTTTAGTGAATGGGTCAGCTAGATTATCTTCTGTGGGAACATAATCTAATCTAATATCTTCAGTCTCCACCATCTCCATGAGTATGTGGTACTTCCTTGGTACATACTTGTTTCTGTTGGTTGATCTTGGTTCCTTAGCTTGCGCAATCGCACCAGTGTTGTCACAATAAACCATTGTCGCGCCCTTTTTTCAACCCGCGGGGGTCAAAGCGGAGCATAGCGTATAGGGTGATTCCTGGGTATGATTAAGGAGTCACCACCTAATTATTCTATGGTGAATTAGGACACCTGAATATTAACTAAATGCTGCAATGTAACTCCAATTTTAAGGTCTGTGAAACTAATGAGATTCTAGGTAAGGGTTCTTTATTATTCTAAAGGGAAGGGGTTAGGCATCCTTTAAGATCCGCTAACTTGCGGTTATCCGATCAAACTCAGGTTAATATTATACTACGAAAAATGCATGTTTAAAGTATAAAGTTAAAAAGATATTCGCAAATAATTAATGAAAGGGATGCATTTTGTACAAGTATTCATTTGTATGATATTAAGAAAATACATGTAAAAGTGGAAAAGTATGTATTTGTGACAATTAATAGTAAGGAGAAAAACGAATTACTTATAATGCCAAAGAAGTAATTTTGGAAATCATTTTGAGTTGTACAATTAATAAAGTGAACAGAAGATGATCAAAGTTGTTTTGAAAATTTTAAATATGCCTGACGAGCCTAAAAATAAATAAACTAGCGGAGGGTTTCTATGTTTGAACTAACCGGGCCTATAAGTAAATAAGCTAGCGACGGGTTTTAACTACCCTACTAATTATCCATTCATGGCCTAATTATTCTAAATATCCTAACAATCACACAAACATTAAATAATTATTACAGACCTGAAATTAAAGAATAACAATGAAAGGGAACTAAAGCGGATGACGACGTCATCTCGCCCTATTTGTTTTGAAATCCCGAGTTTGGAGAATGCAAGGAAGGTGGATGCGGGTCTTCGTTTGACACTAGCCATGATGAGTCTCATAACGAGACTCTTCGTTGCTCCCGATGCGTTTCATGTAAGTAAGGAAAAAGAAAAGGATTAGTAGCGGAACATGAAAATATATACAAATATCCAACCAACAATTTATATAAATAAATAAACAAAACCCAACAAAGGTCCAATCGAACACTGTCTATACTATTGAGATTGTGGGCCTCATCTTTAAAAGAAAATGAGAAAAGCAGGGAGCCCCAGACGCAAATTATTAATTCCAGGAACACACCAGACCTATTTTCAAATATCCAATTAACACTCAATGATGATATACACAAAGCATTCCAGATATATGTGATATATTCGGAGTTATACAGGAGTATACTGCCTTGATATACACCTCATGTATACCTATACTTCTATACCTTATATATCTTGAAATACATCTCAATATACAGCAGTTCACACAGATTTTCCTAGGAGGACAAAGTTAAATTATGAATAAATGTGAGTTACGTAGGAGGCAGAACAGATGACAACAAATAAAATATATTGACTTATACACAATATACACATATAAGGTCCACTTAAGATGCCTCAAAGATCACTTGATTTGTAACTATAAACCTTGGGAGGGGTAGACTTGCACGTATTCAAAACACAACGAGACAAAACCTCAAGTTATAAAGTAAAAAAAACATTCCCCTGTATCTCAAAGCAAACAATGATCAAATCAACTATAGTGAAATAATAAAATGCCAAGTACACAAGGAAGAATGCATAACACTCCTAATGCACACAATGAGGTCAAGTAAATGACCACGTTCAGGTTTCAGATCTCAGACATCAATAAGGTAAGAAAACAAGTCATGTGAATAGACAAAAAAGAAAGAAAGGGAGAGGTGCTGATGGTATACTACATGATTTAAAAGAGTGAGCCTAAACCAGACACTTGAGGGAAGGTCTGCTTCATTCACAATCATACACTGTTCTATGCCATAGACTTTTCTATTCAATGCAGGTATCCTTCTCCGGACAGCGAACCAAGGCGTGTTTCGAATCGTCGACCCGCTCGGAGAAGTCTATTTGTGCGATTTGAAAAGGAACAAAGTGTTTGTGGCTTTGCCGAGCCAGAACCGAGAGTAAAAAGAAAGGGGTTTTGAGAATCGAAAGTTGTTCAAGAGAGGGTTTTTTTTCTGCCTATCTTTTCTCTGAACAAGCCTAAGAAAAAATGGTGAAAATTTTTAGTTCGACTTTTTAGAACTGAGAGTTTTCGTCCCAAAAAAACCTGCTTCGAATGGACTCCACATGCTAATATTTATAGGACGAACTTAGGGTTTCCTAGGGCTCCTTTGGGCGGGATTTTTAGCTTCAGATTTTGAAATTAGTCAAAAGAAATCCTTCAAAATCCGAACGTTTGATGGCTTTGCAGTCTTCACGTGATTCATAGCACGAAAATGGAGCAAACATCCTCTGTCCATGGTTGACAAAGCTTGTAGCTTTGTCTAGAAGAGGAAATGGGAGCTGCTGCTGCTCTGCTTTTTTGGGGAAAGGGTGAGAGAGAAAAAACGGTGAGGGTTTTGGGTTAGGGATTAGGTTTAGGGATAATGGGTTGGGTCGAGTTGGGCCTCGGATGATGGGGTGGCCGGTTGGGCTTGGTAAAGGGGGGTTTCGGTTGGGCTTGGTAAAGGGGGGTTTCGGGTGGGCCAAAAATAAAAGGGGGAGTTGAATTGGGTTTGGCCGATTGGGCCTTTGTTTGGGGGGGGGGGGGGGGTTGCGAATTTGGTTAGGGGTTTGGCCTAGTTTGTGGGAATGAAATTAGTTTGGGTAGAAATTGTTTTGGGTTAGGAAATGAAATGGGTTATGGATTTAAAAGTATAAAAGGAGTTTAATATTAAAAAGCTTTGAATAAAAAATGTAAAATTATTTAGAATATAGTATAAGATGCGATAATAATAAAACATAATATTTGTGAAATGCCTAATGCTTAATAAAAAATAAAGAAATACGATGTCGTTTTGCTAAAATAAAATAATATAGAATATTACAATAGAAAGTACGACCATGATTTAAAAAGGCAAATGGTTGTAGAAATACGAATAATAATAATAATATTGAGAATAACAATATATATGTATATATATGCCTATATGCATATGTATAAAAAATATTTTTTGAGGTGTCAAAAATATTTAAAATTGCAAATAAATCGAAAAATATGGGACAAAATTGGGTGTCAACAACCATTATTGGACAAGTGGCACTTGGAACAACCTCTAGTTCCTTCAGGAACTCAGATATCGCGACAACTTCTTTACCAGCTTTCGATCCAGCAATGTACTCAGCTTCTGTTGTCGAGTCAGCAGTTGTAGCTTGTTTGGAACTTTTCCAGCTTACTGCTCCACCATTGAAAATGTATGTGCAACCTAATTGAGATTTGTAGTCATCAACATCTGTCTGGAAGCTAGCATCAGTGTACCCAGTACATACCAGCTTCTCTTCTCCACCATAGAGTAAGAAATATTCTTTAGTTCGTCTAAGATACTTAAGAATACTCTTGACTGCTTTCTAGTGTTCTTCCCCAGGATTCTGCTGGAACTTGCAAGTCATACTAAGTGCAAAGGCCACATCTGGCCTAGTATATGTCATGGCATACATGATCCATCCTATAGCCGAAGCATATGGGATCCTTTTCATGTGTTCAAGTTCTATAGAATTAGATGGACTATCCTTCTTAGATAACTTGATGTCTTGTCCCATAGGTAGACCGCCTTTCTTGGAATTTTCTATAGAGAAACGTCTAAGCACTTTGTCTATGTAGACTGACTGTGACAGCCCCAACAATCTATTAGGTCTATCTCTATAGATCCTAATCCCCAGAATGTTCACCTAAATCCTTTATCATGAAGGTACTAGACAACCACTCTTTTACTGACTACATGAGAGTCTTATTGTCTCCCATTACTAATATGTCATCTACATATATGATAATGAAGGCAATACTCCCATCCTTGCATTTACTATAAACACATGGATCCTCTTTGCTTCTGACGAAATCAAATGTCTTGATAGCCTTGTCAAAGCAAATGTTCCAACTCCTCGAGGCTTGCTTAAGCCCATAAATGGACTTTTGTAGCTTGCATACGACATTTGGTTTGGACTCAATTGAAAAACCCTCAGGTTCTTTCATATACACTTCCTCAACTAGATTACCATTGAGAAATGCATTTTTGACGTCCATCTGCCAAATGTCATAGTCATAATATGCAACTACTGCAAGCAAAATCCGAATGGACTTAATCTTAGCAATATGTGAAAAGGTTTCATCATAATCGACCCCAGGCCATTGATTATAACCTTTAGCCACCAATCTTGCTTTATAGGTCTGTACCTTGCCATATACATCAATCTTCTTCTTGAAGACCCATTTGCATCCTATGGGTCTAATCCATGTTGGCAAATCAACCAAGTTCCAAACTTGATTTATGTACATCTAGTCCATCTCAGATTTCATGACTTCTTGCCATCTCTGCGAATCAATATCTAACATATCTTCGTTGTAGGTTGTAGGTTCATCATCATCATGAATATCTATCTCATTTTGTATTTCAACAAGGAGATTAAGTCTTTCAGGTGGACGATGAGTCCTAGTGGTCCTACAGAGTTGAGTATTATGTGTTTCAGTGTTTGTTGCATTCTGATTGTGAGAAGGTATTTGTGTGTTGGACAATCCATCACCTTGAGAGTTTTCAGGAATGTTATTTTCATGTATTTCCTGAATGAGATGATGTACAACCATTGCATCATCTTCCATTGGTTGTGTATGAGAGCCTTGTATTTCTGCACTATCTCTCACAACACTCCCACTGGATGAAGGGCGTACGCTAAGTACCCAATCTTCACTAGATACTCCCACTGAATCCTTGTTTAGGTCATTCAACAGGGGTTCATTTTCTGTGTTATCTTGTGGTTCTTGAATTTCTTCAAGTTCTATCTCTGTGCAACTGTGTTCCTTGTAGACATATTCCTTTTCAAGAAAAGTTGCGTTCCTGGAAACAATGACCTTATGTTCTCCAGGAAGATAGAAGTAGTATCCCTTAGTTTCATTTGGATACCCCACGAAGTAACATTTCTCACTTTTAGATTCCAACTTGTCAGTGAGCATCTTCTTGACATATGCAGGGCACCCCCAGGGTCTCATATGATTAAGAGCTGGCTTCTTGTCACACCATATCTGATAGGGTGTCTTTTCTACTGACTTAGAGGGAACACTGTTCAGAATATATATAGAGGTTTGTATAGCATGTCCCCAAAGGTATGTCGGTAGAGCTGAGGAGCTCATCATGGATCGAACCATATCTAATAAGGTTCGGTTTCTCCTTTCGGCAACACCGTTCATCTGTGGCATTCCTGGAGGTGTCCATTCAGATTGGACTCCATGTAGCTTTAAGTAATCTAGAAAATCCTTTCTTAAGTACACACCTCCTCGATCCGATCGAATGGTCTTGATACTTGTTGCAAGTTGCTTCTCTACTTCCGACTTGTACTCCTTGAACTTCTCAAAAGCCTCGGATTGGTGTATCATAAGATACACATACCTATACCTTGTGAAGTCATCAGTAAAAGTGGTGAAGTATGGGAAGCCTCCTTTAGCTTGAGTCGAGAATGGCCCATATACATCAGTATGGACCAACTCAAGAACCTCCTTGGCTCGCATACCTTTCCCAGAAAGTGGTTTATTGGTCATCTTTCCTCTCAAGAAAGATTCGCAGTTACCATAAGACTCTATGTCAAACGGTTCGAGGTAGTCTAACTTCCTCAATCTTGCTATCCTTGATTCGTTGATATGACCAAGTCTGCAGTGCCATAGGTAGGTAGAGTTTCTATTACTTATCTTGGCTCGTTTATTTTGTACATTGAAAATCTCTCGACTACTGTTCAGTGTATATAATCCATCCACAAGAGAAGCAGTTCCATATATAACATTATTAAAGGACAGTAGGTGACTGCCATTATAAATATATGAGGAAAATCCCTCCATGTCCAACACAGGGATAAAAATAATATTTCTCGTTAACGAAGGAACATAAAAACAATCATTCAACACTAAATAATAGTCGGAAGGTCAATTTAATCTATAAGTCCCTACGCACTCAACATCGACTTGTGCTCCATTTCCAACGCGTAGGTCTAACTCTCTCGGTCCAACCTTCCTACTATCAGTTAGCCCCTGCACATTTGTACAAATGTGTGAGCCACAAGCGGTATCCAATACCCAGGAATGAGAGTTGTTTATAGACATTTTTATTTCAATGACGTACATACCTTGTCCACCAAAGGCAGGAGCACCTGGTGCTTTTCCTCCTCATAGTGCCGTGCAATCCTTTTTCCAATGCCCCTTCCTATGGCAGTTGAGGCATTCATCCTTAGCTGCGCTCACCTTCTTCTTCAAACCTCCCTTGGGCTTCATAGCTGAGGGCGCAGCGATTGCCTTGCCCTTCTTCTTCTGCCATTCCTTACCTTTCGGCTTGGGTCGGCTAGAAGAGTTCATAATGAGCACAGCTTTGCCTTTGGAAGTGGAGGACTCAAAGGTCTTGAACATGTTGTTTAGCTCTGGCAAAGTAGCCTTCGTTCCATTCATGTTGAAATTCACTATGAAGTTCTCAAAGGAACGAGGGAGAGAGTTCAGGATGAGTGTGGTAGTGACATTCTTTTCAAGCTTCGTTCCAATCGAAGTAAGCCTCTCTATCAACCCTATCATCTTCAGCAAATGCTGCGAGACCGGCCCCCTTCATTGAGGTTACACTTGAAGAGTTCTATTAGAAAACCATATTCCATTGTCTGGGATTGAGAGTCATAGAGACTCTTCAGGTGTTCGAGCATCTCATTGGGCCTCATGTTCTCATGCTGTCTCTAAAGTTCCATCGACATGGAAGACATCATTACGCATTGTGCCGAAGTGGCATCATCTACATGTTTCTGGTAAGCATCTTTGTCAAAGGAGGCATATTCTTCAGAATCAGTCGCATGGACTGTTGGGAACACTGTGTCCAACACGTATTTAATTTTCTCCTATCTCAATACGATTCGCAAATTCCTTAACCAGTCAAGGTAGTTCGGTCCAGTAAGTTTATACATCTCAATCAACATTTTCAACGACAAGCTCGACATCTTTTATAATTTGAAGAATTAGATAGACCGAAAATCAAATTCAAAATCTATTTCCTATTATACACATTCATTTTTAGGCTAATCAACAAGGCCTTTTGTTTAATTAGCTCCACTATTTTAACATACTTGTACGACCCCATGGTATAATATAGACCTATATTAATTGAGGTTATAATCAGCTAAGATACAAGCCTATGCTAACTCTGTGTTTGCTTTGGCTGATAACTTTAATAACATATCTTGGTAGGTTCTAAACCAATTGCAAAACTTTATTTGCAACTCTTGGTTGATCAAATTATTACATTTAATCTTGCGTCCTTAGATTAGTCCGACACTTTGGCGCCAAGATTTGTCTAAGCAAGTCAACCCCATTACACGATTGCGTTTATGTATTTAAGCAAACTTGGCCTTTGTGAGCAAACACTTTAGTGTAAATAACCACAAAAGTTTATCATTTGCTTTTACGTTAAAACACATCTATGAAAGAGTCTGGGTCCTCGTAGACTTAGAGAAAATGCTTTGGCATAAATACTCGTATCGCCGAAGAGGATTTTGCACTCTAACAATTATAATGGACGACACGTTTAATTTAGACATGTATTTAAAGTTTGGGGAACATTTTAATTCAGGGTTCTAACCAAGATCAACACGTTAATGCCACATCCAATATGACATATTAACATCATGCAAAACTAATAACACATATAGTTTGGGAACCGTCAACCCAATAGACATGATAGAAGAAGGTTTAATCAAACACTGGGCGCCGCCTGCCTAGACAGTTATAACGGACACTATTCTAGAAATGTAAATGACAACATTTTGACATTTAGCACATAACAGTATACTTATCAAATAATATACTATATAATAATAATCTTGGGTTAAACATTCTAAACTCTGAATTTTTTTATTTCTTTTTGTTTCTGGACAGGTGGGGCCGCGATGCTATTGATCAGCGCCGCGACGCCACTGAGGCAGTAGACTTTCGACTTCTGGAAATTTGGATTAGCGCCTTGGTGCTCCACCATGAAGCCGTGACGCTGCAGAGGCAGAAACATTTCTGCTTCTGCAAATGCATTAGCGTCGTGGCACTCCACCATGGAGTCGCGGCGCCTGTTGTCCAGTGAGTTCATAATTTCAAAACGACGTATCAGTGCCACCTTGAAACCCTAGCCAGCGCCGCGACGCCCTATCATAAGGCCGCGACGCCGACGTCCTGACAAACATTTCTCTGTTGATTTTAAAAAATCATTCAATCCCTAAATCCAATTTAGGGATAAATTCACAGGTCCTTAATCATCACCCACCATTATCAATAACGCCCATTCGACCATCATCCGTTCTTACTCGTTCTTAGCCGTGCACCGTGCATTGAGCGGACAATGCACTTTGGCTTAGTTCGAGTTCGATTGGAATGACTTCCTCGAGTTAGCGTAGGAGATAATTTAGGGTAATACCAAAAGGTCAACTTTTGTTCAAGATACGTAGGATTTCAAGAAACCTCGTTTTAATCCAATTTTACGTTCAACCCATATTATTATTTTATTCAATTGCTATATAACCATTAAACCATCCTGAGCACTGATACCACTGTAGGGAATTGTTGGGTACAAAGCATATAAGTAAGGCACAACAGAAGTTTAAATCTTTTGATTCTTACTTACCCCAACAATAACTGGTAAAATTATACAATAATGGAACTTGTAATATAAAACATATACTTACAAGTTGGAAAATCTGGAGTCTTTTTCTACTGTTAGGTGCACACGCGATTGCCCTTCCAATTGCAAGCTCCAAGCTTCAATGTACTTCTCCTTCAGAAAGCTAGAAAATCTGGCAGAGGTTCGGGAGAGTAATTTATTCTAAGTCTCTAAGGCTTAGAATGTTATTCTGAAAATTGGTGTAGAATAATGAAAGTGAATGCCTCTATTTATAGTTGAAAATTAGGTCAAAAAATTGGATTAGGGTTTGACCTTGGGCCTGGCCCAAAATCGATGCAGAGGCGCCGCGGCCCTAGGGTATGGGCGTCGCGACGCTTGATGAATTTCTGCATTGCGCAGCGGCCCTAGGGTATGGGCGTCGCGACGCTCGACGTGCACTGTTTCGATTTAATTTCCGTGCATTCTTAATTAAATCTAAAATCCAATTTTGTCTTAATTAATGTAATCATTATTCATTTAAATGTCTCGATTACAAATTGAACATTTTAATTACTCTCTCAATACATCCTTAGATCAAAATGGACAATCGACATAGTGTGACCCTACATGCCTTCTCATATTGACATTATTCAAATTAAGGTCTACGCGAAACTCCTAAACGGTGCCGGAAGACGAACTCAATATGTGAAGTACGTTTATCAGAATCCAGTAAACTTAACCTTTATGTGGTTAGATAAAATCCTTTCATTCACGACACACCCGATCAAGCTTAGGATTTGTCAAGTATATATCCAAATGGCTTAATCATTGTATCTCATCTATATTAGTCGACGACTAGACCATATTCTAAATATGTCTATTGCGTTGGCCAACGACTTAGTCAATCTAATATCACTAAGAATCCGAGTGTTCTCTCGAACATACATTCGAGAAATGAATCCTAATCTTGGCTCAACTACCACCTTCAACCCACATCATAATATACCCAATACAAGCCGTGTCTCAACCTACAAGGCATTTGAGCTTAGGACGAGATCAAAGTACATTACTTTGTAGATAAGACACGTATTGACCTCAAGTATAAGGACTTCTATCTCTCACACGCTGATCATACGTTAGACAAGTATAACAAACAGTATATCAGCAGGGTATATCAATACTTCCAAAGTATCCATGTATTCATCACGAGTAACCATTACTCGTAGCAGGTGAGACATACTACATCCTCTAAGGATGTGATGCAGACCACATGTCGACTTATCACATATCATCTATATCCCATTCTCGATGATCATTAGTCAAGACTATTTTAAGAGTTACACTCTATCATAAAATATCTCACTCTATTAATGACAACGTAAGCTCAAGGGATGCACATTAATTTTCCAAAAAAAGGTGGAACTCCCACCGAGAAGCCCCCACACCCCGGTCTGACAGGTTTGTGAAGGAGGTAAATCATGGTGACTCAATTGATTTCAAAGGTTAGACCAGTACCACGCTGTGAACAAGGGGCCCTCCTTTATTTCAAGAAGTAACCCCCACACTTCCGCTGACGGGATTCGATCCTTGGCCATTTTCCAAATATCCCCCTTGATAACCAATTGAGCTGCCCAAGCGGACAAGGGATGCACATTAATGAATAATTACAAACAATCAAATAATAATTCCATAATTGCAAATGCCAAAATATTATTCTCCATTAATAATAATATGAATGTGTATAACTACGTTTGTCTTAATACAAATTATCTCTAGGACATAAATATACTTTCAAAGCCAACTCATTTTGCGAAATGATTTCAATACCCACCCACACAAAACTGAAGTTTAGTGAATGAAACTTGAAAAACTCCTAAACCCGTTTTTACTTTTCAAACTTCAAATCCTATATTTCAAGTTTGAAGTTAAAAATGAGTCAAGATGATAAAGAAATAATTATTTAAAATAATCTTTAAATACTACAAATTTTAGAATCGAAATCTACGGTCAAACGGCATGGGTGACTTTTGGGTGAAGCCTCTAAAGGCTTTAGGCCCCTCATTTTTTGGAGTTCATTTTTCATCAGTGTAGATTCTATTTCTTTGCTTGAAAAATTATACGGTACTTTAAATTTTATGTATGAAATTTTTTCTTTTCTCGTTTTTGTCACAATAAAAAGGTAAGATCCCTCATTGGAATTTGGTTTTAAGCGCCCAACAGTATTGAGCCGCACTTGTCAAACAGGTCAAACAAAGTTTCTTAATGTGGATTTTTGTAAATCAGGACCAATCATCATATGTATATTATAAATTAGAAATATGAGTTAATTCTTTTAGGTGGTTAATAATACTTAAGGAAATTTACATTATATGACAGATATAGGAGCTCTAACTAACACTTTAAAGTAATTATCTTACATACCAAGCAGTTGCAACACATAGGGTAAATAATAAATTTTGGGTTTAATTCAATCCAAAAGCTAATTTTTTGGGTGAGTATTGTTCAAGTCCATGTAAGAAGTGTTGGAAATTAGCCTTTGGCGGGGAGATGCGTCCACCCATCTTTGATGAATTAAACACTTGTGTTCCGCATGTTGGAGACCTTGTCTCTTCGCACATGCATGATCTACGAAGTGAGTAGATGACCGTAGGGCCAAGAATCGTCTAATTTCGTTGAGAAATGAAAGAGATATTGGTCCACGAAGTAAGGTGTTTGAGACATGGAAATGTGGTGTGGGATAAATCTACCACATCGGTGGGAATAGGAAGAATTGCTCTCTATATAAGTCTCTAATTGGTAAAGGGTTTGGGACCCCAAGGGGTATCCCATGTGTTTAAAGGAGGGAAGACCTAGATGTGCTTGGGTTCAAGGCTAAGCCCACACGCGCGCCGCCGCCGCCCGCCCATCCCGTCCGGTTCGGGTTTCGGGCTCTCGGCCTGTGGGCCTGTGGGCGCCTGTCTGATATTATCTTTTTGGACCAGAGAACTCGCCGCCGATGTACGCTTTGATCCCCGAAGTTTCATATGTACGGTTTGGACCGAATTCTTTCATATGTACAGTTTGGTCCTCGAAGTTTCAATATTTACGCTTTGGTCCCCGCAATTTCGGAGACTTTTTCTCGTAAATATTGGACTGCGTTTTGGAGCATTAACCAGCCATTATTTGGCTGATTAATTCCTCCATTAACACCCATTACTTGGGCAAAGGAGTGCCTTTTTTCAATGGCCTTAATAGCCATTACTTGGTTGTTTTAATGGCCTCCTTTAAGGGCCATTACATCCTTGTTTGTGGCTGTTGGACAGCCCCTCCTCTTGCTATATATTGAGCTTCACTTGGCTGGAAAAAAAAAAGCAAGAAATAGGCAGAAACATAGACGAAAATACGATGCAAAACTCGATCGAAAAACAATACGAAAATAGCTCAAAACAAAGTGAGCAAATTGTGACGAAAATCGGTGACCAAACCCACACATATACACAAGATATACACTACGAGACACACTATATACACAGAGACAAAAGAGAAGAGTATTGAGAAACTCTTCCTTCCTATTCCATATCTTCAAAGAAGTCGAGTCATATTTGTTTTCTTCGCCAGGCTCAACCTATTGGCTTTGTAGTGTTGAGATTAAAGTGTTGTTTTATCTTGGGAGACTATTGCCCGCTAACGTAAAAGCATATATACGGGGCAATCTTGTCTTAAGGATAGAGGGCTATCCTCGACTCAACACACAACGTTGTAACCATACGATTTAGTTGTTTCTTGATTTCGAGTTATCAAGATTCAAGGCACAACAAACTTGCGTGCGCTTCTCAACATTGGCTTTGCAAGGTGATCAAGATTCAAGACACAACACACATGCGGCAGTTTTGAAGATTGACCATTTATTTCTCATTTCGAACATTTGTAATAGTTATTACTTCCCGTACTGCTCTATAAAGTATCATAGAATACCAACAAGAAGTCTATGTTCCCATTCCATTTCGGATGTGAGAATCTTAACGCTACCCGCACGCTCAGACCTCGTTAACTGGAGCGTGTACAATATAATTTAGGGGGTCCAATATCGGTGAACAAAGAATTGGAATGAGTCTGATTCTGATATCATGTAAAGAATCGATATTTAGTCTAACTCAACCCAAAAACTAGCTTCTAGGGTGATAATTGTTATTCATATTTCATTTATGACTTGAGAATCTTAACACATAGCACCTTAAAAGAATATGTATCCAATTTTATGCTCCAAGTTTGGTCTTTCCCTCTCTCTCTTAACGTAAATTTTAAGTTTCATCTCCCAAAGTCTTTTCCTTTGAAATAAAAAAATTCTAAAATAATTACCCTACGTTACCCTTAACACTTAATGGGTATTTTGTCTCCACGCACCCATTATTCCAGTCCTATTGGTAAGTCGGACTTTCCACTCAACCACTGGTTGCTGCTCGTCCTCACGTGCCAACCCCCAATACAAGAAAATTTTGTCAAATCAAGTCAACGAATTTAGGTACAATCATATGAGCTGCAAGTACAACTGTAAAAGCACTTTAATTTCTTCTAGTACAGTTGAAATACAGGCGATATGTGGTCCATCTACATAACGGAACAAGAAATTAACATGTCACATGACAACCCCCACTACTCTTTTTCTTTAAACTTATTCATTTTATATTTTCTTTTTTCATGCAAATGGAATTGTCTATTTAAGGGGAAAGTATAGTCAACAATTGACAAATAGGAAGAGAATCGGAATTTTCAATATAAGGTGTTGAATTTTTACAGAAAATAAAAAATGGTAGTGAAAGTGTATGGTTCAGCAATGGCTGCATGCCCTCAAAGGGTCATGGTTTGCCTTATAGAGTTGGGAGTCGATTTTGAGCTTATACATGTCGATCTTGATTCTCTCGAGCAGAAAAAATCTGAGTTTCTCGTTTTACAGGTAATTTTTTTAGTTTTCCTCCAAAATTAATCACTAGTAGTAAATGATAATGGAAAAAAAGTAACATACAAGTGTAGAGGAAAATAATGAACAGTAATTAACCAAAAAAAACTGTTTTAAAAATCTGCAGTTGAGCTAGCTATTACTCCAATATAAAGTACTTGGTTTAATGTGTCTTTGTTATTTTATTTCAGCCATTTGGACAGGTTCCAGTCATTGAAGATGGTGATTTCAGGCTCTTCGGTAACAGCCTACTAACTTCATTTGTATCACTTACGTACATTAAACTAATTAGTAATAAAAGAGTTTCTGGTGTAAAATTAATGTTCTCTCTAATGGTGTCATTCTCAATTAAAATGTTTGTGCTTAATAGTACTATATGGACAATGGGTGCGAACACATTCCTTGTTCTTGACTCAAATTATACATATACAGTTGAACGATTTTAATATCTGAATGTATGAAAATTAATTCAAATTAACACACAACCACAGAGAAATATATAGTAGGTGTAAAGGTTTTCTATATCCAACAAATCCTAAATCCGCTCTACATGCAATTATATCATTACTATATACACTAGTAAGTAGTAACATACCCTACTATTATCAGCTTTTTAAGTATACCTGTCCACTGGACCAGGCCCAACACGGCCCATTAAGGGAGAGGCCATAGCCCACAGGTTGACAAACTGTGTCTTGTCGGGCTTTTCTTATGGGCCGGTTGGAAGCCCTTTTTTTCCAAAGGAGGCAAACCGTTACATAATCCAATGGTAGAGCCAGAACTTTTACTAAAGGTGTTTAAGAATATAAAGAAGTAACTATCCAAAAAAGCGGCTTCAACATTTACTATAAAAACATAAAAAATAAATTTAACCTTATATATATATAGTGTACTTTTTCGCCGAATGAATGAACCCCTTGACCCTTCCTGGCTCCACCCCTGCCACAATCATTACGTAAGTGGGCCGGGCTGGGCCGGCCTTTGTTTTTTCAGTTAACATTGTAACATCTCGATTTTTTTTCCAGAATCTAGAGCAATAATAAGGTACTATGCAGCAAAATATGAAGACAAGGGAACCAAGCTAACAGGAACCACATTGGAAGAGAAAGCTCTAGTGGATCAATGGCTAGAAGTGGAATCCAACAACTACAATGACTTGGTATACAACATGGTACTCCAACTCCTTGTATTCCCTAAGATAGGACATAAAAGTGACTTGACACTAGTACAAAATTGTGCCGACAAGCTAGAAAAAGTGTTGGACATATATGAACAAAGGTTGTCCAAGAGTAAATACTTAGCAGGAGATTTTTTCTCGTTAGCTGATCTCAGCCATTTGCCTAGCCTTAGGTTTGTGATGAATGAAGGTGGCTTTGCACATTTGGTAACTAAGAGGAAGTGTTTGCATGATTGGTATTTGGATATTTCTAGCAGGCCTGCTTGGAAGAAAGTGTTGGACCTCATGATGATGAAGATATCAGAGATGTCAACCAGTCCAGCTAAAGAAGAAGTAAAAGTTTAAGAAAAATCACAATGCTTTCATCTAGATTTTGTTACGAGCTGTGTGAATATTGAGAATTCATATAGCCAACTCGAATTAATTTGGGATTAAAGCGTAATTATTGGTATTATATGTTTCAATTGGACTAGAGCCTAAAAATAAATATGGATTTGAACCATTTGATTTTGTTCTGTTGTAAGCAAACACGATTTTATATTTGAATTATTCACATTTTAATTGTGGGTCTATCGGAAACAACCTCTTTACCCACAAAGGTAGAGATAAGGTCTGCGTACATCTTACCCTCTCCAAACTCCACTGTATGGAATTACACTGAATATGTTGTTGTTATTTACATTTTAATTGTGAGTTTAAATTCTATGCACTTTGACTATATGTATACAAAGATTTTAAACCATCACGACATGTTACATACCCGCAATAACCGATAACTCTATATTACAAATATGAACATATTACATGGAAAATAAAATAAATAACTTAGTATAACATGTTAAATTGTGATAACTTGTTCTTGTTCTTTGGTTGGAATTTGTTGTTGTCAACTTATGGGCTTGGTAGCTTTTCTTAAGAGTCCAACAGATCCATCTGAATTTACTGATTTACAGGGAAAGGGAAGATATGGGCCTTAAAGAGAATCAACCTAATTAAGTTAGAGAAAATCACACAAATACAACTTTTTAGAAAGATATTTTAAAAAGTTACAATTACTTTAAAAAAATTACATAAATGCAATTTATTTTAGTTTTTAACTTTTTAATTATATTGTGTACAAGTTTTCAAAATATCCTAAAATATCTCGAAATACATAAAAATGGAAAAGAGTTCATAATTAGGTATGGAATCCCACTAAAATAGGAATGTTAACTAATAATTGACACCCCACCCCATAAAACTTGACTTCTTTTCTTCCTTTCACATATTTATTCTTTAATATCTTTCTCTCTTCCGATGAAATAGAAAAATTAACTTCTCTCTTCTTCAATATGCCTAGTGTATGAATAAAATAATATATGTGCTCAAATAATGTGTGTATTACATATAGTATATATAGTATATTGTATATAATATATACATAGCTAATATACATAACAAATAATATTGTATATAGTATATACATAAAATATATTCAGAGATAGGAAAATTGATGATGATGTCGCACACCGTATTGGAGCGGAGTGGGCGAAATGGAGGCTCACCTCTAGGGTACTGTGGGATAATAAAGTGTCGCCTAAGCTCAAAGGTAAATTCTATAGAGTGGTGGTTAGAGCAACACTATTGTATGGAGCAGAGTGTTGACCAGTTAAGAGTGCCCACATTCAGAAGATGAATGTAGCGGAGATGAGGATGTTTAGATGGATGTGTGGGCATACTAAGAGTGATATGATTAAGAATGAAGTTATACGGGAGAAGGTGGGAGTGACCTCAGTAACGGACAAGATGAGAGAAGCGAGACTGAGATAGTTCGGACATGTGAAGGGGAGGTGAGAGGATGCGCCAGTGAGAATGTGTGAGAGGTTGGCTATAGTAGGAGTGAGGAAAGGCAGAGGTAGGCCGAATAAGAATGGGGGGAGGTGATTAGAAATGACATGGCACAACTCCAGTTGACTGAGGACATGATCTTAGATAGGAAGGTGTGGAGGTCGAATATTAGGGTAGATGGTTAGTAAGTAATATATGGTTATCATACTTGTAGTCGTAATTAGGTAGTCGCGTAGTTTCATTTTTGCTGATGTGTATTGATATCTGTTACTATGTGTGTTTTGGACATTTGTTATTTTATTCTCTCTTCTTCTTTCCTATATTCATGCATCGGGGATGTTTCTTTTGAGTCGAGGATTTATCGGAAACAATCTCTCTATCCTACCCTCCCCATACACCATTTGTGAAATTACACTAGGTATGTTGTTGTTTGTTGTTAAATATATATATATATATTGTGTAATACATAAGAAATAATATTATATATAGTATATAATAGTTAATATACCTAACAAATAATATTAGTTTCAGTCGTATACTAGGTGTATATCCGCTTAGGGAGGATGTATACGAGTAGTATACGACATGTTGGAGAAAGGGAAGGTGAAAAGGCTGTATATTAGTGGTATATCAGATGTATATGGGGCCGTGGAGGTCTTGGCAGCTGTATATCAGAGGTATACTAGTGGTATACAGCCGGTTTGGAGCCGAAAAATAGAGGGGAAGGGCTGTCGAATTTAGGGTTTAGGGTAGGGAGGAAGTTTTGGCTTCTCACACCATGTAGAATTATATTAATCTCCCTTGGGGAGTCTATCTCAGTAATACAAATATATATAGTGTGTACAATGTAATATTCTAATACAATAAGGATCATATTTCTACCATAATTATACAACACTAATAATTACAAAATATATGATGAATATTCAAATAATATTCACTAATATGAAGAATTGTATTAATCTCCCTTGAGAAGTCAAATAATATTCACTAATACACCCCCTCATTCAGAGCGGGAGGAGGCCTAACACTTAGACTGGATCTGAAGTCGAGGAATAGCTATCTCGGAAGTCCTTTGGTGAAGATATCCACATATTGATACGAAGATGACACATGCAACACCTTAACAAGACCTAAAGTAACATTCTCACGAACAAAATGTATATCCATCTCAATGTGCTTGGTTCGCTGATGTTGAACCGGATTATGAGATAAGTATATTGCGGATATGTTATCACAGTATACCAAAGATGACTTACACAAGGGACACTAAAGCTCCAAAAGGAGGTTTCGGAGCCAGTAGATCTCAGCAACTACATTTGCAACACCTATATACTCTGCTTCTACACTCGAACGGGATAGGGTGGCTTGCCTCTTGGCAGACCATGATTTGAGATTATCCCTTAAGAACACACAGTAGCCAGAGGTGGAGCGTCGCGTGTCTGGGCAGCCGCCCAATCTGCATCCATATATGATAACATCATGTTTGGTGCAGAGGGGTAGAGATGTAATCCATAGTCAAGTGTGCCCTTAATGTATCGAATGATACGTTTAAGAGCAGTAAAATGAGGCTCCCTGGGGGCATGCATAAACAAACACACCTGCTGAACAACATAAGCAATATCAATCGTGGTGAAAGTAAGATACTGAAGTGCGCCTGCAAGACTCCTATATAGAGTGGGGACAGACACTGGATCACCATCAATAACACTGAGCTTCGATTTAGTGTCAGCCAGAGTACGCATAATCTTACAGTTTGCCATTTTAGCCCTGTACACAATCTCCTTTGCATACTTACGCTGACACAGGAACATAGTATATGCAGATCTAGTCACTAATATCCCCATGAAATAATTCAACTTCCCCAAGTCAGTCATAGCAAATTTGGACTTAAGCAACACAACAATCTCATTTTTCAACATATCCGAGGAGACTGTAAGAACAATATCATCCACATATAATAACAAATAAGCTATGTGACTACCTAGATGAAAAATAAAGAGAGAATTATCACACTTGCTGCATACAAACCCAATCTGCATAATGAAATGTGCAAAGCGGTCATACCACGCTTTGGGGGCCTGTTTCAAACCATATAGTCACTTACGCAGACGACAGACATAATGAGGGGCCTACGGATGGACAAAGCGTGATGGCTGGTGCATGTAAACAATTTCTTTCAATCCCCATGTAAGAATGGATTCTTGACATAAAGTTGATGAATTGGCCAATGCTTACCCATAGCAATACTCAGAACTGTACGAATGGTAGCCGGTTTAACAACCGGGCTAAATATCTCACCACAATCAATACCCTCCTGCTGATTAGTGTCGTTAGCCATAATTCGTGCCTTATATCTCTCTAAGTCACCACTATCTCTAAATTTGTGACGAAATAGGCCACATGCATCAAGGTAATGGAATTGATAGAGAAATTCATAGACCTAAATAGGATAGGAGAATTGATAAGGGTAAGCAATAACCAAATGTCGAATGCCTGGTATCTGGACATTTACCCTAATCAACATCTGTATACGAAATGAGAGTAGATACCGATGATGGATATAGGTGTAAGACATGATCAAAAGTACCCTGAATGTAGTGCACAATGTGTTTGAGAGCGTGCATGTGTTCTTTCCTCGGATCATGCATGAATAAACACACATGTTGCACTGCATAAGTAATATCGGGTCTCGTAAATGTGAGATATTGAAGAGCCCCCACAAGACTACGATAGTGGGAGTGATCCTCATATGATGTGCTAGAAGTAGCACTCAACTTCGGTTTAATATCAATCGGAGTAGGAGATAACTTACAGGCTGACATGCTAGCCCGTTCAATGATCTCTGCTGCATACTTCCTCTGAGATAGAAATAAGCCATCTGCATGACGAGTGATAGCTATACCCAGAAAATAACTCAATGACCCCAAATCTTTCATAGCAAATTCTGAGCTGAGAAATGATATGATAGACTGGCGAAGTGCATCAGAGGAAGCAGACAATATAGTATTATCCACATACAAAATAATGCATGCCATAGAAGTACCATTACGATATATGAATAGTGAATGATCAGACTTGATGTGAGAAAATCCAATAGTAGAAATGTAATCTGAAAATCTTTTGTACCTGGCCCGATGAGCCTGTTTTAGCCTATACAAAGATTTCTTCAGCAAGTACACATGATTCGGATGAGCGGGGTCCCTGAAACCCAATGGCTGATGCATGTATACTGTTTCCTTGAGTTCTCCGTGTAAGAAGGTATTTTTCACATCCAGCTGATGAATGAGCCATGCTTTTGAGAGAGCTAGACTGAGAACAGTGTGAATAGTTACCGGTTTGACCACCAGACTAAACATCTCTCCACAATCTATGCCAACCTGTTGAGTTTTACCATCACCTACAAGACGGGCCTTATGCCTCTCAAAACACCCATCATATTTTTCTTTATGAGTAAAAATCCATATAGAACGAATCACATTAACATCAGTTGGACGGGGCACCAACTCCCACGTCTTATTTTTAATAAGATCATTATATTCATCATCCATAACCATTTTCCAATTCGGATCACGAAGGGCATACACAAGATTACGTAGTAGAGGGAATTTTGTACCATTAGAGTTGAGATTAAGTTGTCGCTTTGGTTTAAAAATTCTCCATTGGCTGCGAGTAACTGGTTGTGAAGTCGGAATTGGAGTGGGCTGGATTTAGGTGGGGGCAGTGGGCTGGTCCGGTTCCCGGCTGGACCGACTCAGCTGACCACCCGATGGATATGGGATGTGTCCAGCAGGCAGTGGGCTGCCACTAGTTGTGCTTGACGAGATGGGCCGAGGTTCAGGCCTGGCAGAGACAGATTGCCGCTGGGTAGGGCCGTCGGGCAGAAGGCATTGGCCTGGTTGGCTTGGGCTAGTGGTCAATGGGTCGGTGTAGGATTGGCCAAGTGATGGACCACATAAGGTGAAATCCCATCATCCAAAAAATCATATGAATGGGACGGTGAACTATGCAACTTAGCAAACGGAAATTGGGTTTCATAAAAAATGACATGGCGACTAATGATGATTTTGTTAGAGGATAGATCATAGCATTTGTAACCACGATGATTGGATGGGTAACCCAAAAAGACACAAACAGTAGAGCGGGTTTAAAGTTTATTTATGGTAGTGGAGGGAAAGAGAGGATAACATAAATACCCAAATATCCGAAGATGAGAATAAGACGTGTCTTTTTGATAAAGAATTTTGAGTGGAGATTGGTAGGCTAATCCTTTGCTAGGGAGGATGTTGAGAAGGTAAGTTGACATTTGTAATGCGTGATGCCAAAATGAAGGCGGTAATGATTCATGGGATAGTAATGTACGAACAATATTATTAATGGTGCATATTTTCTCTTGGCTTTCCAATTTTGTGATGAACTATGTGGACATGATAATAAAAAAGATACACCATTAACCTTACAAAATTTCCGAAATGGCCCATTATCAAATTCCCTTCCATTATCACATTGAATGTTCTTAACCTCCCGTTCAAATTGAGTACGAATGAATACTCTAAATGATATAAATGTGAAATAAACTTGATACTTTTTAGATAACAAAAATGTACACAAAAAATTAGAGTAATCATCCAATAATAAAACATAATAACGGTGGCCCGAAAAGCTCAAAACGGGAGATGTCCAAAGATCACTATGAATAATATCAAAAGGTAACATAAAGCAACAAAAGGCAATTTAACATGTTTCCCAAAAGGAAAAGAAGGACAAACATTAGAACTACGAGTGCGATTACACTCAATAAATTTAGATTGTCTAAAGGAGTAAAAAACATATATGCCCGGATGACCCAAACGTGCATGCCATAAAGAAGGCACTAAAGCTGCAAAGGTTGATGGTGTGGCTTCATTTGTGGTGATGGTGGTGGTGATGAGATAAAGCTCGCCCCCGACTATCACATCTCATTAGATGCATCTCCGTCTAGAAATCTTTCACAGAAAATCCAAATGGATCAAATTTAACTGAAACCGAGTTATCAGTTGTAAATTTTCTAATGGACACCAAATTTTTAATCAATTGAGGAGCATGAAGGACATTTTTCAAGGCTAAAGGCAGGTTTGGGAGAGACAAATTTGTATGACCATAACCACGAATTGGAATTGAATGACCATTACCAATAATTATGCCATGATTTTTGCTCAAATTAAAATAAGACGAGAGATTACCTTACACAGATGTCATATGAGAAGTTGCACCGGTATCCATGTACCAATTTTCATCTGAAGGATTTAGCCCAAGTGTATGCATCGCTGCCTCGATATCTGGGTGGGTCGGGGAGGCTGTTGGGCCTATTGTAGCGAAGGCTTGCTGTGGTCGAGGCCCAAGCAGGCTAGGTTGCTGCTAGGCCTGTTGCGGTCGAGGCCCAAGCAGGCTAGGCTGCTGCCAGGCCTGTTGCGGTTGAGGCCCAAACTGGGCTATCTGCTTCTGCCGACTGGTGGACCTAGCCTAATTTTTTGTTGGATATGTGCACGACGGGATGGGTCACTACCCACTAGCCTAAGGCCAGTCTCAAGGCCTCTACCCATTGGGCCAAGGGTGCTGTGGCCCGGACCTCTGCTGGCCACCGCCACTTCCGCCACTGCCACCGCCACCCTTGCCACCGCCGCAGTTTTTGCCACCGTGGTTGCGGTTTTGACCCTTTTGCCACCACCGTTGGTATGGTTTTTACTATAATTTTTAGAGAATGATTGAGAGCCATCGGTTTCTCTGGACGTGGCCGCCATCATGGCGGAATGTGCTCCGGTTGCGGCCTTTTTAGCCAACCCCACCTCTTCTAGAGTGAGCATGAAACATGCTTGGTAGAAAGGTGGGATATGACTGCTTTGGCGAAAGAGAGTTCCAACCCCGTTATATGCTTTGTAGAGGCCCGCAACCATTTGAAGAACGAGACGATCATTCGTGACCGGAACTCCGACGTTCTTGAGTTGATCCGACGATTCCTGAGCCTTTGACAATATGCGGAGGCATTAAAAAATCCTTCATAATTGTGTGAGAGAATTCATGCTCAAGTGTTACGACACGAAAATTTTTGTTATCTTGGAATATATCATGCAACCTATTCCAAGCTTCCATTGCCATGGCGTCGGGTTCGATAATTGTATGCAAGAGGTCCGTAGAGATGGTGGAATAAATCCATTGGAGGACCGTAGCATCAAGGGTTTCCCATAACTCCATTTCATCATCGGTGGAAGGCACCTTCTCATTGCCTTTTTCCGGTTTGACGATGTGATGGAAGACTCTATGAGACCTTGCGTGAATTTTAAAAATTCCCGCCCACGTCGCATATTGGACGTTCTCCATTTCAAAGACGATAGGGATGTTGTTTTTGATGTTGGAGACTGCAAGAGCATGATGGAAGGTATTCTTTGTATTAGACATGACGGAGGGGAGAAGAATTAGGTGGTGGAGGGGAGATAGTCGAGTAGGGCGGCTGAAGTGTATTGAGGAGGGAGGAGAGGAAACTTTGCCCTAGACTTCTGATACCATGAAAGAGAATAATCCCTTGATGATTTTCTTAGTTTAATTAGCTTATATACATGATATACAATAATCATCCTAGGCTATAATTACTAAAAATCAAGTATACACATGACTAATACAAAAGATTACTACAATATTTAAAGATACAAAAGATCACTAATAATATCCACAAAATATATTTTCATATATTCTATCAGTTGTAGTGTAAAATAAATTTGTAAATATTTGAATGATAATTCATCAAGAGAAAAATAAAATCCAAAACCAAATTATTTTTAACTATACAAATGTAATATTCTTTTTGGCATTTGTATATTCTTTTTGTCACGTACTCAAACTATGTAACACATAAATTTAGATCAGGGAGTATGAAGTTGTGAAAAGAAATTGAAATGTCTTTACAGCTATTGTTTGTATATAGAAATGCACGTAATTTGTGAGACAATTACATACAGTAAACTCCAATTACAGATGTAACTAAAAATTGATTTCATAAAAAAATAAACTCAAGCGGCTTCCAAAAGGAGGAAAAAAAAAGTAATCCTAGTGGTAATATTCAAACACTTGTAAGTTGTAAGTCTTTCTTTAAGCATTTCTTCAATCTCTAAAGACGAGACAAAGCATGAATCTGCTCATGACTTTGATCATATGCTCGAGGCTTTTCCCTGTTGACTTGAGTTGACTTTTTGGTTGTTTGATTTGCATTTTCCTTTATCACAAATGTCTTTGCCACTGCTCTCAAATGATTCTTCTGCACTTTTCCGGTTCCAGTTTTAGGTAATTCTTCCACAAATTGAACCTTCTTTGGCACCATGAATCCCGGCAAGTTCTTCCGACAATGTGCTATGATGTCTGCTTCTTTGAAGTTGGAGTTTCCCCTCAAAATAACAAATGCACATGGACTTTCACCCCACCTAGGATGTGGCATGGCCACAACAGAGGCCTCTACTACATATGGATGTTTCATTATTGCACTTTCTACTTCCACGCTACTGATGTTCTCTCCACCTGATATGATCACATCTTTGCATCTGTCTTTTATTTCCAAATACCCATCTGGATGAATCACTCCCATGTCTCCTGTGAAGAACCAACCATTCTTGAATACTTCTGAATTTGCCTTTTCATTCTTTAAGTACCCTTTCATGATACTGCTTCCCCTCAGGCATATTTCCCCTGTTGTTTTCCCGTCGCGAGGCACGCTTTCCATAGTCTTGAAGTTCTTCACATCAACATCAGCAAGTGTTAGTATGCCGAGGCCTTGTCTTGCTTTTAACTTGGCTTGTTCTTCCCAGGGTAATTTGTTCCACTTGGATTGCCACTCGCACACCAGGGCTGGCCCAGTGGCCTCAGTGAGCCCATAGGCGTGGACCACGTGGAACCCCTGCCTCTCTATTTTCTCGAGCAGTGAAGCTGGTGGAGGTGCACCCCCCACCAGTATTTGGACTGGGGTTGTTATGTGGCATTGCTCATGTGGCTTGGCCTCGAGGATTATGTTGAGAACAATAGGTGCTGCGCACATATGTGTTACGTTGTGTAACGCTATGTTGGAGTATATTTCTTGAGCTGTAGTATTGCGGATGCAAACATTGGTCCCACCCCTTGCAGCTATTCCCCATGTGAAAGTCCATCCATTGCAGTGAAACATTGGGAGGGACCATAAGTACACAGGCTCAGTGCCCATCTCCCAGCCCAAAATCAAACTCAAAGTGCTCAAAAAAGCACCTCTGTGGCTGTACACAACTCCCTTTGGCTCTGAAGTTGTACCTGATGTATAGCTCAAAGTAATTGGATCCCATTCATCATCAATACTTTCAGAGACATATTGAGGGTTTCCTTGGTACACCAATTCCTCGTATTCGAGCTCCCCAAACCGAATTCCAGTAGGGGAGTCGAGGTCATCAATGACAACGACGAGAGGCATTGGCATTTGAAAGTCGGTCATTAGTATTTCAATGGCCTTTTTAGCCTTGTCGACGTATTCATAGTCGACAAAAAAGATCTTGACTTCCGAGTGCTTGAGAATAAGGGCAACATTACTAGAGTCCAGCCTTGTGTTGATCGCGTTCAACACAGCCCCTGCCATTGGCACAGCAAAATGCATTTCTAACATGGCCGGTACATTTGGTGCCAGGACAGAAACCTACATGATCATAAAAAATAACTACATTAATATATGACCATATTCTCAATTGTGTTAATCATGATAACAGAACCAAAAGTCATGTACATTCCATAACATGTCAGCCAGACATACTAAACATGTTAAAAGGTTGAATTGATGCAGTACTTACCACGTCGTTCTTGACAATGTTTAAGGATCTGAGGGATGAAGCGAGGCGACAACAACGCTCGTAGGTTTGCCGCCAATTGAAGTGGACATTGGCATAAATAATAGAGGTGCGGGTAGCATAAGAATTGGAGGCTCTGGTTAAGAAGGTGAGAGGAGTAAGAGGCACATAATTAGCTCCACTTTTAGGTAACCTGTCCATGGTATACAAAAAGGCAAAGTTGAATTGTTTTCTGTTACTAATAAAATAAAATGCTCTGTTCTGGAAAAGATTTGCAAAGATAGGCTATAAAGTTTGTGTAGAGATGCAGCTGATAGGTTCTGTTTATATAGAGAAGAATCTCAGGAAAGTGGAACTTGGACTCATGTCAATTTAGGTCCCTAAATGGTTGTTTAGATGGAAATAATAAGGAAGTTGCAGTGAATGTGTAATACAAAAACCATATATATTGACTGACCTACACACACAAAAACAATTCAATTTGTAAAAGGGACTTTTGACCTTGAATATCCCTGGTAGTTTTCACACAATTTTGTTGCCGATTTACTAAACTGGGACATAACCTTAAGCCAATTCACTTGTTCCTTTCATTCTTTATTTTAAACAAACAAAAAAAAAAGTCAAGTATAGAATACAAAAAATTAATTAATTTTCACGATCCAAGTCCATGAGATGTATTATACGTTTTGCGCCTAGGCTCGCACGGATTTGTTTTTCAGGTTATGCAACATGGAACCCCAAAAGTGTGCACACAATGTGAGTTGAAGTTATGCCTTATTAAACTCTTTACTTTCCCCTCTCATTTCAAAGTGAGATTATTTAATTAACTACAGCGCGATCTAAACGTACATGTCAACTGATTTAATATAGCATGCTCCATCTGTGACATAAGTCATAACTACCAAAAGAATAAAGATTATTTTAGCGCGACACTAGTGGTCTAATTTACAGACACATTTTCACCATTTATTCTGGATATTTTCCTGGAACAGGATAATGCTTTTCATTGTTCTCCTCCTTTTATTATATAGTGTTAGTAGTACTTTTTAAATAGTTTATAGCACTCTCCCCATCCACCAAAACGAATCAAAAATTACGAAACTAATTTGTTTTGGCCGTCTATATCTTCTGTCTGATACTATTAAAATATATTTTTGCTATTTGTTAGGATGCACAATGGATACTCCGTAATAATACAGTGGAGCTTTTTCGCCATTACAATTTTCAGGACAAATTATTAGGATTCGGCTCTTCTTTAGTGATTTTCTCTCCATTTGGTATTTAGATATTTTTACCAGTGAAGTCCACTTTACCCTCTTAACATATTGGGTTTGAAAAATAATACCTCTTTCACATCTTGAATGGGATAATAAACCCCCTTTGATCTTAAATTAATGATTAAAAATAAATTGGATTATTGCATATATTTTAAAATGTCAAAAACGACCTTCAATTAATATGAATTATTTCATAAACTCTTTTCAAAAATATTAAAAATTAAGCAATAGCATTGTACATTAAATTCCATACTTTTTTTTCCTTTTGATATTTGAAGTTTTATTTTGTTGCATAATTTTTTTTTGTAGAGCTTCAAAATTATCTTGATCCATTTGTTTAGTATCATTAGATCGGACCAAAAAGAAGAAAAAATCATTTCCACTATTCACTTTTGTATAAAAAATTATTCTATTTTCATATCATTGTTACATATCATAAGCCTAATTGTTTTAAAAAATATACAATGTCACAAATGACTTTCAATTTATGATAGCCTTTTATACAATTTTTCAATTAAGAATGAAAAATTACTAAAAAAATATTCAATAATATTAATATAAGTGAGTAAATTTTATTTGACAATCCAAAAGTTTTGAGATTAAGAAATAATAACTCTCTCATCTTTTGTATCATGAGATAAAATCTTATTTGAATTAATATTTACAAGTAATTTTTAAAAAGTTTTAATATAATAATATTATTAACTATATTTATATTGGAGATTATTACATTTTATTTAAAATATTTATCAATAAATAGTTTACAACTTTGAGTATGCAGGTATAACATGAAAATAAAGATGCTTTACAAAAACTTTTAGTAAATTTTTAATATTAATAATGAGCTATATCAAGATTTGAACTTTAAAATTTTTAAAAAATATACCATGATGCCTAATTGTCAGGTTTTGAAAATCAAAAGGAAAAAGAAGAAGAAAAAGAGATGTATGCATTTTAATTATAAAATATCATTACTTAAAATTTTTAATTATTATATATGTCACGATTTATATTACTGAGGGTCGTTTTTAACATTTTAAAATATATGTAATAATCTAACTCATTTCTAGCCATTGATTTAAGATCAAGGAAGGTGTATTGTCTCATTTAAAATGTGAACGGGGTATTATTTTCTAAACCTAATATGTTAAGGAGGTAAAGCGGGCTTCACTCTATTTTTCTTCTTCTTGGTGAAGTTAGAAATCAAATTCTATAAATAGCATTTCATTTCTTCTAATCATCCCACACACCCACCCCCTGCTCCCTCCCCTTTATACTATGTAGTACGTACTTTTGGAATAATATTTTAACACCAGAAAATCACTTATTTTTGAGAAAACGTCTTTCATGGATTTTTTTTGGGTACCAAACACACCCTAAAAGTGGTGAAAGACAGATAAAATCGTTGTTATTTAGCATAGTCTTCCACCAATTTTTATCAATTATTCATTGTTGTCTATTGAGAATAATATGGACTGTGAAATTGTCAGAAAATTTCGGAGCATTTTGTTGGAAGGGGATAATTGTCATCCCACTCTGTGTTTTTGTTTAAAATTTTCTTTTTCAAAAAAATCACTTTGGAATGCTGATTTTTTCTTCTTCTTTTCCTTGTATATTCAGCATGAACGTACTTTCATGGAAAATGTTTAGACAGAGAAAAATATTTGCAATATAGTACTAGTAGTTGCAACTTTGCATGCATCATTTTGACGCAGCTTTTATTATTCAAAGAAAGAGAAAAAAGCTCCTCCTTCCCCTTCCTGTGTATTCACTGTCCTTAAAATATTACATATAATCCTAATAAATTAGTACTATTATTTGTGTATGACAAATTTACTTAGCACTTATAACAGTCATTAATTCTTATTTTTAAAATACAATTATTTGAAAAAATAAGAATCTTATGACTGAAGAAGTTATTTAATTTCGAGTTTGATCCGATATCTGTTACGGTCGTCATTCAATTGAAAGAATCTCCATTCCAGAACCGTACGTGAGATTTTCACATCATACGGCTCCTCTCTTATGTGCATAATGAGAATAATAATACATAGATCAAATAGAAAATTCTTTCAATTCAACGAAAGAGATTCTCATATTCCCACAATTGTTGTAGATGCGAGATATAGAAAATTTCCTTTCGTAGTTGTGGAAACAATTACTTTTTATTATATAAATTACATATAAAAAAAGTTCACTAGTAATTTTATATGTGTTCCGGCCATTTCCCGGACCCCGCGCATAGCGGGAGCTTAGTGCATCAGACTGCCTCTTTTAATAATTTTATATGTGTATGAAGTGTTTAAAAATACATCTTTCTTTATGTATTCTTCTACAAAGAGAAAATGTTTAAATTTATTTATATATTATTCGAAATTGCTCAATTTTATGCTCAATTATACATTTAGTCAATCATATCCTTGTCGTTGACAAACTGCCTCGTATGCAAAAGCAAACTTTTTCCTAACGGGGCAATGATAAAATTAGATAAAAAGAAATTAACGGACAACAAGGTTGCTCAATTTCTGATAGCATAAGTGCAAATTTAACCATTTTCCTTCTACCAATAAATAATAACTACTTACCTTTTTTTCTCTTCTCAATCACTAATTACCACTGGTAATACTACAACTTATCAGCAGAAAAAAACAATTAAAGAATCTGGTGTTTGATCCTTCTGTTTATAGGAGTCTCGTTGTTGCACTTCGGTATCTTACCTTCACTAAGTCTGATATTGCCTATGTTTTTCAACATGTGTGCTTGTTCATGCACGCTCCCAGGGAGCCTCACTTTACCGCTCTTAAATGTATCATTCGGTACGTTAGGAGTACTCTTGACTATAGATTACACCTTTATCCATCTGCACCGACCGGACTGATATCCTATATGGACACCGATTGGGGCGGCTGTCCCGACACACGTCGATCTACTTCCGGCTATTGTGTATTTTTGGGTGATAACCTCATTTCGTGGTCTACAAAACGGCAAGTCACGCTTTCCCATTCGAGTGCAGAAGCAGAATATAGAGGTGTTGCGAACATTGTTGTCAAAACTTGTTGGCTCAAAAACCTCCTTCTAGAGCTTCATTGTCCCTTACGTAAGACATCTATTGTCTACTGTGATAACGTATTTGCTGTCTACTTGTCTCATAATACGGTTCAACATCAGCGAACCAAACATATTGAGATGGATATTCATTTTGTTCGTGAGAAAGTTGCCATGGGTCATGTTCGGGTGTTACATGTTCCTTCTTCCTATCAGTACACATATATATTTGCTAAGGGACTTACTCAGTAGCTATTTCTTGACTTCAGATCCAGTCTGAGCGTCCGACCTCCTCCCGTTCCGACTGAGGGGGTGTGATAGATAATACATTTATATTCTCCATATATTCTATAATTATTATTTTGGTGTAATTATGTAAAGTAGATATTCTCATACAATTAGGATTATAATTGTAAACAACTATATATATTGCATTAATGAGAAAACTCCAAACAAGGAGAATTACACAATTCTACAAAATTTCATTAAAAACGATTCAGTAGAGAAAAACGTTTTGCAATATAGTGGTTACAAGTTTACGTACATCATTTTGGTGCAGGATTTAAATTCCTAGGAAATGTCATTTTCAAAGAGAGAGAAAAAAAATACAACTCTCCCATAGCCCCCTCCCCATGTAGCTGCTGCTAAATGAGACGGAGTATTTGTTATTGGTATATATGACAGAATTCTTTCACGAATTATAAAGCTAATAGAAACTCAAGTGTAGCAAAATAAGTAATATTGAGTATTTCAGAGAGCGAGAAGAAAAATTTTGCGAATTTTTTATATCTAGGTATAAAATAGGTATCTATATTACCTTTGACGTGAGCTACCGTTTTCACATATATTTGATTACATATATTTAAAATTCACTAATAATTTTATTTTTATAAGAAGTGTTTAAGTGTGCATCTTTCTTTTTGTATTCTATCAAAGGAAAATGTTTAAAATGTACTTCTAGAAATTGCTTAATTTTATGGGCAACTATGTGTTTAGTCGATTCATATCTTTATCGTTAGCAAATAGTCTCGTACTTGAAGCTCAATATGAAATGAGTGGATTCTAGTGTCAATTTTTTTGATGAAAATAATCCACGTTTACCCCTCAATTTTTGACTGACTTAAAATCATGACCCCGGCCAGCAGTGCTTAATTTCAGATAACACAAAGACAAATTTGACCAGTTTCCCTTCTACAAATAAAGAATCACTTGCCTCTTTTTTTCTCTCTTCTCAATCGCTAACAACCATTAATAACACTACAAATGACTAAAAATCCTATATAATTTGACCAAAGTATAATATCTAGAGTCTAGTACCATAAACAACGCCAGTTAGGAAAGACGACTTTCACTAACTATACGAAAAATTCAGGTTTTAAAAATAGGGTCAACAATCATTTAATTGGTGTTCAAGAAAGGCTTTGAATTGTTGCTATCGAAAAATGCAAGAAAGTGCTTGACAATGAGTTCCATGCTTCCACATGCAACTAAACTCCTTGACTTTCTCCAATATTCCTACTTAATTAATTTTCAATTCCTTTGAATACTAAAAATAACTTCAAAATTTCTCTTTGGAATGAAAAATAAGTTTCTTCTCCTTTTTCCTTGTACGTATTTTCATGCATGTACCATGAACTTCCATGATAAAAATAAGACAGAAATAACATTTTGTAAAGTAATAGCTAGTTGCAACTTCACAAGCATGCACCAATTTAATATTAGTGCATGACTTAAATCCCAAAAAAAAAAATGTCCTCGATCTTTTCTACCTCCATCTTCATCACTGTTTACCAATTCTATAAATTTTGGAAGACAAGAGGGAGGAAAAAAGGCACAACTATCATCTCTCTCCCCATGGAAAGTTGAATGATCCCTACGTCTCATTTTATGTGAATTTATGTGTACGAAATTTAGTAAATTATATTAAAAAAAGATTGTTGATATGTAAGTCGAATACATATGCAAAATGTCAAAATTATCCTTCTAAATGAGTGAATCAGTGAGAGTACTGTATCATGTCTTTTTATTTTCTCTTTCTTATAAATTGAGTGGATCACAAATCCTAATAACATGTCATTAAGAGTAAAACGATGTTGCTAGAATTAAATAGTTTTCAAAGGTGTCAACAAACTAAAATAGTGTATCATATATAAAATGGGATAGAAGATCATAAATACTAAAAAGATTAAGAGAAGTATATATGTTCCAACTATAATACTATTTCTTAGTAGAAAGACTACTAGGATCGAATTCCTATATAATTTGACTAAAAATAGTATAATCTAAAATATGCATGGTACCATCAACAAGTACAGTTAGGCATGGCTTCCATTGACTGCAAAATTTAGCTTTTAACAACAGAGTCAATAATTATTTTCATAGTGTTAAAATAAAGGGTTTGAATAGTCCCATCGAAAGATGCAAGAAATTGCATGAAAGTACTTTGAATTCCATGCTTCCACGTGCAACTAAACGCCTTCTCGATCGACTTTCTATTATTCCTACTAAACAAACACTACAACATTACTCATATATAACTACGAAATACAACGTAGCTAAGTCTGAAAATTTATGTGGTTAAACATTTTAGTTATAATGTTTTTTTTCGTAGCATTCGTAACAAAATGTAGCGTAGCTAAATGATAGCTATAGACTTTACATGGTTCGTGGTTAAAAACTACTCCTTCCATCTTAATTTATGTGACACAATTTGACTTGACACGAAGTGTAAGAAAGAAATGAAGACTTTTCAAATTTGTGGTCCAAAACAAGTCTTATATAAATATGTGGTTGTAAATCATCACATACAGTTGAATTGTTTCTAAATATAGAAATGTGACATTCTTTTTAGGACATACCAAAAAGGAAACGGTGCCACATAAATTAGAACAGAGGGAGTAATACTTATTGTTATGGATTTTTTTTGTGTTGTCGCTGTGATGCTAAAACTTTTTACCACGAAATATATACTTATAGCAAGTAAGTTTATTCTTTTGTCATGGCAGATAAAAGTTGTAGCTATATCTTCATATTGTTACCACGAGATTTTGTATTGTAGCAAAATAGTTAATTTGCTTGCCACGTGAACTCAAGTTTTGTGGTTATTTATACAGCTTAATCTCGTGGTAATAGTACTCATATTTAGCTACGAATTAAAAATATCATAGCTATGAGTTTAAGTATTTGCCACAAACATTTTTCTATTGTAGCTAAAAATTCATATCTTTTGCCATGAAATATATTGAATTATAGCTAAAGTTTTTTTTTCCCAATTTGCTACGGAAAGTGAATGTCTAGCTATGTTCTTGCTACATAGCAATTATATATACATTTAGCTGCGAATTCAAAATTTTTTTTGCTACAAACTAAAAAATTTGCCACAAGAACTTTAAAATGTAAATAAGAATTCAAAGCTTTTAGATTTTAAAACATGTCCCAAGTTACACATAATTGTATATTTCAATTAAAATACATTTACAATACAAAATTCTTCTACGACACCATCTTGTTTGAGATCCAAAGTCGCATAGTCTTCTCCTCTCTCCTCCCACGGTCTTCAAGTGCACCTTGTCTTGATCAACATCGGTCGTAGCTTGTCATTTCTTCTCTAGTTCCACAAATTCGCCTATCAATAATAAAGTATTTTAACATCAGGAAACAGAAACGGTCGATCATATATATATATATATATATATATATATTTTAAATTGATATAAATTATTTAATACAAATATGCAAATTTGATTAGTAAAAATATTAATAGAATTTCAAGAAGAGAAAAAATATATCTTGATAAGTCTCTAACTAATTTTTTTACATATGACAAAAGGGACTAAAATAATACCTGCAGATATTTTTGGATTAAACAAACAGGTTCATATGCTAACCTTAGTAACATCAAGTGCAGACTGAATCCCATACTTAGCAAAACGATCTTGCAGCAAATGACGACACTCCAAAATCGCAAAAAGGGATATACGTGATAATCGAAGAATAAAAGAAGTGAGAAACTTTAAATTTGTTTAAATTTGATAAAATTAGTAAATCGAAGTTAATATAATTAGTTAATTGAAACTTACAAGCTATAAAATTGAATCAGATCGAATTATTGACGCTTCAAATTCCACTACATAAACGGTATTATTCCGATGGAATAATTTTGAGTCAAATAAAAATTATGAAGAACTTGATCAAGACTAAGTTACTTAGTGAAATTTTGTTTAACTTTGGTATAATTAATTAAAAAAATTAATTATATATAATCACCTATTTATTTAAATTATAATTGAAATTTACAAATAACGTCCTGTAAAATTGAATCGAATAGAATAATAGTACTATTTTATGATAACTTCAAGTTTAAGAAAAAAAATTATTTAATGTGGCAAAAAGATTATGATTGCTACACCAAATTTTAACTCGTAATAAAAATAATTATTAGCTACAAAAAGTTTTCACAATAATAAATTTGTGGCAATATATTTTGCCATGACAAATTATATAGCTATTATTGTCACAGACGTTTAAGTACTTGAAGCAACAATACTTATTTAGCTACAATATAATATTTTAAATATTTTTTGTGACTAAAACGTTACTACTGCTACAACAGATTTTAACTCGCGGCAAAATTGATAATTAGCTACAAAATTTTGGTATAACCAAGATTTGTGGCTGTATGACTGTATCATTTAACTATTGCCACAATTTTTTATAACTTGAAGTAAAAATATTTATTTAACCACAACATTTTACTTCAAACAATTTATTGTGACTATAAGGTTTGTATTACTACAGTAAGTTTTAACTCATGACAGAAATTAATAATTAGCTATGAATTTTATTATGGAGAAAGATTTGTGGTTATATCATTTAACTATTGCCACAATTATTTATAACTTGAAGCCAAAATATGTATTTAGCTACAATATTTTGTTTCAAATAAATTATTGTGGCTAAAAGGTTACTATTGCTATAATAACTTTTATCTTGTGGCAAAAACGTATGATCAGCTACAAAATTTTATCGTAGCAATAAAGTTGTAGCTATTTAGGTAATTGTCGCCACGATTTTTTAGCAATTATAGCAAACATGAGGAATTAGCTATGTCAATTTAATTTTTGTGACTAAGAAATTTTACGAATTTGTAAATTGTGGTGAGAATATAATCAAATATTAAAAGTGTGTTCTATCTAACAGCTTAAGCTTTTAGATCAAATGATCACACACTTCAATATGGTATCAGAGCAATCTTACATGGTATCAGAGCAGTCCAAAGGTCCTGAGATCGAACATCACTGCCACCCATTCTCAAAAAGAATTTCCACGTGCTTGGACCATGAAAAAAAATAAGGCCAGCACGTGAGGGAGCGTGTTGAGAATATAATCAAATATTAAAAGTGTGTTCTATCTAACAAATTGCTATGGAATTTGAATTTTTGTGGCTATTACTAAGTAATAGCTACGATTTTTAAATTCATAGCTTAGATTTTGTAGCTATAAATACATTGTGTTGTAGTGAAACTTCAGAAAGAGAATATTGTTCTAGGTTTTTTATTTGATTCTTTTTATCTTAGTTATTAGCAGATTATACATCCTAGTATTGTATTAATTACTGTTTAACCTATAAACCTTATATAATACTAGTAGTCCTTTTTTTTTTTTTTGGTTTTGCATTCGGTGTTCATACCTGCATCTGAATCAGGCTCATTTTGAGGGCAGCGATCCCAACAGAATTTTTTCATGTCCAGAACTCGATTCGAATTTTGAGGGCAGCGATCCCAACAGAATTTTTTCATGTCCAGAACTCGATTCGAAGCCTCTGATTGAGGGTGGAAGGACCACATCTATCCCACTATAACCTGGTAACACTAGTAGTACTTATGTCATAATAAAATGCCACTACAAAATCCCTTGTCTTTGATTGCCCAGCCACTCTGAAAGAATAGTAATGTATAAGCAATTCTTCAAATAATTAATCATTTTAGGGGCAGCGCTCCCAACAGAATTTTTCCATGCTCAGAACTCGACCCGAGACCTCTGATTAAAGGTGAAAAGACCGCATCTATCCCATCATAACATGGTAACACTAGTAGTACTTATGTCATAATAAAATGCCACTATAAAATCCCTTGTCTTTGATTGCCCAGCGACTCTGAAAGAATAGTAATGTATAAGCAATTCTATCAAATAATTAATTCAAAGTATACTAATCCTTTTAATTTCAAAATTCTAATAGCATGAAGAAGAAAAAAAGTGGTGAAGAGACAGATAGAATTGTTGCTATTAGCATATAGTGTTCCGCCGATTCTTCTCAATTATTCATTCTTGTCTATTTAGAATAATATGGACTGAAACTATCAGAAAATTTCGTAGCATTTTGGTGGAAGGGGATTAGTTGTCATCCCATTCTGTGTATTTGTTTGAATTTTTTTTCTTTCTAGATTTTCTCTTTGGAATGCTGGAAAAAAATAAAATTCAGTCTTCTCCTTTTGTATTTGTCAGCATAAAGGTACTTTCATGGAAAATGTTTAGACAGAGAAAAAGGTTTTGCTATATAGTGGATGCAACTTTACATGCATCATTTTGGTGAAGGATTTAAAATTCCAGGGTCTATCATTTTCAAAAGAGAGGGAGAAAAACACAACTCTTCCTTCCCCTCCCCGTATATTTACTATCCTTATAATCCTATTATATTATAGATTATTAGTAGGGGTGAACGTATATCAGTTCATATCGGTTTTGTATCCGAAAAATATGAACAATAAAAATAATATTTTTTTTTAAAAAAACGAATCCAACTTTAAAAAAAAAACCGATATGTTCGTTTATATCGCCGAACATATCGGATTATATCGGGTTTTTCTAGTGGGCCGGGGCGGGTCGGGTCGAGGAATATTTTGTTTTTTTTTTTTAAATTGAATTTCCAAAACTGAAATTGACATTCACACCTACACTACCATGAAATTTCGACGTTGAAATCTACTGTGTATCATGAGATGTTTACCAAAGAAAAAGGAAAATTAGAAATCGATTTGGGGGAAAACACAAATTGATGGGAAAAACAGACGTTTTCGTAAAAATTGGCATAGCCAAACCGTTTTCCAACAGTTTGCTCGGCCCCGTCTCGAAAAAATACGCAAAATCAAAAAACAATCGGGTAAAATGGACATCCGAGCGCAGAGTTATGACCATTTAAAGTTTTACCAATTTACAACTACTTTCTCTTCCTACATTTTATGTCAATGCTTCCGTGATATGTTAATCAAGTTCATGCCGCATTCGACTTCCATTAAAGCTTCATAGATTGACTTCAATGGCTATGATTCAAGAGATAGTAGTAGCCTAAAATAAAAAATAAGATTAATTACATATTTAATTCGGTTCGTATCCAAAATTAAAAATCCGAACCGAATTACTAAATCCTGATTCGGTTCGATTTTTCAAAAAATCATTTTTTTAAAAAACGGAATAAAAACCGAACAGAACAGTCGGTTCGATTCGATTTTTTCGGTTCTCCGAATTTTTTGTCCACCCCTAATTATTAGTGTATAACGACAGTATTCATTCAGCACTTATAACAGTCATTAATTTTTGTAATGTTTGAAAACATAAAATATTTAAATAAAAATCTTAATTAGATGATTGAACAAGTTACAGTAATTAATTTCATGCTACGTTTTTCACCCATCTTTCACTAAATAATTAATATAAAAAATATCATTAATGATTTTATTTGTATAAGAGGTGTTTAAACTAATCTTTCTTTTTGCATCCTACCGAGAGAAAAGGTTCATATTTGTCTATATATTATCCAAAATTGCTTAATTTTATAAAGGTGCAGCCCGGTGCACTGAGCTTCCAATAAGTGCGGGATTCGAGAAAGGGCCGGACCACAAGGGTCTATTGTATGCAACCTTACATTGCATTTCTGCAAGAAACTGTTTTAACGGTTTGAACTCGTGACCTCCTGGCTACATGACAACAACTTTAATTACGTCAAGTATCCCCTTCTTTATCTGCAGTTACACTTTAGTTACGTTAATTCATATGCTTATTTTAGCAAATCGTCTCTTATTTGAAGTTTCAACACGAAATGAGAGAATTCCACGTTGGGAATATCAAAATTTACCCCTCAACTTTTCATTACGTTGCCAAGTTTCAGCTATTGGTACTCTATTGTACTTTATAAAGCAGTACGGGAAGTAAATAACTATTACAAGTGTTCGAAAGGATAAATAAATGGTCAATCTTTAAAACTGCCGCAAGCTTGTTGTGTCTTGAATCTTGATAACCTGAAATCAAGAAACAACTAAATCTGGATGGTTACAACGTTGTGTGTTGAGTCGAGTGATTGCCCTCTCTCCTTAAGACAAGATTGCCCCGTATATATGCTTTTACGTTAGCGGGCAATAGTCTCCCAAGATAAAACAACACTTTAATCTCAATGCTACAAAGCCAATAGGTTGAGCCTGACGAAGAAAATAAATATGAATCGACTTGCTGAAGATATGGAAAAGGAAGGAAGAGTTTCTGTTTTCTCTTCTGTTTTGTCTCTGTGTATATAGTGTGTCTCTGTTGTGTATATCTTGTGTATATCACACTGTATTTCGTCACTATTTTTGAGTATTTTTCATGTGTTTTTCTTCACTGTTTTGCAGTGTTTTCTTCATTGTTTTGTGCTGCTATTTTCGTGTATATGTATATCACGTTATTGAGCCAAAGAGGCATCAATATATAGCATGGAGGAGGCTGCTCAACTGCCACAAATAAGGCTGTTAATAGCCATTAGTGAGGGCTGTTAATGGCAGGTTTAAGGCCATTAGTGTGGCAGGTTTAAGGCCATTAGTGTGGCAGGTTTAAGGCCATTGAAGAGGCTGATTTATGGTCATGAAGGAGGGTTGTTTATGGAGGAGTTAACAGCCAAGTAATGGCTGGTTAATGCTCCAAAAAATAGTCCAAACGGTAGGCAGAAAGCTTCTGCCTTCCGTCTTTCCCAAAATCAACTTTCCAGAAACTCTAGGAACCAAACTGTAAATATTAAGCAATTTGGGGTCCAAAAAGATAATATCAGAAAGTCCCCACAGCCCGTGACCGGACGGGCGCGCGGCGGCGGCGCGCGTGTGGGCTTAACCTTAAACTCAAGCACATCTAGGTCATCCCTCCTTTAAACACATAGGATACCTCCTTAGGGTCCCAAACCCTTTACCACTTTAGAGACTTATAAAGAGAGTAATTCTTCATTTTCCCACCGATGTGGTAGATTTGTCTCACACCATATTTCCATGCCTCAAACACCTTACTTCGTGGACCAATATCTCTTTCATTTCTCAACGAAATTTGACAATTCTTGGCCCTACGGTCATCTACGCATCAATGGAGATTGGAAACCACCTTGGAGTATTGCTGATGAGATCCAACAAATACAGAAACTAGTTGAAGACAATGGATTCAAAATTAGTCACTACTATAGAGAAGTTAATAAACCTACAATAAGTTAGCTTCTTATAGCCACAATATTGATGGGATCCAATGGTTCAACTCTTCCACTGTACTGCCCAGAACAATCAGAGGTCTAATAAACTTGGACTCTTGGAGTCTACCTAGTTTTAGAACAAAAACTGTCAAGCCATCTCTTTTTGTCTATAATCCTCCTTAATTGGAGCTCTCTTATTAGCCATATGATATATTCTAAGTATCTATTGTGGGTACAACAATTGTAGGAAACGGGAAGTAAATAAATATTACAAATGCTAGAAAGGATAAACTACTCAAGATTACAACAAACTGGAAATAAGAACGACTACAAACTCCTTGTGATTTGCTGAGTCGAGTGATGACACTTTGTCTTTAAGACAAGATTGCCCCGTATATATCATTTTATGTTCGTGGGCAATAGTCTCTCAAGATGCAACAACAACTAACAAATGAGCAAAGGAAACTCAAGTGTTAATCTTGAAGAACTTTGAATATAGAAAACTTGCTAGAGAGGAAGAAGAAGATTTCAGAAAATTTCTAAGTGTTGAACAATTAAGCCAAAGACCTCAACTTATAGTGTAAGGAAAATGACCCTTAAACTAGCCAACAAATGGCCTTCAATAGCCATGTAATGGCACTTATTGAGGGGTTATATTCGGCCAAATAATGATTGAATTCATGTGCCAAATAATGGAGATTTAATGCTCCAAAACCAGCTCAAAAGTCAAAACTTTTCATCTTTCCATCGCAGCATTCAGCCTCCGAAGCGCCGCGGCGCCTAGGCTCCAGTAGCCCAAGCCACCATTTAGTGTCGTGGCTCCGACGGTGTTGCGCCACGGCCCTTCACGGCTCCGCGATGATTTTCGACTCGTTTCATCTTACACTTCGTACACTTATTCCTTCGTTTACCAACGTGGAATACTTGTCATTTGGCCAATAACCGTCCATCATTCTATGTCTCAAACGTATTACTTACGTACCAATATCTCTTTCACTAATGAAATGCGATACTTGGCACTACGTGTGCGCGTGTGTGGAAATGACGTTTCAGACGTGCGGGGCCCCAATTGTTCGAGTCATAAATAATGAGATAAACTTAATTCCACATTAGTAAATTTTCAACAATCCCCTCTTGAAAGAGATTTTGACGCACTCACATGGTGGCTTTTCCAACAATCTTTCAGCGGATAGATGCTGCATCTGGATAGGTAGCTTCCGCTTTGAACCTTCCATAGTTGAATACCACCAGACTTACTTACTGCGCGGTGAACGTGATGTCTTGAACCGTCAGTGTTTAGTGTAAGCCAAGTCAATGGTACCAACACAACAACTTCCTGTACTATGTTCTTCGTAATATTTTGTCCGTTGTGGCCGTGGACACTTCTTGAATTCTTAAGTGCATTCATTTGAGGCGGCATGTCCTCGCACTTAAATAAGTGGTTTCCTACAAGATATCCTACTATACCCCACTTTACAAGTGTTAGGAACCATTAAAAGTTTCCCCAAACCTAACCTCAACTGTTAAGGATCATTAAAGGTTTTGGAAACTCAACATTTACCCACACTGCAGATAACACTTAGCGTCTATCGCGAGAACGTCTTTGGGTTTACGTTCCTTACAGGGATCATAACCCGAAGTGCTCTTGCTTCCACCGAAGCGCTCAACTGAACCTTTACAACTTAGTTTTCCCATTGAACCAAATTTCTGGGTCTCCAGTCGGTAAGGTTGGGTTACCATCGTATTGGTTCTTAAAGCTTGGGTTTTAAGCCCATTCCCCTAGACAAGCAGAATATCTGATCTTTGGGTAAGCCCTTTGTCAGTGGGTCCGCTATGTTATCCTTTGATTTTATGTAATCAATGGATATTATACCCGTGGTGATCAGCTGCCTAGCGGTCTTATGTCTCCGTCGAATATGACGAGACTTGCCGTTGTACATAGAATTTTGTGCCCTTCCTAGAGCTGACTGACTCTCGCAGTGGATCATTACAGAAGGTACGGGTTTGTCCTAACACGGGACATCCTCTAAGAAGTCATGAAGCCACTCAGCTTCTTCTCCTGCTTTGTCTAAAGAGATAAACTCTTATTCCATCGTGGATCGGGCGATACAAGTTTGCTTAGAGGATTTCCAAAATACAGCCCTACCACCAATTGTAAATATATACCCACTGGTGGACTTGGTATTCTCTATATCATATATCCAGTTTGCATCAATGTATCCCTCTAGTACAGCTGGATATCTCGAATAATGCAACCCGTAAGTTAACGTGTATTTCAGGTATCGTAGTACCCGATTCAATGCTTTCCAATGATTATTACTAGGATTACGGGCAAACCTAGCCAAGTTGTTGACTGCATAAGCAATATCAGGTCGGGTGCAGTTTGTTATGTACATCAAACTCCTAATCACCTGTGCATATTGCTCCTGGCATACGGGTGCACCACGATTTTTATCAAGCTTTTGATTTCCATCCAGTAGTGACTTCATAGGTGAATTGTCAAACATTTCAAACTTTCTCAACACATCCTCGATGTAGTGAGACTGAGAAAAGACCAGTCCGGCAAACGTCTTAGAGATCTTTATCCCTAAGATGACATCTGTGATACCCATATCCTTCATGTCGAAGCATTGTTTCAACATGTTCTTAGTCTCTAGGATCAAGCTAGAACTGCTCCCTGTGATCAACATGTCATCTATATACAGACATATCATGACAAACAAGTCAGAGTTACCTTTCGTGTAGACACATTTGGCACACTCATTAATGGAGAAACCCTTCGATAGTAGAGTACTATCAAATTTTTCGTGTCATTGCTTCGGGGCATGTTTCAGCCCGTATAGATATTTGACAAGCCAACAGACTTTCTTCTCTTGCCCTGGAACCACATACCCCTTGAGTTGTTCCATATAAATTTCTTCTTCCAAATCACCATTTAGGAAGGCTGTCTTGACATCCATTTGATGTATCTCAAGGTAACGCATCGCTGCGATCGCAATGAATACTCGTATAAACATCATCCTAAACACTGGGAGTACGTGTCAAAATAGTCAAGGCCTTCCTTCTTCCGATAGCCCTTGACTACCAACCTGGCCTTGTACTTATCTAGAGACCCGTCTGCTTTATACTTCTGTTTGAGTATCCATTTACAACCCAACGATTTATTTCCCAGAGGAAGATCAACTAACTCCTAAGTATGGTTATGTAGGATGGAGTCTATTTCACTCTCAATAGCTTCTTTCCAGAGCGGTGCCTCTGGAGTTGACAATGCTTCAGCAATTATCCTTGGTTCGTCATCAACCATATAAGCTACAAAGTCAGGACCGAAGGATTTATCCTTCCTGGCCCTTTTACTTTGCCTCAGTTCCATCTCTGGAGTCTCCAAGGTCTGAGAATCTGGAACACTAGATTCCGGATATTCATCCACTTCGAAGTCCACTAGATCTGAACCATCTAGATCCGGGCAGTCAACGACTCCTTGTTCCTGAGAGCTTTGTTCATAACTTCATTTGCGAGAGGTTATGTTTTTTTGCTTTCTAGGAAAAGTATCCTCAAAGAATTGAGCATTCCTTGATTCTATGATTGTACCCCCGTTGATATCTGAAATATCTGACTTATGCACTAAGAAGCTATAAGCACTACTGTTATTTGCATATCCGATGAAAATACAATCTACAGTCTGAGGCCCAATCTTGACCTGTTTTGGCTTGGGCACTTTGACCTTTGCCAAACAACCCTACACCTTTAAATATTTATCGATGAGTTTCTTTCCCTTCCATGATTCATATGGAGTTTTGTCCTTACCCTTATGTGGGACTCTATTAAGAATCGGATTAGCGGTAAGGACGGCTTCTCCCCACATATTTTAGGGAAGACCGAAATTGATGAGCAAGGCATTCATCAGTTCCTTCAACGTGCGGTTCTTGCGTTCAGCAACACCGTTCGACTGAGGTGAGTATGAAGCCGTCGTTTGATGAACAATGCCCGATTCGGCACAATATTCCTCAAATGGCGCTACGTATTCTCCCCCTCTATCGCTACGAATGGATTTAATCTGCATGCTTAGTTGCTTTTCAACTTTTCCTTTGTAGCGTCGGAACGCTTCAAAGGCTTCATCTTTACTTTTCAACAAGTAAAGGTAACAATACCTTGTGTTATCATCAATGAATGTCACAAAGTACTTGTTCCCCCTAGTTTGTGCAAACTTTAAATCACATATATCTGTGTGAATAAGTTCTAGAGGAGCGGTATTCCTTTCGATGGATCGAAAGGAATCTTTGTGAGTTTTTCCTCTACGCATACCTCACACTTATGCTGAGGGTTTACATCGATAGACATCAACAACTCCAACTTAACCAACCTTTGGATGGACTTATAGTTAACATGTCCTAATCTATGATGCCATAAATTAGAGGACTCAAGAAAGTAGGAAGAAGCTTCAATATTATTGTTTGCACGCATTACAGACATGGCGTTAACTTTGAAGAGGCCTTCACGGACGAAGCCTCTTCCCATAAAAGATCCATTCTTGATGATTACAAATTTATTAGACTCAAATACTAGCCTAAAACCAGCATTAACCAATAAATAACCTGAAAATTAAATTCCTCCTAATCTCAAGGACATGCATCACCTCCTTCAGAGTGAACTATTTTTCTGAAGTCATCTTCAGGACTACCTTTCCTACCCCCAGCACGTCAGAGGAAGTGTTGTTACCCATGAACAACTTCTTGTCTATAACTGGTGTATATGTGAAGAAGGCATCTCTATTGGAACAGATGTGTCTGGTAGCACCCGTGTCCATCCACCATTGCATGGGATTCTCAACAAGGTTTGCTTCAAGCACCACCGCCGAGAACTCCTCGATCATGTCGTCAAGAAGTGTGTCTTTGACGACGTTATCATGTGCATTGCCTTTGGTCTTGACCTTCTCTTGTTGCTTAGTCTTGAGCTTGCGGCAGTCCTTGATCATGTGACCAGGTTTCCCACAGTGGTGACAGTTCCCCTTGAACTTCTCCGCTGCCTGGGTCTTGCCGTCTTTCTAGAACTTGCGCTTCTTACTTGGGTTCCCTTTTACCTCAGCCAGATTTGCCTTTGCCTCAGCGTGTTGTTTTTCCCTAGGCAAGGCCTTCTTATTATCTTCATGAATCTGTTGTTTGATAATAAGTTCCTCCAAGGCCATTTCCTTTGTTTTGAATTTTAAGTAACTCATAAAATCATTCCACGAGGGAAGTAACTTCTCAATTAGTGATGCAACCAAAAAATGTTCATTTGGTTTCATACCTTCCAAATCCAGGTGATCTAGAATCATTTGGAATCCCTGGACTTGGGACATCACAGTTTTGCTATCCACCATTTGAAATTTCAGGAATTTTCCAATGATGAATTTTTTCATACCAATATCTTGTGCGTTGTACTTCTTCTGCAGTTTTTCCCATAACTCTTTGGCGGTGCCTACGGTGCAATACACCGTGTAGAGTGGGTCTGACAGACAGTTCAAAATATAGTTCTTACACATGAACTCACTATGACTCCATGCATCAAGAACCATCTTCATGCCATTAACGACATGAATACCTTGGCCCCTTCAGCCGTTTCATTAGGCTGAGGGTCCACTTCATCTTCAGCTTGTGGAGGATCTTCTGTTAGGAAATGAGTCATTCCAATAACAGTCAGATAAAACAACATCTTCTGTTATCATCTCTTGAAGTTGGAGCCCATGAACGTTTCTGGGCGTTCATGGTGGAATACAGAGAGTGGAGCAACTGTAACGTTCCCTTGAGCAGCAGGAAAGGCATTGGGTGTACCTTGAGCAGCAGTGAAGGCATTGGATGTGCCTTGAGAAGCAGTGGGGAAGGCAGAGGGGTTGTCTTGAGTAGCAGCAGCAGTATCAGAAGAGAGTTGTTCTCTTCCAGTCATCTTTCTAAGCACTTACAACAATCTTGTCTTAAAATTGTGGGTACACCAATTGTAGAAAACGGGAAGTAAATAAATATTACAAATGCTAGAAAGGATAAACTACTCAAGATTACAACAAACTGGAAATAAGAACGACTACAAACTCCTTGTGATTTGCTGAGTCGAGTGATGACACTTTGTCTTTAAGACAAGAGTGCCCCGTATATATCATTTTATGTTCGTGAGCAATAGTCTCCCAAGATACAACAACAGCTAACAAATGAGCAAAGGAAACTCAAGTGTTACTCTTGAAGAACTTTGAATATAGAAAATTTGCTAGAGAGGAAGAAAAAGAATTTAGAAAATTTCTAAGTGTTGAACAATTGAGCCAAATGCCTCAATTTATAGTGTAAGGAAAATGACCCCTCAACCAGCCAACTAATGGCCTTTAATAGCCATGTAATGACACTTATTGAGGTGTTACATTCAGCCAAATAATGGAGATTCAATGCTCCAAAACCAGCCCAAAAGTCAGAACTTTCCATCTTCCCGTCGCAGCATTCTGCCTCCAAAGCGTTGTGGCTCTGTGAATTAGCGCCTAGGCTCCAGTAGCCCAAGCCACCATTTAGCGCCGCGGCGCGTCCATGGGGGCGCCGTGGCGCCAGCTCCGACGGTGTTGCGCTGCGGCCCTTCACGGCTCCGCGGCGATTTCTGACTCGTTTCATCTTACACTTCTTCCTTCGTTTACCAACATGGAATACTTGTCATTTGGCCAATAACCGTCCATCATTCTATGTCTCAAACGTATTACTTACGTACCAATATCTCTTTCACTAATGAAATTTGCGATACTTGGCACTACGTGTGCACGTGTGTGGAAACGACGTTTCCGACGTGCAGGGCCCCAATTGTTCGAGTCATAAATAATGAGATAAACTTAATTCCACATTAATAAATTTCCCACATCTATTACACCCTATAGTTTAGTCACTCCTCAATGATCATGTAAAAAGTTTGGAATGCCAAGCTCAAAACTGTAATTTTTACCCATCAATGACCAAAGGTGACAATTCTAATTTAAAAAGAAAAAAGAGGAACGACTTTTACTGTCTATCAAAATTTATATTTTAAAAATAGGGTCAACAATGATTTAATTAGTGTTACAAGAAAGGGTTTGAATTGCTATCGAAAAATGCAAGAAATTGCTTGACAAAGAGTTCCATGCTTCCACATGCAACTAAACACCTTCTTGACTTTTTCTATTCCTACCTTAACTTCAATTCCTCTGAACACTAGAAATAATTTCAAGAATTTCTCTTTGGAATAAATTTTTTCTTTCTTTTCCTTGTATTTTCACGTACATGGACTTCCATGGAACATTTTGTAATCTAGTAGCTAGTTGCAACTTCACATGAGCGCGAATGTGCATGATTTAAATTCCAAAATAAGTCTCTCGTTTCTATGATCTACACCTTCCTCACTATTACTCATGCCTATGAATTCTATAGATTTTAGAAGACAAGAGGAGGGGAAAAAAAGCCACAACTACCCCTTCACCTCTCCCCATGGGAAACTGTATGCTCCCCAAGTCGTTGTTCAAATTTATGTGAAGTTATTTAAATATGCATGAAATTTAGTAAATTAAATAAGATTTGTCATTTAAGTCAACTATCAGCAAAATTTCAAAATTATTTCCCTAAATGAGTGGTGGTGAGAATTTACTACTATATTTTTTTTCATTTTCTTTCATCCTATGAAGTCTTAACTCTTGTTTATATTAAGTGGGTCCTAACAAGTCATTAAGAATAAGACGATGATATTATAATTAATAGCTTTAAAAGAAAGTATTATTCTTTTTCTCGAATAGACTAAAAAGAAAAATGAACATATCAACATAAAATGGAACAGAGAGATTACAAGCTAAAAATAAATAAATAAATAAATAAAAGAGCTATGTTCAACTACAATATCTTTAAGTAGAAAGACTACGAGGAATTCGTATATAATTTGACTAAAATGTTAGGATTTGAATCCAAATCCGATCTAATCATAAAATAGTAAATAAGTGAAAAACAAATAACACACACAGATCTATAGTGGTTCGCCCTCAATACGAGAGCTACGTCCACTTTGCCGATGCATATTTCACTATAATCAGAATATGGAGTTTGTATTTACAATTCTCTCTTTTCTCTCTACCAAAAGAAAACGGCGCCCTAGAATATATATAGTGAAAACTAGGGCGAGCATAATACAAGCCCGAAATTTCCAAAATACCCTCCACTAAATAATCTTCATAGTGTCGTTAAGAATTGAATTGAGGTCGATCAGCGTTCCACACTCTGCATAGAGTCTTCATAGTGTCGACGATGAATTAGACTCCACGACTCAACATAAAATAATATATTCTAGAATATGGTACCATAACATACAGTTAATTAGGCATGACTTTCATTGACTACAAAATCTAGCTTTTAACAATAGAGTCAATCATAATTTTATTAGTGCTAAAGAAAAGGCTGGAAGTGCCACGGAAAGATGCAAGAAGTTGCAACTTTCAATTCCATGCTTTCACATGCAACTAAACTCCTTCTTGACTTTCTTAATTCCTACTTAAAAAACTAGGAATATTGTTGGTCTATAGACTGAGTTCTATTTTTGATGAAGTTTATATCTTAATCGCATATTATACCAACATACAGTTCTCGCCCCGAATTCTGTTCTCTGCCATTTTATGAGTGTCACGATCCAAATCGGAGGGCCGCGAGGGGCACCCGGGCCCTACCTGCCGGGTACCACTAACCATACAATCAACACCTAGTCATAATTAAATACGGATTAAGCCCAAAAGGATTATGTACAACCTTAACCAAAAAGCCCAACTTATATATATACCAAGGTCGACAAGGCCATATAAGACTATTACACACAGGACACCTGTCTACAAGCCTCTAAAGAGTATACAACATCAAAAGGGTCGGGATAGGGCCCCGCCATATCTATATATACAAGCTAAAATTATCGTACCAAGATAGACTGACACTCCGAAACAAGGGGAGTGCTCTAAAAATCTGTTGAGTCAGCAACCTACTAATGTGGATCGTCGCCTTGCCTACGTGAACCTGCGGGCATGAAACGCAACATCCCCCGACAAAAGGGATGTCAGTAAGACTGATATACTGAGTATGTCAGGCATGAATAATAGCATAACAAGGATATAGCAATAACTGAAATAGAAACATCCGACCAACAGTAAATGCCTCTGAGGCCCTAATACATATGCCTAAATGTTATGTACAATGCAAATGCGGTATACATATAAATATTGGCCACACAAGGGCATCTTCCTTTCCATAACCGCCTCTGTGGGCATCAGGTTATATCGGCCACACAAGGGCATCATATCATATTGGCCACACAAGGGCATCAATATTGGCCTCACATGAGCATCTTTCTTTTCGTGATATCTGTACCAACGGCAGGTGGTGACGCGTATATAACACCTTTCCCTTTTCCCCATCCCCTACATATATATATTTCATACCATATAGTAGTGTATATAATACAAGTGGATCCATGGTAATATATGAATATAATGCAAATGAAAATGCATGAATGACAATAAAACATTTTTGAACTTATCGGATGACATATATCCTTGTACCTTCGGCTAACATCGGAAATATTAACATCTTTTCCATATACCTCAATAAGGATTTTAGGAACATATTTAGACATGCTTTTAATATAGGAATCAATAACATGAATATTCTTAACTACTAGGAGTAGAATAATTTATGAAACAATATCACGGTTATATTTTGTTACATAGAACATGCCAAAAGAAAGAAATAATTTGCCTTAATATACCTCAATAATAACGGAACCAGCCCCTTTTAATAGTCGCTGGCTGGAACGCTGCTTGAAATAATTTTGTAGGACATTTTTGTTTCAAGAATGTTGCTGGCTGATTTCTCCTTTCAAATGAACATTAACGTTTCTGCCTAACACCCTATAAGCTTATTTCTTTATTCATTAGTTCTAGTTCTTATTTAGCAAGCAATGACATTGAGGGATTTCCTAGAATAACATGCAATATCTAATTACGTGCCCATTTTTAGACTTTTCTAACTAATCTTGTAATGCATCCACAATGCGATACTCATTCAGCTAACACATAGCCTGAACTCTGCACATCATTGCCACCTATTTAGTTAATTAAGCTTAGTCATTAGGTGATCCCTCTACATGTTACACGTAGCATTCCACTTAAGCTTCTCCCCCTCCCACTAAAAGTAATCAATCCCACAATTAATTTATTGATCCCAATTCACTTAAATCTTAATAACTTATAAGGCTTTCATATACTCAATATCATAATTTTGTGATATGACACTAGCCCATCGCCTCTTTATGCACGCACCAAATTTATTTTCCATCCCCGTCGTCACACTTGTTACGTCCAAAATTATTTCGGGGTTTTATCTTTTTTATATACTAAGCTCTTAATTAGCATACATAAATATGACCAAAATTTTCCCAACGCTTGGGTCTATTTACACACGTCTAGCGACTCAAATCGTGACCCGAAGGTACGGGATGTTACAATCGGCAGACCGTATCGAGAGACAAATTGATTCATTAACTTAAGCGATTTGGGTTGGAAACAGAACTCTAATTTCCAGCAATGAGTTCCCCAACTACTCCAAAAAGTGTTAGGACGGTGGTATGGGTAAACTAAGAGGTAAGAAATATGAATGCAGCTGAGTACAGTAAAGTAAAGGATAAATAAAGTAAAGGATAAAGATAGATAAAAATTGAGTTGTTTGATTGATTAGTTGTGTGTATATACAAAGAATGATCCTATTTATAGCACAAAAAAGGAAAAAAATTGTACAACGTGATCCCCTCCCCCCCCCCCCCCATGTCAGACATCAAGTAACCCACTAAGTTCAATGGCCGACTATGGGGGAGGTGGTGCCGATTTTCTCGCCCTCTACTCCTCTTGCTCGGATAATGGTCATTTATTTTAGCTGTTGTTGGTCGTTACCACTTCTAGGGGTCCAGAAACCCTTTAGACTTGGTTGTTGAGGCGTCTGCATATGAGTAAGTCCTAATTGTACCTCTAACTAACAACTCGACTAAGATGCCTTAGTAGCCGATGAAGTTCTGGTAGTTGAGGGCTAGGAGTAAATTCTGTTGGAAATTTGCCTTTGTCGGGAGTTGCGTTCGACCAACTTTAACGGCTTAAACACTAGTGTTACGTATGTTGGAGAATCCGGTTCTTCACACGTGCATAATCTACTAAGTAAGTAGATAACCGTAGGGCCAAGGATCGTCAAATTTCGTTGAGAAATGAAAGAGATATTGGTCCACGAAGTGAGGTGTTTGAAGCATGGAAAAGTGTGGTATTGAGATCAATTCTCCCTCATCGGTGGAGGAAGAAATAATTGTTTTGTTTATAAGTCTCAAAGTTGGCTTGGGATTTGGGACCCCAAGGGGTATCTCATGTGTTTAAAGGAGGGAGGACCTAGATGTGCTTCGGTTTGAGGAAAGCCCACACGCGCGCCGCCGCCGCCCGTCCCGTCCCATCCGGGTTCTCGGGTTATCGGGTCACGGGTCTGTGGGCTGGGCTTCTTCTGATATTATCTTTTTGGATCAGAATTCTTTCATATGTACAGTTTGGATCAGAATTCCTCCATATGTACAGTTTGGACCAGAATTCTTTCGTTTGTACAGTTTGGTCCTTGAAGTTTCAAGATGTACAATTTGGTCTCTAAAGTTTCAAGAAAGTCAGATTGGGCAGAAACAGAACGTCAACATCACTCAATTCAACCATTTATTTTGTCTGAATTACTCTTCCTAAATGACATCCGTTGCACATCAAATTCACCATTTATTTTGGTGAATTACTACCTCCATAATTGTCATTACTTGGCCGGTAATGGCAGTAATGTGGGCATTTCATGAGCCTCTTCTCCAACTATATAAAGGACCCCTTGCACCATTGTTGACACACAGAAAAACAGACGAAAAAACAGAAACAAAGAATCAATTCTTCCTACTACCTTCCAGCATCATTTCATTACTCAAAATTCTTCACGGTAACACTTGAGTTTTCTTTGCTCATTTGTTCACTTACTGTTTTATCTTGGGAGACAATTGTCCAGGACGTAGAAAGGATACATACGAGGAAATATTGTCTTAAAGACAGAGTGCAAACACTCGACTCAGCATACCACAAACAGCTCCAGTTTATTCTTCAAGTTCTTTGTAATTTCAGTTTATTCTTCAATTGTAATTTCGGTTCTTGTAAGACTTTGCAGTTATTTGTAATTTTCGTTTCCTGCACCTTTGTAATCAACAAATTCGGCTCTAGAACAGTTCGGCTATCACTGAATCGGCTAAACACTTAAATTACTTTGAGTAGCCAATGAATTTCTGGTAGTCGAGGGCTAAGAGGTCATTTTTATATCAATACAGTCCTGAATATGCCATTGTGACTTATCTGGAGCCTTTGCTAGGTAATATCTAGGTTCGGGGGACTATGTAGTTTTGATTTTTGTATTTGGATGACCTCTTTACATGATTTGCCTATGGTTTGAGGGTGGAATTGAAGCATGTTACCTCTGTTGAGTGCTCAAACCCCAAATTTAGTGTATCTAGGATGAACTAAGATTGGGAGGTGGTTGATTTTGCCATTTTAGATTTTTGTTTAGTCATCATGCTAATTGCCGCCATGATAATTCATCTTGTACTCCTTAAGATGAATTACTGATTCAAGAGTGGAAGTATACAAACATAATACTGACCATGTGTTAAAGTAGAAGTGAAACAGAATATATGCACCACAAGTTTAATCATCAATATAAGAAGGTAAGGTTACAGTAGAATTAAACGAGTTTGCGGTGCCTAAAGTAATTAATTAAGGAGAATTGTATAATAGATGAAAATATAGAATTAAAATAGGATGGTCCTCTTTCTGATTGGATTCAGTTTATTTTTCTTAAATAAGGCCACTAGGTGGGACCAACAACAACCACATATTATCTTTCATGAATTATTTATTTACATTTTTTCTTTATGTAAATATCTTCATGTTCCATCTATAAATCCTTTTCTTTTCTTTTTTTTTTTTTTTTTTTTTTTTTTTTTTTTTTTTTGATAATCCAGGTCTCGGGGTGGCCTTAGTACCCCCATATCGCTAGTACCGCACAAGTACCGGTACTAGGCTCCCGGAGGTGATGGGACCGGTCCTTCAAAGACCCCACCACCAGGTAAATCGCGGGATATGCACACATGGTCGGTGTGTCCGCTTGCGTCCAACGGATCAATGCTACAAGGTTGACCCCCCCACAAGCCCCATCCCTAAAGCTTGGCGGAGACCGAACCCACATCGCAACATGCCCGCGCGGCTTTTAGCGCCCGTGCTTTACCACATGTATGTGCCCCGGAGGACGATATCCTTAGGGGGGAATCGAACTTGCGACCCTAAGGCCGCAAACTTGACTCCCTGCCAGCAAGCTGACCCCTTTGGATTCCTTTTCTTTTCTTTTGTTACATGAAATGCATCGAGAGCAACGAAGAGTCTCGTTATGAGACTCATCATGACTATTGTCAAGCAAAGACCTACATCCACGTTCATTGCATTCTCCTGCCTCGGGACTTCTAAACAAATAGGGCGGGATGACATCGTCATCTGCCCTAGTCGCTACTTTTAATTCCTTAATCCCGTCATTTTTATCTTTTCTGTTGTATTTTAATTACTCAACTTTGTGCGATCATGGGAATGCTTAGAATAATTAAGCTTTGAATCGATAAATTAATAGAGTAGTTTAAAATTGAAAATCCGCCGCTAGTTATTTCTTTTAGGCTCGTCATGCATGTTTAAACTTTCAAAATAATTTGGTCATCCTCTATTCGCGTTATTAATCATACAAATAAGGTTTTGTTTTTATCCAATTTGCGATTAAAAATGACTTCCATATAAATCACTTCTTTGCATTGCAAACAATTTGCTTTTCTCCTTACTATCAATTGCCAAAAATAGGTATTTTATGAACAATGTCATACAAATGCATGCTTTTATTCGAAAAAAATTAATTTTTACATGTATTTTATAAACAATGACATACAAATGCACACTTTTTTTGGATTTTATGCCAGGAATTTATTTCTCAGAATCGCAATCACTTTTGCAAGACTCCTCAAAAATAAGAAATAAGTGGTAAAAATCTTTACGTTTGTCAAAAAATGCATCCTTTTATTAACTACTTGCAACATCCTTTTAATTAATTTTATACTTTTAAACATGCATTTTCTTAGCATAATAATTAATCTAAGTTTGATCGGATAATCGTAGTTAGCGGATCTTAAAGGATATCTAATCCCTTCCCTTTAAGATAATAAAGAACCTTTATCCAGAATCTCATAGATTAGCAGACCATTAATCGGAGTTCATTTTGCAGCATTTATGTTAACATTTAGGTGCCCTAATTCACCGTAGAATAATTAGGTGGCGACTCCTTAAGCTTCAATTAATTGAGGAATCACCAATACGTCGCGACCATGTTGGATCCCTCTTCTTCGCGGTGGGGGGTTAAAACGGGTGTGACACCAAGTGGGAGCCTCGATTTCGGCTGACTCTTCTCTGCTCCTTCTCCTGGACGTACTGCTCTATTTGGCTAGCCTTTTCGACTTACTGGCTCAGGTCAGAGCAGGATTGTCCCACCAACTTCTCCTTTAACTCAGGGTGTATGTTGTTGATTATCATGTGGGCACACTCAGACTCGGGGAACTGTACGGTGCATTTTCCAACCTTCTTTCTGAATCTCTCGATAAAATCAGCAGCCAATTTATCGACCTACTGCTTGAGATTCGTTAGGTCACTCACGGTAAAGTTGGGGCCAATAGAACCTATCATGGAAGCAACCCTCCATGTCAGCCCAGTTCTGTACGGAATAAGGAGACAAAAAGGAGTACCATGTGAAGGTTGTTCCCGTTAGAGAGAGGAAATAGCTGCAACTTGTGATACTCATTCTGGCCAGCCTCGCCGCATTGGGCAGTCAATCTACCGATGTGCTCGATAGTGAATTTTTCATCGTCGCCAGAGAAGATGCCAAACTTCGGTGTTTTGAAGCCCCACGGCAAAGGTGTTATCCGATCTACCCAATCGAGGTAAGACTTCTTATAAACAGGCATGTGTAAAGGTTTCAATTGGATGCCGAAGTACCTCCGCATGGTATTAGCAATAATTTATGGGTTTATCAGTTGTGACGTGCCCTGCCGATTCTCAACTGGATTCGGTTGGTAGGCGTTCTGCACTGGCGGTCTCCATTCTGCACTTTGTTGGACATGGTTTTGAAGGTTGTAGGTGGTCTGCTAGCCATTACCAATAGGTGGGGTAATTCCCCTTTGCTGCTGTTGGGTATGGCCACAAAAGCCTGCAACCTAAGCTCCTGGAATGACTAACGGAGCTTGAGGATAAGGTGGAACAGTATTCCATAGTTGCTCTCCTTGGACGTCGGTCGTTCTTAAAAAATTTACGCTTCCTAGAAGGTATGGACTGGGTACTGGCAATGACTGCTGGAATGGTATTCTGCTGTAAACAGCGTCACCAGATAGCCTAGCTAAGTCATAGCCAGGGGCCATCGGCTGGCCAACATTGTTCGCCTGTATCGTAGGGCCGCTCGTAGAAATGTACAACATAACGGGTGGCAATCCAAAGTGTCCTAAAGCCTGAATTGGTCTCCGAGCCATGTTGATCTGCCCATACTGCAGACTCGCTTGGTCAAGTGGCACATTTTGCCCCCCAAGGTTCTGCGGCGATCATGCAGTGTGCCGGTTGCCAGGCGATTGGGCTTGTGTTCCTAGGTGTGCTACCGGTTGCACCTGAGTAGGCACTAGTTGATGCATATACGGCTGAGGAATAACACCGGGAGTCACGGTCTCATGCGGAACAACACCGCTCGTCAGAGGGATGGCAGAACTAGACGAACATTCTCCTGGGTGCATTCGATTGGTTTCCATCTCTCTCGCTTGCTGAACCTCATCATGTACCATCAGCTTCACAATGTCAGCCAACTGTTTAGAAACTTGGTACATAATATCATGGATGCCCAAGTCGATCTATTGTCTAATAAAATACGTGGTCATTACGGTTGGACCTTCATATTGGCTAGATTCTTCCACATTTTGGGTTGATGAAGGAAGTAGAGGGGTATCAACCGATGTAGGCATACCCGAGGAGGATGCTAGTTCATTGTTCCTTCTGGAAGGATTTTGTTTAGGATGTGGACTGGACTCGGGGTTCATTTTCTTATCGGACCTTAGGCACATACGACAAGAATGATCCTGACGTGGAGAATCAAACTTTGCTATTAATTCACCTATGGTCCCACTGGGCGTGCCAAATTTGTTCTCACCCCGAATTCTTTTATCTGCCATTTTATCGACTGACCGTATCGGGAGACAAATTGATTCCTTAACTTAAGCGATTTGGGCTGGAAACGGAACTCTAATTTCCAGCAATGGGTTCCCCAACTACTCCAGAAAGCGTTAGAACGGTGGTATGAGTAAACTAAGAGGTAAGAAACATGAATGCAGCTGAGTGCAGTAAAGTAAATGATAAATAAAGTAAAGGATAAAGATAGATAAAAAATGAGTTGTTTGATTGATTGGTTGTGTGTATATACAAAGAATGATCCTATATATAGTACAAAAAAGAAAAAAAATTGTACAACGTGATCCCCCCTCCCCATGTCAGCCATCAAGTAACCCACTAAGTTCAATGGCCGGCTATGGGGGAGGTGGTGCCGATTTTCTCGCCCTCTACTCATCTTGCTCGGATAATGGCCATTTCTTTTAGCTGTTGTTGGTCGTTACCGCTTCTAGGGGTCCAGAAATCCTTTTGACTTGGTCGTTGAGGCGTCTGCATCTGAGTGGGTCCCAGTCGTACCTCTAACTAACAACTCGGCTAAGATTCCTTAGTAGCCGGTGAAGTTCTGGTAGTCGAGGGCTAGGAGTAAATTCGGCTCTGGAACAGATGTCACTGAAATCGGCTAAACACTTAAATTACTTTTGAGTGTTAACACATACTATTACTGTGAAATTGATGCTCGAGTGGGTTGCTTGTAGTTTGCTTCATAGATTGTTCAAACGATTAATCAATTACTCTCTCCGTCCTAATTTATGCGGCATATTTAGGATTTCAAGCGTCAAACGAGTTTATCCTTTACCATAATTTTTTCATATGTCTTTTAAATATTTTAAGTTGTTAATTATTGTGATTTGTGATATTTTTTTTATGTAGTTTCCAACTATATGAATTTTATTTTAAAAAATTTAAGCTTCTATGTCCCAATTTACGATTAAAATTAAAAATTTGACTCCAAAATCGGAACGATGCCACATAATTAATTGAGAGAGAGGGAGTACAAAGAACAAGCCCAAAGTAAAACGAAGAAGAAAAGGTAATGCCTTCATGTTCTCCATAACTTTTTGGATTTTAATTTGGATACGTTCCCTCTTTGATGAATATATAACTTTACAAGTTTGTCCCCTAGAAACGTTATAGGAATAAGGATAGAATCTATGTTTTAGGCACACTGTATAAAAGAAAATTCACACAATCACGTCATTTATAATATACCTACAAATATTTTATTATATTACACATTATAATAATTAATATGATAAAAAGATAATTAACCTGCTATTATGGTATGTAAAAAAAAATTACTCGTATTAGTTTGGCATTATATGGAGTAACATAACTTAAATGTTCCTTCGGGAACATTCATGAAATTGAAACGATACAGAGAAGATTAGCATAGCTCATCCGTAAGGATGAAACACAAAATCGAGAACCTTAGTAACTTAAATGGGTAAAGATATTATGTGGAATAAAGAAAGCTTAATTGGATAGTAACAACCATGAGATCACTACACATAAGTTTCTTTATGACTTGTACACTATGCTTTGTATTGTGGATTCCTTAACAGTTGTCTATCCCCCTAGGAACATTTAAAAATAGTTCAGCAAATAGGCTATGAAACCATAGTCCATAGGGCAAGTTATAGTAAGTGATATATATAATTTAATCTGTGATTAAGAGAGAAATAAATTCAAACATTAAGACCAAGTCTTGATGTCAAACCACATTTCTCCTTGGGTAGTTTCAAGTTTTGTTAAGTAAGAACAGAAAAATGGAAAAATAGGTTTGTTGCATGGGGAAGTATGGAAGTCAATTAGTCAAATTCTTACCATGCGATTACTCCTTTTAACACTAATAAAATATTTGTTGACTATTTCTAAAGCATAATTCTCTAGTCAGTGAAAGTCATGCATGCCTAACTGTCCTTGTTTATAGCACCAAGTATATTTCTACTTTGATTAATATCCGAATTATATTTTCAGTGGTCTTTCCCGTCATGAGAATTATAGTAAAATTGAGGTGTTCTTGAATTTTGTATTCCTTCCGTCTCGAACAGAATAATACTATATTACTTATTGGAGAGTATAATAATTTTATCTTGACTGTGATTTTCAACAGGTTTTCGATCCAACCTGTCGAATCTAAAGTCATTTTAGGACTCGATTTTTGATACATCCCGAATCGAGGTAGAGAATCACCTCTTTCTTTCACTCCGCTTCGGTGAGTAACTATAGGATCATTTTGGTCATGTTTTCAAAGACACTCCGTAAATTATTGAAAATGTACGGTGACTATTTTTCACTGAGTAACGGTGGAAAAAATCTAAATAATAGTATTTTCATAAAAATTAAGAAGTTTCTCTGCGTTTCAATGGAAATCTGTTTCGCACCATGCGTTTTTCCATTGAGCTGGTTCGGTAAGAATGAGATGGAAAAAATCATATTTTATAGCACAAATTTCACACGGAATGAACAAAGCTTTATTTCTAGTAGTGGAAATCTCAGGACCATTTCAACGTTGCACAAAGGTCATTACTTTACGTTCAAAGAGCAATAAAAGACTACTCCTAGTAAAAATTGTAGAATTTTATATTTGAAGTATTTCAACTGGAATACCTATGTCTATTTATTATTTTTTGTTCATTCACGATCTAGTCAGATCGGTACAATTATGATATTAAAGGAGGGGAGCTTTTCTCGAAAAAGACTGGTTTGTTATCTTCTAATTAAATAATTTTCTTATTCCATGAAAATTCTTGGTGAACATACAATTAGGAAAAGACAAAGGACTTGCTTTAGTATTCCAAATATTTTCAAGGGAAAATTGTTGGTAGAAAAGCTCTGAAAACGAAAACACAGAAGGGATTAGGCATTGGCCCCTCCCTCTTCCACTAAAGTGCTTGGAAAATTTCTGACAAATTCACTATCCCTTAGTAGTATTATTCTATTTTCAATATATAGACAACAAACAATAATTGAAAAGAATTGGTGGAAGACAACTATGGTTCATAGGAGCGACCATTCTGTCTCTTCAGTTTTCACCACTTTTTTCCATGTGCAATCCCATTTTTGAAATTAGAATGACCTCATACACTCTGCTATTTCTCTTTTTTCTTCAATGTGACATTATTCTTTGGCCTTAATATCCAAAACCTTCCACTCCTCCTTAAAGAGTTTACACCACCTAAGATGGGATGATATTTACCCTTTTGCTATATGGCATCTTTGGCTCAATAGAAATGACAATGTTTTCAAACAGTGTTAATGCGTGCTTCAGAGTATAAATACTCCACCGAAACTGAGGTGCTCCACAATTCCATGAATACCATTCAAGTTAAATGGATCTCCCCTCCTGCTAACTTTTATAAGCTAAATACAGATGGAGCTTAGTGCTAGTATTCAAATTGGCGGATTAGGAGGTGTTATTCGAAGTTCCAATGGAGACTGAAGACTGGGATTCTATGCAAAAATTAAAACATCCAATCACCTTATACCAGAAATTAAGGCACTTCCACGGGATACAAATGGCTGATATTCATCATCTCAGTCCATTAGAGATCGAAACGGATTCAACTGAGGTCTTACAATTACTACAGCAATCTAATCCTAATTATTCCAATCTTATGAATGAATGCAGGTGCCTGTTGAAGAGGTTGGGAAATCCAGTGGTGCGCCACAGCTTCAGAGAGGGAAACAAGTGTGCTCATATTTTGGCTAAGTTAGGCTCCAAGCTACCAATGTGTAATCGTGTCTATCATATGGATCAGCCTCCGGACCCTGCAAGAAGAATACTATAAGCAGACAAGGATGGTGAATCTACTAGTAAAGTTATATCTATGTCTGTATGTAATAAGTTGGCAGGCTTTGGAAACCTTTATGTTGTAACTACTATCAATGCTAGTAATCTAGTACCTGTTGTTGTGCTGTGTTCAAAAAATCAAGAAAAACGAAACCAAACGGAAAGACAAAAACCGAAAAAAACAGAAAGCTGGAAAAATAATACGAAGTAAGAAAATATCCGAGACCACGAATTCACTTTGTGTGTCCTTAAGGAATTTAATCCCCTCACCGTACCCGAGGTTATGGATTACTTCCTCCCGGATAAAACGGATATACCTGTCGCGGAGTAGCGGTACGTCAAACGCCTTCGACTTCGACGAACTCAAAGTTGGCAACGAAACACGGTAAGACTCGATAGTTTTATTTGTGAAAAAAAGAATGCGAAATTTCGGATGCGAAATTTTTGGTTTTTGGTATCTTTAAAATGAGGCATTGCCTTAGTTTATATAGCCTTGAAGGTGCCTCTTCGGAATAGGTTGGTGACTGTTCGGAAAGGTTGCCTTCCATTTCTCATTCACACCAACTTGGCTAGTTTTATTCATTAACTAGCTTTAACAATCCCCCACATGAATGGGGAATGGCTATATGATGAAAAACATGCATGACAAAAAACCGCTGTGTGATTCGTAAGCAAGGATTAATCGCATCTGGATAAGTTGATTTCTCTTTGAACTTTCCGTAGTGAACATATGTCGGATATACTCGGTCAATCGGTAGATGTGATATCCTTGAACCGTCGAGCTTTGGTGTATACCTAGACAACCACATGTCACACAATTAACCCTTTAACCGTCTTTGGTTCTCATTGTTTTGTTCGTTTCAACCATGAACACTGCCTGGTTCATAAGTGCGTAGAGAATTGGCCTTACATAATTCTCCTTGAAGCGGCTTACACTTCACACTTACATAGGTGATTCCTAAATGTGTCATCCCGTAGATACACTATTTGATATACCCCGTACCAAACTTAGGAACCATTAAAAAGCCGCAATGCTTTATCCTGGTACTGAACATTGTCTCATCACGAGAATGGACCAAAGAGTTATTGTGACAATGTTGAACCGTCATTAATGACTTTGTTTGATCTCTTTGAACCTAGATCTTGGGATCTCCGGTCTTCTAGGTAGAGTTACCGTCACGATGACTTGTCCTCGGCCATAGTCCCATTCCCCTTGATGATCTTTCAACTACCTCTCTAGTTAGGCCTTTAGTTAGTGGATCCGACACATTATCTCTTGACTTAACATAGTCAATTGTAATAATTCCACTAGAGAGTAGTTGTCTAACGGTATTATGTCTTCGTCGTATGTGACGAGACTTTCCGTTGTACATAAGGCTCCCGGCTCTTCCTATTGCCGCTTGGCTATCGCAATGTATGCATATAGGAGCCAACGGTTTGGGCCAAAATGGAATATCTTCTAAGAAATTCCGGAGCCATTCAGCTTCTTCACCGGCTTTGTCTAAAGCTATGAACTCAGATTCCATTGTAGAGCGGGCGATACATGTCTGTTTGGATGATATTAAAGGAGGGGAGCTTTTCTCGAAAAAGACTGGTTTGTTATCTTCTAATTAAATAATTTTCTTATTCCATGAAAATTCTTGGTGAACATACAATTAGGAAAAGACAAAGGACTTGCTTTAGTATTCCAAATATTTTCAAGGGAAAATTGTTGGTAGAAAAGCTCTGAAAACGAAAACACAGAAGGGATTAGGCATTGGCCCCTCCCTCTTCCACTAAAGTGCTTGGAAAATTTCTGACAAATTCACTATCCCTTAGTAGTATTATTCTATTTTCAATATATAGACAACAAACAATAATTGAAAAGAATTGGTGGAAGACAACTATGGTTCATAGGAGCGACCATTCTGTCTCTTCAGTTTTCACCACTTTTTTCCATGTGCAATCCCATTTTTGAAATTAGAATGACCTCATACACTCTGCTATTTCTCTTTTTTCTTCAATGTGACATTATTCTTTGGCCTTAATATCCAAAACCTTCCACTCCTCCTTAAAGAGTTTACACCACCTAAGATGGGATGATATTTACCCTTTTGCTATATGGCATCTTTGGCTCAATAGAAATGACAATGTTTTCAAACAGTGTTAATGCGTGCTTCAGAGTATAAATACTCCACCGAAACTGAGGTGCTCCACAATTCCATGAATACCATTCAAGTTAAATGGATCTCCCTCCTGCTAACTTTTATAAGCTAAATACAGATGGAGCTTAGTGCTAGTATTCAAATTGGCGGATTAGGAGGTGTTATTCGAAGTTCCAATGGAGACTGAAGACTGGGATTCTATGCAAAAATTAAAACATCCAATCACCTTATACCAGAAATTAAGGCACTTCCACGGGATACAAATGGCTGATATTCATCATCTCAGTCCATTAGAGATCGAAACGGATTCAACTGAGGTCTTACAATTACTACAGCAATCTAATCCTAATTATTCCAATCTTATGAATGAATGCAGGTGCCTGTTGAAGAGGTTGGGAAATCCAGTGGTGCGCCACAGCTTCAGAGAGGGAAACAAGTGTGCTCATATTTTGGCTAAGTTAGGCTCCAAGCTACCAATGTGTAATCGTGTCTATCATATGGATCAGCCTCCGGACCCTGCAAGAAGAATACTATAAGCAGACAAGGATGGTGAATCTACTAGTAAAGTTATATCTATGTCTGTATGTAATAAGTTGGCAGGCTTTGGAAACCTTTATGTTGTAACTACTATCAATGCTAGTAATCTAGTACCTGTTGTTGTGCCTGTGTTCAAAAAATCAAGAAAAACAGAAACCAAACGGAAAGACAAAAACCAGAAAAAACAGAAACTGGAAAAATAATACAGAAGTAAGAAAATATCCGAGACCACAGAATTCACTGTGTGTCCTTAAGGAATTTAATCCCCTCACCGTACCCGAGGTTATGGATTACTTCCTCCCAGGATAAAACGGATATACCTGTCGCAGGAGTAGCGGTACGTCAAACGCCTTCGACTTCGACGAACTCAAAGTTGGCAACGAAACACAGTAAGACTCGATAGTTTTATTTGTGAAAAAAAGAATGCAGAATTTCAGATGCAGAAATTTTTGGTTTTTGGTATCTTTAAAATGAGGCATTGCCTTAGTTTATATAGCCTTGAAGGTGCCTCTTCGGAATAGGTTGGTGATCGTTCGGAAAGGTTGCCTTCCATTTCTCATTCACACCAACTTGGCTAGTTTTATTCATTAACTAGCTTTAACAATCCCCCACATGAATGGGGAATGGCTATATGATGAAAAACATGCATGACAAAAAACTGTGTGATTCGTAAGCAAGGATTAATCGCATCTGGATAAGTTGATTTCTCTTTGAACTTTCCGTAGTGAACATATGTCGGATATACTCGGTCAATCGGTAGATGTGATATCCTTGAACCGTCGAGCTTTGGTGTATACCTAGACAACCACATGTCACACAATTAACCCTTTAACCGTCTTTGGTTCTCATTGTTTTGTTCGTTTCACCATGAACACCGCCTGGTTCATAAGTGCGTAGAGAATTGGCCTTACATAATTCTCCTTGAAGCGGCTTACACTTCACACTTACATAGGTGATTCCTAAATGTGTCATCCCGTAGATACACTATTTGATATACCCCGTACCAAACTTAGGAACCATTAAAAAGCCGCAATGCTTTATCCCGGTACCGAACATTGTCTCATCACGAGAATGGACCAAAGAGTTATTGTGACAATGTTGAACCGTCATTAATGACTTTGTTTGATCTCTTTGAACCTAGATCTTGGGATCTCCGCCTTCTTCTAGGTAGAGTTACCGTCACGATGACTTGTCCTCGGCCATAGTCCCATTCCCTTGATGATCTTTCAACTACCTCTCTAGTTAGGCCTTTAGTTAGTGGATCCGACACATTATCTCTTGACTTAACATAGTCAATTGTAATAATTCCACTAGAGAGTAGTTGTCTAACGGTATTATGTCTTCGTCGTATGTGACGAGACTTTCCGTTGTACATAAGGCTCCCGCTCTTCCTATTGCCGCTTGGCTATCGCAATGTATGCATATAGGAGCCAACGGTTTGGGCCAAAATGGAATATCTTCTAAGAAATTCCGGAGCCATTCAAATTCTTCACCGGCTTTGTCTAAAGCTATGAACTCGATTCCATTGTAGAGCGGGCGATACATGTCTGTTTGGATGACTTCCAAGACACTCGCTCCTCCACCTATGGTAAAAACATATCCACTTGTGGATTTAGTTTCGATTGAACCGTGATCCAGCTTTGCATCACCGTATCCTTCAATAACTCGCAGGATACCCGTTATAATGCAAAGCAAAGTTTTGAGTATGTTTTAAATACCCCAAAACTCGTTTCATTGCCGACCAATGTTTTTGGTCGGGATTACTAGTGTAGCGACTTAGTTTACTTATAGCACATGCAATATCGGGTCGCGTACGATTCATGATATACATCAAACTTCCCAACACTCTAGCATAATCCAATTGAGAATGACTTTCACCTTTATTCTTTGCAAGAGCAAGGTTCATATCAATTGGCGTCTTTGCAACTTTAAAGTCCAAATACTTGAACTTTTCAAGTACCGTTTCAATATAATGAGATTGAGACAATGCTAGACCTTGAGGAGTCTTATGGATTTTAATTCCCGAAATTAAATCGGCAACTCCTAAGTCTTTCATATCAAACTTACTAGCAAGCATGCGCTTAGTAGCATTTATGTTAGCAATGTCGTTACTCATTATCAACATATCATCCACGTACAAACAAACAATGACTACGTGGTTTGGAGTGTTCTTAATGTAGACACATTTATCACACTCATTTATCTTGAATCCATTTGACAAAGATTGTATGGTCAAATTTTGCATGCCACTGTTTGGGTGCTTGTTTTAGTCCGTAAAGAGACTTAACAAGTCGACACACCTTCTTCTCTTTCCCTGGAACTACAAACCCCTCGGGTTGTTCCATGTAAATTTCTTCCTCTAACTCTCCATTTAAGAAGGCTGTTTTCACATCCATTTGATGGATTTCAAGACCGTACACGGCGGCTAACGCTACTAACACCCGAATAGATGTAATCCTCGTTACCGGCGAGTATGTATCAAAGTAATCAAGACCTTCTCGTTGTCTAAACCCTTTAACAACTAGTCTTGCCTTATATTTATCAATAGTACCATCACTTTCATTTTCTCGCTTGAAAATCCATTTGGAACCTAAAGGTTTATTCCCTGGAGGAAGGTCAACCAATTCCCAAGTATGGTTGTTTAAGATGGATTCTATCTCACTATTGATTGCCTCTTTCCAAAATTGAGCTTCCGATGAAGACATAGCTTCGTTGAAGGTTCGAGGCTCATTCTCCAACAAAAATGTTAGAAATTCTGGTCCAAATGAAGTAGACGTCCTTTGACGTTTGCTTGCGTCTCGGTTTTTCCTCATCGGGAATATTTTCCTTTGTTTCTTCCCGAGGTCGTTTAGATTCTTTGCTAGACGACTCACATTCCTTTTTATACGGATATATGGTTTCAAAGAAGTCAGCATTATCTGATTCAATTACCGTATTTACCTGAATGTCGGGATTTTCTGATTTGTGAACCATAAATCGATATGCCTTACTATTTGTGGCATATCCTATGAAAACACAATCAATGGTTTTAGGTCCTATTTTTACCCTTTTGGGTTTAGGAATTTGCACCTTGGCCAAACACCCCCACACTTTGAAGTATCCCAAATTGGGCTTCCTTCCTTTCCACTTTTCGTATGGAATAGATTTTGTTTTACTATGGGGCACTCGATTGAGTATTCGGCTAGTTGTTAGAATGGCTTCCCCCACAAGTTCTCGGGGTAAACCGAACTTATTAACAGGGCATTCATCATTTCTTTCGGGGTTCTATTTTTCCTTTCCGCAACTCCGTTTGATTGTGGCGAGTAAGTGGGCGATTGTTTGATGAATAATGCCGTATTCCAAACATATTTGTTCAAAAGGAGATTCATATTCACCGCCCCTATCACTCCTTATCATTTTAATCTTTTTGTTAAGTTGAGTCTCAACTTCGCTTTTGTATTGCTGAATGCTTCAATTGCTTCATCTTTACTATTAAGTAAATAAACGTAGCAATACCGCGTACTATCGTCGGTAAAAGTTATGAAATACTTCTTTCCACCGCGAGATGAGATTGACTTCATGTCACAAATATCTGTATGGATTAAGTCTAAAGGACTTGAATTCCTTTCAACCGACTTATAAGGATGTTTAACATACTTAGACTCAACACACGATTTGACATTTTGATTGATTGCATTCAAACTTAGGCAATACTTCCAAACTAATCATTTTTCGCAAGGTTCGTAATTGACATGTCCTAAACGTGAATGCCATAAATTATTTGACTCAAGTAAGTAAGACGAAGCGAAACTTTATTATTATTGGCAACGACCATTACATTCGCCTTTGAAAAGGCCCTCTGTGAGGTAACCTTTTCCTATGTACATCTCGTTCTTACTTATTACAACCTTGTCGAAACAAAAACACACTTAAAACCGTTCTTTACTAGAAGTCCGGTAGATACTAGATTTTTCCTAATTTCGGGAACATGACGAGACATTGTTAAGAGTCACCACCTTGCCGGATGTCATCTTCAGCAGTATCTTTCCATAACCTTCAATTTTGGCCGTTGCGAATTTCCCATATATATGGTATCGTCGGGCCGGCGGGAGCATATGAAGCAAAGGCTTCTCTAACAAAGACAAATGTGGCGAGTGGCGCCGCAGTCAATCCACCACTCTTTCGGATTTCCCACTAAGTTGCACTCAGACAACATAGCGCACAAGTCATCAACTTCCTCGTTTGTTTCAACCATATTAGCCTGACCCTTCTTCTTTACCTTTTTCGGAGCACGACAGTCTGCAACTTTGTGTCCGATTTTTCCACAATTGTGGCAATTTCCCTTGAATTTCTTCTTGTTGGGATAGCTCCTTGGTCCCGATGCATTTTTCCTCTTTTTCAGATTAGTTGGGGCAGTTTCAACAATATGTGCTCCCCCTATGGCTGATCTCACATTTGCCTTCTTCTCCGCTGCCTTGTTATCTTCCTCGATTCTCAAACGGACGATGAGATCCTCCAGTGTCATCTCCTTTCGCTTGTGTTTCAAGTAATTTTTGAAGTCCTTCCATGAAGGAGGCAGCTTCTCTATTACTGCCGCAACTTGAAACGCCCCACTAATCACCAAACCTTCAGCGAGTAGATCGTGGATGATAACCTGCAACTCTTGAACTTGAGTAACAACAGACTTGCCATCTACCATTTTGTAGTCCGAAACTTGGCGAAATATAAATTTCTTTAATCCGACATCTTCTTTTTATATTTCTTTTCCAACGCATCCCATAGATCTTTTGATGTTTCCACATTACTATAGACGTTGTAAAGATCATCCTCCATCCGCTAAGAATATAATTCTTGCACAAAAAATCGAGTGCTTCCATGCCTCAGTTACAACAAAACGTTCATTCTCAGGTGTTGATTCCGGCAAAATCGGAACGACCTCCTTAATAAACTTTTGGAGGTTTAAAGTAGTTAAATAGAAGAACATCTTTTGTTGCCATCGTTTGAAATCAATTCCGTGAATTTTCCAGGCTTCTCTGCCGGAGCCGGTCTTTGGTGCAAAGATGACCGGGAGGACGCAAAGCATTGCTCGTAGTAAACCAACCATGGGGGCTAGTGTGGCGATAGCAGTAGCATTCAAATTTGGAGTCATGTCTCCCATTTCTGTCGCAAACGAAGCAACAGAAAAAGTTTAATAAACGGTGAAGACTTCAAACCGAATCAGTTTTGACAACAGCAGATGTAATACACAATGGTGAAGATTTTATTTCTTCAAACCGAATCAAGGTTACACAAACAGATTTAAAATCCTTGAAACGAAATGCAGTAAATTGTATGTTGTATACTTGATGAAGTTTTTATATCTTCAAATCAAGTACCCAAATGAGTAGAAAATTATGAAAACTTTAATCTCAACCGGAGTAAAAAATTCGAAGATTTTAGTCTCCAAACAACATATTAGTTCGTTACACCGAAACAACAAACACCTTCTTTTTTTTTCCAGTAAATTGTATGTTGTATACTTGATGAAGTTTTTATATCTTCAAATCAAGTACCCAACGGAGTAGAAAGTTATGGAAACTTTAATCTCAAATAGGAGTAGAAAATCGAAGATTTTAGTCTCCAAACAACATACAAGTTCGTTACATCGAAACAACAAACATACACTCTTTTTTTTCCCACTAAATTGTATGTTGTATACTTGATGAAGTTTTTATATCTTCAAATCAAGTACCCAAAGGAGTAGAAAGTTATGAAAACTTTAATCTCAACCGGAGTAGAAAATCCGAAGATTTTAGTCTCCAAACAACATACACTTTTTTTTTCCGACAACGTTCTGTAATTGTTAAACAAGAACAAATGAACACAGAAATAATGATTAAATTTCTTAAGCTTGTTGTTGTGCCTGTGTTCAAAAAATTAGGAAAAACGAAAACCAAACGGAAAGACAAAAACCGGAAAAAAACGAAACCGGAAAAATAATACGAAGTAAGAAAATATCCGAGACCACGAATTCACTTGTGTGTCCTTAAGGAATTTAATCCCCTCACCGTTTGTACCCGAGGTTATGGATTACTTCCTCCCGGGATAAAACGGATATACCGTCGCGGCAGAGTAGCGGTACGTCAAACGCCTTCGACTTCGACGAACTCAAAGTTGGCAACGAAACACAGTAAGACTCGATAGTTTTATTTGTGAAAAAAAGAATGCAGAATTTCAGATGCAGAAATTTTTGGTTTTTGGTATCTTTAAAATGAGGCATTGCCTTAGTTTATATAGCCTTGAAGGTGCCTCTTCGGAATAGGTTGGTGACTGTTCGGAAAGGTTGCCTTCCATTTCTCATTCACACCAACTTGGCTAGTTTTATTCATTAACTAGCTTTAACAGTACCTAGTACTAACGTAACACCCTGTAATTTCAGATAATGGTTTGAACAGCTAGGCGTAGGTAAGTATACCCGAGCCTTGGAAATTTATGTCATATTCACATACGCAAATCAAGAGCTTAATATATAAAAGCATAAAACCTCGAAATAATTTTGGATGTAAAAAGTATGATGACGGTGATTGGAAAATAATAACTTGTGTGTGTGTCTAAAGAGGCTACGGACTAGTGACTATGATAATGGAGATATAAAGTGTGCTAAAAAGATTACCATTTAAGTGAATTAGAATCAACAAATTAATTATGAGATTATGGGATAAGTGATTGATAGATATAATTCATGTGTCCTTGTTAATAAGGCAGTAAGTGGTTTCACCTCCACATAAATGAGAGGTAGCAACCTATGTGATAAGGTGTTAAGGGAGAGGGGACGAAGAGTGGCCACGTGTAAAGGAGAGAGTATACATAAATATCTTAAGCATTACTTGGAGAGTTGATGAGATATAGATAGGTGTAGTGTGTGTATATATATATGACATGAAGCAGCAAAAGGTTCCAACACTTTTGTCTTTCAAGAACATACCAAATGTCCATTTTTCGTTCAAGTACAAGAAAAAGGAAATTTGCTGAAACTCCTTTCTAATTGTTGTGATTAACAATTGTAGTAACAAATATTCAATCTCCACCTCACTAACGTGATTCTAATTCTCCTAACAGCAACGTGATTAACTTTTAAGTGGAGCAACACAATTCAATTTTTTTAGGAGCAACAACGTCATTTACTTCATAGTTGCAGCAAGACGATTTCATTTCATGGGCTGGTTTGTAATAGCTATCGAATGAGGAAATATTTAAGATATGTTAACGCAAATTATTTCTTTTTTTGGCATGTTCCATGTAACGAAAAGTAAGCGTAATATTATCCCATAAATGATTCTACTCTTAATAGTTAAGGATGTTCATGTTATTCATTCCTATTGTCAAAGCATGTCTAAATATGTTCCTAAATCCTTATTGAGGTATATATGAAAAATATGTTAGTATTTATAATGTTAATCGGAGGTGAAGCAATATTACGTCACTCTGATAAACTCAAGATGTTTTATTATCGTTCATGTATTTTATTCATGTACTACCCTGAACCCACATGTGTTATATACACTACTATATGGTATGCATTATATATATGTAGGGGATGAGAAAAGGGATACGACATTATATACGCACACCACCTGATCAGCTGGTATATGATGATGATTATGCCCACAAAGGCCGAAATGATATGATGATAGACGGTGTTATATACGCATATATACATATATGACCGCATTGTGCATGGCATTTAGACATATTATGGCCCTCAGAGGCGTTCACTATTGGTTGACTGTTTCTTGTCTCAGTTTATTTTTATATCCCTGTTATGCTATTTTTCATGCCTGACATACTCGGTACATCATTCGTACTGACGTCCCTTTTGTCGGGGGACGCTGCGTTTCATGCCCGCAGGTTCACGGAGGCAAGGCGACGATCCGCATTTGTAGGTTGCTGACTCAGTGGATGTTGGAGCACTCCCCTATTTCGGAGTGTCGGTCTAATCTCGGTACGGTATTGTTGCATGTATATATGGGTATGGCGGGGCCCTGTCCCGACCTTATGATGTCATGTACTCTTTTAGAGGCTTGTAGACAGTGTCTTGTATATAGCAGTCAGGTATGACATTGTCGGCCTTGGTATGTATATATGCATGGGTTGTGTCCTTCTGTTGGTAAATTTTACATAGCTTCTTTCCAATATATCATCTCTATGTGTCAGCAAGATATCTAGTGACAGGCCTTGGGCCCATGATTAATTATGGGTAGATGTAAGTATATGATTAGTGGTACCCGGCAGGTGAGGTCCGGGTGCCCGTCATGGCCCTCCGGTTTGGATCGTGACAACTAACTATGTAATGCCTTCGCATATAAATAAAATGTCGATTTCACCAAAACAAAAATATATACTTCTTTCTTTTTTAAAATTATTAATGATTGTAATTTATTGTATTTTAACTATGAAAACTTTATTTCTTAAAAAATTATGTACAAATTTACATCAAAAAAATTAATCAATTCAACCCTAGTACTCCGAATTGTATCACAAAAAGTAAGATAGAGGGAGTTCGTCCAAATATTAGTTTTTTTTGTAGGAAAAGATGTTTTATTAATACTAAAACATTACACTAGTAGTAGCAGTAGCAAGGGTAGTACTACTATCCTGGATAGTGCTTACATAAACATTACCATAGTTTGTCAAATTAATACACAACGACAACGACACTACTTTACTAGATACTTCACCCTCTTTATCCGCTCTAACTATTGTTGTTGCAGGAGTCGGAGGGAAATTCATACTACATAACTGATTACACATTGGCAACTTAGTTCCCAGCTGAGCCAAAACATGAGCACATTTGTTTTCTTCGCGAAAGTTATGCGTGACCACTGAATTCTGCAACTTCTTCAATAGGCACCTGCAATCATGAACAATTGTGTTGAAGTTAGTGTTATGGTCTTGTAACAGTTGGAGAACTTCAACAGTATCAGTTTCAATTTCTAATGGCATGAGGTTGTATTCCATAGCTATGTGGAGGCCTTGGTTGAAAGCTCGGAGAGTAGGTGATTATGGGAGGTGATTTTTTTTTGGAGAATCCAATAATCCAGTCCCCAGTAGCATTACGAATAACACCTCCAATTCCACCAATTTTTTCATTACTTTTAAAAGCGTCATCGGTATTTAGTTTATAGTGATTTGTGGGTGGAGGGATCCATTTGACAGGGATATTGTGGTTGTCAGAAGGAGGGGAAAAGTTGTTGTGAGCAGTGTGCTTGTATTCCATGGCACGCATAATAACAATATGGGGTGAAGAGTATCCGACTTATTGTTAAAAACGTTATTGTTAAGGTTTAACAAAAGATGCCAGAAGGCAAAAGGAAAAAAATTCATGCCATTCTAGGAGATTGTTGTGGATGGGGATGTTGAGAGTTTTAAGGATAGTAAGCCAGTTGTTGGTGTTTATAGGGATTTGGTGGATGTTAATGCCCAAGTCCAGCCAGAAATTTTTGGCAATGTAGCAGTCAAAGAAAATATGATTGATGGTTACGTTGTTGATGTTGCAAATAGGGTCCAGCTGTATACATATATGGTGAAGCTAGGTTTTGGTGGGCAACTTACTATGTGAGCATAGTCAGAGGAAGAATTTAATTTTATTGAGGGTATTTAATTTCTAAATCCAGTCAAATTCATAATCCTGAGGGTGGTTATCATGAATGAGAGTATAAGTGGACTTAGTAGTAACTAGTAAAAATCCCATTAGAGGTTAGGCTCCAAGGGTGTCGATCAACTCATTGCTAAGGGTTGTTAGGGATACTATATCTTGAATTTCCTGAGGTATGGCAATGGAAAGAAGTTCCCAATTCCAAGAGGAGCCATTCCATACGATGGAAAGAGTAAGGGAGGATTCTCCTATGTGAAGGGGGCCATGGATGAGAGAACGGAGAGTAGGAGTGTCGGGGAGCCATTTATGGTTCTATAGGTTGATAGTGCGACCATTACCAGGAGACCAAGCCGTACCTTGTGCACAAATATTATCACCTTTTATAATATTTTTTCCAAATAAAGGAGTGAGAGGTAGAATTGGTAGTGGAATTGTACTTGTTTGTGAGGGTACGTTCCCATAGGCAATTGGTGTTAGTAAAGAGTCTTCAAGCAAGGCTGGTAAGGAGGGATAAATTTTTAGAGCGAGCTTTTGTGATACCTAATCCTCCTTGCTGCTTGGGGAGAGTGGCAATGTTCCAGTTGACATTGTGGAGCTTCTTCTTTTCTTTTTTTTTGGATGGTAGTGTTGGATATTGTAAAGCAGTACGGGAAGTAAATAAATATTACAAGTGTTCGAAAGGATAAACAAATAGGCCAATGTTCGAACTGCCGCAATCTTGTTGTGTCTTGAATCTTGATAACCTGAAATCAAGAAACACTAAATCTGGATGGTTACAACTGTGTGCTCTGAGTCGAGTGATTGCACTCTGTCCTTAAGACAAGATTGTCCCGTATATATGCTTTTACGTTAACGGACAATAGTCTCCCAAGATAAAACAACACTTTAATCTCAACGCTACAAAGCAAATAGGTTGAGTCTGTCGAAGAAAACAAATACGAATCGACTTGCTGAAGAAATGGAAAAGGAAGGAAGAGTTTCTGTTTTCGTCCAACGTTTTTGGACTGACTTTCTCTTCTGTTTTGTCTCTGTGTATATAGTGTGTCTCTGTTGTGTATATGTGTGTCTTTCCTAACTGTTTTTCGTGACTGTATTTGCCACTGTATGTGTAACATAATTGAGCCAAAAGGCATCAATATATAGCATGGAGGAGGGACTCCTCAACTGCCACAAACAAGGTTGTTAATAGCCATTAGTGAGGGTTGTTAATGGCCATTAGAGAGGGCTGTTAATAGCCTTTAGAGAGGCTGATTATGGTCATTGAAGGAGGGTTGTTTATGGAGGAGTTAACAGCCATGTAATGGCTGGTTATGCTCCAAAAAACAGCCCAAAAGGTAGGCAGAAGTTTCTACCTTCCGTCATTCCCAAAATCAACTTTTCAAAAACTCTAGGGACCAAACTATAAATATTAAGCAATTTGGGGTCCAAAAAGATAATATCCCCTGACCGGACCGGACCGGACGGGCGGCGCCGGCGCGCGTGTGGGCTTATCCTTGAACCCAAGCACATCTAGGTCCTCCCTCCTTTAAACACATGGGATACCCCTTGGGGTCCCAAACCCTTAACCACTTTAGAGACTTATAAAGAGAGCAAATCTTCCTTTTTCCACCGATGTGGTAGATTTGTCCCACACCATATTTTCATGCCTCAAACACCTTACTTTGTGGACCAATATCTCTTTCATTTCTCAACGAAATTTGACGATTCTTGGCCCTACGGTCATCTACTCACTTGGTAGATTATGCATGTGAGAAGAGACAAAGCCTCCAACATGCGGAACACTTGTGTTTAATTCATTAAATATGGGTGGACGCACCTCCCCTCAAAGGCAAATTTCCAACAGTAGTACCCCATATGAAATTCCTTTGAAGCTTGTCAATAAGTTTGCATGTGATTGTAGGGAGATGGAAGTATTGCATGATATGCGGTGGAATTGCATTGAGAGTAGATTTAGCTAGAGTGAGCCTGCCTGCGGAGGATAGGAAATTTGTTTTCCAACTGGACAATCTATTTTTCATATTATCAATTAAAAATTGAAAGTCACTAGGTTGGGGACAATTATGCAAAATAGGAAACCCAAGGTAAGTGCCAAACTTATTAGATTCTTGAATGTTGAGGAGTTGGAATATTAAGTTACGAATATTAGCACTACAACCTTTTGAGTAGACAGCTTTGGACTTAGCAGCATTAATATTTTTGTCCCGACTGTTGGCAAAAGAAATGGAGACATCGGTGGATAGTGTAGATAGATGTGGAGTTAGCTTTTGCCATAAGAGTGAGGTGTCGGCAAAGAATAGATGGGAAAAGCTAGGGACATAGGTGATAAAGGGGATAGGATCCCATTGAAGGGTATCTACTTGATAATTAATCTAAGGTAGAGAGTAATTTCATACAAAGGATAACAATGTACGGGGACATGGGATCTCCTTGGTGGTTGCCTCTAGATGGGCAAGTAGTTGTTCCATTCACTAATATGACAATATTACTAGTGAAAATGCAATTCATAATGAACTTAGTGATTTTAGGAGGGAATTTAAAGTAACGAAGGGTTTGGTAAATAAAAGACCATTACAACCGATCAAATGCCTTTTCAAGTTCTATTTTCAACATCAAGCTTCCTTTTGAGCCTTTTCTTTTGTTGATATGGTAAGATAGAATAATTTCTCTTAGGGATTTCTTTCATTATTCACCATATATATAGTTGTACAAAGGTTGATTCCTAATATGATACGAATCATAACTTACCTTAAATGGTTGATTTCTAATACAATTAGAATCCTAAGTTACCTTAAATATACATTTATCATAATTACAAAATATACGGTGAATATTCGGAGAATATTCGCTAATACTACCCCTCAGACGGAGCGGGAGGAGGCCGAATGCTAAGGCTGGATCGGAAGTCGGTGAAGAGCTGTCGCGGTAGTCCCTTTGTGAAAATGTCTGCATACTGATAAGAGGAAGGCACGTGTAAAATTTTGACCGGACTACGGGCAACCTTCTCTCGCACAAAGTGGATATCCATCTCAATATGTTTAGTCCGCTGATGTTGGACCGGATTATGAGACATATAGATAGCAGATATGTTGTCACAATAGACTATAGACGTTTTGCGTAATGGACACTGGAGCTCCAAAAGAAGATTTCAGAGCCAACAGATCTCCGCAATGACATTATTAACTCCGCGGTATTCTGCTTCAGCACTCGAACGGAATAGCGTGGCCTGCCGCTTGGCGGACCATGAGATAAGATTATCCCCAAGAAATACACAGTACCCTGAGGTGGAGCGACGTGTGTCGGGGCATCCTGCCCAATTTGCATCTGTGTAGGCTAGCAACTTGGTTGGGGCAGAGGGATATAGATGTAATCCAAAGTCTAGTGTGCCCTTAACGTATCTGATAATAAGTTTGAGGGCGGCAAAATGGGACTCTCTGGGTCGTGCATAAACAGACACACCTGCTGAACGGCATATGCAATATCAGGCCTAGTGAATGTAAGATACTAAAGAGCACCTGCAAGACTCCGGTATAGAGTGGGATCAGAGACTGGCGCACCATCAGTGGCACTAAGCTTGGATTTTGAGTCCACCGGAGTGGGCATAATTTTACAATTTGCCATCTTGTCCCTGTACACTATCTCTTCTGCATACTTACGCTGACACAGGAACATAGTGGCTGCAGATCTGGTCACCGATATACCCAAAAAGTAACTCAGCTTGCCCAAGTCAGTCATAACAAATTCAGTTTTGAGTAGAGCAGTGATTTCATTTTTCAAACCATCAGACGATGCAGTAAGAACGATGTCATTGACATATAGTAGCAAATATGCAATGCTGCTACCTCGGTGAAAAGTGAAGAGAGAGTTATCACACCTGCTACATATAAAACCAATCTGCAGAAGATACCTGGCAAAACAATCATACCAAGCGCGGGGTGCCTGTTTCAATCCATACAATGATTTCCTGAGACGACATACAAACTGCGGAACTGCCGGATGAACAAAGCCAGGGGGCTGATGCATGTATACAGTTTCTTTCAAATCCCCATGAAGAAATGCATTCTTGACATCTAGCTGATGAATCGGCCAATGCATGCCCATAGCAATACTGAGAACAATCCGAATAGTGGCCGGTTTAACAACCGGACTGAATGTCTCACCACAATCAATACCCTCCTGCTGATTAGTGTCATTTGCAACTAGTCTTGCCTTATACCTCTCTAAGTCACCACCGTCTCTGAACTTGTGACGAAATAGCCACATACACCAGATAACATTCACACCAGATGGTCTAGGTACCAAATCCCAAGTGTTTTGCTTGGTTAAAGCGTTAAACTCCTCGCACATGGCCGCATTCCAATTAGGGTCCAGTTTAGCTAGTTTTGGATTCTTTGGAATGAGTGATAAGGTTTGTGTGAAGAGATTGAAGTGAACCTTGGGTTTGAAGATCTCGTGTTGTGCACGAGTCTCCATGCGGTGAGAGGGAAGCAGTGGGAGGTCGGGACTGGGAGGCTGCATGCCCACTGGTTCTGGATTGGGAGGCAGCAATGCTGCGGGACTGGTTGCTGGACTGGGAGGCAGCAGGGCTGCGGGACTAGTTGCTGGATATGATGAAGAATTTCTTGAATTAATATAGCATTGTCACACGCTCTCCTTCCTTTCAAGAAACTTTCTTGGTAAGGACCAATAAGGGAGTGGAGGAAAGTAATCAACACTATTAACCAAAAAAAAAAAAAGGAATCAACACTACTTTGTTCTTCGTGGTTATCTAAATTTTACGTTTCCGCGCATCAGTAAATTTCGTACTCATCCATCGGCGATAGTTGTAGGCTACTAAACTTTGAGGTGAGATTTTCACAATATTTGCTTTGGATATTCAATTATATATTATTATTATTATTATATTTTAAAAAAATTATATTTATGAAACCTCTTTGGTCAGCTACATATAACAAAACACTTCCTTGATAGATAAATGATCATGTACAGTTTAAACAGACACACTTCAAATGATGATAAAATACACAAACTTAATTGTTCAACGGAATCACCTATAGACACCAATTGAATCTAATATAGTATAAATTTTCATACGCCTCTTCATAATAAGGGTAGTGCATCATGTGATTATGGTAAACATAATGAGTATATTGCTTCTGTTAATTGCCATTGTAGGATATTATAAAGGGGAAATATTTTCATTCTATGTTATTCTAACTTTTGGGTATTTAATTCTATCAAATTTTATCGCTTGCCAGCCGTTAGATGACGTTTAAAAAATCAAAAATTAACTGAATCGTACTGAAACTGAAGAGAAACCAAGACGATTAGGACAGTTTTGAAATCTAATTTTGATTATACACCATAGAGTAACCGAAAAATTGATATGGTACAATTCTAAAAATAACCGATCGAACCGAACCATTGGCGCCCCTGACCAAAAGTAATCACTTTTGTTGACAAACTTACAGGACTAAAGCAACACATGAGTATATTTAAGGGGTATTTAAAACTTGTCCAAAGAAAGGGATATTTTTGTCATTTTCTCCATTGTTGTATATGAACTAGGTTGGATGTTTTAGACATCTTTTTTAGTCACCACACGTTTATATGGAACACAAGGATTTTTTTGTTTTGCGTAAATTAACAACCCTTTTCTTGGCATGGTTTGTTCAATGTTCATTAAATTGTGTGTACCCTAAATTGTTTGTAACCCAAGTATCAGTTTATTTTTTCTTGTCTATGTTTGTTAAAATTTAAGGTCCAAAGGAACTAGTGAAGTGGCTTAAGCTTATGCCCCATAGTTCAATTGTTGAGGTTACGTGTGAAAACCATCATGGATCAGTTGAATAGTCAATGTCAAAGTCACTATTTTAAATTATGAATTATTATTTTTGTGTGTGTGTGTGTTAAACCTAAAACTATGGTATTAGCATTACACATTCAGTGCAACTTCCCTATTATTTCCATTTAAACAACCAATTAGGGGACCACACAGGGGACTAGATTCTCTATATAAACAGAACCCATCAGCTGCATCTCTTACACAAACTCTATAGCCTATCTTTACCTCTCCAAATACAAAGTTGCAAATATTTTCCCAAACAGAGGATTTTATTAATAGAAAACAATATTATTTTGCCTTTTGGATCCCATGGACAGGTTACCTAAAAGTGGAGCTAATTATGTGCCTCTTACTCCTCTCACCTTCTTAACCAGAGCCTCCAATTCTTATGCTACCCGCACCTCTATTATTTATGCCAATGTCCACTTCAATTGGCGGCAAACCTACGAGCGTTGTTGTCGCCTCGCTTCATCCCTCAGATCCTTAAACATTGTCAAGAACGACGTGGTAAGTACTGCATCAATTCAACCTTTTAACATGTTTAGTATGTCTGGCTGACATGTTATGGAATGTACATGACTTTTGGTTCTGTTATCATGATTAAAACAATTGAGAATATGGTCATATATTAATGTAGTTATTTTTTATGATCATGTAGGTTTCTGTCCTGGCACCAAATGTACCGGCCATGTTAGAAATGCATTTTTCTGTGCCAATGGCAGGGGCTGTGTTGAACGCGATCAACACAAGGCTGGACTCTAGTAATGTTGCCCTTATTCTCAAGCACTCGGAAGTCAAGATCTTTTTTGTCGACTATGAATACGTCGACAAGGCTAAAAAGGCCATTGAAATACTAATGACCGACTTTCAAATGCCAATGCCTCTCGTCGTTGTCATTGATGACCTCGACTCCCCTACTGGAATTCGGTTTGGGGAGCTCGAATACGAGGAATTGGTGTACCAAGGAAACCCTCAATATGTCTCTGAAAGTATTGATGATGAATGGGATCCAATTACTTTGAGCTATACATCAGGTACAACTTCAGAGCCAAAGGGAGTTGTGTACAGCCACAGAGGTGCTTTTTTGAGCACTTTGAGTTTGATTTTGGGCTGGGAGATGGGCACTGAGCCTGTGTACTTATGGTCCCTCCCAATGTTTCACTGCAATGGATGGACTTTCACATGGGGAATAGCTGCAAGGGGTGGGACCAATGTTTGCATCCGCAATACTACAGCTCAAGAAATATACTCCAACATAGCGTTACACAACGTAACACATATGTGCGCAGCACCTATTGTTCTCAACATAATCCTCGAGGCCAAGCCACATGAGCAATGCCACATAACAACCCCAGTCCAAATACTGGTGGGGGGTGCACCTCCACCAGCTTCACTGCTCGAGAAAATAGAGAGGCAGGGGTTCCACGTGGTCCACGCCTATGGGCTCACTGAGGCCACTGGGCCAGCCCTGGTGTGCGAGTGGCAATCCAAGTGGAACAAATTACCCTGGGAAGAACAAGCCAAGTTAAAAGCAAGACAAGGCCTCGGCATACTAACACTTGCTGATGTTGATGTGAAGAACTTCAAGACTATGGAAAGCGTGCCTCGCGACGGGAAAACAACAGGGGAAATATGCCTGAGGGGAAGCAGTATCATGAAAGGGTACTTAAAGAATGAAAAGGCAAATTCAGAAGTATTCAAGAATGGTTGGTTCTTCACAGGAGACATGGGAGTGATTCATCCAGATGGGTATTTGGAAATAAAAGACAGATGCAAAGATGTGATCATATCAGGTGGAGAGAACATCAGCAGCGTGGAAGTAGAAAGTGCAATAATGAAACATCCATATGTAGTAGAGGCCTCTGTTGTGGCCATGCCACATCCTAGGTGGGGTGAAAGTCCATGTGCATTTGTTATTTTGAGGGGAAACTCCAACTTCAAAGAAGCAGACATCATAGCACATTGTCGGAAGAACTTGCCGGGATTCATGGTGCCAAAGAAGGTTCAATTTGTGGAAGAATTACCTAAAACTGGAACCGGAAAAGTGCAGAAGAATCATTTGAGAGCAGTGGCAAAGACATTTGTGATAAAGGAAAATGCAAATCAAACAACCAAAAAGTCAACTCAAGTCAACAGGGAAAAGCCTCGAGCATATGATCAAAGTCATGAGCAGATTCATGCTTTGTCTCGTCTTTAGAGATTGAAGAAATGCTTAAAGAAAGACTTACAACTTACAAGTGTTTGAATATTACCACTAGGATTACTTTTTTTTTCCTCCTTTTGGGAGCCGCTTGAGTTTATTTTTTTATGAAATCAATTTTTAGTTACATCTGTAATTGGAGTTTACTGTATGTAATTGGAGTTTACTGTATGTAATTGTCTCACCCATTACGTGCATTTCTATATACAAACAATAGCTGTAAAGACATTTCAATTTCTTTTCACAACTTCATACTCCCTGATCTAAAATTATGTGTTACATAGTTTGAGTACGTGACAAAAAGAATATACAAATGCCAAAAAAGAATATACAAATGCCAAAAAGAATATTACATTTGTATAGTTAAAAATAATTTGGTTTTGGATTTTATTTTTCTCTTGATGAATTATCATTCAAATGTTTAAAAAATTATTTTAGACTACAACTGATAGAATATATTTTGTGGATATTATTAGTGATCTTTTGTATCTTTAAATATTGTAGTAATTTTTTGTATTAGTCAGGTGTATACTTGATTTTCGTAATTATAGCCTAGGATGACTATTGTATATCATGTATATAAGCTAATTAAACTAAGGAAATCATCAAGGGATTATTCTCTTTCATGGTATAAGAAGTCTAGGGCAAAGTTTCTTCTCCTCCCTCCTCAATACACTTCCGCCGCCCTACTCGACTATATCCCCTCCACCACCTAATTCTTCTCCCCTCCGCCATGTCTAATACAAAGAATACCTTCCATCCTGCTCTTGCAGTCTCCAACATCCCTATCGTCCTTGAAATGGAGAACGTCCACTATGCGACGTAGGCGGAACTTTTTAAAATTCACGCAAGGTCTCATAGAGTCCTCCATCACATCGTCAAATCGGAAAAAGGCAATGAGAAGGTGTCTTCCACCGAGGATGAAATGGACTTATGGGAAACCCTTGATGCTACGGTCCTCCAATGGATTTATTCCACTATCTCTATGGACCTCTTGCATACAATTATCGAACCCGGCGCCATGGCAATGGAAGCTTGGAATAGGTTGCGTGATGTATTCCAAGATAACAAAAATTCTCGTGTCGTAACACTTGAACAAGAATTCTCTCACACAACTATGGAGGATTTTTTTAATGCCTCCGTATATTGTCAAAGGCTCAAGGAATTGTCGGATCAACTCAAGAACGTCGGAGCTCCGATCACGAATGATCGTCTCGTTCTTCAAATGGTTGCGGGCCTCTACGAAGCATATAACGGGGTTGGAGCTCTCTTTCGCCAAAGCAATCATATCCCATATTTCTACCAAGCACGTTTCATGCTCACTCTAGAAGAGGTAGGGTTGGCTAAAAAGGCCACAACCGGAGCACATTCCGCCATGATGGCGGTCACGTCCGGAGAAATCAATGGCTCTCAATCATTCTCTAAAAATTATAGTCAAAACCATACCAACGGTGATGGCAAAAAGGTCAAAACCGCAACCACGGTGGCAAAAACTGTGGCGGCCGCGGCGGTGGCAAGGATGGCGGCGGAAGTGGCCAGCAGAGGTCCAGGCCACAGCACCCCTGGCAGCAGCCTTGGGCCAGTGGGTAGGGGCCTTGGGACTGGCCTTACGATAGTGGGTAGTGGCCCATCCCGCCGTGCACATACCCAACACAAAATTGGGCTAGGCCCACCAGTCGGCAGAAGCAGATAGCCCAGTTTGGGCCTCGACCGCAATAGGCCTGGCAGCAGCCTAGCCTGCTTGGGCCTCGACCACAGCAGGCCTTCGCTGTAATAGGCCCAACAGCCTTCCCGACCCACTCAGATATCGAGGCAGCGATGCATACACTTTGGCTAAATCCTTCAGATGAAAATTGGTACATGGATACAGGTGCAACTTCTCATATGACATCTGCGTAAGGTAATCTCTCGTCTTATTTTAATTTGAGAAAAAAACCATGGCATAATTATTGGTAATGGTCATTCAATTTCAATTCGTGGTTATGGTCATACAAATTTGTCTCTCCCAAACCTGTCTTTAGCCTTGAAAAATGTCTTTCTTTATGGCATGCACGTTTGGGTCATCCGGGCGTATCTGTTTTTGACTCCTTTAGACAATCTAAATTTATTGAGTGTAATTGCACTCGTAGTTCTAATGTTTGTCCTTCTTGCCCTCTTGGAAAACATGTTAAATTGTCTTTTGTTGCTTTATGTTACCTTTTGATATTATCCATAGTGATCATTGGACATCTCCCATTTTGAGCTCTTCGGGCCACCGTTATTATGTTTTATTATTGGATGATTATCTAATTTTTTGTTTACATTTTTGTTATCTAAAAAGTATCAAGTTTATTCCATATTTATATCATTTAGAGTATTCATTCGTACTTTATTTGAACGGGAGGTTAAGAACATTCAATGTGATAATGGAAGGGAATTTGATAATGGGTCATTTCGGAAATTTTGTAAGGTTAATGGTGTATCTTTTTTATTATCATGTCCACATACTTCATCACAAAATGGGAAAGCCAAGAGAAAATATGCACCATTAATAATATTATTCGTACATTACTAGCCCATGCATCATTACCGCCTTCATTTTGGTATCACGTATTACAAATGTCAACTTACCTTCTCAACATCCTCCCTAGCAAAGGATTAACCTACCAATCTCCACTCAAAATTCTTTATCAAAAAGACCAGTCTTATTCTCATCTTCGGGTATTTGGGTGTTTATGTTATCCTCTCTTTCCCTCCACTACCATAAATAAACTTCAAGCTTGTTCTACCGTTTGTGTCTTTTTGGGTTACTCATCCAATCATCGTGGTTACAAATTCTATGATATATCATCTAACAAAATCATCAATAGTCGTCATGTCATTTTTGATGAAACCCAATTTCCGTTTGCTAAGTTGCATAGTTCACCGTCCCATTCATATGATTTTTTGGATGATGGGATTTCACCTTATGTGGTCCATCACTTGGCCAAGCCCACACCGACCCACTGACCATTGGCCCAAGCCAACCAGGCGAGTGCCTTCTGCCCGACGGCCCAACCCAGCGGTAGTCCACCTCTGCCAGGCCTAGACCTCGGCCCATCTCATCAGGCATAACCAGTGGCAGCCCATTGCCTGCTGGACCCATCCCCTATCCATCGGGTGGTGGGCCAAGTCGGTCCAGCCGGGAACTGGACCAGCCCACTGCCCCCACCTAAATCCAGCCCACTCCTATTCCAGCTTCACGACCAGTTACTCGCGGCCAATGGAGAATTTTTAAACCAAAGCGACAACTTAATCTCAACTCTAATGGTACTATATTCTCTCTACCACGTAATCCTGTGTATGCCCTTCGTGATTCGAATTGGAAATGGTTATGGATGATTAATATAATGCTCTTATTAAAAATAAGACGTGGGAGTTGGTGCCCCGTCCACCTGATGTTAATGTGATTCGTTCTATGTGGATTTTTACTCATAAAGAAAAATATAATGAGTGTTTTGAGAGGCATAAGGCCCGTCTTGTAGGTGATGGTAAAACTTAACATGTTGGAGTGGATTGTGGAGAGACGTTTAGTCTGGTGGTCAAACCGGCAACTATTCACACTGTTCTCAGTCTAGCTCTCTCAAAATCATGGCTCATTCATCAGCTGAACGTGAAAAATGCCTTATTACACGGAGAACTCAAGGAAACAGTATACATGCATCAACCATTGGGTTTCAGGGACCCCGCTCATCCGAATCATGTGTGTTTGCTGAAGAAATCTTTGTATAGGCTAAAACAGGCTCCTCGGGCCTGGTACAAAAGATTTTCATATTACATTTCTACTCTTGGATTTTCTCATAGCAAGTCTGAGCATTCACTATTCATATATCGTAATGGTACTTCTATGGCCTACATTATTTTGTATGTGGATGATACTATATTGTTTTCTTCTTCTGATGCACTTCGTCAGTCTATCATATCACTTCTCAGCTCAGAATTTGCTATGAAAGATTTGGGGTCATTGAGTTATTTTCTGGGTATAGCTATCACTCGCCATGCAGATGGTTTATTTCTATCTCAGAGGAAGTATGCAGTAGAGATCATTGAACGGGCTGGGCTGGCATGTCGGCCTGTAAGTTATCTCCTACTCCGGTTGATATTAAATCGAAGTTGAGTGCTACTTCTAGCACATCATATGAGGATCCATCCCACTATTGTAATCTTGCGGGGGCTCTTCAATATCTCACATTTACGAGACCCTATATTACTTATGCAGTGCAATATGTGTGTTTATTCATGCATGATCTGAGGAAAGAACACATACACGCTCTCAAACACATTGTGCGCTACATTCAGGGTACTTTTGATCATGTCTTACACATATATCCATCATCGGTATCTACTCTCATTTCGTATACAGATGCTGATTAGGGTGGATGTCTAGATACCAGGCATTCGACATCTGGTTATTGTGTGTTTCTCGGTGATAACTTGGTCTCTTGGTCGGCTAAACGCCAGGACACTTTGTCGCGCTCGAGCGCGGATGCCGAATATCGAGAGGTCACCAATGTAGTGTCTGAGTCTTGTTGGTTGCGTAACCTCCTCTTAGAGCTCCATTCTCCTATTTGGAAAGCTACATTGGTCTATTGTGATAATGTTAGTGCAATATATCTCTCGGGAAATCATGTACAACATCAACGCACTAAACATATCGAGATGGATATTCACTTTGTTCACGAAAAGGTTGCTCGTGGACAAGTACGTGTCTTGCATGTCCCTTTACATTATCATATTGCTGACATCTTTACTAAGGGTCTTCTCTTGGTTCTGTTTGAAGATTTTTGGGACAGTCTCAGCGTACGATAACCGCCAGCTACGACTGCGGGGGTGTGATAAAATATATGAAAATATATTATGTGGATATTATTAGTGATCTTTTGTATCTTTAAATATTGAAGTAATATTTCGTATTAGTTAGGTGTATATTTGATTTCATAATTTTAGCCTAGGATGACTATTGTATATCATGTTCTCGATCGGAGACGAGGGCGAGGGTTAGGGAGGATAAATGGGGTAAGGGATATGCTAGGCTGAGAATAGGGTCTTGAAACATTGGAACTTTAACGGAGAAGTCCATAGAGCTAGTGACGATTCTTAAGAAGAGGAGGATCAATATAGCATGTGTCCAGGAGACCAAATGGGTAGGACCTAAGGCTAAGGATGTATACGGGTATAAGTTATGGTTCTCGTGTAGGTCAAAGTATGGAAATGGAGTAGGCCTTTTGGAAGACAGCGAGTTAAGGGATCAGGTGGTAAAGGTTAGGAGGGTCAATGACAGGATGATGGACATTAAGTTAGTAGTTGGAGGGTTCACTATGAACATTATTAGTGCTTACGCACCGCAAGCTGGCTTGGACGAGGAAGAGAAGAGGCATTTTTTGGAGGATTTAGATAAAGTGGTAGGAGGTATACCATCCACTGAGAAGTTATTTATATGAGGGTATTTCAATGGACATATCGGGTCACTTCCGGGGGGTTATGATGACGTGCATGAAGGCTTTGGCCTCGGGGACAGGAACATGGGAGGTGTCTCACTTTTGGAGTTCGCTAGAGCTTGTGGGGTGGTGATAGCCAATTAGAGGTTCTTGAAGAAGGAGGAGCACTTGGTGACTTTCCGTAGTTCGGTGGCTAAGACTCATATAGACTTTTTTCTCTTTAGGAAGGTCCACAACGGTCTTTGTAAATACTGCAAGGTTATTCCGAGGGAGTATCTTACATTCCGACATAAGCTTTTAGTGATGGATTTGGAGATCATGATAGAGAAAAAGATGAGGGTTGTGGATGACAGGTTAAGAATCAAATGGAGAAGTTTAACCATGGCTAGTGCAAAGGAGATGGGGGAGAGGTTGTTGGCCAAGGGAGCTTGGGAGAGTAGTGGGGATGCGACCGGTATGTGGGACAAGACGGCCAGTTGCATTCAAGATGTAGCTAGGGAAATGTTATGGGTTTCGCGGGGTAGCTATGGTAGGCATCAAGGGAACTGGTGGTGGAATGGTAAAGTTCAAAAGAAGGTAGAAGCGAAGAAAGCGGCGTATGTAAAATTGGTAGAATGCAAGGATGAGGTGGAAAAGTGGACGAATAGGGCATTGTATAAGATGGTAAGGAAGGAGGCAAAGCTAGTGGTTACGGCGGCAAAATGATGGTTTTTAAACGCCTGTATGTGAAATTAGAGGAGAATGGCAAGGATAGGAAGTTGTACAGACTAGCCAAGGCGGGGGAGATGAGGGATCGTGAATTGGATCACGTGAGGTGCATCAAGAACGAGGACGGCAAAGTACTGGTGAAGGAAGCGCATATTAGGCGAAGGTGGCAGTCTAACTTCCATAAACTCTTAAATAAAAAAAGAGATAGAGACATTGTGATGGGAGATCTAGAGCAATTTGGTAGGTACTGGGATTTTAGGTATTGTAGAAAGTATTAAGGTTGAGGAGGTTAAGGGTGTTGTTCGTAGGATGCGTAGGGGACGAACGACCGAGCCTGATGAGATCCTAGTTGAATTTTGGAAGAGCGCATGCAGGGCATGTTTGGAGTGGTTGACTAGGTTTTTTAACGTCATTTTTAAAATGGCGAGAATGTCCGAAGAATGGAAGTAGAGTACAATGATCCATTTGTACAAGAACAAAAGTGATATCCATAGTTACAATAACTATAGGGGTATTAAGCTGCTAAGCCACACTATGAAAGTTCGAAAAAGAGTCGTGGAGATTAGGGTCAAAAGAGGCGTGTCTATTTCTGAGAACCGATTTGGATTCATGCTGGGGCGTTTGACCACAGAAACCATTTATCTTATTAAGAGATTGATGGAGCAGTATATGGAGAGGAATAAAGAGTTACATATGGTTTCCATCGACCTCGAGAAGGCATATGACAAAGTTCCTAGGGAGGTTCAATGGAGATGTTTGGAGGTTAGAGGTGTACCGGTGGCATACACTAGGGCGATCAAGGATATGTATGATGGAGCCAAGATTAGGGAATGGACAGTATGAAGAGATTCAGAGCACTTTCTAGTAATGATGAGGTTGCACCAGAGATCAAATCTTGGCCCACTCTTATTTGCCTTGGTGATGGATGGACTGACATGACAAATCCAAAGGGAGGTGTCATAGTGTATGTTATTCGTAGACGATATAGTCCTAATAATAAGACTCGCAGCGGAGTGAACGCTAAGCTGGAGGTTTGGAGACAGACTCTGGAATATAAAGGGTTCAGACTGAGTAGGACTAAGACAATACTTAGAGTGCAAGTTCAGTAACGGGAGCGACCTTGAGACATGCGGAGAGGTGAGGCTTGGTACTCAGGTCATTTCAAAGAGAGAAAGCTTCAAGTACCTCAGGTCTATTATCCAAAGGAATTGAGATATTGATGACGATGTCACACATCATATTGGGGCAGGGTGGATGAAATAGAGGCTCGCATCTGGAGTCTTATGCGACAAAAAAGTGCCACCAAAACTTAAAGGCAAGTTCTATAGGGTGATGGTTATACCGACTATGCATTATGGGGAGGAGTGTTGGCCAGTCAAGACTTCGCACATCCAAAAGATGAAAGTTGCGGAGATGAGGATGCTGAGATGGATGTATGGGCATACAAGAATGGATAGGATTAGAAATGATGATATCCGGGACAAAGTGGGATTGGCCTCGGTGGAAGATAAGATGCAGGAAGCAGGGTTGAGACGGTTTGGGCATGTGCAGATGAGAGACACAAATACCCCAGTGCGGAGGTGTGAGAGGTTGGATATGGACGGGTTCATGAGGGGTATAGGTAGGCCGAAGAAGTATTGGGGAAAGGTGATTAGAGGGAATATGGCGCAGGTGCAACTTACTGAGGACATGACATTAGATAGGGGGTTGTGGAGGATGCGGATTAGGGTAGTAGGTAGTCGAGCATAGTCTTGTGTACGCTTACAAACTGGTAGTGTAGTGTTTTATTGTAGGCCCACTTCGCCTATCATACTAATAGGAGCAGTATTACTTTATAGTTCCTCGTAGTTTTATTTCTACTGCTATGTGTTCTTTAGTGTACTTTGTTTATCTAATTTGCTTGCAGTAGTTACTGCTTCTTTTTTCAGAGTGCGCTATCATGGCTTATTCGCTATTGATACCAGTATTTTCATACTGGTTTAAATTTTTTGTTCGGGTCTGATTGTTTCTCTTGTCTTGCATTGCTTTGTTTATGCTTTGTCTTGAGCCGAGGTGTCTCTCGGAAACAGCCGATCTACATACCAAGGTATAGGTAAAGTCTGCGTACATTCTACCCTCTCACGACCCCCACGTTGTGGGATTTCACTGGGTATGTTGTTGTTGTTGTTGTTGTATATAAGCTAATTAAACTAAGGAAATCATCAATGGATTATTCTCTTTCAACAACATCAAAAAAAATCATTTTTATTTAAAATTCCGTGCACAATCGAAAAGTATAACGTAAATTAGAAGAGAGTATGGTTTTTTTTGTCTCATATCTGGTGTTCGGTATTCGCACTAGAGTCTGATTAAATTCGGATCACGCGTTGTAGCTAGGGCCCATTTGTGGGGGTAGCGCTCCCAGCATAATTTTCTCCATTATGAGCTCAAACACGAGTCCTCTTATTAAAGGTGGATGAATTAAAGAGGAAGGTTGTTAAGTTACTGTCTTGTGGGATAGAACGATGCACCTTTCGGGGTGGGACCACATTGAAGTTAACCTGCTCACTGTGCAATAGCTCACAAACTATACAAAAGATGTAAACCGCATTACATAAATACAGCGCGACAAACTCTGACATAAAAGTCTACGGGGAGGGGAATCAATCTCAGGTCTCTCATATGGGAAACCACTCACCCAACCAACTCCTCCAATTTGCGGGTGACTTCACTACTAGAAATAAATGATTTTTTTATCGATATTTAGTGGAAATTTGTGTTATAAAATATGATTTTTCCACCTCATTCTCATTGAACCAACTCACTGAGAAAATGCATGGTGTGAAACAGGTTTCCATTGAAACATTGGAAAACTTTTTAATTTTTTTGTGTGTTCACACTACTATTTAAGTCTTTCCCACCAACATTAGTGGAAATAGTCACTGAAAATTTTCTAGTATTGATTATGACTATTATTACCGGGGTCGATTTCAAAGTAAATCCTCTCTTTAAGTCAAGTTTATCACCCCATAAGTTCGGAATTTCATTTAATCAATTTGATGTTTCCAAAAGTTAGATGATGTACTCTTTAGCCAAATGAGTATCATCGTCTCGATACAAATTACTAATTTATAACCAATTGAAGAAATTAGATTTTTCACACAATAAATTTTATAGAAGTTATGTATACCATTTAAAAGATTACGGATTTAACAGTAATTCGACAATCATCGTTATAAAGTCAAAAATGTCAGTAAGCTTCCCAAATTGTATTATTTTAAAGCACATAATAGTAGTGGCTAAAACAATTTAGAAGTTTGTATCGTTTTCATCTTCCAAATCCAACAAGAAATTACAATTTGACCTTAGGCAAAAAATCTATTATTTTTGTAAATCAGCCATCGCCACAACTCACAAGGCTCACACACATGAAAATTTAAGAAATATGTTGAAAAGTTGATCTATCTCTTTGGCCTGTGTTCCTCATTAACCTTAGTTTATTATATTACTATTTTTCAACAAATAACAAAAGAAGACATGTTCTTCCGTTTGATACTGATGACGTGCCATGAAAGAGAGACAATTGAACAATATTTGACTTTCCAAGCCATTATTACATGAGTCACTTAAAATAAAATCTCAACCTTAGGGGACATGTTTATCCAAGAAAAGCTTCTCAAATTTAATTTTTTTACAAATGTGGAAAACAATGACTTCAATATTATGATTTATAAAACGGGCTGAATAAATATAGTTGTTGGGTATGACTTAGACCGTCAGTATATAGATTTTTTGTTGGGTCACAATCATATCATGTATTTATTGGTTACTATTGTAAAGCAGTACGGGAAGTAAATAACTATTGTTGACATCTAATTTTGTCCCGTCTTTTCCTATTTATTCGCAATTTTAAATATTTTTGGGCACCTCAAAAATAATTTTAATATATATATATATATATTATTTTTAATATCATAATTTATTATTATTATTATTATTCACATGTTTTACTATCATTTTTCCTTTTTAAAAAAGGCATAATCATAATTCCACCATAATATTCTATGTTATTTATTTTCGCAAAATTGCATCGCATTTCCACTTTTTATAAGCATTAAGCATATCGCAAATATTATATTTTTATTATTATCACATCGTTATGTTTTTATTAAAATAATTTACATTTTTTCTTCAATGCATTTTTAATATTAAACCCCTTTTATATTTTAAACCCATAACCCATTCATTTTCCAATCCAAAACAATTTCTACCCAAACTAATTTCACCCAAAGCCCATTTCGTCCAAGCCCAACCCATCACCCATTTATTTCCCCAACCCAAAATAATTTCTACTCAACCCAAAACAATTCAACTCCCCAAACCCGAGCTGGCCCAAAACCGATCTCGGCCCAACACCCCTTTTTTTCGACCAAACTCCCCTCTTATACCCACACACCAAAACTAACCCTAAAACAAAAAATCAAAACCCTAACACCCCTAACCCCCCCCCCCCCAAATTGGCGCCACACACCCCATGCCCCCGACCCCACATCACCGGTCACCTCACCCCTGCCACCACCGACCCCTGACACCACCAACTCCCCGCTGTTACGCCAACACCACCAACCCTTCGACTCATACCCTTATCCCCACAAAATCCGCTACCGATATCCCCTCAAATCCGTCCCAAAATCGTCACTTTATTTTTTAAATTCAAACGCATTTGAAAGGGGGTATGGGGGTGAACATTGGAGAGTCCGAATCCACCTATAAAACCCCCCTTTTGTTCTTCCAAAAGGGAGGGGACGGGACCGAAAAGAAAGAAAAAAATATTTATTGTGTTCTAGATTTTTAGCATTCGCCTTCCTTGTTATTCAAGAAGCAAGTCCGAAAACAAGTCCAAAATCAGAAGGAAAAGGGGTGAGTTTCATTCTTAAATTTTGGGGTTAAATACTTCTATCGGCTTCGTGAATCCCAATCCGAAATATGTTTTGTTTTGTTTGTTGTTGTTGTTCTTCACTAAATCGGGGTTTTCGATCCGGGTCGGGTCAGCCCGTTTCGAGTAGATTTCCATATTTATATATTTTATATCTTGTTGTTGGTTATCTGAAAATCTGAGAAGAAATCGATTCGGGTTAAAAACCTCTGATCCGGGTCAGGTCAACCCGGTTCGGGTAAATTTCCAGATTTATATGTTGTATATCATGTTGGTTATCTGAAATTGGTGAAAAGCTGATTCGGGTTGAGACATCTGATTCGGGTCGGGCCATCGATCCGGGTCGGGTATATTTCCAGATTTTTACAGTTTTGCATCTTATTTGTTGGTTATCTGAAATTGGTGAAAAACTGATTCGGGTTGAGACCTCTGATTTGGGTTGAGACCTCTGATTCGGGTCGGGCCATCGATCCGGGTCGGGTTGACCCGATTTGGGTATATTTCCAGATTTTGCATTTTTGCATCCTATTTGTTGGTTATCTGAAAAATCAAAACAAATTGATTCCGATTCCGGTCACTGCTTCGGGTTGCATTTTTCGGGTCGGGTCGACCCGAAAACTGGGTCACTGTTCAGAATCCGGGCCGGGTTTTCATAAACATTCCGAATCCTGTTTCGATTCCGAAATTTCAGAATCCGGATCGGATATTTTAATTGCTTGCTGTTGGTTTACTTTGGCACTTGAACATCTGTTATGCGACTATGTTGTTATTTTGTTGATTTGAACTAATACTGCATTCTCTTCGGAAATCGTTTCTCTGTTTCAGTTTACTGTTTTTTGGCATTTGAACATCCGTATACGGATCTCACAGCTTTTTTTACTGATTTGAACAAATACTACACTTAGGCCAACGAAATTGAATTTGAGGTCGTGTCCTTTGGATATTGTCCCTCGGTTTCGGCTTCCTGCTTTGGTAATTTACTGATTTGAACAAATACTACACTTAGGCCAATGAAATTGAATTTGAGGCCATGTCCCTTCGGGATTTGTCTCTCGATTTTGGCTTGCTGTTTTGGTACAAATTTTGCTGATTTGAACATGATACTATACTTTGGCCGATGAAAATATCCATCGATTTTGAGGCCTCCACAGTTATAAAGACGAAAATATAACTTCTGGGCAAGGATGAAACTTAAATCTTTTTTTCTTATTCACCCGAGAAATCAACATGTTTAGTAGGCGAGGCAATTAAAATGACCGACGAGTTATATCTTTGCAGCCACGACGTGATTGGAATGGTCTTTTCAAAATTTAAGTCTAAGCCCTCCGTGATCAAAACATTCACTGTTTTGGATACGAATCCGAAGTTATTTATATTTAACTGTTTCTAACTGGTTTGTTCTTGACAGCTTGTAAGGAACAAAGTCAACGAAGGCGATACTCCTCGGAGATTATTTATTTTGTTGTTTTTACTTTCTTTAATTCAGCTTCATCTCGCTCTGTATTGTAATATTATTTATTGCACTTATGTAATTACCAAAATGCTCAGAATAGGTAGATTTAGAATTAATTCATAGGGTAGTCTAAAACTGGAAACCCGTCGCTAGCTTATTTACTTGTAGGCTCAGTTAATTCAAACTTAGAAATCCTCCGCTAGTTTATTTATTTTTTAGGCTCGTCATGCATATTCAAAATTTTCAAAAAAAAATAACTTTGATCATCATCTACTATTCACTTTATTTTTATCATACCAATAAGTTTATCTTTTTTTTTATTTGCAACTAAATGATTTCCAAAAAAATTATTTCTTTGGCATTATAAATAATTTGTTTTTCTCCTTACTATTAATTGTTACAAATGCATATTTTTCAACTTTACATGTATTTTTCTTTAATATCATACAAATGCATACTTGTACAAAATGCATCATTTACTTAATCTTTGCAAACATCTTTTTAACTTTATATACTTTTAAACATGTATTTTTCTTAGCAATAATTAACCTGAGTTTGACCGGATAACCGCAAGTTAGCGGATCTTAAAGGATGTCTAACCCCTTCCCTTTAGGATAATAAAGAACTCTTATCTAGAATCTCATTAGTTTTGCAAACCTTAAAATTGGAGTTATATTGCAGCATTTAGTCAGCATTTAGGTGCCCTAATTCACCTTAGAATAATTAGATGGCGACTCCTTAACCATTTACCCAGGAATCACCAACACGTTGTGCTCCGCTTTGACCGCGGGTCAAAAAACAGGCGCGACAACTATTACAAGTGTTCGAAAGGATAAACTAATATGCCAATGTTGAGAACTGCCGCAAGCTTGTTGTGTCTTGAATCTTGATAACCTGAAATCAAGAAACACTAAATCTGGATGGTTACAACGTTGTGTGTTGAGTCGAGTGATTGCACTCTGTCCTTAAGACAAGATTGCCCCGTATATATGCTTTTACGTCAGCGGGCAATAGTCTCCCAAGATAAAACAACACTTTAATCTCAAAGCAAATAGGTTGAGCCTGACGAAGAAAACAAATACGAATCGACTTGCTGAAGAAATGGAAAAGGAAGGAAGAGTTTCTGTTTTCTCTTCTGTTTTGTCTCTGTTGTGTATATCTTGTGTATATGTGTGTCTTTCCTCACTGTTTTTCGTCACTGTTTTGTAGTGATTTTCGTCACTGTTTTGCAGTGATTTTCGTCACTGTTTTGCAGTGATTTTCTCCACTGTTTTGTGCTGCGTTTTTCTATTTTTTTTCCACCACAATTGAGCCAAAAGGCATCAATATATAGCATGGAGGAGGGACTCCTCAACTGCCACAAACAAGGCTGTAAATAGTCATTAGGAGGGCTGTTAATGGCCATTAGGGAGGCTGAAAATGGCAAGTTTAATGCCATTAGTGAGGCTGATTTATGGTCATGAATGAGGGTTTATGGAGGAGTTAACAGCCAAGTAATGGCTGGTTAATGCTCCAAAAAATAGCTCAAACGGTAGGCAGAAAGTTTCTAACTTCCGTCATTTCCCAAAATCAACTTTTCAGAAACTCTAGGGACCAAACTGTAAATATTAAGCAATTTGGGGTCTAAAAAGATAATATCAAAAAGTTCCCACAGCCCATAGCCCACGACCCGTGACCCGAGCCCGAGCCCGGACCGGACCGGACGGGCGGGAGGCGCGCGTGTGGGCTTAGCCTTGAACCCAAGCATATCTAGGTCCTCCCTCCTTTAAACACATGGGATACCCCTTGGGGTCCCAAACCCTTAAACATTTTAGAGACTTATAAAGAGAGCAATTCTTTCTTTTCCCACCGATGTGGTAGATTTGTCCCACACCATATTTTCATGCCTCAAACACCTTACTTCGTGGACCAATATCTCTTTCATTTCTCAATGAAATTTGACGATTCTTGGCCCTACGGATGACGGTCATCTACTCACTTAGTAGATTATACATGTGAGAAGAGACAAAGCCTCCAACATGCGGAACAATAGTGTTTAATTCATTAAATATGGGTGGATGCACCTCCCCGCCAAAGGAAAATTTCCAACAATCCCCTATATGAAAGAGAGATTTTGGCGCACTCACAAGGTGCCTACTTTCAGCAATCTTTCAACAAAAAGATATTGCATCAGGAGAGGTAGCTTCCGCTTTGAACCTTCCCTAGTTGAATACCACCGGACTTACTTACTGCGCGATGAACGTGATGTCTTGAACCATCAGTGTTTAGTGTAAGCCAAGACAATGATACCAACACAATAACTCTCCTTATTCGTTTTCATTCTTACGATTTTGTCCGTTATGGTCGTGGACACACTTGGATTCTTAAATGCGTTCATTTGAGGCGGCCTTCCTCGCACTTAAATAGGTGATCTCCTACAAGGTATCCTGCTATACCCCACTTCACAAGTATTAGGAATCATTAAAAGTTTCCCCAACCTTAACCTCAACCATTTGAGGATTTATAAAGGTTTGGAAGCTTAACCTTTACCCACCATGCAGGTAGCACTTTAATGTCTATCGCGGGAACAGCTTTGGATTCATGTTTTCGTACATAAATCATCATCCGAAGTGCTTCTTGCTTCCACCGAAGCGCTCAGCTGAACCTTTTGCAGCTTAGTTTTCCCATTGAACCAAATTCTTGGGATCTCCAATCAGTATGGTTGGGTTACCACCGCAATGGTTCATATTATTTGGGTTTTAAGACCATTCCCGTAGACAAGCAGAACACTTAATCTCCGGGTAGTCCTTAAGTTAGTAAGGTAGTGACACCCGTGATGATCAACTGCCATACGGTCTTATGTCTCTGACAGATCCTGACAGATATGTCCAGACGCCGTCATCCGTGTCCTTTCTGAAGCCGATCGGCTAGCCACAATGTATAACTGCTGAAGGCACGGGTTTCTCCCAATAAGGGACGTCCTCTAAAGAGTCATGAAGTTACTCAACTTCTTTCATGCTTTGTATAAAGCGATAAACTCCGATTCCATCATGAATCGTTCGATGCAGGTTTGATTAGAGGATTTTCCAAGACCCACCATACACATTTACTTGTGGCATTGGTGTTCTTCCTATCTGATGTCCAGTTTGCATCACTTTTTTCTCCCAGAACCGCTGGACATCCAGAATACCATAATCCGTAGATAAGCGAATAATTCAGATATCGTCATATCCGACTTAACGCCTTCTATTGATCATTTATTAAGATCATCAGTGAACCTTAGTTCAACTGATCTGTTTGTAGGCCGATACCAGGTCGATTGTAGTGTGTACATTACATTGAACTACACGTGACCTATGTATATCGCTCCTTGTCTATGGGTGCACCATGATTCCAATCAGTTCTATGATTCATATCCATTTGTGGCTTCAACGAGACTGTCAATTATCTCACAACTGAGTTTAGAGTTAGACCAGTCCGTTAGATGTCTTAGAAATCCAATTCCTAATATGTCATCTGTGATACCCATATCTTTTGTTTCAATATAATTTCCACTCTCAGACTGTTGGTTTTCCAACTGTTAGTTTTCTAACTTTAGAGTCAATGTTTCTGTTGTCAGATTCATTGTTTCTATTTTATCTAAAGCTTCTAGGACCAAAATGTAAATATTTCAGGGACCAAAATGAAAGTTCAGGAAGAACCCCAATAGTTCAGCAAACCAATTCTGATCCTCTCCTTCCAACTCTCCGGTTGGAAAGGCTGTTTCAACATCCATGCCACGCAAAACTGCAATGGCCCAGGATGTTAAGTTACTCACACGGGAGCACATGTACAAGTAGCCAAGGCCTTAAACTCGTCACTAGATCCATCTACTTTGTACTCACTTTTGAGTATCCTCTTTCACAACCCAAAGGTTCTTTTCCCGGAGGAAGATCAACCATTCCGCAAGTATGGTTCTATATGATGGAATCTATTTATCTCTTTGTAGCTTCTTTCCAAAGCAGTGCTTCTGTAGATGACAATTCTTTGTTAATTGTCCATGGTTCATTCTTAACCATACAAGCTAGAAGGACTAGAACAAGTCTTTGTCCCTTCTTTGCTCCGTCTCGGTTCAACATCTAGAATCTCTGAGTTCTGCAGATCTGGAATATTAAGTTCCGGATAGCCAACAACTTTCAAGTCCTGTAGATACGGAACGTCTAGTTCCGGACAGTCAGGCCCTCGCGGGTTCTTGTTAACCTTAAGCAATTACTTCTTTTTCCTTTTCAAGGAAGGTTATCTTCAAAGAATTCAGCATTCTTTGACACCAAGAGGCGATAAGCACTACTGTTATTTGCAGATCCAGTGGATATGCAATCTACAGTCTTAGGTACAACTTGGCCTGTTTCGGTATTCCAACTTTTATCAAGCCACCCCACATCACAATATATGTATTCGAGATCCTTTTCCATGTTTCACACATAGAGTTATCCTTATCCTTATGCGTATTTTTGTTGAGAATCGCATTAGTGGTAAGGATCCCCTTGCCCCATATATTTTGGGCGTACGGCTTTGTGCTTGGCTAACACCGTTGGACTGAGGTGAGTAATGAGCAGTCGTTTAATGAACGATGTTTCACATTCTCCCCCTCTATCACTACGAATTCCTCAATCCGTAGGCTTAGTTGATTTTTCAACTTCTGTTTTGTAGCGCTTATTCGCTTCAACAACTTCATCTTTGCTTTTCAACAAACAAAGGATTCCATACGTTGTACCATCATCAATGAAGGTCACAAAGCACTTGTCTCCCCCCTCTATTTTGTATAAACTTTAAATCACCCATAAAGGTGTGACTAAGTTCTAGAAGAGCAGTGCTTCTTTTGTTATTCCTTTGACGGAATTTGGAAAGGTGATTTTGTCTCTTCGTCTACCTCACATTCATTTTGAGGGTTTATGTCAAAAGAAGGCAACAATCTCAACTTCGCTAGCTTTTGAATGACTTTCTATTTAACGTGTCTTAATCTATGATGGCATAGATGCACGGATTACAAATATATCATTCATTTGGATACAGACATACTGTACCATTCTTAGTTATTACAGACCTATTGGACTAGTCTCAAACCAGCTTGACCAACAGCGTCCCTTAAACCAAGTTTGGGATATGTATCACCTCATCCGAGAGTGATCCCATTCCCTGAAGTCCTATTGAGGACAACCTCTCCAACCCCTTCTACTTTAGAGGTGGTGTTGCTTCACATGAACAACTTCTTGCCCGTGGTTAGGGCGTAACCGGATCATATATGATCTGGATACTCTGTCCCACTTCAGTTGCTTTGGCAGACTGAGTGTCCAATTTCTTTTCTACCTTTCTTTAGGCCTTCTGATCATTTAAGACCTGAAAACGCTGGCCCACCTTACTAGGTGTCCATTTCTTTTCTTATGAAATGAATTCTGGCCCCACTCCAGTCGCCCGTAGGCTTTGTATGACTGAGTGTCCAATATCATCATATCAAATGAATTTTGGCCCACTCCAGTCGTCCGGAGGCTTTGTATGACTGAGTGTCCAATATCATCCTATCAAAGGAATTTTGGCCCACTCTAGTCGCCCGAAGGCTTTGTATGACTGAGTGTCCAATATCATCCTATCAAAGGAATTTTGGCCCACTCCAGTCGCCCGGAGCCTTTGTATGACTTAGTGTCCAATATCATCCTATGAAAGATCTTCTGCCAAATAGTGTGACAGGCTCAACGTCTTTAGCTTTTAGTCTTCTTCCGTTATGATTGGTGCCCAGATAACTCTTGGCGCTTACTTAAGAGTGGTAACAGTTTTCGCACAGTCAATGGATCTTTCTCCCTCGTATGTGCGAACATACTTTACACACTTGTAATAATTACACTTAAAAGAACGGATCTTTTTTAAGTCGTTTACAAAATCCAATCTTTAAACGGGAAGGAAAAGAGATTAAACTTCTGATTTTAAAGCGTAAGGAATATAAATTATTTCGTGAAAATATTTTCATATTCCTCCTTATTTTAAGCTATTTTTAATCAGACATCATTTAATCTTTATTCTTGACAAGTAAGAAAAACTACTTGTCCCAATTTCGGATTCTGGCCCACTTCATCGGACTGAGTGTCCATTTTCTCCTTACCATTATTCGGATCCTTTGTCTATGACAGATATAGGCCTTCTGCTGCAAGATAGAACCACATCTTCAGCCTTCTCCTCTTGTCCCAGTTGACATCCTCAACCTCTCGTGAGCGCTTGTTCCCACCACTCTTGGGAGCGGTGACACCACGAACACGTTGACCTTCAACAGCATCATCATCACTCTCTTCTACCAGAAAACCATATCCATATCCAGATTTGGTCACACAACTTTTGACCGACATCTTTCGAACACTAATACTAATATAATACAATCTTGTCTTAAATTGTTGGTTACTATTGTAAAGCAGTACGGGAAGTAAATAACTATTACAAGTGTTCGAAAGGATAAACTAATAGGCCAATGTTGAGAACTGCCGCAAGCTTGTTGTATCTTGAATCTTGATAACCTGAAATCAAGAAACACTAAATCTGGATGGTTACAACGTTGTGTGTTGAGTCGTGTGATTGCACTCTGTCCTTAAGACAAGATTGCCCCGTATATATGCTTTTACGTCAGCGGGCAATAGTCTCCCAAGATAAAACAACACTTTAATCTCAACGCTACAAAGCAAATAGGTTGAGTCTGACGAAGAAAACAAATATGAATCGACTTGCTGAAGAAATGGAAAAGGAAGGAAGAGTTCCTGTTTTCTCTTCTGTTTTGTCTCTGTATATATAATGTGTCTATGTTGTGTATATCTTGTGTATATGTGTATCCTTTCGAACACTTGTAATAGTTATTTACTTCCCGTACTGCTTTACAATAGCAACCAACAGTATTAGTGTAGAACAACAATAGTGTAGGCCTTGTTGAAGGCTTAGCAATGAGAGGAAGACGTAGTCAAATAGTTTCACACATTTAGAACGCGCACCACAATATTTATGAACAAAACGGCTTAACATGTACGCGTTTTAATGTTGCTTTCATTATGGTGTTCTTAATCTATGCAATGATTCTAGAGCTGTTATAAATTCACTTACACATTAAATTGTGATAATAATCGACATTACATACGTGGTTAAAATATTTAAAATCAAAGTCAAAAATCAATTTCTAACGTAGCTACATTAACTACTAGTTGGAATCAGAAGAATATCTGCTTGGGTTTGTAATGTTTCATCATGATATATAGTAGTACTACTCTATATAGTCGGATCCCATTATTATCCAGCAGCATTGAGATACTGAAGACATTGAAAAGCAGAAACAACATGATGACTGAGTTGCTTCTCTCCCAGCCTTTAAAAAAGGTTGTTAAAAGTGATCTTTATGAATTTGTTCTGACACGACACGACTATCTCAAATCCAATTCCAAGCGAGAAATAATTTTGTTTCCAATAATCTTTAATTTGGTTGATGACGTTTTATGTCCCAAAAGGAAAGATAGTTTGTGTACACTAATGCTACTGGAAGAATTGAGGATCACAAAGATGAACAATTATCATCCATTGAATATGTAAAGAATGGATCTTGGGCCTAACTAAACCCCAAAAGATAACATGTAGGGTGAAGATTGTCCAAGTCCATATAAAGAGCGTCCAGACCTCGTTAACTGGAGTGTGGACAATATAATTTGGGGAGCCAACATCGGTGAACAAAGAATTAGAATGGCCTGACTCTGATACCATGTAAAGAATTGATCTTGGCCTAACTCAACCCCAAAAGCTAGCTTGTAGGATGAGGATTGTCCAAGTCCATATAAAGAGTTTATGTTCTCATTCCATTTCCGATGTGGGACTCTTACAGAATATATGCGTAGACTCTAGAAGGTACAAAATAATGTTAGTACTTACCAAACTATTTTGAATGAATACAGGTCATTGATGGTGCAGCTCGGAAGCCCTGAGATCAGACACTGTTACAGAGCAGAATAGAGTAGAGGATTTACTAGCTAATGAAGAAGTAAAAGAGCAATTTATTACTAATAAGCTACATCTACTAGTAGTTCCTAATGTATTTGCTAGTAAAACAATATATGGTTATACATTTTAGGAACTCCTTTTATATGTAACGTTTTGGCTAATCGTATTAATCTTACGTTTCGTAATAATGCATATTAATTATATATAATACATTACCACATATTTTAGCTGGAAAAAAAAAAAGCTCAGTGGATGCGATAGTACAAGCATATCCTTTTCTTTCAATTAATTTGACGTGGTGTAGATGCACGAATAATTATTGATTGTAATGTACATCCACGAACAAGTTAAACTTCAAACTTAAAGGAGTTCGAGTGTTAGACTTTTATGTTTGTTCTTGCTAATGAAACTCAATTATTTACTAAAATAAAGGTGTATGAGCTAAAAACTAAACTAATAGGGTTAAGAGTAATTTGACTTCTCATATATGATCTTTTCTTTTCAAGCTCAATCATTAAACAAAATTGTATTGCTAATTTCTAATCCGGCTTTATACTCAAATTTCGAATCTCAAAATTGCCAAAAGAAACATACACGGAAAATCTCAAATTGAGTTTAACTTATATACATTAATAATATAAATAAGATTATACTATTAGGTCACCCAAAATAATTCTAATGACCTTAGTGGTGTGAGGAGTAAACACAGGAAGGACTTGAGGGGATTATATATATATATATATATATATATATATATATATATATATATAAAAAAATTATTTAAAAAAATCCTAACTATACTATGTAATTTTCCAGCAAATGAGTGTCAAGTGACACCTCTTGAAGAAGATTGGTCCTTGTCACTCATGAGTATCATGTAGGATGCATATTTCATGGTTGTTATATATAATGAAAATAAATAAAATATAAAAAAGGTGAAGAAGAGACACAACTATTAGGAAAACTTTTTGTCACTTGAGATATTAGAGGTATTGATGATAACTTGTCAACATAAAATGCAACAAATACTAATAATTGATCAGTTGGGCCATAATATGTGCATGAAAGTGTAGATGAAGACCAACCACCAGCTTCCACTTTCTCCATGAGAAAACAATATTCAAGGATAACAATCGATTGTCTTGATAAATAAAAATGTTGGGTATTTAATAGGGCTATAGGCATAGGCCCATTAAACGCATTGTTTGGTTCTGGATGAAGATGTACGTGCTTAAACTGTAAAATGACATTACAAAAATTGGGTGGATTTCCCTTCATATGCACTGGTCTTTAATTTTTGCCCCTCAAATTATTGGCCTTTAATTTGTCTCTACTTCTCATTTAATAAAAATTTATGGGTCAAAGTATCCTTATTCACGCTTCTACGAAACCTGAGATTCAGATTCGAACCCCAGCAAAGTAAAAAAAAAAAAATCACAAGACAAAGGTTTCATAGAAATTATGTCTATTCTAGCGTAGTTGCATTGAAACTATGTATTAAGGCACAATTATGTAGGATAACTTAATTTCTATATAACTATGTCGGACAATAAATATTCTACAAAATGATGCCTTAAGGGATAGATTCTATGTATTACATAGAAATTATGCCTTAAGGTATAGTTCGGTAGGATAACTTTTCTACAGAACTATGCCTTGAGGCATAGTTTCTCTAATTTTGCTCGAATAGGCATAATTTCTATGAAACCTTTGTCTTGTGAAATTGTTTACTCTGCCAGGGTTCGAACCCATAATCTGAATTTCTTTTTTTTATATTTTTTTGATGTCGGAAATATTTTTTACCACTTTAAAGTACCGAAGGGCAAAAATTAAAGATCAGTAATTTGAGGGACAAAAATGAAAGACCACCCGGAAATAGGGACATTCCTATGAATGACCCATAACATTATGATGTATTATCTAGTAGTCGTGTAATAATAATAATAATAACGATTTGGTGTGTGTTCGGTACGAATGAAAATATTTTTCACGGTTTTTTTTTTGAAAAATCTTTCCAGGATAATAAGTGAGTTTCTTATTTATTTTTTTGTGTTTGGTACGTAAGAAAAAAGTATTATCCTAAAAGCATTTGTATATAATCTAGACAAATACTGTGAGAATGCGGGTGCGTGTGGTTGTTACAGTAGCAAATTTATGTGTTAAAAAAGGGTCACGTGAACCAATGGTCACCAAACTAAACTCGATATATTATGTGTATAATTTTTAAAATATATCTAGTATTACCCTTTGACACCCACAATACAAAAGGCTCAGTCGTGCACTTGGTTGAAAGCTAAGTAAATTACCTAGAGTTTCAAAGATTCCTAAAGAAAATGTTTCAAAAAAAATTTACAAATCAAACATCAGAAAACTATCTAAAATATTTCCTCCATACTTGGTTGTATTTAAAACATTGGATAAACGGTAGGCAATCTAGAACAATGGAAATAGTTGGTACCACTACTGGTTGAATCGGTTGCTCTTGTTTGAATTGCGTTTTGATTAGAACAGGATATTGGTTTGTTTTCTTCAATAATATCCTTGACCTATACGACATATTCATTTGTGAACTTATGCAATCAAATGTTTTCTTACATATGAGTAAAACTATTGGACAGTACTATGATTGAAAACAAATACTTATAGTTATCAATTACGTATTAACTTCACCAAATAGGTATTGTTTCAAGAGAAAAACTAGAAGAGGTATTAAAATGAGATAAATAAATAGATACATATCACATTTCTCCTCTAAGCAGAGAAGGTGCACACATTACTTTGGAATGACCAAACATAAAATAGTATCTGATTCCCAAGGCTCAATTCCACCATGCTTTTATATTACAACGTATATCTCGGGTTAAATTTATATTTAAAAATAAGAGCAACTATGAACAATAATTGGGGTTAGTTGTTGACAAGTTTTTAAAGTTTTCCATCTGTAGCTTTACATATTTTTAAGAAATGATAATCACTGTGCATACAACTAGTACTATATAGTCTGAGATAGTCCATTTCCTTCATGTTTTTCCTATATTGAAGCAAATTACAAGCTCCACACTATTATACAAAAACAAACCAAAGCAGGTTACACAAAATTTAAGGGATGACAAGATCCATTCATCCATATCAATGATCAGGTTGGAAATGAAGAGGTAGATGGAGATTAGAATCATTTACAAAATAGAAAAAGAAAGAAACAAGGAGCATGAGGTGAGGACCAAGGCAATGTGCATTAAATTCAGGTGCTTCCTTACAATAGCTTGCCTCTATGAAGGGAACTTCTAGATATTATATAGTTTACATATTCTACTCTATATCTCCCCCTATGAACCATGCCACTCCCATTTCCAGACTTCATGTTCAGTACAAGCACAGCATGAAAGAACAAGTGAACTCCAGACAAGGATTAGGAAAGGTTCAATTTTATGAATGACGATGAATTTCAAGTACAACATCCAGCTCGGAATCCTTCTGCTGGTCTGTCTACAAGGACCATCCCTGCTGGACTTTGAGAGGGTTGAGCTGTAGGCAACCGTTTAGCTGCAAAACGGCAAATTCCAAGAATTAAGGGCATCAAAGTGAATAAAGAGATATTCAACTGTTCTGATACAACAAAAGTAAAAGACCTACATAAAGTGCAAGACCTACATAAAGTGCAAGACCTAAAAGAACAAAATTTCAGAATTCCATCCAGCTAGTTCCACCTTGAGCTCCCAAAGAGAAATCACATAGAAGTGTAATAATTCAGTAAGATATACTAAAATGTTTTTCTAAAGTTCAACAAGGTATATAACTTTAAGAAACTAGTACCTTTACAGCAGTTGCTCCCCAACTGCCACCCCCTTCACCTCAATCCCAAGGTTACTAGAGGTTACAAACCCCTCTTAAAGCATTGGTGTATCCTTATGAAGTTTCATCCCCGAATCTCATGATGTCACTTACACCCCTACGAAATCTCCTGATATTGTTATTATAGGACAATAAAATAGATAGTCTCTCTATAACCCCCCACCCCAAAGAAAAATGCAAACACCTTTTGTGTAAGTAATAGTATATCCGTAAATACACAAGCTGACTACAAATGGAATAATATATGTTGAACAGCTTAGCATACCAGTAATAGTAGAAAAACATTCAAGTGGAAGTTGATGTTATAGTTAAAAGTATCACACAAAAGAGTAATCTTTGGTAGTTGGATAGAGGGGAGTATTAACCTTACGTCTAATTGGATAGAAATATCTGCTAACATTTACCTATGTTGATTCATTAATTGACAGTTTCACTTATACTTTTTCATTCAGGAGACACTCTAAATAATAGCGTTCCAACTTCCAACTAAAGCATTTGATTTTGCAATGTCCTATTTAGTTTTTTTTTGCTTATTAATTAGGTTAAACTGATCAACCACATTCAAATTAAATTCTATATGGGATTTGTAGAGCTGGCTACATCCACAGTCCAAGGTGGTAAAATTTAGTAACATTAAAGCAGTAATTCACAGAGCCCTGCTCACATCCTTTTCTTGAGCGGAGGCATAGGCAGCACTTAAGTCCTTGCTAGAGCTCCCCCCCCCCCCCCACCCCACCCCACCGTACAGTAGATACGATAGCAATTCCAAGAGAAGCCCTCAGTTCCTATTTGAAGTACCAGTGAAACAAACAGCACCAATTATCAACTACCCACTTCTCATATAGCAAAAATGTCTGCTACCAGTTGCTGCCCTGGAAGTTAACCTAGTGTTAACCATATTACCGGAAAACAAACATGTGCTCCAATAATAATTCTGACTAAAATTAGTCCAATCTCGTGAGATCATAATTAGGCTAATCTCCTGAGCCAACCTAGTTTAATCTCAATGACAATAAGATTGGAGTGAGTCCTGCATGCTTAGGTCCTACCTCCAAGAAAATCTAAACTTGGTGCTGGTGTGTATACTTGCATAACAATTCATATTTAAGATTTTTTGAGGGGAGGATCCACATTAGTGATGACATTTGCACTATCTTATGGTCTATCAAATGCTCATTTTAGGGTGGGGGATGGGGTGTCTGTAGCCTAGGAATGCAAAAATTTTAACCAAAAAAAATCTCGTGTTTTGCTAGGGCATGAAAGGAAGTGATATGACATTCGTGTGATGAGGAACATGGTATGGGGAAGCACTTCAATAACAGTTGTAGTATGGGTAAGGGTTACACATTTGTAGAAAAATAACTTACACTTCTAAAAGACTTAAGCTGTTTTTCCCTATTCAATAGAGCATATTTTTCCTTGAGGATAACAATCACACCCGTTATGTAAGATTGATACAAATATCACAAACTATAATAAACATAGGGTAAATTCCCATGCTAGAATTTAGTAAAGATTTCATAAAATATTTGAATGAGGATGAAGGTGGTTGGTTGTGAATTAGGTTAAACGAGAAAATTCATTTTCTTAACAAATGAGAGAGAGCACCTCCATCAACCTTTTCAAGCTTTTCCAATTGAAAAGGAAGAGAAATGAGAAAATAAATGTAAAATACTCTCCTCTCGTCACCGCCCCCCCCCCCCCCAACAACAACATGAAGGGGAGAGGGCACTACTTCCAGATGGGTTGAATCTTATAAAGTTCCAATCTACGCACGAGGTACTAGAGATGCCTTAAAAACTATAGTATGGATAAACTGAGGCTCAAGCAAATCGGTCTGCTTACGCTTTAAAGCTAGGTGTAGCGAGAGCTGAGTGCTTCAGCTAGCCTCACTTATGCAGCACTTTAGTGCAAACACCAATGCAAGCTGCTTAAGCTTTAAAGCTAGGTGTAGCAAGAGCTAAGTGCTCCGGCTCGCCTCACTTAGGCAGCACTTTAGTGCAAACACCAAGGCAAGGTTCATGCACTATCTCCCTTCAAGCATTTGAGTGTAGGTTGAACAATAAGTCAATCTAATGATTTTTAGATTTAATAGTGACCCAATGTTGCTAATGCCGGAAGAAAACTAACTAAACATGTGATATTCATCGAGGAAAAAGAAACAGTTATAATAGGATAAGCACAAGATAACAACTACTGAAGGTAAAACTACATGTAACTTCTACCATTAAGATTCAAAAACTTGGATGCATAATAATATTGCCTGCCCTTAATATAGCATTGGAAATAATGAAAAACAAACCGAGCAACAAAATGAAATATATAAACGAGAGAAGCAATGCAACATACCTAATTCATAGAAAATATCATTGACATTCACAGCAGTTTTCGCAGAGGTCTCCATGAAAAAGAGGCCATTTTCCTCCGCATACAAGCGCGCCTCCTGTAAAGTCACCAACACTATTAGAAAAACCGACATCCCAAAAAAAAATGAAGAGATTAAACTACCTCAGATATTGGATAAGAAGAAGCCTAAATATGTTATCTAACATACAAATGATTAAGCAAGTGACAAAGATTAGCGAATTCCCTTGTCACTGGCAGATATACTTCCCCCATTCCAAAAATATTACAGCCATCAGGGATCTAAAATTTAGTGATCCGATTATTTATCTTGCTCTTCTACAATTTAGTGTTGACTTTGGTTTCTAAAATCCAGCTCATAAGAACACTGAGTTCTAGTTATCTTCTCTAAGGATTTTCACTATTTAAGTCTTTCACATTCTCCACAACTAAAGAGATTATTTTTAACGTTCAAGGTTCCGAAAGAGCATCGACATAGATCTAAAAAATCTTAACCACAGCAAATAACATGTTAGGTTAGGCGACGGGTTGAGAACTCATTCCTCTTCCACAATTGAAGAGATCTATGTATCACGTAAGAGCCTACAAATTTATATGACCTATCTTACAATTGCAACAAACTCAACTATGAAATAGCATTTCCCAAAAAATGAAGGCAGTAGACTTCTCCTAGAGTACTAATTGCATAAGATTAATTTTACCTGAAGTGAACAGTAAACTCTGCCTATGACAACTTAGCAAAGCATAGTCCACTCCAAATTCAGATAAAGGAAAACTGCACCGGTTAAAGTCCAATATAAAAATAGGTGGTTATGATGAAACCTCTGATATGGTAATAGATGTAGAGGATTCATAATTTCATGTAACAGACCCCAGACGACACCAACTTGTTTAGGATCGAGACGGACTTGATTCACATTGATTCCCACCAAATGAGTATCTCAGTTTTATATCAATGCTCTGAAGCTGAAGATCTTAGAGGGTGACTAAATGTTTCTGTCCCTCCAACCTAGACCAATACATGATCGGTTTAAGAAAGGTTAAGCAATAACAAGCACCAATAACTACTCATTTTGACTAAATTCCAACCTTACAGATTGGACATGTGTTTAGCTGATACTACTAGCAATACATCAAAATCTGCATCCAAGAACTGTGATATCTCAATGAAGGCTTGGCAAGGACCAATTGAAGGAACCTCAATAAGAGGATGATGGGCATGAAACATTGGATACCAAAAAGTACAACTTACTTCTGCAGGAACATTCCTTTTATCTTCTAGATCAGCCTTGTTGCCAGCAAGAGCCATGATCATGTTAGGATTACCTGCCACGTTGTCAGAAAATTGCTTATTTTACTGAAAACCCCATCTAAACCGGGTCATGGTTATTTTAAAACAAAATTTAGATCATTAAAAGCAAAGTTGACACTAAGAAGAAAACCATATAGGAAAAATGAAAAGCAACAAGATGATTTTTCCAGAATTTTTTAGACATCTTTAAAAAGAGCTGTTTGGGTAAGTTACTCAAAATAGAAAGAAGAATATAACTTTCACTTTTTAAATTTATGTAAAGAGTAAGTAGGTTGACAGGATGAGCACCTTGCTTCTGCAATTCTTGCACCCATTTTTTTGCCCTTGCAAATGAATCCTGAATTAGCAGAAAACAAAAGACAACATCTCAATCTAGATGCATAAACATGTGCATAACATGTGCATAACACATGCAGACATCCATAAGCAATATTAGTAAAGCAAAAGACAAGAATAAGAATTCTCCCCCAGTAGTCCTAATTCAATAGAGACCAAAACTTTATCCACTGCTTCTCTCATTTCATGCAAATTCCTCCCACCACTAATGAACAAACTTTTCCACGAAATGGGATATTTGAAAACGGTAAACTGCGTTTTCTGCACTTTTTGTTTGAAACTTCTGAATTGGGCATTAAATACTTTAACCTTCTAAATTTGTGCGAAAAGGGGACCCCCACTTAACTGCGTTGATTTATGGAAGGAGGCGGAGCCAGGATTTCAACTTTATCGGTTCTGAATTTTAAAATGACGACTTCAAGTGATAACAATTGGGTTCTAAATCTAGTATATATACATATATAATGAATTCTTAAGACAAATACATTGTTTTGAGTAAAAGTTACTGGTTCTGCCAAACCCGTTGTCGGGCTTCCAGCTCCACCCCTGTTATGGACAGAGAAAGCCATTCGCAAACCAACATTACCATTTTTTCTAATTGGCTCCAAAATCGACCATTTTCAACCTTACAAATGCATGAAGTGAAGCTACCATTATTCCAATTTCTTTTCAGATGCAGTATCAATATATTAATAAGAAGTAAAATAGTTAACAAGCCAACAATTTGAAATCACTTGTATTGACCCATTTGAATTGTAAAATTTTCCCAATTGGATAGTTTCTTACCACGCTAGTGATATCATACACAATAATAGCAGCTGCAGCTCCTCTATAGTACATAGGAGCTAAACTATGGTATCTCTCCTGCCCAGCAGTATCCCATATCTCAAACTTCACCGTTGCATTATTAACTGCTAATGTAGACGAAAAGAAAGCTGCCCCGATCGTCGATTCCTGTAAGATCAATCATCAACATCATCTGCACGAGTGGGCTTCGGAACCAGATTCTTAAAGCAAAAGATAGACATATAATCGGGAAACTTATCAATATGTACAGTTCGGCCAAACGTATTTACCAATATGGTCGAAATATACAAAATATATACACTGATATGTATAGTTTATGTATATTATATGTATATTTAAGTATAAATATACAAAACCTATACATTGATATGTAAGTATAAATATACAACACCTATACATTTGATCGTATTTTGTAAACTAGATCAGCCAAAGGTATTGAGCTGTACTTTTCCCTATATAATCAACATCCATGAACTCGAAAAATAAAAAAACCCTAAAAATTGTCAAAATTAAAGGATTAAAATGTTAAAATTAAAGAGTCAAAGAAAGAAAGAAAGAAGAATACTTGGAATTCAAGGAATTGGCCTTTGACGAATCGTATAACCAAGCTTGATTTACCAGCTCCCATGTCGCCTAACAATACCTAAAATCAAATAGAAAAATTTACGGTTAAAGATTTAAAAGCTGTAAATTAAATTAAAATTCATTTTTTTCATGCATGGATCACAAAAAAAAAAAAAAAACTTACGAGTTTTGCATTGAGATTAGTGTGACCAGTGGATGCCATGAATAAATGGAATAGATTGGTAAAAATGAGGAAGAGAAATGGAGAATTTAGAGAGGGAGAAGGATATGGGGTTACTTTATGTAAAAATGAAGAAGAAAGTAACAAAATGTGTTAGAAAGCAAAGAGAGTTGGACACCAAATGATTCCACTCTTCTATTTGGACTTTTCTTCCCATTCCACCGATCAGACTTTTAAATTTTTTCGGATATGGACAAATAGGCCCCGTTTAAATTTTGGCCTCATAACAAAATCCAACTATGCTTTATGAAATAACATTGCCTTTCGTCAAATTTTGAGATTAAATATACTTTTTCAGTTAGCAAACTTGTTAAATTTGCCCTCGAATGAATGTATATGTGAGTTGGATGTCACGTCGGATCCACGTAAACTACACGTCGATGGTTAATTTTTATTTTTTTACTCTATTTTAACGGCACTGACATGTGGCATCCTTTAATCAAAAGACCCAACCCACAAATTAAATAACCCAATCCATTTGGATAACCCATAACCCAGTCGGAATCGGATATATGTCGTTGTTTGGTAGAGATTGAATTCAATGTATGTTGTGTGTTTGTGGAGCTGAAAATTTACAAAAATTTGGAATAAATTTTTTGAAGAACAACATTATCTGGGTTCGTCGGGTTCAAAAACATAAATTTAAGAAAAACAATCAGGAGTTGTTTCTTGTTGGGGCTTGATTTGGAGCTAATCATTGCTTTAAAACATCTAAATTTAATACCTTCAGTTATAAAATTATGGTTTGCTACTAGGGGATAGCTTGGAAATGGAAAGGGCTGGGTCGGAGTTGTTTGCCGGAGGTGATGATTTTGGGAGATTTGGGGTTGTTTTTTTGTGGCCGACGGTGATGATTTTGGTGGCCGGAGATAAGCTCCGACAATGGTGATAATTTTGGGAGATCTAGGGGTTGTTTGTTGGTGGTCGACGATGATGATTTTGGTGTTATTTTTATAGTGTTTGGTTCGGGATTCTCTGTCGGAGATGGCAGTGGCGTTAGTTTGTTGTGTGATGTGTTTTGATTTGAGTAGTGGTCGGGGTTTTTGGTGGTTGCGAAGGGTACGGTGGTTCGATGGATTGGGGGGTAGGGGGCGTGGAGAAGATGGAGAGGAGAGGTGGTTGATGGCAGTGGGGTAGTTTGTGGTGGTGGTGTGGTGTGTTTTTAGTAGTGGTTGGGGTTGCGAAGCAGTGAGGTGACGGTGGTCCGATGGATCAACGGTAGGGGGAGGCGTGGAGAAGACGGAGAGGAGAGGGTGGTTGTGGTAGTGCTAGTTTTTTATTCTTCCAGATTTTTGTTTATATTCGAGTTTTGAAGAGATCAAGGGGTTTATTTGAGTCGACGTAGATCCGTTGTGATGTCTACGTAGATTCGACGTGGAGTCTACGTGGATCCGACGTGGCGTCCAACTTACAAATCCGTCCATCCGAGGGCAAATTTAACAAGTTTACTAACGGGAAGGATATATTTGATCTCAAAGTTTGACGGAGGATAATGTTGTTCCATAAAGTATAGTTGGAGGGAAAATTTGAAAAAAAAATCCTTAAAAAATAATAGAAAATATAATCATTTCGTCGGATTTTATAGTAAAATTATAGGAGTCATCAAAATAGCATATTTGATATTGGATAAAACTTTTCTTAATATCAAGTTATATCGATCGACAGAATTTTGACGATAAATTTAATGGCATGTTATGTTAAATGTTTGAATTTTGACCACGAATCCTGTCGAATCGCTAGGATCTTTTCAGGATTTGGCAAGAAAACCTTACGATCGCCATAACTTATTGCATAGAAGATTCAATAACACATTTTTGCTTCAAAATAGATCTAAATTATTTCAAATCACATTAAAATTTGATATTCAGTCTTCTAATATCAATCCAACTGTCACGACCCAAATCGGAGGATCATGACGGGCACCCGGGCCTTACTTGTCGGGTACGACTAATCATACATGTACCATCTAACCATAATTAATCATGGCTCCAAGGGCCGTCACAAAATGCCTTGCTGACACATAGGAACGATGAACTGGAAAAGAGCTATGTAAAATCCTGCAACCCGAAGAACCCAATCTATATACATATACATTCCAAGGTCGACAAGGCCATACATGACCACTATACACAGGACATCTGTCTACAAGCCTCTAAAGAGTACGCGACATCGTAAGGTCGGGACAGGGTCTCGCCATACCTCTATGCATATCAAGAATATCGTACCACGACTAGTCTGCAATTATGGAACAAGTAGAGTGCTCCAATATCAGTTGAACCTGCAACCTACTAGTGCAGATCGTCATGCTATCTACCTGAGCCTGCGGGCATGAAACACAGCATCCCCGACAAAAGAGACATTAGTACGACTGATGTACCGAGTATGTCAGGCATGAAAAATAGCATTGTAGAGAACTGAAAGTAACATGAGACAAGAAACAACAAACCAATAGAGAAAGCCTCTGAGGCCTATAATATGCCTAAGTACCATGTATGTGCAGAATGCCTCTGAGGGCCATAATATGCATAAGTATCATGTCTGTGTAGAATGCCTCTGAGGGCCATAATATGCCTAATGCCATGCACAATGCGGTCATGCACATATGTGTATATAACGTCATCAAGCCTTTGTGGGAATTCCATCATATCATATCGGCCTCTGTGGGCATAATCATCTTTCGTGTATTTCTGTACCAGCTGTAGGTGGTGTGCGTATATAACACCTTCCCTTTTCCTATATCACATACATATAGTAGAGTATATAACTCCATTTGAGGTCAAGGTATGTCCGTGAATGTAATGCATGAATGATATGATAATAAGACACTATAAATTTATCGGAGTGATGTAATATCGCTTCACCTCTGATTAACATTATAAATACTAACATCTTTTCCATATACCTCATTAAGGATTTAGGAACATATTTATACATGCTTTGACAACATGAATGAATAACATGAATAGTCTTAAATGCTAAGAGTAGAATCATTTATGGGATAATATTACGTTTAAGTTTTGTACTTTGAACATGCCAAAAGAAAGAAGGATTTGCCTTAACATACCTTAGCCATTTTGTGTCCACAATACAACTAAAGCAGTCCGTAATGAACTTCAATCTTATTTTTCAAAAAATCCTCTTTCTCCACCTTACTTCACTTCGAAGAAATCTCAAATTCAACAACACGATAAAACTAAACAACGAGATCGAAGCGGTGAGTGAAACCAGTAGGAAAATTGAATAACGTGGCTGCTCTTAATAAAATGTTGTTTCTCTTGTCAACAAAAGATCACGTTGCTGCCTTCTTTCTTTAGCAAAATATGGTTTCAGCAAGATTGTATTAGAAACTTAGTTTATTTTCCCCAAAATGAACTAATGGAACTCTTATCTTTTCCTTTAATTAAAATGTGCCAACTCCCCTACCTAACATTTAACACAACTCCTAACATATGGCTGCCACCTCACCTTATAAGGGTGCATAGTCATAAGCCCCTTGTCCCTATGATCCCACGTGGTTCAATATAAAATGACACTTATCCATGCAATTCAATAATACCAATAATTACTCTCTTATTCTTCTACATTATCTCAATAATTAATCAATTATCCACATACTTAATTTTATGATCTCAATCCACTAAAATATCAATGACTTATAAAATCCTCGTATACTCAATGTCATAATCATATGATATAGCACTAGTCCATAACCTCTTTTGGGACATACAATTATTATTTTCGATCCCCGTCATCACACTTGTTATGTCCAAAATCATTTCGGGATTGCATTCTTTTATATACTAAGCTCTTCATTTGCATACATTAATATGACCAAAAATATTCCAACGCTCGAGTCTATTTACATACGTCTAGCGATTCAAATCATGGCCCGAAAGTACGGAATATTACACCAACCCAACAATTTTCAGTTATTAGGTTCAACTTAAACCTTCCAAAATTAATAAGACCTGCTTTGTTTTGGGTCATTTGCACTTTTTCCCTATTTTTTTTATTGATCTTTTAATTTTGCTCCTTAAATGAAAATTATGTCTTCTAGGACATAAGTTTTTTACGGGATCCGACACAAATTATGTTGGATCCCGTGAGAAACTTATGCCCTAATGGCTTAACTTCCATTTGAGGGATAAAAATTAAAGACCAGCCCATTTGATGGAAAACCGTGCAATTTCTTGGTTTGTTTTTCTGTACAGACAAGCTTAATAAAATTCAGCAATGGTGTTCTTCAAGTTTTTTGAATTAAAACTATTCTAAAACAATCACAAATAAACAATGAGTCTTCAATTTTCTATCACACATACGAAGAAAACAGAGAAAAGAGAAAGAAATTCCTAATAAATGTATATATGTACAATTATTCTAACAGGATAAAAAATTAATACTTGCCAGCTTTTGAGAAGGCCAGCCCGCATAAATTTCTGTTTCTTTTTTCTTTCTTTTGGATGATAAAACTAGCCAACCAAATTGGGCCTAGTGATTATAGGTGGGCCTTTGTTGCTTATAAATACAAGCCCAACGTCTGCACTTTGTATGGCTGCAGTCTCGCTAAATGTCCCCACAGCAGACCTCACGCTTTTTATCTTTTTCCCTTTTTGCTTTTTGGTTATCTCAAAGGGATACAAGTCCCATCCTTTGATTAAGAGTCAACTTTAATGATAATTTGGGTTTATAAAGATTAAACAGTTTGTGATTTTCTCAAAGAGAATGTTTAGTATAACATTGTCACAAGCGATAGTCAGTATAATATATCTTTAATGTGTAAATTTTAAGTGTGTAGGTAGAATTCGATCAATCTGAATCCTTTGAATAGCTAATAATCTGGCAGATACATTTATGCAAAGATGAATCTCTACATTTTCACTAATCTTTGGACACGTTTAATCTTAGTGCACTCGAACTCACCATAAAAAAACGTACAATGTTTTGCCCTTTTATGACATTTTATCAGGTAACTCACCAATGCCTAAATAGGCGTCATCGTGCTTTTCTTTCATTCAAGCAAACCTCCCGTTTCTTTTTATGGTTTTTGAGTCTCTGTATGGAGAATAGACATAGAGGTCTCTTGGTTATTAACATGTTAAACTATAGGTTTATGTTATATTATACTTGGGTAATTTGCTATATTACCGTATTTCATTTCCCAACGTTATTATTTTGTTTAGAATATTAAATAGATATACCCGTCAAATCCATTGCAGTATAAACTTCTTGTTCAAGGATAATGAAAACATAGTTATAAACAACTAATTGTACGGGCAGAAGCACTAATAAAACTATCAACATGGTCAAATAGAAAGCTTGATATATAGTTTGGCATTTCAGTTGCATGGGACATAAGTACAAACTGGAACGCTCTACTTAAGTTACTTGAAATGAAACTTGCAAATCCTATTCAGCAATAATCTGTAGTTACCAGAGTCCAATACTGGAACACACTACCTTCTTAAGCAAAAGTTCATTGAAATGAAACTTGCAAATTCAAACAAGCACATCACATTCTTGAGATCTGGAGAGGAACTGCAGCCTCAAGGATTTCCTCCCTATAGGAAACAGCCTGAAGCATTTCCAGACTTCCATGTCTTCTGATGAGATGCCGGCGGCAATTTTCACCAGCCATAATTCCAGATTCATAAGCACCATGAACCGACCCCTGATGATCATCACTGCTCACAGCTTCCCCTCCAAAGAATAGATTACCAATTGGTGCACGAAGCTTATCGTAAGCATCAGTCGACTTTCCAACCAAGTCATAAGAATAACATCCAAGGGTGTCCGGATCCGTACTCCAGCGTGATACAAGATACTGAACCTGTATAATGCACCAGATGATTAACTACCAGCATCTGTTGCTTTCAGTTAAACAAAAGAGCTTACAAGTGCTTCTGTCCTAGCATTCTCGGATTACTGAACAAGGTTTACATTATAGGAGTGTTAGATAAACAGATACAGGATTGCAGGCAGCTTGCTTTTTATCAATAAAAGGGAAAATACATCTCACTCTCCCCCCCTTTATTCAATGTAGAACGAAAGATTTCAAAGTCAAACAAGAAATTAATGAAAGCGAAAGCTGATGGAGGTGCATCCTCATTTTTCCTTCTATTTTCATATTTTGCTCTTTTCCGTCTGTCTTTTGTTTTTAAATGGGTAAAATATTTAATTGTAAATTATCATGTGTGCAACACTTCAGAAATCCAGTCCTTTGTCGTGCATGTCACGTTGTCACTAGCTAAGATTTATAAATCAATTAGTGTAGGAGCAGAGATTACTTACAGGCTTAGTAGCATCAGGGAACATCTTCTTCAACTGCAGCATTGCAAACTCAGCAGCAGATTCGTCTGATAATTTCTCGAGGTCACAAGCAAGTCTTCCAGCAGCCATATAGACAAGGACCGGGTGTCCTGTTGCCTTGTGGAGGTTAAGAAAATAACCACAAGCATATGAAGTGGGTGCAACAACACCTAACAATTCCACGTTTGGCCAAAATACATTATCAAATAGTAATGCAATCTTGTTTTCATTGCCTACACCAAGATCTGCTATTGCAGATTGCTTCCATTCTGGCAATTTTGGTTCAAACTCAATCAAGTTGGCTTTTAGAACACCTAGAGGCACAGTTATAATAGCAGCATCCGCAATAAAATTTCTCCCATCCTCGACTGTAATCATCACCTTGTTATATCCATTTGTGATCCTCTTGACCCTAGTAAATTAGATCCATAAAAAATAATTAGTTTCTAGCAAGTGCCTGGAAAGTACTTTATTAACAATGGTTTGAAGAATACTGTGGAGGAAAGGAACAGGAGATATTCATGTTTGGGTGTTGAGGTGTAACTAAAAATAATTTCTCTATGGAGGAAAGAAACAACATTTTATTTTAATATCATAGGAAATCAGGTAACCAGAAGGTGTAAAAAAGGTGACCTCATTTCTTACAATAGAAATAGAATTGTAAAAATTCATGTGGTTTAACAGTCATTGCAACGGCATTGAGAAACAAAGAGAAAAAGGTAGAACTTCTGCATTTCAGAGAAAACACATGCGCACCTGTGGTTTAAACGGATATCAGTGTCTTTTGATAATGCCTTTATGACTGGTTGGTAACCTTGCACCATAAGTCCATGACCACCAGTGAGAACTTGTTCCTGCATGCAAAATATAACCATCAATATCGCTCACCAGGAAGTAATTCAATTTTCCATATATATTCAAGGATATATCTATCAAATGGTTGTGCCCAATTTGTAAAGCCTTTTTTTATTCCTTCGGAAGATTTTATATTTACCTTAACTGCAAAATATTGAAATTGAAAACTGCATCAAGCACCCAATAAACTGTTTAACAACAGAAATTGAAAAAACACTTGCCTGATCCCAGGTTTTCAGAGATATCGTGTCTGCATCTGCAGCAAACCATGCCTCCATTCTGCATATGTACCATTGCAACACCTCATGGGAAAGTCCGTCTTGCCTACAGCACAAATAACTCAATATGTATGGTGCATGTATTAACTAGATTTTACATTCAACAGACAATAGCAGGCCATATCAGAAGCATTTTGTCTATACCTCAACTCTGGATGCCTGTCCAGTACAATAGATATTGCTTGAAGAACTGACAAGTCATGACTATGCTCATTCCTCACTTTCTCAGTCTGCATAAGCAATACAAATAATCATCACTGGTCTCTTTTTAAAATATTAAGAGGCACAGCATTTTTGAGCAGTTCAAAATTAAAGACCAACCTCACTGAGGATTTTCTTGAATACATCTCCAACTTGAACAACTGTATTTTGAGGAACTTGATGACCATCCATATCAAACAGCATGAAACTATAAAAGGAAAGGAAAACATAATTAAGCTCTTGAGTGAGTTAATAGCATCTGTAGCTAATTTGCACGAAGAAATATAAAGCGGACAGAAAAAGAGCACAGGCTAAAATTCAGGAAATGCAGGAAGCTTTGAAACCAGACAAAACATGTGAACTCTGGAGGCAACTAAAATTCGTTCCACCCAGGAAAATTGTTAGTAATTCCTTTTGATTAAAATTCAAAAACAAACTAACAAATGGTATAAAATCATTTATTCAATGTTGTGTCATTCAGGATACCTTTCTAAGTCATGGTCATACAGCACTGAGTTGTCACCGCTAGTGCGATATAGGGTGAGCCCTAACCGACGTATCAATGGAGCCAAAGGATTTTCATCACACACCCCATGGAGCCTGAAAAGAATGATTAATGATCGGAGTCAATTAATGTACAGAGTTAAAAGGCATAAACGTCCAGATCTGGAAAGACAATTTAGGAGGACCATGATGCTCCCATATCAACTGGGCAACCAAATGAGTAGTCAGTATGTATGCGACCACCAAGTCTATCCCGTGACTCCAACAAGAGCACCTGGACAAATACAAAAAGCATTTCTTTTAAGAATGAATGGATAAAAAGATTGTTACGTGTAAGTTCTAATCCTGAGTATGTCCACCTTAAAAGATGCATTGTGAAGGAAACGTGCAGCAGCTATCCCTGAGATACCTCCACCAATCACAATTACCGATGGAGATGAACTGTGTGGCCTACCTAAGCGGGGTGGTAAAATGCCTAGTCAAGCAAAAGAGAGAAGCAAATTAAGTTCCACTGATGAAATCATTAGAATAAGCAACAAAACATATGAACGCCCTTTATGATGGACATGAATATAAAGTTCTTCATTTCAACTTCAACACTCCAACAAAGTAAAAGCAAACTACTTAACGTGAAGAATTAATATAATGAATAAGAATAAGATTCCACATGAAGTAGGCAATCAAAATGCATGTAACTCAGTAGAGAACAAGACACAGCTACAAACTGAATCAATCCCTCCAAAGTAGAACGTAATGCACATTTAGAAGTCAATCAACTATATGTTTTCACATCTCTAGTAGAGATTCTCTATGCTACATTATCAACTTCTATTAAGAGTGTAATGCATTTAGATAGCAATCACAATCAGAAGTCGTAAATAGATAATTGGTTTATAAATAGAAGTCGATCAAGTAGTATATAACAACAAGGCTGAGGACAGAAAATCACATCTACTCAGTACATTATGCAAATGGATCAACAAAATGACATAAACTGGCCTAAAATGGTATCTCTAATCCTCCTACTAAGAGATAGGCAAACCATATCTGTTATTTATATCGCAAGAATGAACTCGTAGACAATGTAGACTTTATGTGATAATGTCGAACTATTTGAACATTGAACCTATTTTCTATTGATCATGTTTAAAGAACCAGCACGAGCCAGGCATCGGATATGCTTTATTGTAAATACGTAGTAAAGCAGCTACAGTTAATGGAAGCTCAAAATTGAGATTGCGTCATCAAATTTGGGTATCTGGAAACACGAGAAGACAAACGAGACCTCTTACAAGCAAAACTGGATGAGATTACTGTGCGAGATTATCATTCTTTCAAACCCAAGACAATATCAACAATATCTGAACTATAGAAGAGATAATGCTTGTCTAATCAACAATTTGCCCGAGGCAATCCACTTCCCATTTAATAATGTGCACACATGGAGCACATGTTGCTAGCATAATGCCATCTTAATCTTTGTTAAAGTACCGGACAAATAAAAGATAATTCTAGCATCATTTATGTCAGAGGCGCAGCCCAAATTTGAAACTTATGGGTTCTGAATTCTAAATTAATAATCTATACATAATTAATGAATTTTAAGGCAAATATAGAATTTTAACTAAAGTTAATGGGTGAAGGGTTTTGTTGGGTTGTTGTACGCAGCGGATATTGAAAACTTGTTTCAAACCCAACAAACGTAGAACTGTTTGACTATAGGGTAATTTAAAACCGTAAACATAAGACTTGAATGGTACTTACATGTTTACAATATCTAGAATCTTTATCAACTGTGGGTGCGCACGCGAATGCTCTTTCGATTGCAAGCTCCAAGCTTCAGTGTATTCCTCCTTTGGAAAGCTAGGAAATACGGCAGAGGTTCGAGAGAATGTTTTGATTCTGAGTCTCTAAGACTTAGAATAATGATATGAAAATCAAGTGTAATGAATAATGAAATGTAGGTCTGTATTTATAGGTGAAAAATTAGGTCAAACCGGATTAGGGTTTGACATTGGGCCTGACCCAAAAAATTTCAGCACATTCTTAATTAAGTCCAAAATCCAATTTTGGCTTAACTAAAACAATCATCATTCATTTAAATATCTCGATTCTAAATCGAATATTTAATACTCTCTCAATACATCCTTAGATCGAAAATACAATCGACAGTGTACTACATGCCTTCACATATCAACATTAATCAAATTAAGGTCTACGTGGAACTCCTAGACGGCGCCGCAAGACGAACTCAATATGTGAAGTACGTTTACACGAATCCAGTAAACTTAACCTCTATGTGGTAAGATAAAATCATTTCATTCACGACACACCCGATCAAGCTTAGGATTTGTCAAGTGTCTATCTAAATGGCTTAATCATTGTATCTCATCTATATTAGTTGATAACTAGACCATATTCTAAATATGTCTATTGCGTTGGCCAACGACTTAGTCAACCTAATATCACTGAGAAGCTGAGTGTTCTCTCGAATATACATTCGAGGAATGAATCTTAATCTTGGATCAACTACCACCTTTAATCCACATCGTAATGTACTCAATACAAGTCGTATATCAACCTATACGGCATTTGAGCTTAGGACAGGATCAAAGTATATTACTTTGTAGACAAGGTGCGCATTGACCTCGAGTCTAAGGACTTCTATCTCCCACATGCTGATCATACTTTGGACAAGTATAACAAACAATATATCAACAGGGTATACCAATACTTCCAAAGTATTCATATGTCCATCACGAGTAGACATTACTCGCAGCAGGTGAGACATACTACATCCTCTAAGAATGTGATGCAGACCACATGTCGACTTATCACATATCATCGATATCTCATTCTCGATTATCATTAGTAGAGACTATTTTAATAGTTACGTTATAATATTAATATCTCACATTATTAATAACAAAGTAACCTCTAGGGATGCATATTATAGAATATTATAAACAATCAACTAATAATTCAATAATTGCAAATGCCAAAATATTAATCTCTATTAATAATAATACGAATGTGTATAAAATACATATGTCCTAATACAGATTGTCTCTAGGACATAAATATACTTTCAATGGGTTTAGCGAACACATAGCGATACTTTGCCTCCGCCTCTGATTTATGTGAACCGAACAATTCTTCCGAATTAAGACTTGTACTACTATGACTTCAATGATTTAATAATCAGCAATGTTCAATTTATTTTGTCTTTACTTATCAGTTAGTAGTAGTACTATAATGCATTAGCACGGCAATTGTAAAAATATCATGCTCATTTAAATAAATAAATAAATAAATAAATAAATATATATATATATATATATATATATATATAATATATATATATATATATCAAGTACGACAAGTTTTGCATAGATCACATCAAACACAGTAATTATTTCCTCAAAAGGCAACAAAATTAGCAATGAAAGAAAACAATTCGAGAAAATTAGGAAACTCACCGTCAAATAAATTACTGGAGCCAGAATCATCCTCTTTGATTTCCATGAAATCCGTGAACAAAAACGTCGACGTTCTTGGAATTTTTTTTAACAGCAAAAACAGAGAAGAAAGAGTTGTATGTATGTTGGCAACCAAATTACGGTTATATAGGAATTAAGAAATTAGAAATTAATTGTGACGAATGATAAAGCATGAAGATGAGAAGGCCGGCAATGAAGCGGCTGAGATTGGAAGAAGACCGGAGCTTATCAAGCCAGCTCATAATCATAAACTGGATCGAATATCAATTCAACAAATCGTCCCAATTTGATCGACGATTTTTGCTTCGTTGGCATAGATCGACGAGAAATTAATCTCTTCGTACAATTGTTATTTCTCTCTCTAAACGGAACAGTTTGGAAATTGTATGAATGACGACCAACGTAGTTATAGGAGCATACATGATACAACTGGAACCTAACGCGTAATTAATGCATGATATTTTCCCGGTAAAAAGGGTATTATGGTCATTTTATTTGGAGTCGTGTAGCTCTCGACTTCCCTCCCAATTAAGGGTGTCCACTAGGCCGTGACAGGCCGACCCTACAAAAAATCGGGATGTCCACCATTGATATATGAGATCGAACTCGGGATGGGATTAGGGTTTGTCCCGATCCCGTCCCATCCTCTTTGCAGAAATAACCGTTGCACAACAGCCAAATTTTGATTTTAGCCGTTGGCAACGGCTAATAACGGTCATTTTGCCCCCCACCCCACCCCACCCCACACACACCTCATAAACCCTCATACCCCCTGATATTAGGGGGAAAAATCAACTGGCTTTTGTATCATCTTCTTCTACTTCATTGCAACCTAATAAAAGACATGTTGTTTCTGCTTCTAGTATTCAAGGCCTTAGAAATAATATATATAATGGTTCAAGTTCTTCATAAATTAGCGAGTTTGATGTTTATGTTTTGCAGGGTGTTGTACCGCGCGAATCAATTGTCAATGAAAATGGACGTGAAGACTTGCTGAAATACTAGAGGGAGAGTGAGAATACATTTCTGACATTATCAAAGATGGCCCGAGATGTGTTGAATATTCAAGTGTCATCAACAGATTATGAAAGCGTTTTTTATGCTGGAAGTTTCAAATAGGAGAGCACAGACACTCATTCGGTGGAGCCAGCTTGGAGATTGCAGTTTTATTCAGAGATTGGATTAGAGCGGAGCGTAGAAGGTGCGGTCAACCAAAGATCAACGAAGAAGACGATGACAACTACAACGAAATTTTATCCGAGGGAGAAGGAAGCGACGTCGAACAATTTGACCAATAACTTTCAATTCCAACAGAAGATCCGCAAGAGATTATGAGGAAATTAGAAAAAGTATGGTTGAATAAGTAATTTTTTTAATGACAATTTTACTATATGATTTGCAACTTTTGAACTACGAAACAAAATTGCAGTTTTGAAATTATATTATAAAAAAATTCATATTTCTATTAAATAATATAAGAGACACAAAACAACATTGAGATATTTTTATTCACTATCTTGTTCAATTATTTAAGTGTTTAAATATATATATTTTTTAAATTAAGTATCTAAGAAAATCAAAATCCCATCAAATCCCCCTACCCGACCCGTCCCGTCCCCCCAAAACCCGCCCCCTCTTCCGGCGGGATGTGGAACGGGACCTCTTCCCGTCCCCCCTATCCCAGCCCGCCTGGCTCGCCAAGTCCCGTCCCCCCAAATCCCGGCCCGTCCCGTCCCACTGGCCACCCCTACTCCCAACCAATTCCAATTAACCACGCTTCACGTGAACTCTCTAACACTTTTCCTCTTTTTTTTGTGCCTATTGAAAATTAAAAACAAAAATATTAAATAGTCTTCATTTGCGACTTTTATGCATAATTATTGTATTACGTTTAAGCTTTATGCTTCGTTAATAAAAACAATATTATCATATTATTTTTACAGTTTATAACAAGTAATATGTGTTATTTTTAAGATTATAAATTTCATATTTAAGAAAATAAATATTTGAGAGTGTAAATAATTATTTAAAGCAACACTATATATAACTTAAAGTCGTAATAGATTTACATTGCCCCTTCATTACACACAAAATAACCAACAAACTCAATTTATCAAGTAATTATAATAACTTGTTTAGCTAAGCTTCTTGAGAGCCGAAAGATTTTCTTTAAAATTTGAGGTGTTTGGCCAATAAAATAAAAGAGAGTTTTTGAGAAGCAACTGAAGTTGTACATTGGAATAAGTTATAATTTTTTTCAGCAGTGGAAAATTAATTTTTAAAGATACAATATTCTTACCATGAATTATATTTATTGAATTACCCCTCAATAACTTAAGACATATATCTTTCAATTAGAATCTTTTCATTTTCGCTGTCTTTTTCTTTTATGTTCTTTTTCTATCTTTCTTTTCCTTCTTTTCCTCTTTGGAATACAAGTTGCTTCTTCCTTTTCTTCTATCGTCCCTTCCATCTATTTCTCCTCTCCCTCACTGAAATACCAAAGTATTGCTGGAATAAATAGAGTTATTCGATATTTTTCACATACCCTAAAAAAAATTCATAATAAATATTTAATAATATTTTTCTTGCTTTAACAATTCTAGCAGTAAAATGTGTCATGATATTTATTCTTTATATAATTTGACATTCAAAAGCACTTTTTGAAAAGATTGATCATATAAGATCCTCCAAAAATGCTTTCTAAAAAATTGTTCACAATTTGTTTGAATGTTGATCGGTTCGGGGAGCAAACAAATTTCATCTAAGGATGACAAGAACAACACATGGAAGGTGGGATTGGGAATTATAGATAGCTTACAAACAACTACTAGTACTATAAAATGCTCATAGTTCTGTCACTTGGTCTGGAATTGGAATGAACTATGACGTGAACATAGCATATGGATGGGAATCAGAATTATTGAGTGAGTTCCGTTTTCTAATATTTTTCCTTTTTTTGCTGGTTTACAAATGCCAAGAAATAATTAAATACAAAAGAATAAAATTGCACATTCCTTAAATGTATAAAATAAAATATACTTAATAAATTAATTTACGACGAGTCACCTTCTGATGGGCGCAACTTTAGACCAACTTGACCAACAATGCTCCCCACTTGTGAATTGTGATGATGGTCCAGCAAAATGTTTACTTTTGTTGAAATTGAAATTGTACTCTATTTTCTTATTATTCGTAAGGACCAATTCATGTTCAAAGCAAGCATGTTACATATATAATCCAATATTTTTCTAGTAAACACAAAAGATGAAAAGAAAAATGTTGGGTGCTATTGTAAAGCAGTACGGGAAGTAAATAAATATTACAAGTGTTCGAAAGGATAAACAAATAGTCAATCTTAAAAGCTTCCGCAAAGTTGTTGAGTCTTGAATCTTGATGACCTGAAATCAAGAAACACTAAATCTGGATGGTTACAACTGTGTGCTGAGTCAAGTGATTGCACTATGTCCTTAAGACAAGATTGCTCCGTATATATGTTTTTACTTAGCGGGCAATAGTCTCCCAAGATAAAACAACATTTTAATCTCAACACTACAAAGCAAATATGTTGAGTCTGACGAATAAAACAAATACGAATCGACTTGCTGAAGAAATTTTAAAAGAAGGAATAATTTCTGTTTTAGTCCCAACGTTTTCGACTGAATTTCAGCTTCTCTTCTGTTTGTCTCTGTGTATATAAATGTTGTCTCGTTTTTGCTGGCTGTTTGGGTGTTTACTTCTGTTTTGTGTATTTTTCGTGTGTATGTCCCTATCACAATTGAGCCAAACAGCTCAATATATAGCATGGAGGAGGGACTCCTCAACTGCCACAAACAAGGCTGTTAATAGCCATTAGTGAGGGTTGTTAATGGCCATTAGAGAGGGCTGTTAATGGCCATTAGAAAGGTTGATTATGGTCATTGAAGGAGGGTTATTTATGGAGGAGTTAACAGACAAGTAATGGCTGGTTAATGCTCCAAAAAACAGTGCTGAAAGTTTCTGCCTTCCGTCATTCCCAAAATCAACTTTTCAGAAACTCTAGGGACTAAACTGTAAATATTAAGTAATTTGGAGTCCAAAAAGATAATATTAGAAAGTCCCCAAAGCCCACAGCTCGGACGGGCGGCGGCGGCGCGCGTGTGGGCTTAGCCTTGAACCCAAGCACATCTAGGTCCTCCCTCCTTAAACACATGGGATACCCCTTGGGGTCCCAAATCCTTAGTCAATTATGAGACTTATAAAGAGAGCAATTCTTCCTTTTCTCACCGATGTGGTAGATTTGTCCCACACCATATTTTCATGCCTCAAACACCTTACTTCGTTGACCAATATCTTTTTCATTTCTCAACGAAATTTGACGATTCTTGGCCCTACGGTCATCTACTCACTTAGTAGATTATGCATGTGTGAAGAGACAAAGCCTCCAACATGCGGAACACTAGTGTTTAATTCATTAAACATGGTGGACGCACCTCCCCGCTAAAGACAAATTTCCAACAAAAAAAACTTTGAACGCAAAAAGTTGTGCGAGTTTCTACAAAATACTGCCTAAATTGATTTATTTCTGATAACAATTGAGTTTCAAAATATTTCACTCAAGAACAGAATAACAATATTTTTTGTTAGAATATTATGTAAATCATATTATTATTATTATGTATTGATGTAGTATCATTTTATATATGGTAGATAGTAAAATATTAATTAGGAATATTATGTTAATTAGGTAGAAGATTATTAGGAATTGATTAGGAAGATTAGGCATAATTTATTCTTCCTAATCAATCCCTAATAATCTTCTACCTAATTAACATAATATTTCTAATTAATATTTTACTACCTACCATATATAAAATGATACTACATCAATACATAATAATAATAATATGTTAAATAGAGCAATATACATGTGATATACACGAATATATAGCGGTGTATATCACATATATATCGATGGAATAAAAGCAACGGCGGTGCGATCCCGCCCCCGGCCAGGCGAAAGGCTGCGATCAGCCGACCAATGACAAAACGATCCGACGCGAGACACGGTGCGGCCCGGCACCGTGCCAATGGCCAATCGGGCCTCTCGTCCAAGCCCAACAACGTGGCTACTTGCACATATTTAGGGCGAAAATCGATTACAAATATTGTATATTAAGGAAAGTATATTGTGTGTATATTGTAGTATATTTATTACCATAAATTAGTGTTATACACTTACCATAATTGTATAGTTAGAATTATGGTAGAACAAGGTTTTAGGAATAGATTAGGAATAGGATTCTCCTATTTTAATTTGTATATATATCTATTCAATCAATGAAAATAATCAAGGGGATTATTTCTTTCATGGTATCAAGAGACTAGGTCTAAACCAAAAGTTTTCTTCTCTCAAACTTTTGCCTCTTTGGCCGAGAACCCCCCCCCTCCCTCGGGTTTTTCTCTCCAAATATCTCGTCTTCCGCTCTCAAAAACCTCTCTTAAATTTATCCTCCTTCTTTGTTCTTTCAAATATGTCTAAGAACAATTTTCATCCTGCCCTCACGGTTTCCAATATCAAGCTCAGTGTCCCTATCGTCCAAGCCGACACTGAGCTTGATATTGGAAACCGTGAGGGCAGGGTGAAAATTGCTCTTAGACATATTTGAAAGAACAAAGAAGGAGGATAAATTTAAGAGAGGTTTTTGAGAGCGGAAGACGAGATATTTGGAGAGAAAAACCCGAGGGAGGGGGGGGTTCTCGGCCAAAGAGGCAAAAGTTTGAGAGAAGAAAACTTTTGGTTTAGACCTAGTCTCTTGATACCATGAAAGAAATAATCACCTTGATTATTTTCATTGATTGAATAGATATATATACAAGTTAAAATAGGAGAATCCTATTCCTAATCTATTCCTAAAACCTTGTTCTACCATAATTCTAACTATACAATTATGGTAAGTGTATAACACTAATTTATGGTAATAAATATACTACAATATACACACAATATACTTTCCTTAATATACAATATTTGTAACTGATTTTCTGCCCCAAATATGTGCAGTAGCCACGTTGTTGGGCTTGGACGAGAGGCCCAGTTGGGCCACAGCGGTGCTGGGCTGCACTGTGTCTGCTGGACTGTTTTGCTGCTGGGCTGCTGGACTGCAGCCTTGCTGCTGGGCTGGGCTGCTGGACTGCACTGCTGTTGCTTTTATTCCACTGATATATATGTGATATACACTGCTATATATTCAGTGTATATCACATGTATATTGCTCTATTTAACATAATATGATTTACATAATATTCTAACAATTTTGTTAGCGGGCTCGTTCTAATCTTGAAGTACTTTTTACCCAATTCCCAGGAAAGAAGAAAGATCTAATCTAAACTAGATTAGCAAAGTCATTACAGTGTAACTGTAAATTGAAGTGGTGCTAGTCACAGAATGGTACTTTCGTCGCATTCATTAGCTTAATTACGTGGGTGTGACATAAAGTGCCAAAAATTTAAAATTAAAGTACAAACATAGGTAATACATTACATGCACTGAAGACCCTAGTGAAAGTATCATTGTCTACTTTATACATTTTCTAAGACATAATTCAAATGTGGCTTCTATGAATATTCATTCCCCTCGACCAAGAATGTTGCGTTAGTCTAAGATACAGTCCAAACAAACTGGTTTACTTTGAATGATTGATTGGAAAATTTTATTCTGTATATAAAACGTGTGTTTTTTCATATGAAGGTGACTTGTGAACAGTAAAAATTGTTGATGAAAAGACGATAAAGAAAGAACATTTTTAAGTTAGGATTTTAAATATACTCGTCATGATAAAGTGTGATATATCTTCTTGTAAATGGAAAAGTCCGGTCAAGTTAGGTTGGATGGTTCTATTAGGCTGTATGATAATTTGATCCAATTAAGCATTACTTAATCCTATATGTGCAAACATTTAGTAGTGGGATTAGCTTAACACACTTTGATTACATACATAGAAAAGTATAATTAAGAAAAACTAAAAAGCAAATTAAAAAGTAGACAAACAACTTTCTGCTTGCATAGTACATGGGCCAATATACATGAACCGACTATTCAACATGTTTTTAGGTGAAATAAAGAACACATTTCCAACTCACTCCCTGTATTCTAATCCTATATTTGATTTACCTAACATGATGATTTCAAGTTTTCACAAAGTTTATCAATAAAATATCTATTATCTTGTTTATAGTATAATGGGAAAGAAAAGAAAAGATACATACCTTTTGTTTTCCAACTTTATTTAAAGAATCAAAAGATCCATTTGAGAAAAGTAGTATCTTCCTCCCCCTTTTAATTAATCTCCCTTTCTCTTTTATACCATCTAAACAAATGAGATAAAAAAAAAAAGACTCGATATCATTGTTCCTTAACTTTCCTTCAATATTACAAGTTACGACGAATTAATTTATTTGCACGAGTAAGAAATTGATGTATTTAGATGAATTATCATTATATAAAAAATCAACAATAGTTTTGTATTATTTTTGGTGGATTAGCATATTGAATTAATCCTTTGATAGGTGTAAAAATCATCTTGGTGGCAAATACCAAATTATAGAATAAGGAATTCTGAAGTAATTAGTTTCATTATCAGCTTGCCAAATTGACTCACTTTTGAAGACTAGCTAGCTATCAATAGAAGACAAACAGTTGATGCTGAATTGTCCAGAACAAAATCAGACCTAACAGGTCCAAAAAATTATAGGACAACTTGTAAGTTACGTGTGGACAAAGTTTTGCTGACTCTTTGACCTAACAGGCTCACGTTCTCCATCAATTAAATAGTCTTTTTTTTTTAAACTTGTTTAGAAGTGAATATTCCTCTATTATGTAGTGATGTACTACTCTTTTTGGAGTTCATCTTCTTGGTATGTAGATATCCATGACTTTGGATATTTTCTTGAAATTGTTTTTTCTTAAAAAGTTTTTGTGCAAACCAAAAATGTACCTGATAGTTGCTTTTCAGAAGTCTTGTAGATGTTAACTAAAAATTTGTGAAAAAGTTTTCTGCAAAACAACAACGTGCCTGATAGTTATTTTTTATACAGACAATATGAGCAAGCTCGAATGGATAAATTTTGAAATATAATGGATCTAGTTAGTTTAAAGAGAGATGTAGTTATTGTTGTTGTCTTCGTCCGTTGCATAAAACCCTTGCATCTAGCATTTATGAAGATTATTTTGCAATATATTGCCAAAAATACTAAAAGGAAAAACCACATTTGAACTTCAAATATTATGATTCAAAACCTTAGAACACAGTCTGAATATGAACTTGAGTGGAGGGTGTGTTAAAAGGTTGTCAAGAAACAACCACTGCCATTTTATTGTAGGCACTTTATTAAGGTAGGACAAGCAGACAGAATATAATTGCTCATTTTTGGCAATATAAAAATTGAGGACAACCTAATAATCCACTTATCTTGACGGCACCATGGATTAAGTGCAAGAATGCATATTTGCTTGGAAATTACAAAGAACCTTCTCCTCAGTAACATAAATTTAATTTGTTATCTAGCTAGCTTGGAATGTTACAAACTAAATGACTTTTCTTTTCCTTTTGGAGGTGATGTAATGATTTACTTTAGCGAAAAGAATGTTTTTTGATACATCTAGGACATAAATTCTATATGAACCAATGGATAATGACAAGTCGTTACTACTAATAATGTGACATCTTTGATTCAAGTACTACTAATTAACATGTATGTGGACAAAGTTGTGTTGAGCTAACTGACCTAACAGGCTCACGTTTTACCCATTAGTAACTCTATTCTTGGATTCTTTAGGTGTGAATATTCTTCAATCATATATATGTACTTTCAACGTTTCAATTTATCTCATATAATTTGACTCTCATGTGTGTAAAAAGAAATAGTATATGTTTTTTTTTTAAAAAAAAACATATTTAAACTTTTTGAAACTTGTATTATAATTTTAAACGTGTCATAATATTTGGGTTGCTACAAAAACTTCTCACGAAAAGTAAATTGAAAAGTCACTAAAAGTAAATTGAAAAGTTTGCGTTGTGTTTGGTATATGGAGGAAAATATTTTCTAGAATATGTTTTATTTTCCCTATATTTCGTTAGTCAAAATATTTTCTCTAGGAAAATAAGTTTCTTAAAAGTTAAAACTCAAGAAGGTGACTTCCCTAATAAAAGTAAAAAAAACAAGTACACATTAATTGTCCCCTCCCCGCTCTCTAATGTCGTTATGGGTAAATATCATCGTAAGATATATTTCTCTTCTTTCACTATGCCCCGTCACTGTTGAGCTACTTGAAACAAGAGGATAGGGAGTGCTACAGTATATAAGAAAAACAAGTACATTTTGTTAGAAATTAGTTTTTTTTCTTTATAACTAGAAATTTGATAAGAGAAGTGGAAAATGATTGCAAGCTAAATTCAAGTATATGTTAGTGTACTAGTATAAGAATATGAAGGACCTAGTAACTATTTCCTGTCCTCACTCCGGACCAGCCACCTCTCCCACCCATTCAAGTATAAGCAAAATGATTGTAGTATAACATTTTCTGCTTACTACTAAACACAAGAAAATAGTTAAAATATCACTTATTTTTCGAAATATATTTTCCATTTCTATTCGTACTAAGCACACTTTTAAAATTAAATTGATTCCTAATAAAAAAAATAGTGTCATATAAAGTAAAAGTTTTGGGAGATTGTTAAACATTGAAATACACTGCAATATGTGTTGAATTAGGTTGGCATGCAATTGGACTGGTCGAATTAAGCAAAGATAGTTTTGTGGAAGCTTTTCTTTATTTTCTCTTACTCTTACAATGAGATGCAAATGCTATATATATAGAAGTTGTGTCGATCGAAACTAACCACACTAACTAATCTGAAACTAACCATAACAAACTTTAACTAACTTCAAAACAGAATTTTCCTTTTTCTTTCCTGTGTGTTGCTGCATGTTGTTACTGTGTGCAGCAACTCGATGGCTTGAATGCTGTTGCATCTTCATCGTTTCTTGCTGCTGCATGTTGCTCTTGTGTGCTGCAGCAGCAGCCCTTCTCTCCTCTGCTTCTGGTACTTCTACCATAGTCTCAACAGAGATTCATCTTCGTGGTCCAGGTATGTAGGATATCCATTTCTTAGGACAATTTTCTCAAACTGTTTTCTGAAAAAGCTTTTTACAGGAGAGTTCTTCTGGGAAAAGTTATCTGCAAAACAAAAATGGCTCGATAGTTTTTCTCATGCTATTAACCATGTGTGTGGTATTGTTGCCGGATGAGAGTAATGAAACATATCTCACGGAGAGGACTGGGATTCAAAAGTTTATGCAATAATACACGAAATTTGTCCCTCAGGTAACGTTGTACTAGAAAAAGAATCTGAAATTATATAACATGTATGCAAGCTGCAGAAAATTTCCACTCCCTTTCTTACCATAAATGATTATGGTTTAAATAGTTACTACAGGCGCTTAAATAATATATTAAAGGCCTAAGAGAGGCTTTTGTAAAGCCAAAAAGAACTAGAAAGAATCTAATTCAGAATCGGAATTATTTAACCTGAAATCAGAAGTGGATTTCACATCACTTTACAGAGTCAAAAGTTCCTTATGGTTCGTGCTTCAAAGGCTCTGCACAAGTAGCTTTATTGATTTTCTTACAGCAAAGGTTATCTTACATTAGAAAAAAAACTTCTTGTTCTGTTATTTGGATACATCTGAACTCACAAACCACAACATGCTAAACATATCAAACAAACATGTACCCTAAAATTTTACATGCACTCCAAGCAATGCCATAAACTGAGAAACAAACTCAGGATGACCTGGCCAAGCTGCCCCTGTCACAAGATTTCCGTCTGTGAAGCAACGATCTATCGGTTCTGGTTCTAACCATGTCGCCCCTCCTAGTAGCACGTTAAGTTTCACAGCAGGGTATGCAGTACACTTCTTACCCTGTAGTTGTTCAATGAGACACAGATTAGAGCTTGTATACACCCGTGAACAACACATGTTTCCATTTTATTTAATTTCTGAAGTACATGGCGGTTGACATCCCGATTAACATGTTTTAGTTACTGCATAAGATTATTGAGATCAATTTTCTCATAATAATATCAGTATCCTTGCAGTTACTTGTGGATAGTACATAAAGTTCCTGAAAATCGGTCGATTACTCTTCTTCCTTTTCCCATTGTTAACTTTGCGTCTTTGGTAGAAAAGAGAATAGCTGTAACATCATACAAGCGCTAAGCTTTTTAAGTTTAACTTCAATTCTATATGATGTCAAGAGAGTTACCTTGAGAACACCAGCAGCAGATAGAATCTGTTGGCCATGGCAGATTGATGCAACTGGTCTCTTGGATTCCATAAATTCCTTTACCAACTTAATAACACTGTCATCCAGGGCAAGATACTCTGGAGCTCGGCCTCCAGGAATAACGAGCCCATCGTAGGTTGAAGGATCCACACTTTCAAAATCGGCATTTAGGGTAAAATCATGACCTGGCTTCTCACTATAAGTCTGGTCACCTTCAAAATCATGCACAGCCGTGGGGCATTTCTCACCGGCTTTCTTCTTGGGGCAAACAGCATCAACATGGCATTCAAGTGCTTGGAGGGACTGAAAAGGCACCATCACTTCATAGTCTTCCATGAAATCCTACACACCAAAGAAAGTAGAAAAAGGGTGTAAACATCAGTCGCTAATATAAGTTTTAACAGCCTTAGACCACAAGAGAAAAGAACTCCAGATATGAAATCGGCACACATCAGCAATACTGGCCAGGTGACTCAAATGAAAAAACAAGGCCTCTCACGTGGTAGTTTCAAGCCTTCTAGTTTGTGGAACATTTTTTAGGACATCCAATTCCCAGACCACAGACCAATAGATTCAATTAGACAAGTAACAGGAAGCATGAAAACATGGTCAGCAAAGTGGAAAAGACCGACTCAAGGGAGATTAGAAGATAGAAATGAAGCAAGCATTACATCTAATCCGATTGTGTAAATAGTTTGGCAGAGGAGTACAGGTAAGACAATGGAGTTCATGAATTGAAAAATCACTTTTTTACTGAATATCCCAACTTCTGGAAAGAATTTGCATTCAGATAAATAACCTCAAGAAGTCAAGGGCCCAACCATCAGCGATTTGAACAGATTGCGTAGATTCACATAGGTCGAGAAAGAGTGGGAGAAGAGTCGATCCTTTCCTTTCCTTTTCTTTTCTATTTGGAGGAAGCATTTACCAAAATGTACCAAGGACACAGCTCATGAGCCAAAAATACAATCCTCCGAGAGAATGACAAGAAATCATACAGATAATCCTATGACCATACGGAACATGGAGGACAGAGTAGCCAGAAATCATATTTAAGAGACAACTCAGATACCATATTCCTTAAAAGAATAGAGTTAGGTAATCCTATATGATAAGCAGTACAAATGGTTAAACGTTTACTTGTACAGGTAAAAGGCGCTCTGCAACGGCTTAAAAAGAATACCAAATACATTAGCATATGGCAGTGAAGAGCTTATCCCAAAAACTGTGCTGTGAAAGTTAGTACAAGCTCCCTGAGTGAACTTTTAAGATGCATACTGTTCTCTTTAACAACAAAGAGATGCACCACTTCCTATTATGGAGTGGTTGTAGCACTCTGAAAGAGCAAAGAGTTAGGAACAAGAGCCATTTGCCTCTACCTATGTTGCTCGGACTCTTCACTTTCAGTGCCGCACCCGTGTTGACACGACATGGGTGTGGGTGTGGGTGTGGGATCCATACACAATCTGGTCAACCAATGTTGGATACTTTGACCAAAATTGAGGGAGAAATTCCGGACAGATTCAATGATTTATGTAATCAAAACAAAAGCTACGGTGAAATTGAAGAAAATGGAATAACTTGTACATAGAAATTTCTGTCTCTCCTTTTCCTTTTATCTAGTTTTCAATCTCATAATTTAGGTGTTACAACTCTATTTTTAGAATTTTGAATTATTTTTTGCCGAATCCCCGCACCCGTATCTATACCTGAATCCGCACCCACGAATCTTAAAATTTAGATCGTGACGAATCCGCCTCTAGATCCGTACCCGTATCTGACACCCACACCCGAGTCCGAGCAACATAGGCACCTTTGTTATCCGTCATCTCAATCATAGGTTAACTTGGACCAAACCAGAGACATCAAATAAAATATAATTCCTAATAAATTCGATGAGTCGCTTCTGGTGGAACCAGTACAACAAAGAGTACCAAGGACAGCGTCTACCGTCCTCCCTCCCTACACACGAGCACACATTAATTAACAAACCGGGAACATCTTCTATTTCTTTTCCTTTTTGGGTAGATAACCAAACCAAGAACATCTGATTCTTAGGAATTTACATTGAGTAAATTGTGGAGAAGTAATACACACATTCTAACCAGGAACTGAAAGGAGCCATTGGCTGTATCATCCTACCTACATTCACCATTCACGCAAACACACACATAGCAGTAGCAATCAGGTCAGATTGTGCATACCTGCTACTTCCCACCAATATAAGCATCGGGTAGACATGTAACTTTGTTCACCAAGGCTTATAACATGTGGGAAGAAATCAGCTACCTCCTTGTCTCTACTGATATTTGAACCTAGTCTCACATGGTATATTCCAACTTCATTGACCAGACCCTTAGGTGCACCTACTTACCTTCATTCTCACAGTTCCTAAATGTTGATTACACCAAAAATGTGGTACATTCTACTTTTTACAATATTCTGACAACTACATGTATCTCTTACACAGTCTAAATCTCCTCTTCTTCAACAAATCCTCCATGGGACGTAGGAGCACACACTACCAGAACTAACAGCTTGATAAAAATAAATCTATATTGTCAAACTTAAGATGACAGGTTAAACTGAAGGCTCTTTCTTATCTACAAAGGCATGACATTGCAAACAATATCAGGTGATTATCTGGATGCCTCGCCAGCATGTGGCGAGCAAAATATTACACAACCTAAGCGAATAAACATAATGAGAGAATCTTTTTATGGCACATATTGGAAGTTCGATATGGAGAAAGATTTCTGCCACCTGTATAACAACAGAACCAGCTATATTTAGGAGGATTACATATGTCTGTTCTTCTACAACAATTGGGACGAGTAGTTGTTTCAAAGGTCATAAGTCATACTACAATCTTTACAACTAATTCATATACTAGAATTTACCCGTAAACTGCAATTTCAAATATTTCAAATTCTTTAAGCTAAAAAAGATAGTGCTATCATTAACTTACCCCACATAGAAATAGGATTCTTTTACCAGAACCAATTATGCTGCCACCAAGTGCCTTGATAAAGAGTCGGATGAATTCAGGATGTCCTTCATAAGTAGGTCCAGTGATGAGATTACCGTCGACGGTACATGAGGCCATCGTTTCTGGTTCTACCCAATGGGCACCAGCAGCAAGAAGTACCGGTTTCACAGCAGGGAAAGCTGTGCACTTTCGACCTCTGACCACATCTGCTGCAGCCAGGATCAATTGTCCATGACAGATAGAGGCAATTGGCTTTTTAGTGTTGGCAAAACTTTTCACCAAGTCCAACACAGATTCATTCATGGCCAGATATTCTGGAGCACGTCCTCCTGGTATGACCAAGCCATCATACTTTGTAGCTTCGATTTCATCAAAGGTTGCATTAAGAGCAAAATTGTGTCCGCGGGACTCTGAATATGTCTGAAACAATTTTGAAACTAAATTAGACTGCTGCCACAAAAACATTAATACTATCACAATTTCAAATTCTATAACAAAACAACAGGAGAGTACTAGTGCATTGCTTAAAGACATGTGCACAAGAGGGTATAGACATATAATTTGGTTAAGGAATTGTTGGAAATTGTATAAAACCTAGTACTCCAATTGACCCAGACTGTATCCAGCCAAATTGTTCAAGGATCAGTCTCTTTGACTAAGAACTCATCCACCACATGTCTTGCCCTCAGCTGTAAATTATCCTGAGTTAAGTGGTCTACATATAGAGATGCATCATCCAATTGCTTAAAGCTAAAAACTGCACTTAAAGATCCCAGTATCATAAGTTCTACGCCCATCGGCAATGAAAGCTCCTTTATTTCCTTGAATTCACTTTCATATTTCATAAAGCACGAACCTTTTGAGATTTGGATTAGTGGGTATCCATTCCTTCAACAGAAAACATGGAGTAAAACTCAGAAGAATAACAGAACACAGTTACACAACAAGTTTCAGTTTTTAACCACATTCCAGTACTAGTCAATGAGCCCCACACACAAAAGGGTAAATTCTAATCATTAAGAAACTAAAATCCACCCTAAAACTACTAAAGAAATTTACTACGAATAAGAACTTTGCAAATTCAAAATATCATACTCTAGTAATTCATAAACCTTCTAAGTTAGGATTAATGGGTATCCAATCGAAAAGCTCAACGCTGTGATAAAAAACATTATGATCCAATGCAATCCAGCACGAATTAATTCGGTACAATGGCAAATTAAAATCACTGATAGAATATTACAATATCTTGTATATTACCATTGATAGAATATTACCATATTTTGTATATTTTTTATATTAGGTAAATTTATATTCCAATTGTAATTAGGAAGATTTAGTTACCTAGTTTGTAATTATGTAACACTATATATATTGTACACAATAATCAATGAAAGGCAAGGAATATATTCCTACATGGTATCAGAAGTCAAACCCTAACTTCTTTTTCTCCCTAAGCCGTCGCCCCTCCCCCTCGAGGGCCCTTTTCCTCGGCAGACCTCTCCCTTCTTTCTTCGACTTTCCTCTCTTCCTCATATTTTCAATGGCTGAACAACCTTAATTACATCCTGCTCTTGTAGTTAACAAGATCAAGAATTTCATTTTCATAATTCTTGAGATGGAAAAGGTTCAGTATTCATCTTCGGCGGAATTATTTAAGATTCATTGTCGTGTATACAAAGTCAACGACCATATCATCCTTCCAAAATCAAAGTCCCTCGAAAGACCTGATGATTCTGACGATGAACTTTGATCACGCTTAGATGCGGTTGTCCTACAATGGATCTACGATACGATCTCGAACGATCTATTGCATACAATCATTGAAACCAATATCACTGCACGACAGCTATGAGAGCGCTTGAAAAGTATTTTTCATGACAACAAGACACAATGTGGCTTGTATCTGGAAAATCAATTTCAGGCCATTCAGCAGGACGATTTTCCTAATGCGTCGGCCTATTGTCAAGAACTTAAGATAATTGTCGATCAACTCTCCAACGTCAGTGCACCGGTCACTAATCAACTATTGGTGATGCAACTTATTGCGGGTTTGAATGAAAATTATGATGGCGTAGCTACCTAGCTACCATCCTCCAACAAAGCACGGCATTGCCTCCGTTCTATGAGGCTCATTCTTGAAGAAACCCGAAAAACAAAGCGGGCAACAACTAATGTCAGCATAGCCGACGCCGCCCTCGTAGCCACCGGCGGCAACCATGCTGACCCGAGAGGCTCGACTCACACCCCATCCCACAGGCAAGCCAACGATCCGACGCATGGCTCACGTTCCCGGAATAACAATAGAGGAAGAAATTCCGGGAACAACGGTGGAAACAACGACAATGCCGGAAACAGTGGCAGCCCCCGCCGGCTGGCAGCCACCAACAACGATAGCAATAGTGGCAGCAGTCTCCGCCATGGGCTACCTACCCGACATAGGTTGCATGGACCCTACCGGCATGGGCTGCTCCACCTTGCCCCTACCCGACGTCCTCCTGAGCCCAACCTCCGGCCCAACAGAAACAGTCCGGCATCCTCGGCGCACGTCCACAGCAGGTATACAATGCACAGGTTTCTCCTCCTTCAACCTACGCACCGACGGATGTTGAGGCAGTTATGAACACGATGTCTCTCAACATTCCTGACAATAGTTGGTACATGGACACTGGCGCCACATCTCATTTGACGGCATCCCAAGGTACTCTCTCGTCTTATTTCAATATGAGCAATTTAAATCGTAATATTATTATTGATAGTGGACAAGACATTACCATTCGAGGTTATAGGCAATCATTTCATTCCCCACCACACCCCGTTAGCCTTAAAAATGTCCTCCATGTTGAGTTGTGGAGCCTAATTCATCGCTGACACTATGAAGACCCTACGCAGAGTTTTATAATGTAAGATTGTTTAGTGGAGGGTATTTTGAAAATTTCAAGCTTGTATTATGTTCGCCCTAGTTTTCGCTATATATATAGATTAGAGCGTCGTTTTCTTTCTTTGAGGTCGAGCAAGAGAGAAAGGGAGAATTGTAAACTCAAACTCCATATTTGATTATAGTAAAATCAGTCGCGGCAAAGTGGACGTAGTTGTCGCATTGAGGGTGAACCACTATAAATCTGTGTGTGTTATTTGTTCTTCGCTTATTTACTATTTTCTGATTAGGTAGTATTTGGGACTCAAATCCTAACACTCCATGCCCCAAAACTTATCAAAAATCTGATCTATGTGCGTCGTTTCACAACCGACAATAATGTTTCCCTTAAATTTGATCCTTTTGGTTTTTCTGTGAAGGACCTTATGACAGGGATGCGAATACTGAAATGTGATAGCACCGGGGACCTTTATCCTATCACCACCTCCGTCAGCCATCCAGCCTTCTCTCTATCAACATTTGCAACAATTTCATCTCCTTTATGGCATAATAGATTAGGACATCCGGAAGACTCTGTTTTACGCTCTCTTAGAAAAAATAAATTTATTGCTTACAAATGTCCCTTCTCCTCATGTTTGTGAATCTTGTGTTTTTGGAAAACATGTCAAGTTGTCATTTTATTCTTCATCCACTTGTACTTTAATGCCTTTTGATATAATACACAGTAATTTATGAATTTATCCTATCTTAAGCACGGCCAGGCATCGATACTATATGTTGTTTTTAGATGATTATTCAAACTTTCTATGGACGTTTATTTGAAAAGAATATTAAATGTTTCCAATGGGAGAGAATTCGATAATAATCAATTCAAACTTTTCTGCGCCAAACACGGCCTTGTTTTTCGTTATTCCTATCCCCACACCTCTCTACAAAATGGCAAAGTCGAACGAAAAATTAAAACCATAAACAACTTAGTTCATGCCCTCCTTGCTCACGCCTCTATCCCCCATTTTTGGCATTACGCTCTATCAATGACAACCTATCTCTCTAACATACTCCCAAACAAGTTTCTCAAATACAAGTCTCCTACTCAAGTTATCTATCTTCTGAATCCTTCCTATAACCATTTACGAACTTTCGGATGCCTGTGCTACCCCCTCCCTCCCTCCACACAAATCAACAAACTGCAACCTCGATTATCCTCGTGCGTCTTTCTTGGCTACCCCTAATCATCGAGGTTACAATTGTTACGACTTGTCAAGCCGAAAAATAATCATTTCTCGGCATGTCATATTCGATGAGTCTCAATTCCCCTTTACCAGACTCAATTCTCTATCTCAAAATTCCTAAATGATGGCCTAAATCCCTTTCTAATTCATCACTTGCAAAATCAGTCGTCACCGACACCGGCAGCCGTCACCACCACTGCCGTCCTGAGGCAGGCAGTCTACCCAGCCCTGCAACGGGAGCCTCGGAACAGCCCGTCACGGCCTTTCGTCTTGGCTGTCTCTCGGCCAGCCCCCTCTCCCGGACGCCACTGCCCCTTCTCGACCCCACCCCTCTACTCCCGACAGGCCACCCAGTCACACCTCCACTTCTCGGCCACCCGATGCCAATCTTGTCCAACCTCCCGAGGCACACCTACGCACAATGGAAACTCGTGCTATGCACGACATTTTCAAACGCAAACGACTATTTAACTTGTCCACTTCGGTTGCCACTTCGCATGTTCCTCGTAATCCGAAAGATGTCTTATTCGATTATAATTGGAAAAATGCAATGATCAACGAATATAATGCTCTTATTGAAAATAAGACGTGGGATCTAGTACCTCATCCTCCTGATGCTAATATTATTCGTTCTATGTGGATTTTTCGACATAAAAAGAAATCTGATGGTTCTTTTGAGAGGCACAAGACCCGTCTTGTAGGTGATGGCAGGTCTCAATAGGTGGGAGTGGATTGTGATGAAACTTTCAGCCCTGTGATGAAACTTTCAGCCCTGTGGTGAAACCAGTGACTATTCGGATTGTTCCCAGTATTGCTTTGTCCAAATCTTGGCCTATTCGTCAACTTGACGTCAAAAATATTTTCTTGAATGGAGATCTTCATGAAACAGTATATATGAATCAGCCTTTGGGATTCAAGGATCCGATTCATCCAGATTATGTCTGTCTTTTGAAGAAATCACTCAATGAACTAAAACAGGCTCCTCGTGCATGGTACCAACGGTTTGCTAATTTTATATCCTCTATCGGGTTTTCACATAGCAAATCTGATCATTCATTGTTCATTTACAGCAAGGATAAATGACATGGCATACATCCTACTATATGTTGATGATATCATCCTCACCACATCTTCCGATGCACTTCACCGATCCATTATGTCACTCCTTGTCTCTGAGTTTGCTATGAAGTATTTGGGCCCCCTAAGCTATTTTTTGGACATTACTGTTACGAGACATGCAGGTGGCTTATTTCTTTGTCAGAGGAAGTACGCCAAAGAGATCCTTGACTGAGCAGGCATGACGTCTTGCAAACCGGCCCATATCGGTGGACACTAATTCCAAACTCAATGCCTCTTCGGGTTCTATGTATGCCGACCCGACTCACTATCGCAGTTTAACAGGAGCATTGCGGTATCTCACTTTCACGAGACCAGATGTATCTTATGTCGTGCAACAAATATGCTTAGATATGCACAACCTGACGGATGAATATATGAATGCCCTCAAACGTATTTTGCGATATGTACAAGGTACTCTTCATTTCGGCTTACACATGTACAAGTACTCACTCTCTGGTCTCACATCTTATTCTGATGTTGACTGGAGTGGATGTCCTGACACTCGTCGATCCACGTCGGGTTACTGTGTGTTCCTCGGAGATAACTTGTTTTTTTGGTCTTCTAAAAGACAACCTACTCTGTCTCGATCTAGTGCCGAAGCTGAGTTCAGAGGTGTAGCGAACGTTGTTTCTGAGTCTTGTTGGATACGCAACCTTCTACTTGAGCTTCACTACCCACTCCATAAGGCTACAATGGTTTACTGTGATATTGTAAGTGCGATATATCTTTTCAGTAATCCCGTTCAACATCAGCGCAATAAACACATTAAAATGGATATTCACTTTATACGTGAGAAAGTTGCTCGTGGACAAGTTCGTGTTCTTCATGTTCCTTCCCGATATCAGATTGCTGACATATTCACTAAAGGACTTCCGCGCATACTCTTTGATGATTTTCGAGTCAGTCTCAGCGTACAAGAACCTTCCGCTTCAACTGCGGGGGTGTGATAGAAATTACCATATCTTGTATATTACCATTGAGGCATTGATAGAATATTACCATATTTTATATATCTTTTATATTAGTTAAATTTATATTCCAATTATAATTAGGAAGATTTAGTTACATAGTTTGTAATTATGTAACACTATATATATATTGTACACAATAATCAATGAAAGTAAAGAAACATATTCCTACAATCACTTCTCAAACTATACTCAACTAGCCTCAATCCCAAACATGGTAGGATCCACTATATGAATCCTCTGTATCACGCTCTAATTATTTTTTAGGGTGGCCCTTGACCTACCACAACCCTCCTCTTTATCAGAGCTCCCGGACCGGTCAAGCATTTAACTAAGAATCTACTCCAAACACTAATAAATAATCACATTGCAGATTCAAATTAACAGGAAAGATAGATAAAAGGAAGGACCTGGTGGCCAGAAAGCTGATGGACAGCAGTGCGGCAAACGTCACCGGCTTTCTTTCCAGGACAAACTGCATCAACGGCTACTCCATAGGCTAGCAGAGCTTGAAATGGTACCATCACCTGAACAATACCAAACAAGAAGAAAAGAAAATCAGTGACCCATTAATCATTCTTAACATATACACACAGAATAACTAGAAATCAAGAACGTGAAAAAATGTTCTGAGCATAAAAATGCCTCGTAGTCTTCAACGTAATCTCCACATAGTAAGAGAACCCTTTTCTGATTCGCCATTTCTTAATCAGTTAGAGCTGAGGTCTATCTCTGTGTGTGTGTGTGGAAGAGGTTCAGGAATTGATCCGCATATAACAGAAGAAGAAGCTGACGAAATGTTCTCGAAACATTCCCCACGATTATATAATATTCTAAAAGGAAAATTTTACTATACACAAGGTGGACGTGCCGGAGTGGTTATCGGGCATGACTAGAAATCATGTGGGCTCTGCCCGCGCAGGTTCGAATCCTGCCGTCCACGTTTAATATTTTTTTCCCATTATTTTAACTAATTTTTTGAAACAAATCTGCAAAAAAATGAAATTTGAGAGAATTTTTATGGTTAAACAAATTTGCAAATCAGTATGATTTCATGTTATGTTCAATCTAGTTATCATATTAAATTACTCATAAATCTTGTAGAATCACCGTAACGTCGAGTTACAAATAAAAAAAATTGTCGCATACAAACCTTGATAAATAGGTATACTTTTATGTTATAATTAACTTATTTGTCATATTACATCACTGACAAATCATACTAGATCATCATAATTTCATAATTACAAATAAATAAGAGGAAACAAAGTACATTTCATAAGTGTGGCATGTAAGTAATGACCGATAAGTGTGTTATATGTGATATTCAACCTAGTTATCCTATTGAATTAATCATAAATTATATCGGGTCGTATGATTTCAAAGCTACAAACAAAAAAATATGTGACTTCTAAGTCATGTCAAACATATGAATTCATTCTATATTCAGACTAGTTATCATATTGGATGAGTCACAAATCATACTCGGTCATTGCAACTTCTCTCTTAACTCGGATCGTAGTTTGTTTAGGAAGCTTCAAAAATCATTGAGTTGAAGAAGAAGCAGAAGAGTGGATTGTAAAAAGGTCAATTGTAGTGTGTATAAGATAAAATGAGTTTGTTTTTGCAAGATATTCTAAAATTGATATACTTTTGAGTCGATGGTCTATCGAAAATAAACTCTCTCCCCACAAAGTTAGAGGTAAGTTTGGTATACATTTTACCCTCACTAGATTTCACTTGTGAGAAGTCAGTCAAGTCATGGAATTGGCAGAAGTTCCCCCTTAACCAACCGTAAGAGGGAATTCTTCTATTCATTATTACATTGGATATGTTGTCGTTGATGTAGTATTCTAGAACGGAAACAACATTTAAATACAATAGCAGTCTCCCGAGCCATTTCCACGGATTAGAGGTGTAGAAGTATCAAACGGATAATGAAAGGGTGCAAAGTGTTAAAACCAGAATTATACGAGGGTGAAAAGCCAAAAATGATTTTTGTGTGAAGCTCTTCTGCTGCTAGGGTTTTGGCAGACGAAGCAATGGAAGCACCAAAACGCAAGCGAAACTCTGCCGAGTACGACGACGATGAGTTCGACACATTCAAACCACCACCACCTTCCTCAGCCGCCGCAAACGGCGGCATCGACCTTTCACTGCTCGAAGCCTTAGAAAAATCTCAACAAAACCCCGTCGAAGCACTCGATATCAAAACAGTAAAAAAACTCATCCTCGCATTCGAACGCCGTCTTAAGGAAAACATCGCCGCACGTCTCAAATACCCGGACCAACCTGAAAAGTTCGCGGATTCCGAAGTGGAGCTCCATGAAGAAATCGAAAAGCTTAAAATCCTCGCTGGAGGACCCGAATTTTACCCGGAACTCGTCAATCTCGGCACTATCGCGTCTATCACCAGCCTCCTCAATCACGAAAACACTGATATCGCTATTGACGTGGTCGGCTTATTACAAGACCTAACCGACGAGGATGTTCTCGAGGACAACGACGAACCGGCACAAGTTTTAGTTGATGCATTGGTTGAGAACAATGCGTTAGAATTACTCGTTCAGCTTCTCAGCAAAATGTCCGATTCCGATCCGGACGAGTCCGCCGCAATTTATAGTTTACTTTCGACTGTTGAGAATTTCATCGAAGTGAAACCCTCGGTTGCGGAACTGGTATGCGAAAGGACGAAGTTAATGAAGTGGTTGTTAACAAGGATAAAAGTAAGAGAATTTGATGGAAACAAGCAGTATGCATCGGAGATTTTGGCTATTTTGCTGCAGAGCAGCTCGGTGAATCAGAAGAGATTAGGGCAATTGAACGGCGTGGACGCATTGTTACAAGCTGTAGCAATGTATAAGTCGAAGGACCCTAAGACGCCAGACGAGGAGGAGATGGTAGAGAACTTGTTTGATGCGTTGTGCTGTTTGTTAATGCCTTTGGAGAATAAGGAGAGGTTTGTGAAATCTGAAGGAGTAGAATTGATGATCATTATAATGAATCAGAAGAAAATGTGCTATGGATCAGCTATAAGGGCGTTGGATTTCGCAATGACTAATTATCCTCCAGCATGTGAGAGGTTTGTGGATGTAATGGGGTTAAAGACTGCTTTTCCTGCTTTCATGGGTAAGGCAAGTTAAGTTCCCTTTTACTTTTAATTTTTGTTACATTTGACATCGTCATATGGCACCCGCAAATGATTTAGGGACGAGACATAATTGATTTATTGACTAATATGTTAATTTTCTTAGTTGAATGGATATAGAGGACTCATATAGTAGACCACAGCTGGTTTATGATTGAGACATAGTTGATTGCGTTTTAATTGATTGGTTAATTTTTATAAAATTTTCCGAGCAAAATGGATATAAATTATTCATATAGTGGATATCCCAACTGATTTGGAACTGAGATATAGTTGTTGATTGGCTAATTTGTTAATTTTCTCAAAGATTGTCTGATAAACAGCTCTTATGGTTTTACCTTATGGTTTTACCGCTGTTAAAAAAACAGCTCTTATGGTAGGATTAAATTTGTTGATGAATGGAGTAGGATGTTAATTGTTATCTTTATAGAGATGATGTTAAAATATTTTATGTCTAGAGAGGATATGTGGTTGTTTGTATTCTTTCCCCATCATTTGTTACTTAGCTAATACTTGGCTATTTGTTGCATAACAACTCTGGTTTCATCTTTATTGTAAAAACAGCAGTTTCTTTAATGAGATATAGTAGTTAAAACATAACTGATATCACAAGTTCTCCCCAAATGGAAGAGTTTCCATTTCTCGGTTACAATGAGCTCTTTAGGATGATATGGTGTTTTTATACTTTATTCTTTTATTGACTCATATAACTTATTTTGCTTAAATGTTTTGTTTTCAGCTACCTCTGAGCAAAAAGAACAAGAAACGCTACAAAGAAGAACTGGAAGAGCGTCTTGTATCACTAGTTGCTTCCTTATTTGGTAAGTAGGCTTAGTTAACTTAGAACAATCTATCTGAGAAGTTGCTATTGTTGATATACTGAATATGGAGTTTGTGTGCCTGCATATGTGGTAAAAGAGAAATGTTGTTTCCTCCACGATGCCAATTTCCTTTCAAATTTCTCCCCAAACCCCTGCCATGGCCCAAAACCATCTGTATTAGCACCTTAGGGTAGTCCAAGGTAAGTAGAAGAAAACTTTTCTACATTACTGCCCAAAATTGCAGCAAATTCTTCAATGTGAGCATGGACATCTACTGGAGAGTGCTGCTCTTATTGGGATTAATTTTGTAGTCCAGAGAAAACTTCAAACGCCAGCAGAATGATTCTCAAATGCAGCGTTTGCCTCTTGTCAGCTTAACATGACACTAAGGTGTCATCAGCGTATATAAGTTGTGATTTACCTCCACCCGATTCCCGTTTACCCCAATAATACAAAAACCTTTTATCCAACCCTTTACAGCAGCCACCTCTAGCCTTGTGCTCAAAACTTCTTGCTCTCTCAAGCTTATATTTTTCTGATTAGTGTGTGTTACTTCCAAGCATTTTCCATCGCTAAGATCCTTCTAAACTTTTCAGACTTGAGTGGATTTGATATCATATTATGCACATTAATGTCAATGCTTCGAACATTATATAGTTCACTAGGCATTTTTATCATCTGAACTCAAGTTTTTCGATGTATCCCAGTAATACCACTTTCAACGGCACGAAACCCTCTTTGATGGGCATGGAATTTGCAAGGCCAACCAAATCTTCTTCATCTTGGAGTTGTCTAGTTGTATGTTTCTTAATTTGGTGGCATCACTTCAATTTTGTCAAAGGAACGAATATGAACCTTGCCTCTTGGTAGAAATGAAATAACCCACATCCTCAATATGAGGAAAAAGAATAAGAAATAGAAAAGTATGGGAAAGGGGAGGGGGATGGAACATTAGTTTAGTTGATGCATCCCTAAGCTATATAGAACACAGTACCATCATCTCTTATTTTCCTCCTCCATAGGAATTAGCATCTGTGGTGGTTCTTAGGGGATGGGGAGAACAAGAAAAAATGTTACCTTACATTTGTATGTGGCTGCATTGTATTGATAAGGTAGATATTTTTATTAGTAATGGGGAAATCTCCCGTATACCTTGGATGTGACTGCCTTAATTTCAGTTTTCTGTTACAGGAGGAATCTTAAGAGGTTCTAGAAGGGATAGATTATTAAGTAAGTTCGTGGAGAATGAGTGTGAAAAAATTGACAGGCTTATGGAACTCTACATGAGGTGATTGTTCATGCAACATATATCTAAGTACCCTGCTCCATTTCCTTCCGCTATGCAAAAAAAAGAGTGGTTCTCTTGAGGCTGATAGTTCTATTTTATTACTTTGTGCCGGTCTTCAAATTTTTATCCTTGGGCTATTGCAGATATTCCAATAGAGTAAAACTTGAGGCTGAACGGTTTGACCAGCTTGAACTTGATGATTTGGAGGTCTGTTTACTCTTTAGACTTCGCTCATCTTTATGTCTTTCACTAAAACATTTTATTCTATATTGTCATTATGTGTAACATGTTTGTAGATGGATGAAGACGAGAAGTACAATAGGAAGTTAGAAGCTGGACTTTACACTCTTCAGGTCAAAGATCTGTTGCATTTTTATTCTTTTACTTATCATCTCTTTTACGGGCACATTACCACTTCAGATCTTTGGCATTCTTATCGGCATTTCCTTTTCTCCCTGATCCTGCAGTTGATAGCTGTTATTCTGGGTCATCTATGGACCTCTGAGTAAGTTCTGGTACCTGTCATATTTTCCTCTTCAGATGGGATATATCTGAGTTCCTTCCGCTTAATTGTTCTTTTTAATGCAGGCATCCTCGAATCAGAGCAAGGATTGATCTTTTGCTAAAGCAACAAAAGCTAACTAAGGAAGATGTAAAAGATATACTTCAGGTGTCTGCTCATGACTTCCTTTTTTTTCCAGCGCCATTCCGTCCTTTTCATTTGCTTGTGTTTGCTTTCAAGTTAGTTATATTATACAACAAATTTCCTGGATTCTTCTACTTATCTGGAAAAAAAGGTGAAAATTCTTGGATACATTTGGAGACACGGTTAACTTGCGAGAAACAAGGCCTTTAGAACTTGTAACCCATTATTGCAAAATCCAATTATAGCACCAGGTTATTATCTTTCACTTTGGATTTTCTTTTCATTCTTGGTTTATTGGAATATAACTTTGGTGTTGTAGTGGTAATTTCTGAAGTAGATCTGGAAGGAAGAACTCCTTAAGGACTTTCCTTGTCCCTCTTCATGAATAGTCTGTGTTGATCTCCTTAATGAAATTCATACTAGTTTTATGTGAAGCGTTTCTTTCCCTTATTCTGGATAATACTCAATAAAATCTGTTACGATATTGAAGTTTATACTTGTGCCGCAGGAATATCATGACAACATAGGAGATCTGGAAGGGCCAGAAGAGAAGGAGAGGGGACAATCAAAGATTCAAAGGTTTATCTCGGCTTTTTGACCATGATGGGGTTCAGCAATTGGAACACAGGTTTTATCTTTAGAAGGCCATGTCAACTCTTGCTATTTGAAATATGTATTGAGATGATATCCTCAGTTGTCTACAGTTCATGTCACTGTATTTGTTCATGTAATGTTTTAGAGCTCAGAGCTGTCACCAGTTATTGAGGGTTAACATTTTTGACTGAATTTGCTCTTATTGAATGCAATTTAGTGTAATTTGCAGTACTTCAATCAGTAGTTTTACCCAAATGTAAGTGTAGTGCTTTCTGGAGCATGTCCACATGCTGTTGTGAGCTTTCACCATCCCAAACATGTCACTGGCGATGGCTATGCTATTTGAATTATTACATTCAAAAAGCAGATTCTCTTTAGAAAATCCCGTCAGTATTAATTGTTTATTCGAGGTGAATGAGCTTTGCCTAGTTGGCAACTGGCTATTGCAGAATGCTCATTTTTATCATGAAGTTTGTTTGCTTATTTTATCAATCATGCGATGCGAACCACAAATATTGCAATTGGAAAAATCAGACGTGAATGAAGCTATAGAATTTAGACTTTAGGGAGCTACGAGTTGCGCATGACCGAACACGAGTTTTTTAACTTGAATCTATTGATTTGCCAGGTCTTGGGCTCTATGCAGTTTAGTTTAGTGCTTGTTTAGCAATTTATCAAATTCGAGAGCAAACTTGATCATTATTTTTGCCCTAGTTTAGTAACATTTGAAATCCTATCTTCTCTTGGATCAATTTTGATACAACAACAAACTCAAATTAGATTTGGGTTGTCATTTCTCGTTGAAGAACATTCTCCTTAATACCCATTCGATATTTTACAGACTAAACTACATGACATATGGTATAATACTTGGTACTACTGCATGCTAGATATGCATCTTCTTTTTGAAAAAATTAATTTCAATTTGGCCAAAAAAGATCTACGAATATCCTGATTTACATCTTATGTTTATCAAACAGAGTTCAACTACAAATTTGATTCAACTAAATTTAGATAAACTTAAAACTAGTTAACCATCATTTTGTAATGGTTTCAGTTCCCCTTGGCCATATCAATATGCAAGAAAAAACTTCAAAATTATATTACATATATAATATCCACAGACTCTAAATCCTAAATGCTGAATTTGCCTTAAAATAATATAGCAAGTAGAATGAACATTTACGGACTAAAGACGGTTAACAAGCATGTGTTTGAATCAGTTAAATAAAAATGCACTCAGCCTTCCACATCAGTCATCCAATTGAATGGAAAAAAAGTATCAAAATTTTCCATTCTTTGTTAAGGTTTAAGATAGGGAAACTGCAAAAAGACCAGACATAAATTTGTTTTTTAACCTCCTATTTTATTTGCTTTCTCTTCCTTCTGTTTTCAAACATAAGATTAGAACTAGTCCCTCACGATATTTTTGAGAAGGCTTCCTTTACAATTCTAATTTTTAGGTCTACCAGTGTTTGGTAGATAAATTTGTGTTAGTCCTATAATTTGGTTGCACTTGTGATAATTTATTGAAAATATATGAAGGTTATACATCAGTTGTGCAAATGTCTCCAAAGAGATTTATAATGCACCCAGTTACTTCACTCATTGCCTAAATGTTTGGGTTGAATCTCATGTGCTTTGTTTCTTCTAAAATAACCTTGCTTCAAGAATATGAAAATACAAATTACCAGAAGCTCGAGCTATTTAGGCTCAAAAAGGAAACCAAATGCTTGGTACTTCACTAATGGGATAGTTCAAACTAAAAGTATACTACATAATAATATTCTAGTCCCTCAAAAAGATTTTCCCATCATCATTTTCTCATTCTATAATTGCATGAAACTAATCCTATCTATGCACATTAAGAGAACTCCCCATTCTACAACTGCATGAAACTAATCCTATATTTATGCACATTGAGAAAACGTGTCTCACAAAGTTGCATCATTTCCACATCTCTACAAAAAATGCCCCTTCCAGTCTTGTATATATCATGTATGCACACCTCAATAACTTCAAGCCATTAGATGCTCTAATCTCAAGATTGTTACCTGCATAGAAAGATCATTAAACAGCTAATTCAGCTTTTAGGCAATCAAACGATCAATTTGGAGTTCTGGATTCAATATGCTTAGAGTTGTCACATACGTTGTCTTTGGTGGTCAAACACATGGATCGAGTTTGAAATGTTTAGACAAACTTCCTCAATACCTACATTCTTAAGCTTTTCTTATGTTATCATTCACCAGTTTAGCGAGTTCCAGAATCAAAAGATTATATATATTTCATCTTAAAACAAACTGTATGTACATTAACATAGATTTGGGCCCAAAGGGGAATTGGGGTCTCATAAACACATGCTCCGACATATGCGAACACATACACTCTTCAAGATAAACATACCTGACGAACTTTCAGCAGATGGCCTACGACTCATCCTTCAAATGAAGAGCATCAAGCTGCTTGCACAAGATAAACAAACGATCTAGGTTTGGTATCTCTGTCAGTGGCCGAATATCCCAAACCCGCATGACATCTGCATAGCTTGAGGTCTCCATACCAGTCTCAAGACTCAGAACAATATGAAATATCCCATCAACAGGACTGAGCTCAAAGAGTTGATTAGACATCCCACTTGAGACAGTAATATGTTCAGTGTGAGGCCATTGCCAATCACTAGAAAGCTTCATCAATACGGATATTGCTTTCTTACGGATTTCTATGCTTCTAATTCTCCCCATTGCTTTCCAAAAGTAATCATCAATACTTACCTGTAATGAAACAGATGAAGCCTCAATTAGTCCTGTAACTAGGGGCGGATTTACCTTAGGTTGCACCTGTAATGAAACAGATGAAGCCTCAATTAGTCCTGCAACTAGGGGCGGATTACCTTAGGTTGAGGGGTGTCACGTGACACCGCTTAGTCGGAAAATTTTACATAATAAGTTGGAAGCCACAAAGAAAAATGGAGATAAAGACAATAAAATGACACTGCTAGATAGAAGTAGCGGTGTAGCTCACTTGGTCAGGTGGCTTGGTTATATTCGAAAGGTCTTGAGTTCGAAACTCTGCAGCTTCATTTTGCTTTTTTAAAAATATTTTGATTCATATGCAAAATGATACTTGTCCAGATTCGAACCGTGAACCTCTCAGAAGTTAGCAAAACCTTGAACCAGTTAGTCCACAGTAGCTTTCTTAAAGGCATTGACAAAGAAATTGTTGAAATGCGGAATGCTGATGCTTTAGTATTTTTATAACTAGGTTATTTTGAATACATTTTAAGAAATGAAAATTCATCGAGAAGAGTTCAAGTAATATGCCGGAGTCGTGTTTTATTTATAGTGTTTTTTAATATGACGTTATATTATTTTATTTATTTGTTCTCATTTTAAATGTGACACTGCTTACAAAACATCCTGCGTACGCCACTGCCTGCAACACAACAGGGATGTCAACTCCACCAATGGAGACAGATCAAGAATAGGTGAACAACTGACATAGATCAAACTACTTCCTGTCCCTCTTTGTCTGTCCTATTTACTAGACCCATTTCCTCAAAAAGAAAACATCTTGTCTCCAAGAATTCAGACTTGCATAAACACCTTCTATCAATTTAACTTTTATGTAAGTTCTTGAAGAATCTACTTCGCTTTCCTATTGAAGCATAAATTACACATAGACAACCAACCTTAGCATAATCCCCCGCGCTCATTCTCTAGCCTAGTCAAATGGCATCTTCACAATTAGGATGGAAGGAGCGCTGCTAACAATGCCCTAAAACTTACGATGCTATAACAAACAAAAAGAAATTATAACTTGTTATAATTACTCAATCCTTCTACTTCATATACAGAAAGGCATTGCTTTCACTTGGTCTTTATCTATTGCCTTAGCTCTAGTGCCCCTAGAGTGACATATTCTGTTAGAAGAATTTATAAACAGTAAAAGGCCTACTACCTCCACCTCAATTTATATTGCATTCTTTATACAGTTTCCACTATTTCTGTGATAATTGACATCCAAATATATTGGACACTATTCAAGTGGCAACTTATTTTATATAGTTCCCACAAAATTCTAAGAACGTAAATCTATTTTACTAATCAAGTGTAAAATCAATGCAGTATTTTCTCTATTATAATTTCACTCTACGTTACTTAGGTGTAGGGTTCTATTCCCATTCAAGGCTTACTTTACAGCCTTTGCTGCCCCACTATTCATGGGCATACCCACACTAAAAATTATATATATAAGGAAAAAGCTCCATGCCCATCAAACGATGCCACATCAAATTGGACTTAGTGTATACTCATGTCCTGTGAGAAATTCTGTATAAAGTGAGATTAGGAAAGTAGCACTGACAGGAAAACTTGCTTTAAGATATCCAGAGATAATGAGTAAGAATACATTTTTTAATGAATATAAAATAAGTAGAAAGGCATTGCCAGTTGATTTAGGAGAAACTCAAAGAGCATACCTTCCACCTTGTTCCTTGAAAAAGTACTGAATAAAGGCGTATTTTAATGTCAAGGATGTCAATATCTATCAAAGCAGCTGCCATAGCTTTCACCAAGTCCTTGTCATTCTGAGCATCATGGAAGCAGCCCCTAACCCTGGCATCATGTACAAGCATCTTCCAGACGGAACCACTGCTTTTTAATGTTGCTTCATGGCCAAATATCCAGAGGCAGTGCCTGCAAAAAGCAAGCTTTTTTACATAATCCCCTGGAGAGTGGAGAGTTGGACAGTATCTTGAAAAACAGCAACCTTGCTCTAGTTAGTGCTACATTAACCCTTTGACTGTTAGAAAGGAAACCAATAGATCTGTTCGCATTGGAGCGTACTGCTGAGATTATTATTACATCCTTCTCACCCCCTTGAAAACCGTCGACAGATCGGACATCCACAGAGAAGTCACTCTCATCATCAGTGCTATACTTAGTTCCGAGGTTCTCTTTAATTGCAGCAATTTGAGCATTGTACGGTGATATAATACCAATACCGATCTTTTCTCCCGAGGAAATGAATCCTGTAACAAGAAATAAAATCAGAAAATCAGTAATTTAGGAAATGATATAATGTGCATCTTCACTTGATAATGCCATTAAATCAATCTTAGTGTACCTTTGAAGAGGTTGGCAACTACCTCACAAACCACCGCTACCTCTACCATGTTCCGGATGCTATGCCCATCAACGACTTCCTCATTTCCACATGCTACATTGATAAAAGAATAAGCACCATAAATTTCACCTTGAAGGAAATGCTTCTGATATTCTGTACTTCTGACATTTGGAGCATCTATAATCTGATTCTGGTAGAATGCCCTGTTCGGAAATGAGCTTATTGACGGGTGCATCCTATACTGAAGATTAAGAAGTTGTTTCTTGAATTGCAGAAGTGCCAGCCTCTCAAACAAACTCCGCCCAAACTTGGCCTCCTCGCAGACCTAATTAGAAAAGGACATCTTACTTTCTAACTGTGCAGAATTTTAAAAATTAGGTACCATTTAAAGTAGCACATGACAACCTTGCTTTTAACCATGGCAGGGAGTTGCCACTCGTCCCCTATGAGTATGGCATGACGTAGACCATGAATCTGTAAGGGGATAGTTGACTCGCATTCTTTAAGCTGAGCAGCTTCATCAATAACCAGCAATTCAACATCTGTCTCATGCAATTTGAAGGAGCCTGAAGCAGTACAGAAAAGCAGGCACGAATTTTTCAAAATTTGATTTTTTATTGAAAACTTATCTTCAGGTTCAAAAAAGCTGTTAGGAAGGGATTTGAGAATCGTAAGGCATTCTTGTTTGGCCAATTCTACATCAGAAGAGTTGTCAGTCACTCGTCTCTCTACTTCTTTGCTTCTAACAAAGACTTCTTTCAAACTTCTACCGTTAGAGATAACACTTTGCAATAAACTACTAAGTGAATGAAGTAAGTTTACAGCTTTGATCATGTCTCTTGCCACCACCACAGACAGGAGGGAAGTTGGCAAATGCATGACAAAGTTAACAACATAGAAAGTAAAAACCTCCAGTTTGCAATTTAATCTGCTTGTCACAAAGTCCTCAAAATTTAACCTTGCTTTAGTTTGATGAGAATCATTACACCCCTTTCTCGGAACAGACCTTGAATCTTTATTGTTCCGACAAAACCCTCTGCCAAGTCGACTTTCATCATTAAATTTTATTGTTTTGGCAATTACTTGCCCAATTCTCTTGTTCCACTCGTCCTTGACACCTTGAGCGCACAACCTCTGTGTTCTGTCCTCCTTGTTTTTCAGGCTTCCTTTGCGAAGAACTGCACTCCCTGAATCACTATCATAATTAGCATTATTATCATATTTCTGATAAAGTTCGGCATCGGCATCTTCCTCTTGGCCATTAGAATAGAGCTGGTACAACAGTTCAGTGTCTTCAAGTAGTGTTATCAAATACTGTAACGAGTATTTCCAGCCAGAGGCAGGAGTAAAGCACCTTGCTAGAACTTCAGCACGATGATCAAGAAAAATATGAAGTAGCTCATCTTGGTTATCAATATTCATTCGTTTTCTGTTTCCAAACAAAACTATATCTCCTAGACCATAGGTCAGAAATTCACATGATTCCAGCACAAGCTTCAAAACTCGTCCAGAAACTTCTAAGACTGCAATATTTGTTGGAGCACAAGTTACCGTTCTACAATTGACGCTCAAAAGTTGAAACAACAGTGCACTAACTGTCTTCGTTTTCCCCGTTCCAGGAGGACCCCAGATTAGCTTAGTCATGTTCTCGTGATGGCAATACTTTGTCGCGAGACAGTTCAGAACTGCTTCTTTTTGGGAATCATTAAGATTGATTAACCAATTAGATGCAAGGATCTTTGATCTGCAGACTCTATACACTTCCCCTTGCAAACAGAGATTACACTTTTCCTTACCCTGCAAAAGCAATAGAAGAAGTCAAATATTTCATGTTATGATATGCAAAATGAAAAAGTAACAACTTGAAGAATTTGGTGATAAAAGGTTATCTAATAGTGACGTGAAAATTCGTAGGAAATGTGAAGATGTATATTCTGGTAAGACTGTTTGAGCGGAATAAAAAATGAGAAAAGCATGAAGCTTACAGTCACATAAAAACTAGGTTCCAGTATTTTCTGAATAACTTGGGAGCTTTGCTTTTCCAGCCCGAAGCTCAATGAGTTCCAAATGCGTGTATTTGTTGTTGTGTTTATAAGAGAAACCAAGAACAAAGAGCCCTTTATATGACTTTCCCTAATGTCCTGTTCCACCAAGAAGGGTCTCGATGAGAAGACCTGGATCTTGATATAATCTTTCTCATCTGTCACTACTTGAACCAGCGCAATTATGTAGGACATTGTGGGTCTGTTTAGATCATCAACACATGTTGGTCTTACATCTGTAATGGCGAAGAGATCGCCCGTCTCAGGTTCATATGCTCTGCCATCACTACTAATCTCTTTCTTTTCCACCTCAATAATGTATAGGCATTTATCAGATGGCTTATTGCTCTCCTTTTCCTCAATAGACAATATTTTGCATGTAGATGCACTTGCCACTTTATCAAAGCTAGAAGACAAATCCGCATGTGTTTCCTCTATAAGAGGGAAGACGAATGACTTCATATACAATGAGATGGACTGAAATGTTGAAGGGATGTTCTTCACCTACAGGATAACTCAAGATCAGATGACTACAATATACTTAAGATAGAGATCTAAAACAAATATGCTCAAACATCATAGAAGCTAATGCACTCTTTGCTCTTGCCTCGACATAAGTGTTATGAAAGCTTCATGGTCCACATTCGATGTGCAAAATTAATAACATCAGTTATACTAGCAATGCTACCTCACAATCACGTACTGATAGACATGTTTTATTTCATCAATTGCAGCCCATTGTCCACATTCATGACTAACAAGTACTATAAGTACCAATTTGCACCCAAGGGTGTGGCCTAGTGGTCAATAAAGTGGTTTTCACTAGTTTTTAAGGCTTGATTGACCCTTGGGATTGAATCCCGCTAGGGGATGTTGAGAACCATGAGGTCTCAGGTTCAAATTTCAGTAGAGACAAAAATATTAGGTGGTTTCTTCTCATCTATCCTAACCTTGGTAGACAGAGTTACCTGATACATGTTGTTGGCGGGAGGTGGCAGGTCACGTGGAACTAGTCGAGGTGCGCGCAAGCTTATCCCGGACACCACATTTATAAAAAAAAGACACAGTACTATAAGTACTAACGATGGTGATGATCCATATTTCATATGCCTATACCCATAGTTGCTCTATGCATCAACCTCAATTATGAAAATGCATAACCCAACTTGTGGAAAAATAAAAAGGACAAGTCAAATCTCAAAACGAGACACCTATCCGGTCTAACAAACAACCAAATAACAACAAGTATCATGTTGCATTTACAAAATTTACAAAAAAAGCGAAATGATGTTACTTGACGTCAGGGGTGAATGTATTACGAGCATTACATACATACATACATACAAGATACATAAATACATATATGGATGCATTCACTGCCACAAAGCATAGTAGAAATAATGGTATTCCACACCTACTGATTTAAAATCTTGATAATATTAAGTTAAGAGTAAAAACCAAACACTGAGAAAATTAGATAAGGGCAAATAGCAGTAAACAAACCTTGTCCTTGTAAAGGTCTTTGTTAAGAACATCCTTAAAAGACCAAGAAAAGATGACATCTATAAGTCTCTTTTCAAGAAGAATGGCTTCACCTTCATCATCAGTTTCCATTTCTGTCATATTCTGCAAACCCCATTTCATTATCACAACAGATAAATCAAACTAGAAACATTCTAAGCATTTTTTGTTGAAACATTCTAAGCACATGCAACCATTTATATCATATTCCACAAGACCCTATTTCAAAAAAAAAAATCTTGCAAGACCCCATTTCATTTTTATTCTTTTCTTGACCCTATTTCATGATCACATTATATTAAAAAGAAAAAGATACTAGATAAATACAGAGAGAGATGAAGTAATTAACTGTAAAGTTCGAAAGACAACTGGTGCGTCCAAATAGGGGTTTAGCAGTGATTCTTGGAAGAAAGGAAAGCGCTTTGACGGGAAACAGGAAAGAGCACAATGCACAAATTGTATAAAGGTTTTTTTGGCCTTTTTGGATAAAGTGCAAACTAGTCCTTAAATTTTACCAAAAAAACGATTTTGTTGTCAAAGTAATGTCTGCTCTTGTTAGTTTTAAGGATGGGAAAAGGGTCAAAAATACCCTTCTAATTTCATAAATTAGCTATATTTATCCTCTATTATAAGTTGGGATCAAAACTTACCCTCTCGTTACAAGTTAAGGTAAAAAATACCCCTCCCGTTAGCTAAATTTTTTAAAATACCTCTCATTTGACAAAAACTCTCAAATCAATCCAAATAACTCGATTTCAATTGAAATTACTCATCTCCTCTTTTAACCCGACTGCCGATTCACTAAACGAAATTGACCCATATCAAATTAAACCCTCCTCCAATGAACTGCCTCCCTCCTCCACTCCACCACCAATGAATTGTTGCCCTCCTCCACTCCACCACTAATGAAATGTTGCCCTCGGCTAGGGATGGGAAAGGTGGGAACAATGATCGGGAAAGTAAGGTTACTCCGGATGAGGATGGATACATGGAGGTAAAAAGAAAGGGGAAGCTAAAAGGTAACCCCGTTAGCCAGAACCTAACATTCCCCTTAAGCAAAATGCCGACCCTTACTTCCAAAAAGAAGGGTCAGAGTAATGACCTTTTGCCAGCTAAGAACAATGAGGATAGCACGAAGGGGACTAACCCCCTTTCGTTATCTAAATGATTATCGCTTCATGGAATATAAGGGGGCTGCACAAGTCCTCAAAGCAAAAGGAGATCAGCTCCATAGTGCATGAGGAGAACATTGATGTATTTGGCATCCTAGAATCCAAGTTAAATCACTCCTCCCTGCAAAGCTTTTGGACTTCCAAATTCAAGAATTGGAAGGTGTTGGACAACTTTGGGCATCATCCGGCAGGGAGAATCTTTATTATTTATAACCCTGCTAAGGTCAGACTCCAAGTTCAGGATATCAACCCTCAAGCTATACACTGCAGCATCACCTGCTTGATCTCTTCAAGATTATTCAATGCCACTTTCGTCTATGGGCTCCACTCTACGGTGGCCCGCCGAGGCCTATGGGACAAGCTACGAGACTACGGGTCTGGTATCTCGCAGCCGTGGATAGTCCTCGGGGATTTCAACGCGGTGATGAGTGAAGAGGAGAGATACAACATGGCCCCGATTAGTATCTATGAGATGAAAGATATTGTTGACTCCTGTCGTGACTTGGGACTCTCGGATATGAATTCCACAGGTTGTGAATTCACCTTCAACCGGGAAAACAAATTCAGCAAGCTTGACAGGGCTCTCACCAATGGAGTTTGGTTGCAAGAGGGATGGTATGGTAATGCACATTTCCGTCGGTCCGGGCCCTTCTCGGACCATACGCCGTGCATTGTCTCTATTTTGGATCCCCCAAGGCCGAAGAACAAACCTTTTAAATTCCTGAATATGTGGGCTGCACATGCGGAATTCGGAAATATTATAGCAAATACTTGGGAAAGGGACATTCCGGGCACTGCCCAATATACTTTGTGTCGTCACCTGTATAGTCTCAAAAGACCCTTGAGGTACCTCAACGCAATGGAGTTCTCCCATATCTCAATGAGGGTCAAAAGAGCAAAAGAGGAGCTAGATATAGCGCAAAAAGAAGCTTTGGATAACCCGCACCTGGATCATCTACATGTGAGGGTTACGGAGCTCAGGCACAGTTCCAATGCCCTTATTGAGGCGGAAATGAGTTATCTTCGACAACTTGCCAAATGTGAGCACCTTAAACTTAGTGACAGGTGCACCAAGTTCTTTCACGCCATGGTCAAAAGAAACTCAAAGAGAAACTTTATCGCGGCAACGGAAAAGAGGGATGGCTCACTCACGACATCTATTGACCAAGTCGGCCGAGGAATTCATATTTCATTACAAAGGACTCCTTGGCACTAGGGAGTATTGTGAGCCTATTGATGTAGGGGTCATTGCTTCGAGGCAAGTGCCTCTCGGCGAAACGGGGGGAGGTCCTTGTTCGAACTATCACGGATGCGAGAGATTAAAGGGGTACTATTCGGTATTGGCGAAGACAAAGCACCGGCCGGATGGCTTCTCCTCGGGTTTCTTCAAAAAAAGGCCTGGAACATCGTGGGAAGGGATTTTTGTGATGCGGTAAAAGAATTCTTTCTATCCGGCAAGCTTCTAAAGCGGTCAACCACACCACTATCGCTCTTGTCCCTAAAGCTCCGCACGCCCTACGGTGGGGGACTTCGAGCCCATATCATGCTTTGCAATATTTTGTACAAGGTGATCACAAAGATAATTGCCTCAAGGTTGGAATCGGTCTGCCTAACATCATTGACCCGGCCCAATCAGCGTTTGTACAGGGACGAAGTATGTCTGATAATATTCACCTCGCTCAGGAGCTGCTCAGGAGTTATAACCACAAGAGAACTTCAAGTAGATGCATGCTTAAGGTGGACCTCCGGAAGGCGTTTGATTCAGTAAATTGGGAATTCCTTACGGCTATTTTAATTAGTTTAAACTTCCGGAGAAGTTGGTAACTTGGATCATGGAGTGTGTTTCGACAAAGATCCTACTCCATCTCAATCAATGGGAGTTTATACGGGCATTTTAAAGGCCGCAAAGGATTGAGGCAAGGGACCCTCTTTCCCCTACCCTTTTTGTTATTTGCTTGGAGTATCTATCAAGGTTGCTTAAAATGAACACCCGGCGGGAGATTTTTAATTTCCACCCGAAATGTGGCAGCTTGATGATCACTCACCTAGCCTTTGCGGATGACCTTCTCCTCATGTCGAGGGGGGACGCAAAATCGGTTCGGATCCTGATGAAATGTCTGAGAGACTTCCAGACTTGCTCGGGCCTTAACTCCAATGCGCTTAAATCCAGCATCTATATGGCGGGTATTGAGGACCACGTCTCAGAGGACATTAAACGGATAACAAACTTTGACACAGGAACCATGCCTTTCCGCTACCTTGGTATCCCGCTTGCGGCGGAAAAGTTAAAACTAGTGCATTATGATCCGTTCTTGAGCAAAATTTCGGGTTACACTACCGCTTGGATGGGTGCTACCCTTTCGTATCTTTGGAAGACTAGAGCTTATCAAGTCGGTCTGCAAGGGGTCGAGTGCTTTTGGCTCTCTATTCTTCCCGTTCCGCATGGTCTGCGAGAAAGTAACGGGCCTTTGCCGTTCTTTTCTTTGGCGGTCCAAGCACCCTATTGTGGCCTGGAAGGATTGTACTAAGCCCAAAGCCGAAGGAGGACTGGGCATTAGAGATATCAAAGCTTGGAATCGTCTCTTCTTTCTAAATGTTTGTGGAACATTCACCGAGAAGAAAGATTCCCTCCGGATCGTGTGGATCAACCATAAATACCGAGCGAGTTCGGATAATATTTGGACCTGGAAGGCTAAGAAAGAAGACTCTCCTTTAATCAAGAGGCTGCTGGACATCCGGGACATCATCCTCTCCAGAGAAGGATCTCCTGAGATAACGGTCACTACTATGACTAAGTGGCATGCAGTCAGGTCTTGTGGCACGCAGAGTGCATATGACTATTTCAGGCCGAAAGGCCAACTAGTGCTATGGGCAAAGGACGTTTGGAATGCTTGTATTATCCCCAGGCAATCTTTCATCCTATGGCTATGTGCTAGGAAGAGACTACGCACCAAGGATAGAATGGCCCACATGGACATTGACGGACTATGCTCACTTTGTGGGCAAACGGATGAATCACTTGCGCATCTTTTCTTTACTTGCCGGTAAGTACACACATTTGGACAAGTATAAGGAGTTGGCTCGGGATCACTAGGGCCATGACTACCATTGACGGTGCGGCCGAAATACATCAAGAAGGAAGGGCGGGGTACGGGATGGCAAGCAAAAGGCAAGCGCGTAGCGCTTGCCGCAACGGTCTACCACATCCGGAATGAGCGAAACAAGATTATTTTCGATGGGTCTAGATTAGATAAGGGGGCTCTCCTCTTCAAAATCAAGACTAATATCTACAAAATCCTTTTTGCTCTTTTCCCGCTTTTCTTGGAAGATTTTGTCTCCTTAGCGGTGGTTAGCTAGCATAGATAAACATTAGCTAGGGTAAAACCTCTAGACTACCCGGTTTGTGGGACTAGCTAGAGTCTCCCGACCTCCCGGGGTGTGGGATCGGCGGGAGTATGTTACGCTTTGTATCCCGCGTTAGCCGGTTTGTGGGCCGCACGGGGAATACCGGTGTTTAGGTTGCGTACGAGACAAGCGCCGCCCGGCGACACACGTGACGAGGGTGGGGTTTTACCCATGACCGAATAGGTACTCTTCCCTCGACCGTGGGTTTATCCCGTTAGGGTTTACCACGGCAAGGGTTTAAGGAGGCCCACGGCTGCAACCTTGTGCCTTGGCATGAGGGACTGTCTTTCGGATGTAGGGATGGGGTCTATACCCCTTCATTTTCTTCGCTTTGGTGCTCTCGACTACCCGGTATGTGGGAATAGCTTGAGCTTATGCTGCTGACGAGCCGAATGCGGGGTTGATCTCGCACAGCGGGGACGCCCTAGATTTACATCGTCACTATGATTGTGAGTACGCTCACAAACACTGTACATTTGATGATTTTTATACACATTTACCTTTCATCAAAAAAAAAATGTTGCCCTCCTCATTCTCTCATATTTGTCGTCGCCCCTCTACTGCTCTGACTAGAAAAACCATTAAACCTCATAGCAGCCACCACCACACCTCCAGTGTTATGTTAAAGTAAAAGAATTCGATTGATACCGACTGGTGTTTAAGATTTAATATACTCCTATATGTAATAAAAATAATATTTGACTTATATATAGTATAGTTTTGATAAAGGGCATTCAACATACCATCTTTTAATATTCGTAGCTCTGCCTACCTATCGGAAACCTAAATATACACACACCACAGAAGTCAGCACAAGATAGTTCCTTTTTATTCTTGGCACCTCCTTTCTCCTTTTAGGGGGTGAGCTTTATTTCAAAACATGCCATAGTGTTTAGATGAATTGTTCTTAAGAACTTGTGCTCCAAGAGAGTTTTTGGCAGAGCGGAGCTACAGTATAGGAAGTGGATTCAGCTGAATTCAGTAATTTTAGTTCAAATTTTATATTTGTCTTACGAAATTCACACAAATTATTAATTTAAAAATCAAATAAACAGAAAATACTAAAATTCCTAACCTATAAGCCTTGAGTTCTAGGTAGGCCTCTAATTTTTGGGAGGGAAGTTGCTAGCGCATAAACCCTCTTAGCTTGCTAAATCATTTTTTTTTGGGTGGGGGTGGGGGTGGGGGGTTGATAGTCCTATCATTAAAAAAGTTACCTTTAGTCAAACAGCAAGTTAAAAACCAGTCAAAGTAAAAAATAGGGGAGCCTAATTTTCTTTCAAGGCGTCCTTCCTAAGTGTTAACATTGGCATTCAAGACCATCGTAGGCACAAAATTTACCATTTGGCTATAGCCAACTTTTAGATATTAGCTTTGACTAGTGAGTGATTCCATATAGGAGTACTAGTTGTAGACTTGTAGTAGAAGAAAACATTAAAATAGTGGTTGAAAGATTTTTTTTGATAAAAAAGAACATTTTTACTTATACAAAATCATGCCATAACAGTATAAAAATTTGAATATTTAAAGGAATTAAGTTGAAAGAGCTTAAGTTGTTGAAGGTTGTGAAAATTGAATAAAATAATAAGTGGAGTATAGGACTAGAATCATCGTCAAATATCATGGTGCTTCTCAAAATTAAAGACGTATTGGTACGGAAGAAGTAACAAAATTTGAACGATCTTCCAAAAGTTACCTACTTTTAATGTATTTTATAATATTCAATCATTAAACGCAATTAAAGAAACCAATTGCAAAATTAAATTACGACTGAAACTAAGGATCCGTTTGGCCCTGATAATTTTTAACTATCTTCCGATATTTTTTTTACTATTTAATAATCTGTGTTTGACTATGAAAATTTCAAATACAACTTGAAATTTGAAAAACACCTAAAACCTTGTTTTCACTTTTTTTTCTCCACTTTTTTCATTTTCATTAATTCAAACAACCAAATATTCTTTGTAAAAACTATAACCAAACACAAATTTTACTTCAAAATATATGAAAATATTTAGTTATCATGGCCAAACACCTTCTAGGAGAAATATTATGAACCATAGCAAAATTCTTGAGTTTCAATTGGTCGATCTTAGAATAGAAAAAAGGCAAAAAAATAAAACCAACAGGTTTAGCAATATGACATGCTATTGTAACTTGAAATCAACTTTCATATTGCTGAACTAAGCTATACTCCCCTCTGTTCCAAAAGATTATCTTAATTTAACTTGGCATGAAATTTAAGAAATAAATAAAGATTTTTTAAATGTGTGATCCAAAATAAGTTTTAGATATTTGTGTGGCTGTAAATCATCTTATAAAGTTAAATTATTTCTAACTATAGCAATGTGCAATACTTTTGGAACAACCTAATAAAGAAAGTAAGACAATCTTTTTGAGATGGGGAGTAATAAAATAAGCAATTATGCGTTCTCTAAACTAGTGTTTGGTCATAGATTTTGGATCAGATTTTAAAAATTTGTCTTCAATATATTTTCAAGTTCCATAAACTAGTCCAAACCATTTTTTTTGGATTTTGGGACTTCCACTCATAAATTTTTTTTAAAAAAAAATCAAAGTAAAATGCATGTCCAAACACAACTTCAAATTTTAAAAATCACAACTTTAAAAAATTAAATTTTCAATGAAGGAAATTAATTTCATAAGTCCTTTCATTCCAAGATTACAATATATATACAAATATACAAAATCAATCTAGGCTAATAATATGCTAATTATTATTGACACCCAATTTTGTCCCGTCTTTTATGATTTTATTTGCAATTTTAAATATTTTTTTAACACCTCAAAACAATTTTAATCTATATATACACACACACACACACACACACATATATATATATATATATATTATCATTCTCATTATTATTATTTATTACTCGCGTTTTTTACTGGCATTTGCATTTTTTTTTTATCATAATCATAGTTTTATCCATAATATTCTATGTTATTTATTTTCGCAAAATGGCATCGCATTTCCATTTTTTTCAAGCATTACGCGTATCACAAATATTATATTTTATCACATCGTTATATTCTTATTTTTTTAATAATTTACATTTTTTCTTCAATGCATTTTTAATATTAAACCCCTTTTATATTCTAAACCCATAACTCATTTCATTTCCCAACCCAAAACAATTCCCCCAAAACAAAACCCCATTTTCGGGCCCAACCGAAACAACCCAACATTTTCAGCCCAAAACCCCTTTATTTTCGTCCAAAACCACCACCCACACCCTTTAATCCCCAGCCCAAAACACCCTTATTTTCCCCAAACCCAATCGGCCCAACTCCCCAGGCCCAACCGGCCACCATCTCTCCCAAAACCCAACCCGACCGGCCCAAACCCATTCCCCTTACCCTTTAAACCCAACGCCCAAAGCCCCCAAAACCAAAAAATCAAAATAAAAAAAAAACTAAACCCTAACTCTCCAAATCAGCCGCCACCCTACCCCCCACGCCGCCACCCTACACCCCTGCCCCTCACGTCGCCGCACCCTACCCTGACACCGCCAAACCCATCACCTCACCAACACGCCCCAAAAATCAGATTTTGTCTCCCCCTTTATTTTGAAATTCGAATTCGTTTTGTAAGGGGGTATGGGGGGGGTGAACGTTGAGTTTGTGACCTATAAAACCCCCCCCCCCTTTTGCATCTGTTTTGGGGGGTTCGATTTTGGGGATAAAAATAAAGGGTTTCTTTTTAGGAGTTTTTCTAATTCGATTTTTCGGGTTGGAAATTAGATTTAAGTCTCGGTTTCCTTTCGATTTTGTTAGTATTGCTCTTCACTAAAAAGATCCGAAATTATAGGAACATTTCTTTGTTCTTGCATGTGTTCTTCAACTTAAAATTCCGAAAAATAGGTCGAAATTATTGTTCTTTTTTTTGTGTTGAAGAATCTGGATATTTAGCTATTTTTCACTGTTTTTTTGGGTCCAATTCGGGTCGGGTCACTGCCGGGCAGGGCCGGGTCACTGCGGGTTGGGTCGGATCAAACATCCGAAAATCAGAAAACAGAGTTCTATTTCCAGAAAAAATCAGGATTCAAAAAACCTACAACAAATCAGAATTCTAACATTTCCTAGCGGATTCGACGATTCAAAACACGCCTCGGTTCGCTACCCGAAAAAGGTTAGAACCGTTCCAATTCTTCTATATTCTTTTAAGCATATTTGATTATGTGGTTATGCTTGATTTAGTATGATATTTTAATAAGTAATGTGGTTTTTGATTAATCAATATGATAATGAATTTTTGCTTACATAATTGTATATATGTCGTTGGGATAATTTCTGATTTGGAGTTGATATGTGATAGATGATATTGCCTCGATGTTTTGGTTAACTAATTATTGTCATTAGCTTTAGTAAGGTATCTTGGGTTCATTGTTAAATGCAATACGGATAATGTAAGATTAATATGTGTTTGGAAGAGCTATGACTTGACTAAATACTCTTAGGACACCTAGCGGATTGTTGATATTCAAATTATTGTATGTTGTGTAAGTTGTTAGTTTGGGGGCTGCCTAATTAATAAAAGAGGAAAAACGAGTATACTTTAATTGATTAAAATGGCGATATTTACATGCTATATTCTAGATTAATATGTGCAATTTTAAAAGGAGTATATTATCCATGTTTAATATAATAGTATGTGCGTTTGGTTTAAGTTTATGAATGTCACGTTTGGTTTAAGTTTATGAATGTCACGTTTGGTTTAAGTTTATGAATGTCACGTTTGGTTTAAGTTTATGAATGTCGTGTTTCTTTAAGATTAAGATGAGTTCAATGGAATTTATCATGTATGTTTACCTAATTTATACATTGGTCTTCCTTGCCTCTTTTATTCTTGTTTAAATTTAGAGCCGGTTGTGTTAGCATATATTCTTTCTTCGGCTACTTTAATGTGCCAAAATCTGAAAAAAAATGCCTTAAGGATATGTAAAATATATGGCCATGAGTATTCATTCCCATGTATATTTAATGTTGTATATTTCGTGTATATATATATTAGGAATATTCATGAGTTTATATTTTCGTTCCGTCTACTAATCCTTTTCTTTTCTTTTACTTACATGAAATGCATCGGGAGTAACGAAGAGTTTCGTTATGAGACTCATCATGACTTCGTCCAAAATGAAGAACTACATCTATGCTCATTGCATTCCCCGCTCTCGGAACTTCAAAACAAATAGGGTGCTGATGATATTGTCATCCGTCCTAGCCGCCACTTCTATTTATTGTCTAATTTTGTCTTTCATTATTATTTGGGTGGTAATAATTGTTTAATTATGTATCGTCATTAGAATGCTTAGAATAATTAGGCCGCGAATAGATGAATGAATAGGATAGTCTAACTCCCGTTAGTTTATTTCTTAGGCTCATTTGAATTGGAAACCATCGCTAGCTTTATTTGTTTAGGGCCGTCTTGTATGTTCCAAACTTAGCCTCTAGTTACTTTGCTCTATTTTTAGGTTCGTTATGCATGCTTTAATATCTTTCAAAATAATTTGGCTATTTATCACTCACTTTCTTTAATCCTAAAAAATAAGGTTTGCATTTTATCCGATTTGCAACATTGAAAGATTTTCATAAAATTTACTTTTATTATCACCTAATACATATTTTTTGTAAACGAATGAACTTTATATCTATTTGTTATGTATAGTGTTTTTTGAAATGCATACTTTCTCAACTCTACATGTACTTTTATAAATAATGCTTTACAAATGCATGCTTTCATGTATTCCAAAATCAACTTCACATATATACAAAATGCATACTTCATGGGCATAATATAATGTATACTTTTCATCAAAACCAATTCACATGTGTATGTACTTTTATTCTATATGCATCTTATAAGTCATGTTTCACAAATGCATTCGTTTTTTTTTATTTATCCCCTATATATTTTATAAGTTATGTTATGCAATACATACTTTGCTAACAAACTCATTTTTATATTTATTTTTATATAGCCATGCAATTTGGCAAAAATGTATCTTTTAAATAAATTATTTGCAATATTCTTTCCTTAAAACTTCATATCTTTTAAACATGCATTTTTCAACACAATAAATAACCTGAGTTTGACCGGATAACCGCAAGTTAGCGGATTCTAAAGGATGCCTAATCTCTTCCTTTAGGATAATAAAGAACACTTGCCTAGAATTTCACTAGTTTCGTAGACCATTAAAATTGGAGTTATATTGCAGCATTTAGTTTAATATTTAGGTGTGCTAATTCACCGTAAAAAATAATTAGGTGGCGACTCCTTAACCCTTTTACACAGGAATCACCTAATATGTCATGCTCCGTTTTGATCCGGAGCGGGTCGGAAAAATTAGGGCGCGACAATTATCCTATTATATAATATTTGATTTGATTACATAAGTATGATTTGATATGATGGAGATAATTTGGGTGTGATGAAGATAATTATGGATTATGTCCATAAGTATCTTAACAGTCCCCCCAATCTTAGCGGGAGGTTCTCGTATGTTGAGATTGTCCCTGAAATCATCAAACAGTACGGGACAGTACATGGAGAACACGGACTTGTCCACGTGCAACCTTTTCTCGGACAAACAAGATATCTATTTCTATATGTTTTGTGCGTTGATGTTGGATAGAGACCACATTAGCTATCCCTCAGTATTCTGCTTCAGCACTCGACCGAGACAGTGTCAGTTGATGTTTCGACGACCATGAAATAGGGTTGTCTCCTAAAAACACATAATAACCAGAGGTGGAACGCCGTGTGTCCGGCATCCACCCCAATCAACATCTGTATAAGATGTGAGGCTAGAAATGGTGACTTACACATATGCAACCCAAAATCAATAGTACCCTTAACATACCACATAATTCATTTAAGAGCCTCCATATACTCTTCTTTCGGATCATGCATATGTAAACAAACTTGTTGAACTGCATAGGAGATATCAGGTCTCGTGAAGGTAAGATACTACAATGCCCTTGCTAAGTTGCGGTAATGTGTTGGATCACTGTATGGAGTGCATGTAGAGTTACTTAGTTTTGCCTTTGTATCAACCGATGTATGTGACGGTTTGTACGAGGACATGCCGGCTTTGTCAATGATCTCCTCGGCGTATTCCTTTTTACAAAGAAACAGACCACCTGCATATTGAGTTACAGCAATGCCCCAAAATAGTTTAAAGGGCCCAAATCCTTCATAGCAAATTCCGAAGCAAGGAAGGTCATAATAGACTGGCGAAGTGAGTCAAATGATGATGTGAGAATGATGTCATCCACATAGAGAAGAATGTATGCCATGTCATTTCCCTTAATGTAAATGAATAAAGACTGATCGGACTTGCTGTGTGAGGACCCCAGTGTGGATACGAACCCTGCAAACCTGTTATACCACGCATTGGGGCTTGTTTCAAACCATATAATGATTTTTTCAACAAGCAAACATAATTCGGATGACTATGATCTCAGAAGTTCAAAGGCTGGTACATGTAAACTGTTTCCTATAGGTGACCATGTAAAAAAACATTCTTGACGTCCAGCTGATGGATGGACCATGATTTGGACAGAGCCATACTAAAAAAGTCCCGATAGTTGCTGGTTTAACTACTGGACTGAATGTTTTACCGCAATCCACGCCAACCTGTTGAGACCTGCCATCACCAACAAGACGAGCTTTGTGTCTCGCAAAAGAGCAATCAAAATTCTTTTTTATGACAGAAAACCCACATATAACGTATTAAGTTCACATTAAATGGACGTGGCACTAACTGCTATGTCTTTTTTTTAATAAGAGCATCAATTTCGTCTAACATGACAGCTTTCCAATTCAGGTCTGATAGGGCCGCTTTGGGATTTTTTGGAAGTGGTGATGGTTGGACTGAAGATGTTAGGTTAAAATGACGCTTGAGCTAAAAAATCCCGTGCATGGCACGAGTTTTAACAGTCCGAAGTGGGACTGAGACAGATGGCTAGGGTAGTAGGCTTTCGGTTTGTGAACTAGGTCGAGAGATGGTTATATTGTGGGCTTGTGGTGGAGCTGGGCCAGGTGGTCTGGTTGGGGAATTGGATGAGGGAGCAGTGGGCTCCCTCATTTGGGCCTACCAGTCACGAGAAATGGACTGGGCCGAGGCCGAAGAGGAGGAAGCGGTAGGCTCCTCGGCTCGGACTTGCCTAGTCCCATTTTGGTGTGGGGTCGGTGCATTTTGGGCTGGTCCAGCCGAGGCAGTATTGGGTTGGGCATGTAGATGGTGATTTAAAATTAGATGTATTCCAACGTCCAAAAATTCGTATGAAGGCGGGGACGCCACATGAGATTTAGCAAACAGAAATGTAGACTCATAAAAAATAACGTGACGGGAGATAATAAATTTCCCATTAAATATATCATAACACTTAAATCCTATGATTTTGTGGGTATTCCAAAAAGTACAAGGAGTGGAACGGACTTGAAGTAACCAATTAAAAATATCAAAATTAGAATCTTTTGGAGTATGTGAGATGACAAATAAAAAGTCATGAAGCAAACTAGCCTCCTCCTCACTAACATTTTTCAGGTCCTCTCGAATCATCATCTTCCAACCCGGTATTCTCACTTCTTTTTAACCTTGGATATGGTAGGAGTTTGAAAGAGGGAGGAGGCTATAATACAATCAGAGAATTTTTTAGTCACATTTAATATTTGTACTAAATCCTATGAAAGTATATATATGTGTCTTACTGTGGTTGGCAAAGACATGAAACCAGTGGCAAGTTAAAGAAAAGTTGCTTAACATATTTTGGATGATTTTATTGGTTAATGTAATAACATGTAAGTTGATATTTCGTAAAAGTAGTATAATCTAACATGTTTAAATAAGTCAGATTATATATAAATTGCAACGATTAATATTCTTTAATATTATTCACGCATCGCACCGATACACATACTAGTTACATCCTAAAAGAGGAAGTCCGCAATGCTTTATTTTTATCACAATTTCTATTACCCAAAATTTGAAAAGGACCAAATAACCGAATTTTAGTATGCTTTATGGTTGCTACAATACTTGCTCCCTGTTGAAAACATGTTTTCCTTAAAGAAACCCACCAAGCTTACTTTTTTTTCTTCTTACTACTTTTGTAATAAATCTTATTTAATCAGGGAAAAATGGTCAAATTTGTTCCTGTACCATTTGAAATTGAGCATTTTACATTTATTAAACTTTTAGTCTAATAATTCCCCAATGTTATGAAAAGGTTTTATTTTTGCCATTGACACAAAAGTTTCATTTTTGCCTTGAACACGTGAAGTTCACTTGTTTCATGTTGAAACTCTGTTAATGACGATGGCAAAACGTGATGATTCGTTAAAGACATGAATAAGAATGCAAAATAAATGGCCGAATTGAGTCTTCAGACGTTTCGTTCGGACCGTCGAAATTCTGCCTTTCGAACAATTTCGGGGACCAAACCGTACATCTTGAAACTTCGGGGACCAAACTGTACATCTTGAAACTTCGGGGACCGAACTGTACATCCGAAAGAATTCGGTCCAAATCGCACATCTGAAATTTCTCGGGATCAAACTCGTACTTCGGCAAAGTTTTTTCGGCCCAAAAAGATAATATCGAAGGCCCACGACCCACGGCCCACGGCCCCGAGAACACGGAACACGGAACACGGAACACGGAACACGGAACTCGGAACTCGGAACCGGAACCGGACCGGACGGGCGGGCGGCGGCGCGCGCGTGTGGTCTTTCCTTGAACCGAAGCACATCTAGGTCTTCCTCCTTTAAACACATGGGATACCCCTTGGGGTCCCAAACCCCAAACCAATTTCGAGTATTATATACACAACAATTCTTTCTTCCTCTACCGATGAGGGAGAATTGATCACACACCACACTTTTCCATGCTTCAAACACCTTACTTCGTGAACCAATATCTCTTTCATTTCTCAATGAAATTTGACGATTCTTGGCCCTACGGTTATCTACGTACTTAGTACATCATGCATGTGTGAAGAACCGGATTCTCCAACATACGTAACACTAGTGTTTAAGCCGTTAAAGTTGGTCGGTCGCAACTCCCGCCAAAGGCTAATTTCCAACAATCCCCTCTTGAAAGAGATTTTGCGCACTCACATGGTGTCTTTTCATTTCCGAAAGAATATTTCACGGACCGATGTTGCATAAGGAGAGGTAGCCTCGGCTTTGAACCTTCCATAGTTGAGTACCATCGGACTTACTTCTTCGCGCGGTGAACGTGATGTCTTGAACCGTCGGTGTTTAGTGTAAGCCAAGACAATGATACCAACACAACAAATTCCCTTACTCTCTTCTTCGTAATGTTTTGTCCGTTTTGGCCATGGACAACGTCTTGGATTCTTAAGTGCGTTCATTTTGAGGCGGCTGTCCTCGCACTTAAATAGGTGGTCTCCTACAAGGTATCTGCTATACCCCACTTCACAAGTGTTAGGAACCATTAAAAGTTTCCCAAGAACCTAACCTCAACCGTTGAGGATCATTACGAGTTTTGAAAACTTAACCTTTACCCATACTGCAGATAGCACTTAACGTCTATCGCGGAACGGCTTTGGATTTAGTGTTTCTTTTCGAAATCACTATCCGAAGTGCTCATACTTCCACCGAAGCGATCAACTGAACCTTTACAACTTCGTTTTCCCATTGAACCAAATTACTGGGATCTCCAGTTCGTAAGGTTGGGTTACCACTGTATTGGTCCTTATATTTTGGGTTTTAAGCCCATTCCCCTAGACAGGCAAGCCATCTGATCTTTGGGTAAGCCCTTTGTCAATGGGTCTGCTATATTATCCTTTGACTTAATGTAATCAATGGATATTATACCCGTGGTGATCAGTTGCCTAACGGTCTTATGCCTCCGTCGAATGTGACGAGACTTGCCGTTGTACATAGCATTCCGTGCCCTTCCTAGAGCCGACCGACGTCGCGGTGGATCATTACCGAAGGTACGGGTTTGTTCCAACACGGAACATCCTCTAAGAAGTCATGAAGCCACTCGGCTTCTTCTCCTCGCTTTGTCTAAAGCGATAAACTCCGATTCCATCGTGGATCGGGCGATGCAAGTTTGCTTAGAGGATTTCCAAGACACAGCCCCACCACCAATTGTAAATATATACCCACTGGTGGACTTGGTGTTCTCTATATCAGATATCCAGTTTGCATCACTTTGTACCCCTCTAGTACAGTGGATATCTCGAATAGTGCAACCCGAAATTTAACGTGTATTTCGGTATTGTAATACCCGATTCAACGCCTTCCGGTGATTATCACTTGGATTACGGGTGAACCTAGCCAACTTATTGATCGCATAAGCAATATCGGGTCGGGTGCGGTTTGTGATATACATCAAACTACCGATCACTGTGCATATCGCTCCTGGTATACAGTGCACCAAGATTTTTATCAAGCTTTTGATTTGTATCAATTGGTGACGCTATCGGAGAACTGTCTAACATCTTGAACTTTCTCAAAACATCCTCGATGTAGTGAGACTGAGATAAGACCAGTCCGTCAGACGTCTTAGAGATTTTAATCCCTAGGATGACATCTGCGATACCCATATCTTTCATGTCGAAGCATTGTTGCAACATGTTCTTAGTCTCTAGGATTACCCTAGGATCGCTTCCCGTGATCAACATGTCGTCTACATACGGCATATCATAACAAATGAGTCAGAGTTACCTTTCGTGTAAACACATTTATCACACTCATTAATGGCGAACCCCTTCGATAGTAGAGTACTATCAAATTTTTCGTGCCATTGTTTCGGGGCTTGTTTCAGCCCGTACAGAGATTTGATAAGTCGACAGACTTTCTTCTCTTGCCCTTGAACCACGTACCCCTCGGGTTGGTCCATATAAATTTCTTTTTCCAAATCACCGTTTAGGAAGGCTGTCTTAACATCCATCTGGTGTATCTCAAGGTCACGCAAAGTTGCGATCGCAATAAATACCCGTATGGATGTCATCCGGGATACCGGAGAGTATGTGTCAAAGTAGTCAAAGCCTTCTGTCTGTCGATAGCCCTTGACTACCAACCTGGCCTTGTACTTGTCTATAGACCCATCTGCCTTGTATTTCCGTTTGAGTATCCATTTACAACCCAACGGTTTATTTCCGGAGGAAGATCAACCAACTCCCAAGTATGGTTATGCAAGAATGGAGCTTATTTCACTCTCAATAGCTTCTTTCCGGAGCGGTGCTTCGGAGTTGACAACGCCCGAGCAATTGTCCTTGGTTCATCATTAACCATATAAGCTACAAAGTCAGGACCGAAGGATTTATCCTTCCTGGCCCTTTTACTTCGCCTTAGATCCATCTCTGGAGTCTCCAAGTTCTGAGAATCAGGAACACTAGATTCCGGATGTTCAGCCACCTCGAGATTCGCTAGATCTGAACCATTTAGATCCGGGCAGTCAAGGACTCCCGGTTCTTGAGAGCTTTGTGCATAACTTCGCTTGCGAGAGGTTATGTCTTTCTCCTTTCTAGGAAAGGTACTTTCAAAGAATAGAGCATTCCTTGATTCCATTATTGTACCCTGGTGGATATCTGGAATATCTGACTTATGCACTAAGAAGCGATAAGCACTACTGTTATTTGCATATCCGATGAATATGCAATCTACAGTCTTAGGCCCAATCTTGACCTGCTTTGGCTTAGGTACTTCAACCTTTGCCAGACAACCCCACACCTTAAAATACTTGTAGGTGGGTTTCTTTCCTTTCCATGATTCATATGGAGTTTTGTCCTTACCCTTATGTGGGACTCTGTTCAGAATCGTATTAGCGGTAAGGACGGCTTCTCCCCACATGTTTTGGGGAAGTCCGGAATTGATAAGCAAGGCATTCATCATTTCCTTTAATGTGCGGTTCTTACGTTCCGCCACACCGTTTGATTGAGGTGAGTATGGAGCCGTCGTTTGATGAATAATGCCTTCTTGGGCACAATATTCCTCAAAAGGCGCTACATATTCTCCCCCTCTATCGCTACGAATGGATTTAATCCGTAGGCTAAGTTGATTCTCAACTTCTGCTTTGTAACGTCGGAACGCTTCAAAGGCTTCATCCTTACTTTTCAACAAGTAAAGGTAACAATACCTTGTGCTATCATCTATAAATGTCACAAAGTACTTGTTCCCCCCTCTAGTTTGTGCAAACTTCAAATCACATATATCTGTGTGAATAAGTTCTAGAGGAGCGGTATTCCTTTCGACGGATCGAAAAGGAAGCTTGGTGAGTTTTGCCTCTACGCACACCTCACACTTATGTTGAGGGTTTATGTCGATAGAAGGCAACAACTCCATCTTTACCAGCTTTTGAATAGACTTGTAGTTTACGTGTCCTAATCTATGATGCCATAAATTAGAAGACTCAAGCAAATAAGAAGAAGACTCAACTTTATTTCCTTGACGCAATACGTACATGGCATTCACTTTGAAGAGGCCTTCACAGACAAAGCCCCTCCCCACAAATGTGCCATTTTTAGTGAGTACAAATTTATTTGATTCAAACACTAGCCTAAAACCAAAGCATTAACCAATAAAGGTCCGTAAACTAGATTTCTTCTAATATCCGGGACGTGCATCACTTCCTTCGAGTGAGTTCCTTGCGGAAGTCATCTTCGGGACCACCTTTCCAACCCCTAGCACGTCCGAGAAAGCGTTGTTGCCCATGAACAGCCTTCTTGTCGGAGACCGGAGTGTACGTGGAGAAGGCATCTTTGTTGGAACATATGTGTCTTGTTGCACCTGTGTCCACCCACCACTGCATCGGATTCTCCACCAAGTTGGCTTCTAGCACCACTGCAGAGAATTCCTCGATCATGTCATCCAGGAGCGTGTCCTTGACGACGTTTGCTTGAGCCTTGCCTTTTGACTTGGCTTTCTGTTGTTGCTCAGTCTTGAGCTTGCGGCATTCCTTGATCCTATGACCGGGTTTCCCACGGTGATGACAATTACCTCTCGAACGTCTCTCGCCGGGGGGCTTTGCCGTCTTTCCGGAACTTCCGCTTCTTGCTTGAGTTCCCTTTGGCCTCGGCCGCATTCGCCTTTGCCTCAGCATGTTGTCTACCCTTTGGCAAGGTCTTCTTATTATCTTCCTGGATTTGCAGTTTGATAACAAGCTCTTCAAAGGTCATCTCCTTTGTCTTGAGTTTCAAGTAACTCATAAACTCATTCCATGAAGGAGGTAACTTTTCAATCAGCGATGCAACCAAAAACTGCTCATTTGGTTTCAGTCCTTCCAAATCCAGGTGATGTAAAATCATTTGGAATTCCTGGACTTGGGACATCACTGTCTTATTGTCCACCATTTGGAATTTTAGAAATTTCCCAACGATGAACTTCTTAGTACCCGCATCTTGTGCGTTGTACTTCTTTTGCAGTTTTTCCCACAGCTCTTTGGCAGTGCCAACGGTGCAATAGACCGTGTAGAGAGGGTCTGCTAAGCAGTTCAGTATATAGTTCTTGCACATGAAATCGCTATGATTCCATGCGTCACGAACCATCTTCATGCCATTAATGACATGGATACCAAGGCCCCCTTCACCCGTTTCATTGGGCGAAGAGTCCATTTCATCTCCAGCTTGTGGAGGATCTTCCGTAAGGAACCGGGCCATGCCCATAACTGTTAAGTAAAACAACATCTTTTGCTGCCATCTTTTGAATTCTGATCCCATGAATTTTTCAGGGCGATCATGGTGGTGTGATGAAGAGGGTGGAGCTCCAACAGTCGGGAAGGCAGCAGTGTTACTGCCTTGAACAGGAGCAGCAGCAGCAGCAGTGAAGCCGGCGGAGTTACTGCCTTGGCAGTGGGGGGGAAGGCAGCAACATTGCCTCGAGAGGCAGCAGCAGTAGCAGCAACATCGGTCATATTTCCAGCCATGTTATTGCAGTTACCGTAAGCAAAATATTGTCTTAAGTTGTTGGTTATTACAAAGGATTGCAGGAACGGAAATTACAAGTAACTGCGTATGTAAGAATTGAAATTACAATTCAACTATAAAACTGAAAATTACAATATAACAACAAAACTGAAATTACTATTTTGTTGAACAAGAAAACTGGAAAGTTGTTTTTCTTTGAGTCGAGTGTGGCACTCTGTCCTTAAGACAATATTGCCCCGTATGTATCCTTTATACGTCCTGGACAATTCGTCTCCCAAGATAAAACGAAGAATGGAACTATTGAGCAAAGGAAACTCAAAAGCTACCGTGAAGAATATTGAATAACGAAATGATGCTTGGAAGATTAGGAAGAAAACTCGCTTTGCTTTGCTTTACGCTTAGTGTATTTTCGTGTATCTCTAATATGCCTCAACAATGGTGTAAGGGGTGTTTATATAGGAGGAAGAGGATCAGTTTGATCGCCTCCATAATGCCATTATTGGCCAAATAATGACCATTATGGAGGTAGTAAAGCCACCACATAAATGGAGAAAATTGCCAAGGGATTGGCCATTATAGGAGGTGTAATTCGGCCAAAATAAATGGCCGAATTGAGTGCTGGACGTTTCTGTTCGGACCGTCGAAATTCGCCTTTACGAACAATTTCGGGGACCAAACTCGTACATCTTGAAACTTCGGGGACCAAACTGTACATCCGAAAGAATTCGGTCCAAAGCGCACATCCGAAACTTCGGGATCAAACTGTACTTCCGGCAAAGTTTTCGGCCCAAAAAGATAATATCGGAAGGCCCACGCCCGCGGCCCGCGAACACGGAACTCGAACCGGACGGGCGGGCGGCGGCGCGCGTGTGGTCTTTCCTTGAACCGAAGCACATCTAGGTCTTCCCTCCTTTAAACACATGGGATACCCTTGGGGTCCCAAACCCCAAACCAATTTCGAGTATTAAATAAGAATGAACCTAAAATCAAATGAAGGACAAAAGTTAAGCAATTTCAAATAGTACGTAAATTTGGAACTTGGCATCACTTAAACTTTGCTTCCCGTTATGGTAGGTTAGTTTAATTATTGCATTGATTATTCATCAGTACCTAATGAAATTGATTGTATTTCTATAAGATATAACATTCAATTATTTTTGTAGCCTTTTATAATTTTACACGTATGAAATTTATATACAAGAAAACTCTGTAAGACCATCTTTATTTATTCAAATTATAAAGGGTTCAATTGACCCATTTCCACTTAAAAAATCTATCTAGTTCGTTCTTTGGATACCCATATTAAAGAACACACATATAATTATGGAAGACTATTAAAATGACTAATTTCAAAAATTAGGATGAGTTTTTTTAAATATTATATAAGGAATAGGGAAGAGGAAATGTAGACGAGATTACAACATGGTACACTCACCCACAAAATAAAAGTTCGACAAACAAAAATTAAGCTACTAGATACTAATTCTCGTTAAAACCAACGACAAAGCAAAATCTATCACCAAGCCAGAAAACTTAATTCCTGAAAACTAATGTGACCCACATGCCCAACACTTATCAAAATCAAACGACCGTTAAAGGATTCCCAAATCCAAAAACTGGATCAAGATTTCCATCATTCCCCAAACATACTTCATAAAATAGCATTACAAAAAACAGAATTTTTGTTTTTATTCCTTCAACAACACTAAAGAGCCCTTTTAACGGCGCTATTGACAGACACCACCCACCCACGACATTACCCCCCACCCACCCCCACCTCCCTTACCCGCCTGAGTCAAAATTTGAAATGCCTCTTCTGCATCTATTTCGATTACCCCATAAAGTTACCATTTTTAATTGAGTGGTTTTCTTGAACTCTGTACCTCTTTTCCCCTTTTCCTCTTATCTTTTTCCCCTTCTCCTACCGTTACAAAATCTTCAATCTTTCCTTGTTCTTCTCACTGTAAATTTTGAAAAATTTTCATTCTTGGGAGGAAAAAAATGGGAAGTTGTTTGAGCAAGAAGAACACTTCTTGTTCTTCTTCTAAGTCTACTTCTACATCTACCCCTGCAGTTCCAAACACAAATCAAGAAATCACCAAAAATAGTACTACCCAAGTGGAGAACAAGAAAGAAGTAGAGGTCGAAAATGTGAAAAAAGAAATCTTTGTTATCAAACATAGAAAAAGCCATGAAGTTGATAGGAAGTGTGAAGAAGAAAAGGGTAGTGTTAAAAAGGCAAATGAAGTAGTTGAGTGTGTTAGAAATGGTAGTACTAATAGCAAAGAGAATAGTATTGTTGTGTCTGCTCCTGTTAGGACTTCAAGTTGTACTAAAGAAGAGGTTGATGCTATTCTAATACAATGTGGGAGGCTTAGTAGGAGTTCATCAACTGGAAAGATGGGTGCTAGTGGATCTACTGATAATAATAATACTCAAAGGAGTAGTACAAAGTATTCTGGTTCAAAGAGGAGTTTTGATTTTGAGAATGAGAATGGAAATGAGGGGGTTCAAGAAAATGTAGTGGATTGTGAGGATGATGGGGTTCGTAGGCATAGGCAACATCAACGCCAGCCTAGAACCCCTAGTTCTTCGTCCCAGGGACGAAGGAGAACCCCGAGTAGGGAGAGAGAGCAGCAGCAGCGGTCGGGTAGTAGTAGAGAAAGAGGTAGTAATAGTGGAGGGGGTAGAAGGGTGAGTAGATCTCCTGGTAGAAGATCTGAATCACCAATTACTACTAATGTGGCTTCTGTTAATGCTAATGGAAATAATGGTGGTGGTAGGCCAGGGAAGATGGTATCTGTACCTGCTACTGATAAGAGTATTGATGTTGGTGGTGGAGCTGATAATATTTATGCTGCTGCTGTTAAGAGGATTCAAGTGAAGAGAAACAATGCAGGTGGTGGTGAAGGTCCAAGAACTGCTGCATCTCCGCGTGCTCGATCACCAGCAAGGGTGAATGCAAAGGTGTTGAATGAGAGAGATAATAATCAACAGCAGCCAATGTCCCTTAGTCGTAGCAATTCGAGGAAACAAGAACAATCTCCTTACAGAAGAAATCCTCTCAGTGAGATTGACACCAATGTTGTCCCTTCCCAGGTCGGCTCCTTTTATTAGTTACTAGAAATTATTCTTAAAATCATGTTTTACTTAGCCTGTTTATAGACTGACAGTATAATTGCTTGTACTAGACAACCTTTGATGCAATTGTTTGTGTTAGAAAAAAAACTGATTTATATGTCTGACATGAGTTATAGTTTTGTAGGTCTGGTGTAAGTATAAGTGTGAAGTTAGAGAATTGAAACTGATTTTAGTCCTGTTAGAAACTTGTATATCCATCTAGGAATAAATGTGAAACTTAGAGAACCTTAATTTGCCTTGAAAGATGAATAACTTACCTGAAATAGACCTCTATAGAGCCGAATGACTATACTAGTGTTTGATCAATTGATTTTAGACTCGTTAGAAACTTGTATATCCGTGTATGAGTAAATGTTAGAGAACCCTAATTTTTCTTGAAAGATGAATAATTTACCTGAAATATAGACCTCTATAGAGCCGAATGAATATAGAGGATTCATATAACCAAACCCCAATCAGTTTGGGATTTTGATTTGTTGATCGATTGATCTAATATCGATATTGATGTGCTCTCTATCTATGCAGAAGTTGAATGCAGAAACTGTGAGCAATGGCAAAATTGTTCAGCAAGGAACTGAGAACAAACTTGGCAGCAGCAAAGGGACTATGGATGGAAAAGTCAAGGAGCAGCAGCAGAATGTTGCAATGAATGTGATTGTTTCAGGACCTGAAAGCCATAATAAACCCCAGAGAAGCAGGTCACTAAGGCTATCTAGAGACCTAGACATCAATCCTGAAGCCCTCACAAATCCTCCTCAATCATATACTGCATTATTGCTTGAGGACATCCAAAACTTCCATCAAAAAACCAATACCACCAACCCTACGTTTTCGCTACCGCCTTGTGTAACAAAAGCTTGCTCAATTCTCGATGCAGTTGCTGACCTTAACTCAACCACTAGCGCCAACGTGTCCAGTGCTTTCTCCGATGACAGGAGAAGAAACCCCACAGCCGAGCAATTTAACCAGAATGATAATGCTTCTAAGAAGAGGTTAGGGATTAAGGATCCGTTCGTGGAGTCTGAAGTTACTGTGAGTGATGACCTAATAGAACCAAGCATACAGAAGTATGTAACATTCAGAAGGGGAACTGATATGGAAGAGCAAGAATCTTCAGGAAGCAACAGCGTCGCTGGTGGTCAGCAAAATTGGCTTTCCCCTTCCTCATGGGAACCAAATTCGGCTGATTCAACCGACTGTTGGCCTTCTTCAAAATCCTACAGTAGAGAGGATAACAGGAGTCCTCTAGGCTTTCAAAGGCATGCAGTATCTGAGATTGGACATGACATGGAAGAAGGCAAAAGAAGAGTGAATGTGAAGAGGAGGGATTCTTCTGACAATCAGCAAACTGGAATAGGCCGTGGCAGAGTTGGAACTAGAGGTGCTGGTCTTCACCTAATTTCTATGGCTGCTTCTACTTAAAACATCGAACAATTTGTTAAAGATGTATGCAGTTTGTTTTAGAATAGATTTTCTAGTTGTGGTTGCACGCTTTGCAGCCTTTTGTTTTCATTGAAGATTGTACGCTTTGCTTTGCAACCTTTCGTTTCATTGAACAAATGATTTACTTGACGCAAATGTTATCATCTGTGTCACAGTTATTCTTTTAAGTTCTATTATTGATGCCGTATGCTATAATTGGAGTTTCACTTTAATGCAGGGAACAAGCATACAACACACATAAGTTATAGTTAGTAATTTGGAGACACCATTTCAAAAACTGACTGAAATGTTGATTACGATTATATGATATCTTTGGCTCATTCTGGACAATATATAGCATACAGTTGGATTCTAGAACTGCCATTGAGTAATTCCAATTTGCATATAATTCTTGAGCACTTTTATACAAATGAATATAATCACGCTAAAAAATAAATAGATATAGTCACGCTCAACAAACTTCTATGTTGGCTAGCGAGGGCGGGCTTTCCTATGGTAGTCCCGCTGCGCCCTCTATAATCCTATTTGCTCTCTTCGGACAGGAGGAGGATGCCAACTATTTATCTAGTTTCACTTTTATACTTAAGATGGCATTTTTTTATGCACATGCATGAAGGTCTCACCAAGATACAGGTACCTGTCCAAATTAAATAATTCAGATACTAAAGATGGAAGTTAGAGGGAAGGTAAATCAAATGTTAATTGCCACGAACACAACTCACATACTGAACATCTTTGGAGTGCAGAAGTCCTAGCAATTCAGCTGAAAGTGATTGTACTTCATATTAATAAAGATTGAAATACTTAATAGTAATTGTAATACCTTGTTCAGGAGTTTCTTTCTGATAGGATGTCTTACCCATAAATGGCAGCAGACATTGGATTTAAAAAGCCAAAGGAGCTAAGCTTTTTCATGCAACCTGACACTAAATAGAGTCTCTAGTACCTTATGGCAATTCCGGAGAGTAAAATGAGACAAGATAGTAAAATAGCAGGCAAGAGGCCATGAGGTTCTGGGTTCAAATCTCATTGCCACTCAAAAAAAGCTAAAAAATATTTCCATGTGTTTGGCTCATCAAAAAGAATCAGACTCACATGGGACATAGAGATAATGAAAACTGTACTATCTTCTAGTTGTTTAAGATTTTAGATGAGACGGTCATACAACTCAAGAAGAAAAAAGCCAATATGTTACCTGCACTTGCTCTGAAGAACTCCCACCATAGACAGGATTATGATTGTTAATTTGTGAATGGAGGTAGTTGCGAAAAAAACAGAGAGAAAAGAACTTGAAAGGTCTGAAAATGCAGAACTTCATTAACTCCTATGCTCATTTTTATAAGGTGGTAGCATACAGATAAAGAATAGTTTAGAGGATAAATTCACCATGATCAACGTATAAGGTTTTCGGCAGTAGATTTTGCTTGGGAAAGGTACCTTTTTTCCCCAATAGAATCTTAACAGTAGTCCTCCATTTGATCCCTTTAATCGCAGCATTGCTGTAATTCTGGACCAATAGATTGAAGATGAAAACATTCGTCAGCCTGAATTGAATGCTGAACAAGCATGTTCAGGAGATAAGAATTGTCCACAACTATATAAAGAGATTAAAGCTCAATAGAGGGAGCAAAGTATGCTCCAAACATTCATATAAGGAAATATGATACAGATAATTCTGTTCCTTTCACATCAAACCAGTAAGACCAAAATAAGAAAAGGGCAAACAAATAGTTTATTTATATCAATCAATGCAAAATAGTATGAGTACAACAGTGTCTACAGATGTTGAAAAAAAAACTGTAAAAAAAAAGGAAGACAATAACTATAAGAAAAAAGAATCAACCAAAAAAACTATAATCCAAGAGAATAGTGGTGGACTATAATGGAGTATGAATTAAAGCCTAAAACCAAACTTGCAATCACTATTCCTAATCCTGATAGCATTATTTGCAGATAAGCTATCCACATCCAACCTACACTTAACCAAAAACTTCCATTTCATAAGCTTCAATTTCCCAATCTTAAGCTTCACTGGAACTTTTGCCCTGAGATTCAATGGAATACTTCCTCTCTGTCGATCCACCTGCAGTGCCTGCAACAACTCAGTAGCATTCTGTGTTTGTCCTGATAAATCCAAGCTAAGTACAGTAGAATTCTGATGACCCTGATAAAATCTTGGTAATGACCCTTCACATAGTTTAACACCAGTATACCAAACAGTCAAATGGCTACCACTTTCATAATAAATTCCTATTTTCTTGTTGGGGTTTCTTGCAGTAATGTCAACGTTAAAAGTGGCAAACAAGTTCATGTCAGTGTTGAAACTGAACTGTCTGATTCTCATGCTGTCAACAGAGTAGGTTGGTATTTTTGGCTGGAAAACAAAGTAGAATGCAGCAGCTAAACCACCTATGATTATGATGAGGAGGAAAAAAATACAACATGTGCAACACAAACATCTTTTGCAAGCACAACATCTTTTCTTAGGTGGTTTTAGTGGTGGATAATATGGGATTGTTCTTCTCAAAGGTTGTTGTTTCTCAGGGTCACCTTTTTCTGATCTGAAAGAACCTTTTGGTACTAAAGGAACAGTTGGTTTTGGTACTGGTGGTTCTTGTTCTGGTTCAGGTACTGGATGGATTCTTTGATGATCTGCCATAGGAGAAAATTTGTATAGTTACAATAGCAAGAAGAACAAGAGGGGCTGGATGTAATAAAGACTAAAGAGTGTAGTATTTGGTTTTTCTGTTTAGGCTTGACTAAGATTTTTGATATATATAAGAAATTTAGAATCTTGGAAGAGGCTTCATTCTTCTTCTTTTTCTTTATGTATTTGGTATCGGAAATTCACTGATGTGAATACGGCCCACGCAAGAAAAAGAATGCAATTTACCTACAAAATAATTCACTTACAATATCGTGAATAAATTGCTTAATGATCTCCATATAAGAAAATAAGCAGTGACATCCTTATTTATAATAGTGTAAAATCTATTTTGACAAGAATTTGAAAAACTTATTCTAATATTTTTCTGACTACAAATTCTATTTAGACATAAATTAAAGAAATCCTCAAATACCAAATCCTACACAATTTAGGTTTCTTACTCCAACTTTGACTAGTCTTTCAACACATGATTCACTAAAGAACAACATTATTTTCAAAAGTTTTTATATTTTCATATTTTAAATTGAGACCAGTGAAAAAATCTCATCTCACCGTGCTCCTCGATAAAACATCAAAGACCAAGGAGATTAATTAATATTTCAGCATTTTAGAAATAAAATAGGACTAGTGTCGATATGTCAAGATCTATAACGTATATGTGGAAGCTTTCTTATTTTGACTTTTAGAAAAAGAGGTTGATGTGTCCCCATCTTATGAATTTGCTATTCTAAAGTACACACATTGCTTTAATGAGTACATATTTGCTGACTGCTTATTGGGGACCAAAAAAAAAAGGTAGGACTGAGGAGGGTGCAATTTTATGGGTCAAAGAGGTGACGCGTTAATGTTTTCCAAAGTAAGTGTTTGGTTTTGGTAAGTAAGCAATTTTCTGAATTTGTTGGGGGTGGTTTTTTTTTCCAACAATTCAATCTATAAAGTCTAAATAGTTTGAAAATTTGAGTGCTACCATAGTTGAATTAGCTTCAATGCAATATGACCAAAATGTTGGATCGTGTTTATATTATTCTTTTTTCAATGCAAAAAGAATTAGAATTTGCGAATTTCACGAGGAGAAAAACAGTAACAATAGTATGGTCGAGGGACTTTAAAAGCTAAATTTGGGAGCTTTCTATTTCCAAAAGAGGAACCTTATAATAATTGTCAAACGTCTAAGGTGAATAGCTGATATCTGAAATTCCCAATTTACTGTTATTAAAATGTGTTAGGAAAAAATAATTCAAAGTTGTAGAAAAATTTGATATTAAAATTCATGTTTAAATATAATTTATAGTTAAAATTAATATATGAATAAGTTTTCCTATTTTGAGTTAAAGTATATTTCTTACTATTATAAATAGGGATGTTGCTAGTTAATTTTATAACAAGAGAAAACAAGAGATATTGTAGAGATTCATAGAGTGTATCAATAAAATATTTTCTTTCAAAATGGACAAAGTATTAAGCTTTCTTTTGAAATAGAAGCCCTTATTCTCCCCCTCCTACAAATAATATTTGTCATATAAATATTTTCATTATATTAGCAGTATTCAGTACTGTAAACAACTCAAATTCTTAAAAAAAGTTAAGAACTGTGTTGAATAGACAAATAGAGAAGAAATTAACAGATCTGTCAATGTGATAAACAGATCTGTTCGTGATAGGTGGACTAGAAAGAGAAAAGAAAGAAAGGATAGAGAATAGCTAAATTCACTTCAAATAAGAATAGAGGGGTAAAGAAGCCCCGAGGGTCACATAAGATGAGTTGGTAAGTGGCAAGGTGATTGGGGTACAACCACTCCGACGTCGCGGGTTCGAATCCGTGTGGTGACGATCTTTCTTTGAAATATTGCAAGGGCATTCTTTGGATTCGTGTCACGTTGGTCCTCTCCTTTGCAGGGCTGCCACTCGCGCATATCCCTCGATTTACATCCCACCTGGCCAAGGGCCTCTGGTACAAGTGGAGGGGGGGGGGGGGGGGTTTCGCCTTCGGGACTTTCCACTTCACAAAGAATAGAGGGGTAAAGAAATATCTGTAAAGTTAAATTGTTAAAGTGAGTTTTGGAGATAAGTTAAGGATGAATTTATGTATTTTCTTGAAAGTTATACTCTCTTCAGTTCAGTTCATATTAAGTACCCCATCTGTCATAATTTATATGACACATATTTCTTTTTAGTCAGTCCAAAAAAGAATGACATCTTTCCTTATTTGACAATAATTTAACTTTAAATTTTGCATTTTACACTTAACGAGATAATCTATAACCACACAAATATCTTTGATTTGTTTTAAACCACAAAATTCAAAAGTCTTTCTTTATTTTCTAAACTCAATATCAAGTCAAAGATAATATAAAATGGGATGGAGGGAGTAGTATTTTTACCTTTTCATTGGTCCAGATAAATGGTGTTTCACTTCACATAATCAAAGAAGACATTAATTATTATTTTTTCAAATTCTATTTAGATAAGTGAATTTTTATGTAATAAAAATTATATTATTTAATTAAATATAAGTTAATAATGTGTTTAACTTAAAAGCATAACTTAATATGACAGGAAGGAATAATATTTTACTAACCATTTTAAAGCTATTTTCTTAATCGAATACGGTGGCCTTTTGAAACTTTATCAACATTTCAAGAGCAAAAAACGTGTGTCATCAGCATGCCTTTTCCCTTAAGGATGAAAAAGAAAAAGAACTTTGGAGGTTACGGAGGTTTCGGACTTGCGCAAACTTTACGATATAAAATACATTTTTGTCGGTTCGCTCCAAATACATTTTTATTCCTCTCATCCATAAAATATTTTTTATTCAAGGCACTAAATCGATAATTGAATTACTAAACTATCGATTATCGGTTAATCAATTAGCGATTGTTAACAGTTCAATTATTTGATTTAACCAATATGAGCTGACAACTTATATTTTTCAAAACGCATGTAATAATAGAATATAAAAGGAAACCTTTGTTGCTACAAAATATACTAGTATTTGCAACCACCAAAATATCTTTGAATGAAGTGTGAAGGAGGTGAATAAAGAGAGTAACTTATTGAGGTAAAAAGATAAATTTAATCTTATTAGATTATCAATTAAATAATTAAAAAAAAAAAACATCGTGATACACCCATAGCATAAGATACAAATTTGTTTTTGAACGGTTAAACCAATAACTCGATATCAATCATCTCAAAAAACTTTTTCTGATTCGGTCTATCGGTTAAATTAAAATTTGCAGGCTTGTTAGGTTATCATTTTTTTTTGGGCTTTAATGACTGCGAATACCAAATCCTCTTTTGACTTTGACAAAAGAGCGTCTGACTTTGGCGCCTATCCATTTATTAGAGCCAACAAACCTAATAACCATCGGTTGTATTTAGTGAATCAGTTAGGAACATCAATGTATATTCAAATAAGTAATTGAAAGGGATTGGTATTTTTATTTTGTTTTTTGTTTTTCACTGCCGGAACAGTTACTTAGGTTGTCTGTTACTACTTTTCTTTTCTTTTTTCTAGTGGTTTAGGTAGTAGAACATGTACTTGGAAACGGAGTCCAAAATATTTCATTTAGTACAAATACCGATTAAAAGATGTGGAATGGAGGAGTAGAACAATTATTCAATGGGCAATAGTGGGGCATCCAAAGTAAAAATGTTGTTTAAGTGTGTGACAATCTCATCTAAAAATTTAAATTATTAGAGAGATCACACTTTTAATATTTAACTATATTTTCAACACGCCCCTTCACGTGCGGATTTGATTTTTTTCATGATCAAAATACGTGAAAATTCTTTCTGATAATGGGTGACAGTGACATTCGATCCCAGGACAGTTGGCCTAGGATGATACCATGTTAAAGTGTGTGACCATCTCATCTAAAAGTTTATGTTAAAGTATGACCATATCATCTAAAAGACTAAGTGGACACTCTTTTTGAACACTTCTTTTGGTTTTTTTTTTGCACATATGTATAAAATTTACGCAGAAGCAGTTTAACTTTTTTGAATGTGCTATGTGGTTAAGCACTTCAACATTCTTTTGATTTAGGCACATGTTAGTGAGGGAGTATAATATTACCCCATAGTAGCAAGAAAATACGAAAGAAAATTGTTGGTAGGAGTTACTAAAAGATTATACAAGATACTACTATTAATGTGGATAATGTTGGACATACTCTTATTCTTCGTTAGGTTCGTGGGACAACAAAGTATTTGTTTTCGAGGAATAAGGGGTATACTAATTAGAAGCGTAATAAGAATTAAAAAAGATACATTTTCATAAAATCTAAAAAAAAATCAAGAGAATTTAGTAGGGTTGGATGATGATATATACATAAATACCCTTGTTCGTTTAATCTTTGTTCTAAAGTTATGGTGAACTTGATATGAATTTCTCTCCTTTAAATAATCTACTTTACTTTAGTTAATAGGTTATTTATTCAATCTTGTTGGATTGTTTGCACAACATATCTGCAGATTTTAAATCCAGCTTGAAAGAGGGAATTCAAGGTTGTTATAGGAATGAATAATGTAAATTCTTGAATCCATATACTTGCCTTATACAAAGAGTTACTTGAAGAAGATAGGAAATGTCAAGGAAGCCCTTAAATCTAGACTTGCTAATCATCAGATATTCAGATTCCTCAAAAGTTTGAGCATTCAATTGCTTTACTTCATCACTAGTCCTCGAAGGAACGATATATACTTGATTCACTCAAGATTACCGTGCAACCACATATATTTGTGTGCTTTTTGGAGGTAACACTAAGCTCTCAAAAAAGAAGATAAAAGATTTTAAGCTAAAGGAAAATAGGCCACAAAAGCTTGATTTGATTTCACAATGATCACACTCTACAAGATCAACCGAGTTTAAGAAGACAAAGGGGAGTCGAAGACATACATAAAAGAAAGATTACTAAAACTGCAATTTTAAAACTAAGTTTGTTCGCGACAAATACAATCAGCTTACTGGTCTTTTCCCACACCAAGGATCCACTGCAAGATGAGTCAAGTACGGTTCTGCCCGAGAGCCACTGCTTAATATCGGTCCCAGGCTATGAAGCTCAGAGGTAAATTCCCTCTCAAATTTCCTGCAGATGATTAGTAAACAATGAGAGACAGAGATAGACAGATTAAAAACACAAGTACAAATTCATTATAACATACAGCACGGATTCAAATACTGTGACGTTTTCAGGAGCTAGTTTCTGCATCTGATATGGGGTCCTGAGTTTCAGATTCTTATACTTTTCTATACTGGAGAATCATTAGACAACTTGTCAGTATCAGCAATATCCAACGAGGAGGTAATCAACCATTGGGTTACAGCTGCATATTGCAGACATATCAATTTCAACCTCTCCACCTTCTGCATTTAGAAAAACATTCATGAGAAAATCAGGACAGAAACAACAGTTAAAACAACAAAATACCAAAATTAATCCCCTGAAAAGGGAACTTTAGCAGACAAATATATTAACAGACACAAAACCTAAAACGTAATCTGGCAGTTGATAATTAAAATTTGCCCACTAACAGGTTTCTCTTTGAACATTGCAGAAAGGCTAGTCATCATCAATATCACCTTTTGTGAAGATTTTCTAATTAGGAACAAAGTAACTGAAAGCCACCAATAGCCAGGATTAGAAATCATAACTAACCTTAAGAAGGGCTGGTGATAGAAGCAAACATTCCCTCAAGCACTTATCAAGAAAAAGTCATGGTATTGGATAACCTGCCCCAAAGATGAATAAAAAAACTAATGAGATTAAGTTGAAACAGAAGGACCACCCCAACAGGACTCTGCCCTATAATGTGTTTAGACACAAGGTTCCTTTGTAGTTTGTACAGAAGCCTGAATTTAACATATGATTTTACCTCGTCAATGCTTTTCGCTGTTTGAAGTCTACTGAGCATTACATGCCAGTTAGGTTCCAGAACCTGAAGATACAATAAGATACTGGGTCAATCTAACTAGCAATACACATCAAAGAATTTACAGTCAACCCTCTTGTATATGAACCAATAAACTATCAAAATTTCTACAGTCAACCATATTGTACATCAACCAGTATAAATCATTCATTTAACATTCTAACAAGAAAAAAGGAATAGCTACTCTTCACTAGTTAAATAGATGTATTAAAGCACAAGCATCGAAAAATGAAGAAGAATCGTGAAAGAGAAGGATACATGTGCTGTGGTATCAGTAATGAAAAGAACAATGAGAAAAACTGGGAAACTCAAAGTATGCAACCAGAAATTAAAATAACAAAGGAAGAATAACAAAGAGAACTGGAAACCTCGAAGCATTCAAGCAGAAATTAATGTACCAAAGGCAGACTCAGCAAAGATAATACAGAAACTGCAGTTCCCTGAAAAGGGGTGAAACTTGCCTCAAATGTCAATTAGTGTAAGAGGCTATTTATGAACTTTAGCATATTGTGGCATAACAAGATGATACAGAAACTGTAGTTCTTTGCATGTCAAGCTTGCGGAGGCCCTATAAAAACAAAACAAGCAAACGAGTAAATCTATCAGAAGTCAAAAAGGAAAAGAGAAGCTATTTTACTAATGTTAGTAAAAGTAATCGAAAGCTCATACCTGATGTACTTGCCATGCCCCAGAGAGTTGCCTATCAACATGCTTACAGTGAAATAGAAATCTGAAAATCAACTGGTATTTTGTCAGGGCTTTCCGTGATATTACAAGAGATAACGGCCATCGAACCTGAAACACAATAAAATGCAACCAGGATCAGGAGACAATAATACAATGATCCAGCCAAAATGATACCATGACCTTTAAGATTATTACTCCGTGCTACAGCTAATATTGTCATTCTCACCAAAACAGATAAAGAAGAGAAGAAACAAGATGCTCTCCCTCGGCTTCAGCTATATATGGTTGTTGCTAGGTGGCACTCAATGAACAGATGCACACAACTAAAGAAGAAAACATAACACAGATATAAATTAGACAAGTATAAAAGGTATAAGACAATGTGAACTTACCTAAAGGAGGGAGAATTGAGTATTTTATTCCCCACTCAATTCTCTTGACTTAGCTAAAAGTATCGATAAATTTCCTGCTAAGTACTATTTTTTAGATTAGCCAGCTATCGAACAGCCAAATTGTGGCAGACTGTTTTCTCTTACACAAGTACAAGTACTGAAAATACCCAAACTGCTGTTAAATAGGAAACTTTATAGGCAAAGAATAAATGCAAAAACAGTCAAGAAAACAAAATATAAAAATAGCAAAGCGAACGAAATAGCATGCTTAAGGTTGGTAATGACCAATGGGACTTTTTGACTAGGAATTTTTGCAGAAGATAGGAGAACATGCCTTCCAGCCAACCCATCCAAGGAGGTGATGTAGGCTGGTAAAAAGAGAAATATGAGGAAAGACAAAGAAGCGACCAGAGAAAGCATAAAGGAGGCAAGAAAAGCATAGGACCAAGAGATGGTGGGGGCTATGATATTGCCTCCCACCAGAAACAGACAGACCACTGGTGTGATTATGGTGATTGGTGATAGCTCATCTAGAGATACCCTATAAAACCACAGTAGCATGCAATCAGAGCAGCTATTGCTTCCCCTCGTGACTTCATCCAGCTGAATGCGATTTAATATATTGGGGTTGGTTGGAACTTGGAACCCATTCAGTGTTAAAACAAACTTTTAGCTCAGACTTCCTTTCAACACAATGCCAACAGAATCTGGCTCCCCCTTATGGGAACAGATCAGAACGTCAATAGATGCATTTCTCTCTTGATATCCAGATCAAGGTGATTAGCATCTGCACTGGAATGTTAGTTGTCTGTCTAGATAGTTGGGACGAAGGAGGAGTTACTAGTATGTTGGCAAAGACACCAAAGCAAGAACTTATGTTCTCCCTTGCATAATAATATTCATCTCAAGCCAATTCATCCCTTTGATTGTATAACTGGGGAAGTAGCTGGCCGTGATTCGCTGGACAGGTTCTGCGCTTGGACTAAGAAGGGAGGTTTTTCACTTACTTCCTTTGGGAATCTGCAGTTGCTTTATTTCCACATCTTTGAAAGCTGACATCCATTCTTATTTTCTTGTTACGTACTTTTACTTTATATGCACAACCCTTTTAGGTTTTTATTTCCTACTTGCCTATTTCTTTCCAAATTTCATGGTTTTTTATCCTACCTGTTTTCTTAGCGTATTTGCATTGTTAGTTGTTTTCATTTGATATGACTAAGTTTCTCTTTTGCACTCTTTGACTGCCCAAAGAAGGAAGGGGGCAGGGGACAACAGCCAAGATCTGGATATGCTTAACATTTTGAGCCTAAAATTGGGCCCCTTTTAAATTACAATCCAAAACTATGAAGCAACTGCAGTCTGGATCTATGATCGATATAAAAGGCATACAGAAGTAGTACAGAACTGCTTTCATGAAGCAATTTTCTGTTTTTTTTTTTGTCTTTTTGTCGTGTGGGAGCTGCGGTGTAAGTTCTTTAAAAAAGAAGAAAAGAGACATTAGAACACAAACCTTGTAATTCAAAGAAAAGTTTCCAAGCCAGTAATGCTTAGTGGTTCCTCTAAATCATTGCTATCTGGAGCAGACCTGCTGATTTCAAGATCTTTCAATGTACTCAATCTTTTCAATAAAGTAGTCTTCTCCTGAGAAAAGATGGACCATTTTAACATGAATGCTGAAGATTATCCCCATGTATTGAAGGTTAAATAAGCCAAAGTAATAATAACTCACCACACAACATAATAAGTCCTCATGGCAAGGATCCGCGACAGCTGCAGTAGATCGCAAAGCAAGGTCTAGAAGAGACTACTCAGAAGAAAGAAAAGAGGGTGAACACCACAGTGCAAGGAGCTTCAAATGTTTCCCCTATTTAACAGAAAGCAGAAAACTAAAGAACTATGTATAAACCTGTAGCTTCTCCACAGAGATCTCATCAGGCTTCTTCACGAGCTCCTCTCTAGCTGTATCCATGAAGTGAACTAAGAAATCACCCTGCATGACCAGTTGTAGTGAGTACGAAGATAAATTTCTTAATTGCCAGAATGCATCTAACCAAAAACAAAACCAGCAACAGAATCAGGCGACAATAGTTTTAATTCCATCTGCAGAGAGCACGCATAAAGACAATAAAGAATGAAACCAAAGAAAAACTCAAAAACCAGATCCAGAGAGCAGGGAGCTTAAGCATACAATGGCTCTGAATTTGCATCTTAATTGACGGATGTGCTTGTTTAAAAAAGATAGGGATAAGAATGTTTAATATTTTCTTCTTCCTGCAACTCATTTTGATGCCAGCTACTAGTCCAAGAACTATCTTCTTTCTACAAAAGATAATACGAAGGGGCTGACAGATTAATAAAACAAAGTTATTGCAGCTTTCCTCTGCATGTAGCTTTTAAATTCCAGGTTTACCAGGTACTTTCCCATATCCAACCCCCAATTCCCAAACTATCACAAGCTTAAATATACAATCTGCTAACCACAAGATGGTACCTGATCAAGAAGAAGACAGTGCTTAATAGATTTAAGTTTTCCCATAAGATCATGCTGTTAAAGAACAGAAAGGTTACAATAGAGAGGAGTTTCATGTAAAATAAAAGCACTTGCAGTCACAAATCAGGAAACACGGAAAAGAAGCTGTCAAGAAATAACTTTCTTGCTTCAGCACACCTGGTTTTTAACAAGATTTAGTTCGCCACTAGCAAAATCATAAGCAGGCTTGACGCACTCCAAGTAGTGATGATTTGAGCCTACACTTGATAACTTTGACTTTTCTGCCACAGGGATCTACCAAAAACAATTTGGTCACAAGCTTGTGCTAATATAACTAATGGAATTGTAAAGCAAAGAAATATGGAATGGCTTCATCGGGTGAACATATAACAGCAATGAAATCTTGTCAAAACCTGAATACTATGTCCACACTCTCATGACATTTAAATATTTTCCAGTGATCAAAATTGTTTCAGCTGCATTTGCAAGGAAACTAGGAATGTCATCCTTCAGACTGTAACATTGTTGCCAGTACTTGGCATCATAATCTTGAGTAAGACTCTCCTGTAGGAAATATAGTGAAATTAATGAGATGCAGCAACTAAGTCATTAAGTGTTGTTACTGACAAAGATGTACCTTCTGAAGAGACTTGTTCTCAGCAATAAAGAATTCACCATAAGGATCATCAATCACTCCTTCATACACCCACCTAAAATTTGCAGTAGTTCACATTGAGCAACAATAATTCACAGTAAAAAGAATGGGAAGTTCAGCAAACGACAACAAAAAAATGAGAAAATATGACACAAACCCTATTACCTACAAAAGGTAGTTTAACCTAATATTTACTCTACAGGGGACAAGAAAACCAGTAAGTTCCTTGCTTATTATCATGGGACGAATATAAAGATAAAAAATTATGCATTTCCAGTTTAGCTGAAAGTCATTATCCAAGCGAACATACACTACTTTTTAACATGTGTAATAGCTCCATCTGGTAATATCCAAAGTAGACATTATCGACATGGACCATCAAGATCAAATATCAGAGTAAGCAATAATGGTTTAACCTCTAGCAATTTATGTATCACCAACTTCATTTACAGTTCATAAGAAATAGAAGCATGTTATTTTAGGACATAAACCGAAATTTGATTAGGCAACTATCCCCAAGCAATGAGGGGTCAACCAGACCTTAAGCAAACTTGGATAATCATTGCAGAATCTAGATTAAATACCTCTCCAATATTCCAAGATATGCAGTGCTTGCTGATTGTGACATCTTTTCCAATAAAGACCTCACTACATGATCACCAGCCATTGCCTTTGCCTAAAACAGAATAATTAGTCTGGAAATAATATATACCCTCCTCAAATAGAACATATGTAGTCTGTGTTAAGAAAATTGTAAATGATATTGTCTACCAATTAGGATTAATTAGAGTGATCCCTTCCTATTTTAGCACTCGTACATTCACTATTTAAAGTTTAAACCCAGCAACTTGAGGGAGCAATCAAGCTAAGTTTTCACTCAATTATCCTTGTCTTATTTTCTCACATGGTATCAGAGCATTGGTGAGACATTTCTCATTGTCAGAAGTAACCAGTAACGTTCGGGAAAGGAAAAAGTAGCCACCACGAATTTTTCAGGTGACTTTCAGATCTGTTTGCATTAGCTCTCTAATTTGTGAGGCTGTTCAAGCCGTGTAAACAGCCTCTTGCAGAAATGCAAGGTAAGGTTGCGTACAATAGACCCTAGTGGTCCGGCTCTTCCCCGGACCCCGCGCATAGCGGGAGCTCAGCTTAGTGCACCGGGCAGCCCTTTTTATGACCAAGAAATCCGTTTGGAGCCAACCCTTTGGGCCAACTGCAGCTTTCAAAACTCGGGGACGATGGGCCGCCCCTTTACCCCTCTCTACTTAAATACTGGACTTAGTTCGCTTGGCACAAGGCTTGAACTTGTGATTTAAGACACAAGTCCCTCAACCTTTGCCGATTGAGCTAACCCCTGGGGGGCTATTTCTTCTTCTTATCTTATTTTCTGAACAATTCTAAGCATATCAAAATAGAATTTATCAAAAATACATAAAAAATTGTTGGACTTTCCATGCATCTTGTCACAAGTCATGAATAACTGAAAAGAAAAAGTCACAGAAAAATAACTTTTAGTTTTGTATTTCCAATATAAGTAACTCGAATTTTGATTGAATCCTCACTTTTCTTCCAATTAGTATTAAGTAATATACAATTTTTCATAACAAAGAAGATTTTCCGAATGAGAAAGGCTAATTGACTAAAACTACTAAAACATAAAAATTGCAGCTCTCATTTTGATAATCATGCAAAATCAAACCACAATGTTCAAGCAAATATGGAGTTTAAACCACAGGTAATGAATCTACAGTATTTCATAACAGAGAAGATTTTCCGAATGAAAGGCTAATTGACTAAAACTACTAAAACATAAAAATTGCAGCTCTCATTTTGATAACCATGAAAAATCAAACCACAATGTTCAAACAAATATGGAGTTTAATCCACAGGTAATGAATCTACAATATTCGACAATTCTAGGGGAACTCAGGCAATAGATCCCTTAAAATTATGACAATTTATGACATTAGATGCCAGACCTGGCTTTGCAAGTGATTAAGGACTGCAGAACCACAGTTATTGGCTGCAGACTTTTTCACCACCATAGATAGAGCTTGCATTGAACCCATCATTGGCTGCAAGAAATAGCTTCAGTAAGCACCAATGAGGATGAGTAAAAGTAAATGACTGCTAAGGAAATTAAACTAGTTTAAGCAGTGTTACTTGGCAGTAAAACCATAATCCTTGTATGGAAAGTTTTCCCAAGCGAAATTGATGTTCAAGCTGTGCCACCATTGCTTGGTAGTCCTGAAAAAAAAATATTCTACACTTTGATTAGCTCTCCCTTTTTGCTTTATTATTGTTTCCTTTCTTGAAGTACTTCTTTATCTTACTATACTACATTGCACATGTATGTCTAGCATGGGACAATTTATGGAAACAACTCATGGAACCAAGCATCATACAGTATGTCATTCAAATTATTAATGGTTATAATTTATAAATAATCAGTTGAACCAAAACAAAGTAGCGGACAGGTTTTCTCAGCTTCTTAGGAGATAATCTTTTGATAGTTACATTTACCTATCCACAAAAGGAGAATTTTATTTTATATGGTAAATAGCTTTATTAATGATTGAAAATATCTACCGTATACAAGCAGTACACCAAGGAGTAAAGAATCTACAATATCTCAAAAGAGATTAAACAAATCATGAAGATGATTCCATCCACCCAGAAGTGATTTTCTCAAATATAAAATTTATATATCCTCAAGAAGAGCTTATACATAAGACGGATAATACACCAGATAAACAAATAGAGAAAAGAATAGTCCACCATGCAACTGCAGAAGGATCCATAAATAATTAACTTACAAGGAGGAGTGCCCTTAGAGCAGCAGCAAAGGCATGATTGACTAGGCCTGTCTTGAACTGTGACCTTGTCTCGACAAACTGGTTGATCAAGATATAACTTTTGCATAGTGGGAACAGCCTTTTTGTGAATTCCTACAATAATAGTCCAAATTATTTCAACTGATATCTTAAACTAGATACAATATGAATTTTCCTTCACATTTACTCAACTTTTAGCCTCAAAATATTTTGTTCCTTTAAGCATATATACACTTATTTACTTCCTTTTCTCCTTTTGTCTTTCGAAGTGTTGCACTGTGATTGTTGGTGTGCAAAATGCTAACCACAGAGCATCCAAGAGTGTGGCCTAATGGTCAATGAAGTGGATTACGAACATGAGGTCTCGAGTTCAAATTTCAACAGAGGGAAAAACACTAGGTGATTTCTTCTCATATGTCCACGCCTTGGTGGCCAGAGTTACTCGGAGCCTGTGTTAGTGGAAGATAGTAGGTACCCTATGGAATTAGTCGAGGTGCGCACAAGCTCCCCCCCACACACTGTTATTAAAAGAAATGCTAACCATAAAACATAAACATACTTTTTATTGTTTTTAAGCAACTAACATTTACACTTACATAATTGAATTAAAGAAAAAGACCAGAAAGCTAGAGAGAATCATCTTTGCAGCATTACCCCGTACTTTTTTTGAGAGAAAGGTAAGTATTATAGATGTAGCACAAATTGTGCTTGCAGTATTTACGAAAGTGATCCAGCTTCACATCAAATCAGCATGAATACCTGTGTATCTAAAAAAGATTTTGCATCCCAAATCAATCCTCATCAACCCGTACACTTTTTAGAAGGAAACTTGCTGAACAGCCAGCTTGACAGTTTCATGCACCGAAAACCTCAGACATCCTCTAGAACTTTGGGATTTTCCAGGAACACCAAACAAATTATAGAATACCCCAATTCTTTGTGTTTCAATTATACGCTTTATGCCTGTTTATACTTCAGCGCTTCAACACGGATGGATTAAGAGCTTACTTTTACAATTTCATTAACACATACCAGCCACTACTGAATAAAATATGTTGCACTTCTTTTATGAAGAAAATAAGTTGCACTTATAAACATGTATCAGTAATTCAGAAGAAAGATAATAGCTTAAGTTTGAAGATAAAACATGCTTTGTCTAATTAACTTTTGAACATTATCTCAGGATGAAATATCTCATTTTATCCCAGCTATTCTTACTGAAAACATATCTCCCCGATTTCTCTTTATTCTCTATGTTCTTTACTTTGAAACTTTTTAGAGAATACACACTAGCAACATCATTTCCTAACTGAATCTAAAAATAAGCCTGTCGGTCTACTTATCCGAAAATATTGGCTCATTGCAATAATACCGTGGAATATTGAGTCTTCGGCTCCAACCGTTCCACTAAATCCATATCTTAGAAACATTATGTTACCTCTTTCTATTATTATGATCTGATAAAATTATGATCAATGCTGCTTTCAAATATAAAGAAACTCAAGGCCACTTGCTCGAGTTCTTTATTTGGTCCCGGAAATTGACATCTCACAATGGTTGAGAATCAAATATTTTCGAAAAGAAATAAAAAATCTATGAAATTCACTTATAGTTGTCCCACATCGATTTCAAGAAGAACTTATGAGTTTTTGGAGTTCTATATTTTCTACTAATTCAAGAACTCTTACAAGTCTCATTTTCGAGCATAGAAACCCTAGATTTTGAAATTACGATATGAAATTTGTTTTTTGCCAAAATCCTAACTATTCTTTTATTTTTTCAAGTTTTCTCCTAGTCTAAAATTTTCTTTTTCTGTGTGGCTGAGTTCGTGAGATTGGGTGAACTTTATGTTTGTTTCATCATATACGAGGCTATTTTGGGCTTATGGGAGTGGAATTAACAGATTAAGGCTTTAAAAGCCGAATTTCTCTGACTTAGTTATGTTTTCAGATTTAGATGTTATCTTTGATAATTGATTTATGTATTTTTTTAGGAGTGGTACGATGGTCCAACTTAAGAAAATTGATGCATTTTTCAAGAGGAAAGCTTCCAACAAAGATGAAAATTGTATAGCTTCAACATCGACACTTGAAAAGCATCGTTCCGATGATCAAACGATTCAACTGGATGAGCAACCTTGTAAGATTCAAAAAGTCACCATGGATGAATTTGATGTAAATTGTTTAGAACGTGACCCCGGAAAGCGTTCCCAAATTTGGGAATAACCGGTGAATCGAAGAGATGAAGTTCGAAGAGCTTATCTCAATTGGGGTCCCTATCAATGTCAAGTTGAAAAGTATCCCCTCTGAAAGATGGAATAATTTTCCTTGGGGATTCCTTTCATTATTCACAATATATATAGTTGTACAAGGTTGATTCCTAATATGGTACGAATCCTAACTTACATTACAAAGGTTGATTCCTAATACAATTAGAATCCTAAGTTACCTTAAATATACATCTATCATAATTACAAAATATACGGAGAATATTATGAGAATATTCGCTAATACTCCCCCTCAGACGGAGCGGGAGAGGCCGAATGCTAAGGCTGGATCGGAAGTCGGTGAAGAGCTGTCGCGGTAGTCCCTTTGTGAAAATATCTCGCATACGATAAGAGGAAGGCATGTGTAAAATTTTGACTCGACCACGGCAACCTTCTCTCGCACAAAGTGGATATCCATCTCAATATGCTTAGTCCGTGATGTTGGACCGGATTATGAAACATATAGATAGCGGATATGTTGTCACAATAGACTATAGACGCCTTGCGTAATGGACACTGGAGCTCCAAAAGAAGATTTCGGAGCCAACAGATCTCAGCGACGACATTAGCAACTCCGCGATCTTCTGCTTCAGCACTCGAACGGGATAGCGTGGCCTGCCGCTTGGCGGACCATGAGATAAGATTATCTCCAAGAAATACACAGTACCCTGAGGTGGAGCGACGTGTGTCGGGGCATCCTGCCCAATCTGCATCCGTGTATGCTAGCAACTTGGTTGGGGCAGAGGGGTATAGATGTAAACCAAAGTCTAGTGTGCCCTTAACATATCTGATAATACGTTTGAGGGCGGCAAAATGGGACTCTCGGGGGTGGTGCATGAACAGACACACCTGCTGAACGGCATATGCAATATCAGGCCTAGTGAATGTAAGATACTGAAGAGCACATGCTAGACTCCGATATAGAGTGGGATCAGAAACTGGCGCACCGTCATTGGCACTAAGCTTGGATTTTGAGTCCACCGGAGTTGGCATAATTTTACAATTTGCCATCTTGGCCCTGTACACTATCTCTTCTTGCATACTTACGCTGACACATGAACACGTGGTGCGATCTTGTCACCGATATATCCAAAAAATAACTTAGCTTGCCCAAGTCAGTCATAGCAAATTCAGTTTTGAGTAGAGCAATGATTTCATTCTTCAACCCGTCAGATGAGGCAGTAAAAACAATGTCATCGACATATAATAGCAAATATGCAGTGCTGCTACCTCGGTGAAAAGTGAAGAGAGATGTATCACACCTACTACATACAAAACCAATCTGCAGAAGATACCTGACGAACCGATCATACCAAGCGCGGGGTGCCTGTTTCAATCCATACAATGACTTCCTGAGATGACACACAAATTGCGGAACTGCCGGATGAACAAAGCCAGGAGGCTTATGCATGTACACAGTCTCTTTCAAATCCCCATGAAGAAACGCATTCTTGACATCAAGCTGATGAATCGGCCAATGCATGCCCATAGCAATACGAGAACCATCCGAATAGTGGCCGGTTTAACAAGTGGACCGAATGTCTCACTACAATCAATACCCTCCTGCTTGATTAGTGCCATTGGCAACTAGTCTTGCCTTATACCTCTCTAAGTCACCACTGTCTCTGAACTTGTGACGAAATAGCCACATACACCGGATAACATTCACACCAGCTTGTCTAGGTACCAAATCCCAAGTGTTCTGCTTGGTTAAAGCGTTAAATTCCTCGTACATGGCTGCATTCCAATTTGGGTCCAGTTTTGCTAGTTTTGGATTTTTTAGAATGGGTGATAAGGTTTGTGTGGAGAGATTGAATTGAACCTTGGGTTTGAAGATCCCGTGTTATGCACGAGTCTCCATGCGATGAGAGGGTAGTGGTGGTGGGTCGGGGTGTGAGGTTGCTGGTCCACTGGTTCTGGACCAGTGGGCAGTAGTTCAGATGGGTTGTTTTATGTCTTTGCTAGTTGGCACAGAAACACTGGAACTGCGGGGCCCGGTTCTTTGGAGTGCGGGCGCGGCGTGTCGGCGGTGGTGCAGGTGACTCGACTGGGGGATGTAGAGGTGAGCAGGGAGCTGGTGGGGTGGCGCCGGACAGTGGCGAGACTGTCGGAACTGTGGGCTGCTGTTGGTATAGATTTTGGATGACCGGGGACATACGTGGTTCATCGAGAAAGATGTAATCGGTGGTATGAAATTTCCGGAGATTTGAAAAAGGAAAGGTTGTCTCGTCAAAGGTGACGTGACGGGAGACGATGATTTTGTGAGTAGCAATGTCATAACACAAGTAGCCCCCATGATTAGGAGATAGACCAAGGAAGACACATGGAAGAGTGCGATGGGCAAGTTTGTGAGGTGCAGTGGAGGCTATGTTGGGGTAGCATAAGCATCCAAAAATACGTAGGTGATCATGTGATGGCTGCCTACGGTATAAGATTTCTGTAGGGGTTTTGTTTTGGAGTGTTCTAGTTAGTAAAATATTTAGAAGGGATTCTACTATTTTGACAGCATAGACCCAAAAAGGCGGTGGTAGGCAGACATGAAACAGAAGTGTGCGGACCATGTTATTGATGGTACGTATAATTCTTTCAGCCTTTCCGTTTTGGGAAGAAGTATAGGGACATGAAAAACGGAAAACCATGCCTTGTTTAGAACAGAAATTGTGAAATGTCGAGTTATTAAATTCACGTCCATTATCACATTGGAATGATTTAATAGGTTTTTCAAATTGTGTCTTAATGAATTTTTGAAACTCGAGGAATTTTGCAAAAACTTCATATTTGAATTTTGAGTGGGTAAATCCAGACAAAATGTGAAAATCATCCAAGAATACTAGATAGAATTTATGATCCAAATAGCTAGCAATCGGAGATGTCCACAAATTAGCATGAACAATATCAAAGGGAGAAAAAGTAACAATGTTTGATAACATAAAGGGAAGACGAGTATGTTTGCCCAATGGACAAGAAAAACAGTGTTGGGCAATTTTCCCATTATTACATTGAATACGCTTAGAAGTCCTAAGAAAAGTAAAAATTGGGTCTCCGGGGTGTCCGAGTCTGTTGTGCCAAGTTGAGGGAGAGATCGCCGCAAGGGATAGAGTGTGCTTGCGGTCGACGGCGGAAGATTGAGTGAATGGGTAGAGGTCTCCCACGCTATTGCGGCGTGTAAGAATTTTCCCCGTATTGAGTTCCTTCACGAGAAAAACCAAAAGGGTCAAATTCGACAGACACATAATTATTGCTAGTGAATTTTCTAACAGAGATTAAGTTTTTAATGATGTTAGGTGTGTATATGACGTGGTTTAGGGAGAAAGGTGGGTGTGGATGTTTGGTGTGTGTGTTACCGTAACCTTCAATTGGAATGTGATGACCATTGTCGACAGTAATAAATTGAGGACACTTTAACCGACGTAGTTGAGATAGGTTACCTGACGACCGGATGAGGTGAGATGTGGTTCCGGTGTCCATGTACCAATTGTCGTCGGGCTGTTGGAGGTTCACGGTGGTGTAAGCCTGGCCCAAAGCGGTCGGGGCCAAGGCATTTGTTGTTCTTTGCTTCTTCTTGGGCGCGGACCGAGCCCGGGGGCCTGCTGCTGCTGGTTGTCCTGCTGGTGGGCGGGGCGGGGCCCGAGGCCGGTCGACCACGGCCGTTGGCCCAGGCCCATGCGTTGGTACGGGCATGCAGGCGAGGCCCAGTCCTGCTGGTTGGGCCACTACTGCTGCTGGTTGTGCCACTGCTGCTGCTGGTTGTGCCCCTGCTGCTGGTGGTTCCATTCTGCTGGCCTGGCAGCTGCTGGTTGCGTTGACCCTTTCCGCGGCCCTTGCCTTTGTTGTTGCGACCTCTGCCTCCACGACCTCCGCCACTGGCCTGATGCTGGACCTGCTGCAGCTGCTGGTTGCTGCTTGCCGCAGTGTTGTCATCCCGTCAACGGCTAAGGCCTTTTGATTGTGTTTTTGTTGTTTAGCACGTCTAGTTTCTTCTAACAATAGTTGTGAAGGTGTCTTGTTGAAACTTGGGAGAGGGTCGGCTTGTTGAATCATTGTTGCGAGTGTGTCATATTCACCTTTTGGTAAACCCGCAACAAGTTGAAGCACCATCTTGGTTTCTGAAACAGAAGTCCCGACGTTGGATAGTTGATCGGTTATGAGTTTCGATTGCTTACAATATTCGGACATGTTAAAATTCTCGAGGCGGGTATTATTGAATTGCTCTTCCAAATATACGGCCCGAGTATTTTTATTGTCCTGAAAGATTTCTTCTAGTCGGACCCAAAGTTCACGTGTCATAGCACCTTTGTTTTCATGATAGTGCACAACGGGTCTTTGGAGATGGTGCCGTAGATCCATTGTTTGACGATGGCGTCAAGACGATGCCAGATTGAGTCTGTAACATCGGTGGGACGAGGAACAGAATCGTCAATATGATCGAGAACGTTGTATGCACATGCATGAATGTAGAATAGTTTCATCCACATGGAATATTGACAGTTTTCTTGGTCAAGAATTATAGGGATAAAATTCTTGATGTTGTTAACGGCGAATGTCGGATGAAAAGAAGACACTTAACGTTGAGAGGGGTTGTCAAATGTGCCAGTGGATGAACCGGAATTTGTGGGGGAAGACATGGTTGCCGCCTGCCGAGGGAAGGGAATTTTCTGGTTTGGCCGAGAAAGGGAGGAAGAAACCAATTTTTTCTGTGAAATCAGAAAAAAAATGCTGATTTCGGCCGAGAATGAGGAAGAGAAGGGATTTCGGTTTTAGGCTCTTGATACCATGAAAGATGGAATAATTTCCCTTGGGGATTCCTTTCATTATTCACAATATATATAGTTGTACAAGGTTGATTCCTAATATGGTACGAATCCTAACTTACCTTACAAAGGTTGATTCCTAATACAATTAGAATCCTAAGTTACCTTAAATATACATCTATCATAATTACAAAATATACGGAGAATATTCGCTAATACCCTCAATAGAGATAAGCATCCAAGGCGATTTCAAGCATCTTGGTTCAAAATTTTCCCTTCATGTCTAGAGTACTCACCGGCTAATGATGTTGCTTATTGTTTGCTTTGTTACTTGTTCAGTAAAAAACCAAGTGGACATCCTGGAGCTGATGTCTTTAATAGAAAAGGATTAAAAGCATGGAAAAAGGTCAATGATAGGAAGAGTTGTGCTTTGCTTAATCATATATGTGCTCGTTGGATGATATATGTGCTCTTGTAGAAAAATTATATCCAGTGGATTTTAGTGAGAAAGAGAAAACAAATTTGAGATTTCAACTTCAACACTTTATTTTTGAGGCTGTTAGTCATTCAGAATTGAATAACTTGTCAACTATGTCTGAATTGTGTGAAGCCTTGGAAAAAACAGGGAAGGCGAATACATAGAGGAAGACAACAACATACTTATTGCCATTCCCACCCTGCAAGAAACTAAGGGTGGTGTTTTCTCTATTGATAATGAAAGTGCTCCTGGACCTGATGGATTGAATAGCTGTTTTTATCAGAGTTCTTGAGATATTATTAGTAGGGACCTTCACAGAGCCATTGAATCTTTCTTTAATGGTGCTAAACTGCCATAATTCCTCACCCATACTTGTTTGGTTATGATCCCTAAAGTGGAGAACCTCCAGAAATTTTCTGATCTCAGACCCATTAGCTTATGTAATGTGTCTAGTAAAGTCATTTCCAAGATTATTAACTCAAGACTGGTTGGTATACTCCCAAGAATTATTTCTAAGAACCAGTCAAGCTTCATCAAAGGAAGGGCTATTACAGAGAATATCATGCTTGCTCAAGAGAGTATCAATGACATTAGAAAGCTTGTTAGCGGAGGAAATGTTGTCATAAAGCTAGATATGGCCAAAGCTTATGGCAGGATATGTTGGGATTACCTTGGTATGGCTTTCAAAAAGCTTGGTTTCTCTGATTGGTGGATCCATCTCATTCACAACTACATCTCCAACAATTGGTACTCTATTATTGTTAATTGTGGCAGACATGGTTTCTTTAAATCTGAGAGAGGCTTAAGACAAGGAGACCCCATCTCTCCTTCTCTATTTGTGATTTCTGCTGAACTTCTATCCAAAGTGCTCAATGACCTGCACAACAAAGCTGGGTACAAGGGTTCTATATGAATTCTAATGGCCCCAAGATCAATCACCTTGCATTTGCTGATGATAGTATTCTTTTTTGCAATGGTAGCAAAAGACCTCTTGAGATGATTTTGAAAACCTCAAAGTTTATGAGACTCTCTGGACAGCTTTATAAACAAAGAGAAAAGTTGTTTTGCCGTGGCCTCTAATACTAGTATCTCCTCTATTAACAGGATAAAGGCTATTACTGATATGGAACACCATAAATTTCCAATCAAGTACTTGGGATGTCCCCTTATCACAGGAAAGAAAAAAAATTATCACTATTCAAACATTATGAATAAGGTTATAAATAAGATAAGGGGATGACATACTAAATTTCTATCGACTAGAGGGAGAGCCATCATGATTAGACATGTTTTATTGGCCCTTCCTATCCATTTACTATCTGCTACTAACCCCCCTTTGGGTACTTTTAAACTCATTGAGAAGTATATTGCTAGATTTTTTTGGTCTGGCCAAGATAATGGTTGCAAACACCACTGGGCAGCTTGGCACAATTTATGTTACCCTTACAATGAGGGAGGAGCAAATTTCAGAAGCTTGACAGACACTTGCCAAGCTTTTCAAGCCAAACAATGATGGAATTTGAGAACCACTAACTCTCTTTGGAGAGAATTTATGAGAGCCAAGTTCTTCCCTAATGAATACCCCACCTCAGCTCAATGGCAAAAAGGGCAAGCTCAAAGCTGGAAGATGCTTAATGAAATCAAAGAGGAAGTTGAGTGTAATATCCTATGGAGAATTGTCCAGGGTGAAGTGTCCTTCTGGTATGACATCTGGTCTAACTTTGGACCACTTTGTAATCTTCTAACCGCCAATGCTCCACTCAACAACATCATGATAAGGGACATTCTCAATGGTAACAATTGGAACTGGGATGCCTTAGAAGTTCAACCTGATGAGGAGACAAAAGGAAAGATCATTGAGCTCAATATTAAAATTGACAACACAAGAAAGGATAGAGCAATTTGGACCCCTGATGAGGCTGGTTTGTTCACTGTGGGTTCTGCCTGGAGGTTTCTGAGACAAAAAAGGGACAATGACAGCTTTGTAAACTGTATCTGGCACAAGGATATCCCCTTCAAGATATCTTTTTTGAATTGGAGGGCAATAAAAAACAAGCTTTCTATAAAGGAAAGAGTTTCAAGATTTGGGATCAACACAGGTGCTACTTGTCACTGCTGCAGTAACCCCAACAACACAAATACTAATGTGGAAGATATTGAGCACCTATTCAATAGAGGGGAACATGCAAGGAAAATTTGGAACTATTTTGCTAATCCGCTTGGTATTGATCACAGAAATAGAAGCTTGAAGTTGCTACTCCTGAATTGGTGGAACTTCAAAGCTCACAACAACATTGCTAAGTTCATTACCAGGGTTCTACCAATGATCATATACTGGGAGTTGTGGAAGTCCAGATGTAGCAAGAAATTTGAAAACATCACCCCATCCTTTTATAAAACTAAAGCTAATATTATGTCCTTTCTATTTCAGGTAACCAATAAAAAATTTGGAAGTGCTAGAATAGGAGAAGACTGGAGAGCAATATGTCAAGCTTGTGATGCAAGATTTCAATAGAAAATTAGCACTATTGTAAGGTGGACAAAATCAAGAGCACAAGCTATAAAGATCAACACTGATGGGAGTTGTATTTAAGGTATATGTGGAGGTGGAGGCATAGTCAGAGATAACAAGGAAAGTTTCATTTTTGCCTTCTCCATACCACTGGGAGCAGGGACCAGCAACAAGGCTGAAGCAGCAGCCATGCTTTCTGGACTACATTGGTGCTTTAACAATGGATACAGAGCAGTCTGGGGAGAAACAGATTCCCTTCTAATATCTAAATGTGTAAGAAGGGAGTGGAAAGTACCCTGGAAAATTACAAACTACATCACTAACATTCAGAATTTAGTTGAAGAACATGGATTTAGAATCAACCACTGCTATAGGGAAGCCAACCAACCAGCTGATAGATTGGCTAACCTGAGCCATAGACTTGAAGAAATCCAGGTGTTCAACTCTTTTGCTGATCTCCCTAACAACATCAAGGGCCTAATAAATATGGACAGATGGAACTTACCATCATTCAGGAGAAAACAAGCAAAATCCTCTCAAATAGTTTATGACCCCCCCTTAAGCTCTATTCTACTATTCACTGTTTTGGTTAGGCTTAGAAGTATAGTCTCATCTCAATGATCATGTACAGAGTTTGGGATGCCAAACTCAAATATTGTAAACTTTTTGCACATAAATGATCAATGGAGACAATGTTTTAACTAAAAAAAAAAAGATGTCTCTTAGAATTCAGAACTCAAAAAATTTAAATTATGAATACGCGTCTGATTACCTATGTACAGTACCAAATTGGACAAGGCATTACTCATTAATGATGAGATTGATGATTAATATATGGGTCTAATATTTAATAACAGAAAATAAGAAATTAATGTGAAATCACGATAACAGCATGATCTCTATACTCCCTTGTTAGTTGTTTCCTTATATTTATATATTAAGTTTAAACTTATTGTCTCAAAAAGGTAATGAATGTTGTGATCCTCTAACCACTTGTTTAAAATTTGGATATGCTGTCACGAAGATGTCAAAAATTAACATAATTTTCATGGACAATTTAGGATCGGAATTTGGAACTAAGACTACATTCGAAAATTACAGATTTGGGGCACAATAAGAATGATGACGGAGGAGTGATAAAATCACAAAGTTATCTCATACTTTGAATATAATTTTTACTATTTTAGTATAACGTGTATCAGAGAAATTAGATGTAAATGGTTTAAATGTGAACAAAGTACTGACTAAGAGCCGGTTTGGATGGGCTTATGACTTTTAATTTATGGGCTATTACCAGGAATGTCCTTATTTTGGGGTGGTTTTTAATTTTTGCCACTCAAATTAAAAAAAATAATTTTTGCACTCGCCTAAAACCTCTAGGTTCCGGGTTCGAACCCCCATTCAGTCAAAAATTTAAAATAATCACAAGGCAGAGTTTCAAACTCTACAGGCATAATTTCAAACTCTACCTCCGACAGAATTTAGCGAACTCTACATTAAGGCAGTCAGAGTTTGCGTGAAAACTCTACCTTAAGGCAGAGTTTGCCTTTAGGCATAAAACAAATTCTGTCTTGTGAATCCAAACTCTACCTTGCTAATTTTTCTTTTATTTTTCACTGAACAGGAGTTTGCACCCGCAACCTCGAAATATTTTTAAGCAAAGTGCAAAATTAAAAATTCCAACTTTGAGAGGCAAAAATTAAAGTCCAGTGCATTTGAGGGAAAATCTGCACACAAAAAAAGGTTGATTTATCAGCCAAAAGTTATAAGTTAGGAATTCTAGTTTATGACTTTTGGCTTATTTTTGTTATTTTGGCTTTAAATAAGTGATTAAAAGTATTTTATTATTATTATACTCAAACATCATAAAGTGTTCATAAGCTATTTTGGCTTAAAAGCACTTAAAATAAATCAATCCAAACAGGCTCTAAATTGGACTTGGGCCCTGGTACTAGCAATTGGACAAAGTCGGGTCATTCGCACAAATATCCCTATTTCGGGGTGGTCTTTAATTTTTGACTCTTAAATTTGTGGTCTTTAATTTTGGCCCTTCAACATTTTTGACGCGGCATAATTTAGATTTCGCAAGACATATTTTATGTTTAACTTCGGTATATGTATCATTAACATCCACTCAAATTATGTCGGACATGGCAAAACTTTCAACACTCAATATAATCTGAAATATAATTTTAGATTTCGCTAGACATAATTTACGTTTAACTTCGGCATATGTATTATAACATCCACACAAAATTATACCGGACAAGGCAAAAATTTTCAACACTCAATATAATCTTAAAACTACTACAAAATTTATGCCACATAACTTAATTCCTACATAATTTATGTCGAGCGAGGCAAAAGTTCAGTGTCCGAAGATAAAAATGTTACAGAAATTGTGTGGATATTTTCATTAAATAAATAGCAGGGACAAAAATTAAAGGTCATAGCATTTATTTTTTTTAAAATTATTCTATTACATAGGGGTAGGAGAAAGAGAAATGAGGAGGAGATTAGAAGATGGGGAATAGAACTCTCACAAACAAGGTGAGAGTTTAGGTAGTCAATCAACTGAGCTACTAAAATTCCCCAATACCAGTGCGTTAGATTTTGGAGCAGATTTTTCTATCTTCTAAAAATTTTCAAGTTCCAAAAACGGATCCAGACCAATTTTAGAGTTTTTGGGACTTCCACTCGCAATCTCCAATACCATTGCGTTAGATTTTGAAAATATGTCTACAAAAAAATTTCAAGTTCCAAAAACTGATCCAGACCAGTTTTAGGATTTTTGAGACTTCCAATTGCAAAACTTGAAATTTTTCACAGTAAAATGCATGTACAAACACAACTTCAAATTTCAAAAACTCAAATTTTCAACTTCAAAATCTATGGCCAAATGGAAAGATGTGCAACGTCAAAAGTGGGCGTTGCATGAGAGGGTTTGAAGCTCCCATATCATCTTGCTAAACACACTCAACATCATTCATATGAGACCACAAACATTGATATAAACAATTTACAATCACATCAAGGCATTCACTTGATGGAAGAATGCACACAAGAACTGTTTAAATAACCGATGTTTCAATAATAACCAAACCTATGTCACAAAAAGCAACCTACTTGAGATCCATATAAATGCAGTCCACTAACATAGAACTACGACCCCTTTCCCTTTGATGTATCAGTAGTAGTAGTAGTAGCAGGATCAGACTCGAGAGGGCCAGGGCATAGGATAAGTCTCTCAACAGGGATCTTCATGACATCACGACGTACACCAATATCAGAAACATACCGGCTGATACAGTAAACACCGTAACCCACAGCCGCTAGACCAGAAACACCTGTAGTTAGAAAGCGCAGTGGTGATGAAACAATAGCAGTGGTGGCAGCTAAAAAGGATGTTGCCTGCCCACTCCGGCCTACACTGATATTTGTAAAGACTAGCAAACCGGTCTTGCAGTAGATTGCGAAATCCTCACAGTTGTTCTTGAATATGTTGTAACCCCCGAAACCATTCTGAAGGAGGAATTCAGCCCGGTGCAGGACGTGCTCTGGTGGATCAGAAGGGGCAATTGTGCATGTTCCTCCTCGAGTTTTAGCAATAAAAAGGCCTGCAGAGACACCATACTGAAAAAGATACAGTTCACCCCCAGAAAGAAAACATTCCAGGCATGATGAGATAACACCTTCGGTCCTTGATTGATCACCACATCTAGCACATGGGGAGTCAGAGGGATGTGAAGGAGACGAGCTGAATAGGAAACGGTCTAAAACTGTCCCAGTTCCAATCTCTTGACCTGCAGCTCGAGTAAAATGGATAACCATACCATCGCCAACATATATACCTGAAAGAATCAGAACAAAAATGTGCATGTCACTCACACCATTAAAGCATCTTAATCTCGCCCACCCCCAATCCCAGGAACTAAAGTTGCTTTGGATCTTTTTGTCCCATAACAATTTTGTGAGTATCTAACTTGTCATGGATGATTTCCTTTACTTTTAATATCTTTACAACTATTAGGGCTCGTTTCGCATGAGGGTTAAGGGATAATTAATTCCGGGATTAAATTTGTGATGTGTTTATTCCATGTTTGGTTGGAATAAAATCATGATGTAACTAATCCCGGGATCGTAGTGTTATTTTATTCCTGTGGGAGGATGGAATAACTAATCCCACGATTAATTATCTTGGGATAACAACCAAATGACCCCTTAGTGCAATGATTTTCTACCAGTTATCAGTAAGTCAACTCAAGATTATCTGGAATTTTGACTACATAACACCTGAGAACAAATGCATGAACCTTATGTAATGTTCAGAAAACCAAAGTGTCAAAGTTGAATTGGACATCACAATATAGGTGATTTTTCAAAACCGAAAAGGCTTCATAAAATATTCAAAACCAGACGTGAGTCTTTAGCTGCTTGTTGTAAGGTGATAACGAACCTTAAATAAATTAGATATCTTCAGGACTACAAAGAGCAAGTTTTTTTCTTCCAGCACTTGAAATGTAAAACTATCCTCAACCCAATTGACTGGCACTAAGTAATATAACCTCTTAAAAGCAATCTTTTCAAGTTGAGGTAAGGTCAGTCCACTACAGAATGCAGGTGAATTCGAGTTTGTATCCCTAAACGAGCATGCTAAGTTTTTTTTTTTTTATTGGATAATTGTGGTTTCCGGGTCAATTTGTGCGCACCTCGACTAATTCCACGGGACACCTACCACCTCCCCCAATAAGTATCAGGTGACACTGTCCACCAGCACTTGCACCTCGCTCTTCTAATAATAAAGAGCAGCCTGCATCTTTATCATCTTCTAGTAACCAAGGCTAGAACATATGGAAATAAATCACCTAGTGTTTTGCCTCTTGTTAAGATTTGAGCCAGTGACCGAACATGCTAAGTTCATTATAAGAAAAATCAATACTCCAAACGCATCACCCCTGCCATAATTTATTGACATAAAATGGATTTTCACAAAGACCATAATAATTACTCAACAAAAGAAGAATACCCAATATATCTTCTCATCTTTTTTCCCCTTATCCAGTTCACACTAATTTGGGATATACAATGATGGCTTAATGGTCAAATATAGTGTTGAATAAAGGCTTAAAAGTCAACCTAAATGAGAACACACACACGTAAAATCTAATGCCCTCTTTTTACCTAAATTGGTCATATTCAACTCACTTATTTCTGCTACATGAGTTTTAAGGTACATCACAGCCATAATTAGCAAAATATAGAAGTAAAGCCACTTCTTTTTAACAAGTTAAATTACCTCAGAATATAATCAACCAAATGTTGAAGCTATTTCTCCAGTGAAAGACACAAACTTTAATCAACATTCAATCCAACACGTAAACTCCAAGATTCTAATAACCCAATTTCACATTTTTCTATTAACTTTCCTAACGAATCTATAATTTATCAAAATTACTCAATGACCATATATTAGCATAAAAAATTGAAAATTGACCCAAAAACTTGTATAGAAATCAATCAAAATGTATATACAAACAAAAATTAAAACTTTGTAGATACAAATAGAAAGAAAAAAATGAGGAAATGGACCGTGATGAGCGTAGAGGTAAGCGTTTCTCCATGAATAGATGTGATCACCAGGCTGGAGTTCATCTTTTGGGATCTTATTTGAAAGGATTCCGGTCATCTCCGGCACCGACCACCGGCGTGATTCCGACGGCATCACTTCCCTTTTCATTTTTTGGGGATGTGACGCTTTGCTTAGTCTCTACGAATTGAGATTTGGTTCTTTTGTCTAATAGTATTGGATTAAATATTTATGGTGGTGGGCCTCTTTCTTAGCCAACCCGTTTACTCAGTTCCCTTCTCTTTTGAAAAAACAAAACAAAATAAAAGAGGTATATTTCGATCTAATTTATTTTATTTTATTTTATATCGATATTTAATTAGCGCAGACTCCAAAAAAAAGGGAAGATTTTTGACGGATACAGTAGCTAACTTTTTTTTTTTTTTTTTGGTTTCTTGTAGGTGTCTCGTATTAGGGTTCAACTAAATTTAAATTCACGTCAAGAAGTCTCACATTAAGGGACAAAGACTCTTTAACAAAGGAAACTTCGTCAGGAATACTTGAACTCTAGATCTCTAGTTAAGAATGAAGCAGTATTTGTTACTCCATCACAATCCTTATTGATACATTAGATTAGATAACTTATGAAACATACCAAAGACATTCTAAAATTTCATAAATGTCATTTTTATAAGACCATAATAATATAAGGTTAATTTTATAGATAGTCATTTGAGTCTTCATTTTATTGTGCTTGAGTTATTAAAAAATCTATAACGTAAAAATCACTACTGACCCTTATCACAAAAGTTATTGAACTATTTTTTTAATTAAAAAACCACTCAACTATGTCTAAATATTACAGAAAGTCATTAGGAAAAAATAAACGAGTTTCTTTTATGATACTTAGGCAAAGTTAAACGACTTTTGGTTACAAAAAAATATTTGGTGATTTTTTGTGATATTTAGGCAAAATACTGTAATTTTTTGTTACAAAAATTAGTTTGGTGACAATTTGTGACAATTATGAAATGTTAAATATATTTTTGTTGTAAGAATTAATTTAGTGACTTAGGTGTAACAAAATAAAAGTTGAATGATCACTCATAAGCTTAATTTTTTAAATAATATAAGAAGCTTAAAATTAAAAACTTTTCAAATGTGAAAAACTCTTAATTTTTATAGGGCCAACTTTAAAAAAAAAAAGTCATCAGAGAGCAGTGGAGCATTAGATTTGATTGAAGACATTGTATCAGAAATTAAAGTAATTAACCAATTGCTATTAATTTTTTTCTTATAAGTTTTAGAAAACAATTAACTATGCTTTTCTTTTAAGAAAGATAGCGAACAATTTAAGGTGGTTGCATTTGTACAAACAAAAAAAATATAATACATATTGTAATATAATATTTCTCAATATTCTTTCATTAATTGTATATCTCCTATCTTAGGTAAAATTATAATCTTTTTGTAATTAGGTTAATTAGTTACTTAGTTTGTATCAAAGCAAATATTCTTGTAACCTTATATATATTTTAAACCATTCATCAATAAAATCAATGAACATATTCTTTTATCTCCTACCAACATTTGCGTATTTTTGGATGTCTTTGTTACCCTCTCTATCCGACCACTCACAAACTCCAACTCCGATCTTCCCCGTGTGTATTTCTAGGTTACCATGCAATCATCGTGGTTACTCGTGCTATGACTTGTCGAGCCGTAAAATTATTATTTCACATCATGTCCTATTTGATGAGTCTCAATTCCTCTTTTCCTCTCTACACTCGCCACCTCGACATTCCTACGACTTCCTAGATGATGGCCTAAGCCCTCTTCTAATTCACCATTTACATAGTTTGTCGTCCCAGACCCCGGCACCCGCCACCACATCGCCAGTCCGGGACTACATCGCTCACCTGAACCGCCAACGATGGCCCGGAACTAGGAGTGGCCGGTGGGCGGGCTCGGGTCGCGTCCGGCGGGCGGGTCCGCGCGGTGTCGGGGTCGGGGCGGGACGAGAGAAGACCCGCGCGGGCTCGGCGGGACTGGAGCAAGTCCCGTCCCGATCCCGATCCCGTCGGGCTCGGGTCGGGGCGGGGTCGGGGCGGGGTCGGGATACGGCGGGTTTTTTTTTTTTTTAAAATAACATATGTATAAAAAAAACTCAATAAACAAAACAAGATAGTGTAATAAAAACATCCCAAGGTCAAGTTGTTTGTGCCTCTTATATTATTTAATAGACATGATTTTTTTGTAATACAAATACAATTGTCTAAAATCTAAATTGCAACTTTGTGGTGTTTTCCAAAAGTTACAAATTACATAATAAAATTACAATTAAAAAAATTACATTCTCAAAAAAACCTGTTCTAATTGCTTGATGATTTCATGTGGTTCTTCGGTTGGAATTGGTATTTGTTGGTCAAATTGATCCACGTCGCTTCCACTACCTTCGGTTAAGATTTCGTTGTAGTTTTCATCATCATCTTTCGTTGATCTCCGGTTGACCGCACCTTCTCCGCTCCGCTCGTATCCAATCTCTCGAATAATACGCAATTTCCAAACTGTGGTCTCCTATTTGATATCTGCTGCTCGAGAAAAAGCGCTTTCGGACGCAGATTGACGACGCTTGAATGTTCAAAACATCTCGAGCCATCATTGAAAGTGTCGGAAAGGTCTTCTCATTCCCCCTCCGATTTCGGCACGTCTTCATGTCCATCTTCATTGATAACTTCTTGATACGGTACGAACCCGCAAAACAAAAATATCGAACTCGCTAATTTGGTTAGTAGAGGTACGGCCGCACATTCTATTTCGAGGCTTTCAATACTAGCCGCAGAAACAACATGTCTTTTGTGAGGTTGTATTGAAGATGAAGAAGATGGGTATGGAGGCTGGTAAGTTACTAGCATTTTCTTGTTGATAAAATCTATATATATTTTTGCATTGGTGTTCTACGCTAGACAATACTTCTTCTTTAGTTTGTTCAATAGGTGGTGGGTGATTTAGATTTTTGGGACTTGGAGGTGGTAGTACTTCTATACAATCGTAAATAGTTTCAATTAGTGATTTAGTACTTCTATTCCCAATCACTATCTAAAATCATATCAGCTGGCTTTTTATTATGAGAGTTAAAAAATAAAGTTATAGGTAATTTATAGTCATAAGCAACAAGTAGTTGCTCGTATAAAGAATTCCACCTAGTGGATACTTCTTGTGGAATTTTTCTAAAAGATAGTCCACAATCATGACAAATTTTTTTATATTCTTTTCTACGTTGTACTTTATTACTTTTAAAAATAAAGTTTATAGCAAATTGTATTTTACTAAGAATGTCTTCAAAAAGTGATAGACCATCCTTTACAATTAAGTTATATATATGGCACGCGCATTTTATATGAAAATGGTCCGGAAAAGACGGAGTTAAACTATTTTTTAAAATTGTAATTGCGTAATTGTTACTAGAAGCGTTATCTAATGTAATAGTCATAATTTTATCGGTAATTCCGTAATAATCGCACACTTGATAAATATTTTCTCGCAATAAAAGTACCATTAGTGCCTATCATCTATATATCTATACGCTAAAATACGTTTTTGCATAGACCATTTATAATCTATCCAATGACAAGTTACGATTAAATAATCATGGCCGTTAGTACTACGACCTATATCGGACGTGATGGATACTTTGCTTCATGCGCGAATTTAAATACATCTCTCTTAACAGATTGATCTAGGAAAACCGTTAAAAGCAGGATTATATATATCTCTAATGTAATGAATAAAACCGGAGATGAAGGAAATGAAAAAGGCAAACCCTCCACAAAGAACTAATTTTGATATTGCTTCCCTATCTCTATGTTTATTGTATTTAGGGCCTACAATTCCCCCCGTCATAGGGTTAATTTGACCTTGTACTTGGTCCGGGACAATATTAGTATGTGAACCTTGTCCGATGGAGCGGCGTTTGCGCACCCGGTTTTGAAGCCTGGTATTGGGCATACCTAGTTTGGATGAGCACTTACTACGTGTCTAATTAAACCCCCGTCCCACCGTGACCTTTTCCGTTTTAAATTTTAAAACATTTTTACAAATTTTACATATGGCTACTTGATTCTCTACGTCCCTATCAAAAATTGTCCATGCATCTGATTTTAATGGTCGTTTCTTTGGACCTCGTCTCATACTAGGGGGAATAGGAGGTATTTCGGTTGAAGGTGCACTAGTGGGTGTGTTGTCATCAACATTAGTGGGTATATCATCTAGATCATCGTTGTTCATCTCCTGGTCTAAATCTAATTATTGTAGGAAAATGTTGATATCATCAAAATCATCGTCTAAATAAGATACTAAAGTCTTCCCTTGAGTTCCCCTACTAGAAGAAGCACCTAGCTTAAACATACCTTTTAATCCTTCCATTTTAATTATGATAATAAATAAATAATTAAAGACAATAAATCTAAACTAAATAAACAGAGACAAATAATTTTAATGAAGAACGATCAAAGCAGCAAACGCGACGTAATGTTGGTTGAAAATTGCTCGATGGAAGATCCTCAAGCTAGTTGCCAACTTCACTACCAATTCCCAAATGAATAAATAAAATTGAATATTTAGCAAACAATGTAGAATTGTAGAGAGATATATTGAGAAATTAGAGAGATTGTAGGAAGATTTGTGAGAAAGATGAAGAGAAAATGAGTTATTTATAGTTGAAAAATTGGGTTAAAGTGTAAATATAATAACTTATGGGTTAAAAATAAATATTAAGGGGTAGGGGGTCCGGGGGGGGGGGGGCTAAAATGGCCGTTGGCCAACGGCCGCCACGGGTCGTTGGTGCAACGATCATTTTTGCCTCCGGGCGGGCTCGGGTCTCGCACGGGCTCGGGTCTCGCGGGCTCCGAGAGACCTCGTCCCGTCCCGAGTTCGAGTCCCGCCCCGTAAATTTATTTTTTTTTTTTTTTGGCGGGGTCGGGGCGGGCTCGGGACGGGCTCGGGTCGGGTCGGGTCCGTCCCGGCACCGGCCGCCTTACCCGGCACAGAACGGCCCGCCTCGGGGTGATTCCGCAAACCCCTCTCCAAATCGAGGTTCGGCAAGCCAATACCGTCACCCCTGCCCTTCATCCTCTTCCCGGCAGTGCCACGGCAAACTCCCCTCCCGTCCATATCTCGAGACACACTCTCAAACCATGGAAACTCGTGCCATGCACGAAATTCATAAACCTAAACGGATGTTTAACCTTTCCGTTTCAGTTGTCCCTTCCATGTCCCTCGTAACCCAAATGATGCCTTGTTCGACCCTAATTGTCGCAATGATTAACGAATATAATGCTCTTATTGATAATAAGACGTGGGACCTAGTATATCGTCCACATGATGCTAACATCATTCGTTCTATATGGATTTATAGACATAAAAAGAAATTTGATAGTTCTTTTGAGAGATACAAGACTCGTTTGTCGGTGATGGCAAGTCTCAATAAGTGGGAGTGGACTGTGATGAAATGTTCAATCCGGTCGTAAAGCCCGCAACCATCCGAACTGTCCTCAGCATTGCCATATCCAAGTATGGCCCATTCATCAACTTGATGTCAAGAATATATTCTTACATGAGGATCTTCATGAAACGGTATATATGCATCAGCTTATGGGTTTCAGGGATCATATTTGTCTGTTGCGGAAATTGCTCTATGGACTGACACAGGCTCATCGAGCATGGTACCAGTGATTCACCGATTATGTTTCCTCTATCAGTTTTTCACACAACAAATCTAATCATTCCCTATTTATCTACAACAAAGGTACATACATGGCTTACCTATTATTATATGTTGATGACATCATCATCACCACATCATCTGATGCTCTCCGTCGGTTCATTATGTCTCTCATTTCCTCTAAGTTTGCTATGAAAGATCTGGGCCCTCTGAGTTATTTCTTAGGCATCTATGTCACTCGACATTTTGGCAGCCTATTCCTATGTCATAAGAAGTACGCCGAAGAGATCATTGACCGTGCATGCATGACATCTTACAAACCATCCCATACGCCTATAGACACCAATTCCAAGCTCAGCGCTGATTCTGTCCCTTCATATTCAGACCCGACTTACTATTGTAGCCTGATCGAGGCCCTACAGTACCTCACATTCACGATACCGAACATATCAGATGTCGTGCAACAACTCTGCTTGCACGTGCACAGTCCGACGGAAACACACATGCATGCCCTCAAACGTATTTTACGATACGTCCAAGATACACTTCATTTCGGATTACATCTATACATGTCTTCGCTCACTGGTCTCGCTGCCTATTCTGATGCTGACTGAGGTGGATGTCCTGACACCCGATGCTCCATGTCTGGTTATTGCATTTTCCTCGGAGATAACCTATTATCTTGGTATTCCAAAAGGCAACATACATTATTCCGATCCAGTGCAGAAGCAGAATACAGATGTGTTGCCAACGTCGTCTCTGAGTCTTGTTGAATCCGTAACCTTCTACTTGAGATTCACTGCTCGATTCAAAAGGCAACACTGATCTACTGCGATAATATTAGTATGATATATCTTTCCGGCAATCCTGTCCAACATCAGCGCACTAAACACATTGAGATGGATATTCATTTTGTTCGCGAAAAAGTGGCTCGTGGTCAAGTTCGTGTCCTTCATGTTCCTTCCAGATATCAAATTGCCGACATCTTCACCAAAGGACTTCCACACATACTATTTGATGATTTTCGAGTCAGTCTCAGTGTTCGCGAACCTCCCGCTTCGATTGCGGGGGTGTAATAGAATATTTTCCAATATTCTTTCATTAATTGTATTAATTGTATATCTCCTATTTTTTATAGAATTATAATCTTTTTGTAATTAGGTTAATTAATTACCTAGTTTGTATCAAACTAGATATTTTTGTAACCTTATTTATATTATAAATCATTCATCAATAAAATCAAGTAACATATTCCTTTATATTGTTTCTCAAATGTGAAAACAAGGATTAAGTATCTATATTTGAGCTATGGGTTTATTTTCTAGAAGGAGCTAATATGGGAAGATTGAAACTATTTTAGCAATGGATTGGACTCGTGAGATAATCATCTTCGAACTCATAACGTCGCAAATCAAAATAAAAAATGTGCGCCGTGTATTTATGGGATTAGTATTCAATAATTGCTCTCATTTTTTAAAGTTATGTAATCATAAACTTAGTAGCAAATATCTTCACGTATTTCTCCTCGAGTAATTGAACACCATGAACAAGTTTTATCAATTCATCAAGATTTATGAATAATTTAACAAGATAGTTAAAATAAAAATACGAGTCTTGCAAGTTCGGCAAATCATGTGAATAGTTGAGCAATACATGCAAGTTTTATCAATATGTCAAAATCACTTGTGAACAATTTAATTAGATAGATAGACTGAAAATAATATCAAATTTTGTGTCGGTCGAAACTCGTAAATTGATTGAACAATACTAACAAATTTTATCCATCTGGTAGAACTTATGAATATTTCGTACTAAAATTAATTTGTAACTTATGAACAATGCAAGTTTTGCTCATCCGGTTGAATGTTTGAACAATTTGTACAACATTATGATCCTCCATACAAAATTGTTAAAATACATAATTTGTGAAGAAATTATGGTTCGTGGAGTTATTTTTGCACAAAATTCCTTGAACGGAAACACAATTTAAATAACATCCTTAAATGATCCTATTGTGCATAGATGTTGGGCCTACTTAGATGTGCTGAAAGTTGAATGTCCAAACCCGAACCAATAGGCAATAGCTAGGCTAAACTATTTTTTCGCGCTATTAAATTTAAGAACATCAAGCATAATAGTCCTAAAAAAAAACAAACATAAACTTTCAACTTATTAAATTAAAAATACGAAGTGATTGAATTAAGTCGTAAGTACTTCCACCATCAATTTGTAGGTTCGGAGCTTTTAATGACGTAAGGAATACGTACAAATAACCATTTTTCATCCCCTTGATGAGGTGAAAAAAGGTTTTTTAAAAAAAGATATATTAACTAAAGGGGATATATTGTGTCATTTTTTATCTCAATAAATTAGAGGGTGTCCAAATATTTTTCGCGAAAGCTTAGGAGTCATTTAGTCCAAAAATAAGTTATGTGGATGTTAGTAATGTAGGAAATAGTTATACATGAATTAATAAAATATAAAGCAGTGAAATCGTGTATAAGATTTGAAGATTACCTGAAAATACCAACCTAACAACGTACTATATTGTACTGAATTTTATACTTAGGATTAATCATCTTAAAAGACCACCCAAACTGCCCCTTATGGACAAATAAATTATGTAAAAGAGGTCATATTAAACCCATAAATCTCTAACAATATTATCACATATGGCACTATACACATGGCCAGCTTAAGAATGAAGCCAGTAATACGTTTGCTTTAGGCACCAAAAATTTTTGTTAGTGAATTTTATGACCTTTACTAGACAATGTTGAAGATTGTTAAAAAGGAAAGAAGTGCAAAATTTGTATAAAAGAAAAAGAAAAAGAAAAAATGCAAACTACCTATTTTTTACCAGAATATTTTAAAACTTTAATTAAATGTCAAATCTTCAAATTAATAAATAAAACACATGGCTAACATCTTATAAAATTAAACTTCTTACTTTTATAAATGATACTCCCTCCGTTTTAAAATATTTGTTTGGTTTCGACTTGACACAAAGTTTAAGAAAATAGAGATTTTTTAAAAATCTTATGGTGTTAAATTAAAGATGTGTAGAATGTATCAAAATGTCATTTTAATCTTGTGGTCTTGAACATGTCATGTGAAAAGTTGAAGTTAATGAGTTGTCAAAAAAGGAAAGAGACATTTTTTTTAAACGGACTAAAAAGGAAATTAAGACAAAATATTTTAAAACGGATGAAGTAATATTAGTATGTGAAGTTAAAGACATAATATTAAACTTTATGTCTTGTAAGAATACTACACTAAAAATAATAAGTATGAAAAATTAGAAAAACAACTATATATATATATTTGTTGGTACTCTATTGTACTTTATAAAGCAGTACGGGAAGTAATAACTATTACAATTGTTCGAAAGGATAGATAAATGGTCAATCTTCAAAACTGTCGCAAGCTTGTTGTGTCTTGAATCTTCATAACCTTGCAAGGCCAATGTTGAGAACTGCCGCAAGCTTGTTGTGTCTTGAGTCTTGATATCCTGAAATCAAGAAACAACTAAATCTGGATGGTTACAACATTGTGTGTTGAGTCGAGGATAGCCCTCTATCCTTAAGACAAGATTGCCCCGTATATATGCTTTTACGTTAGCGGGCAATAGTCTCCCAAGATAAAACAACACTTTAATCTCAACACTACAAAGCCAATAGGTTGAGCCTGTCGAAGAAAACAAATATGACTCGACTTGCTGAAGATATGGAATAGAAAGGAAGAGTAGCTCTTTACTCTTCTCTTTTGTCTCTGTGTATATAGTGTGTCTCTGTAGTGTATATCTTGTGTATATGTGAGGGTTTGGTCACCGTTTTCCGACCACGAATTGCACGATTTTCGCCATCGTTTTGGACGATTTCGGCCACCGTTTTGTGCTCTTTTGTGATTGAAAAACGCTTGTTTTCGTGTGTTTTCGCTCTTTTTTTGCGGTGCGTTTATCGCTCGCTCGTGCAGTCCGGGATTGAGCCAACAACTACTCAATATATAGCATGCAAGAGGGGCTGTCCAACTCGCCAAAAACAAGGCAGTAATGGCCATTAAGGAGGCCATTAAAACGACCAAGTAATGGCTATTAAGGCCATTGAAAGAGGTCTCCATCGCCCAAGTAATGGGCTGTTAATGGAGGAATTAATCAGCCAAATAATGGCTGGTTAATGCTCCGTAAAACAGATCCAACGATAGGCGAGACATACTTTCCGAAACTCGGGGACCAAATTATAAATATTGAAACTTTAGGGACCAAACTGTACATATGAAAGAATTCTGGTCCAAACTGTACATATGAAACTTCAGGGATCAAACTGTACATTTGACAGAGTTCTCTGGTCCAAAAAGATAATATCTCGTGCCCGGACGGGCGGGCGGCGGCGACGCGCGTGTGGGCTTAGCCATGAACCCAAGCACATCTAGATCTTCCCTCCTTTAAACACATGGGATACCCCTTGGGGTCCCAAACCCTTTACCAATTAGAGACGTATATAGAGAGCAATTCTTCATATTCCCACCGATGTGGTAGATTTGTCCCATACCACATTTTCATGCCTTAAACACCTTACTTCGTGGACCAATATCTCTTTCATTTCTCAACGAAATTTGATGATTCTTGGCCCTACGGTCATCTACTCACTTCGTAGATCATGCATGTGCGAAGAGACAAGGTCTCCAACATGCGAAACACTAGTGTTTAATTCATCAAAGATGGGTGGACGCATCTCCCCGCCAAAGGCAAATTTCCAACAATCCCCTCTATGAAAGAGAGATTGTGGCGCACGCACAAGGTGCCTACATTTCAGCAATCTTTCAGCGAAAAAGATATTGCATCAGGAGAGGTAGCTTTCGCTTTGAACCTTCCCTAGTTGAAACCATCGGACTTACTTACTGCGCGGTGAACGTGATGTCTTGAACCGTCAGTGTTTAGTGTAAGCCAAGACAATGATAACAACACAATAGCTCTTCTTATTCATTTTCCTTCTTACATTTTTGTCCGTTGTGGCCTTGGACACACTTGGATTCTTAAGTGCGTTCATTTGAGACGGACATCCTCGCACTTAAATAGGTGATCTCCTACAAGGTATCCTGTTATACCACACTTCACAAGTGTTAGGAATCATTAAAAGTTTCTCCAACCTTAACCTCAACCATTTGAGGATCGTTAAAGGTTTGGAAGCTTAACCTTTACCCACCATGCAGGTAGCACTTTAATGTCTATCGCGGGAACGACTTTGGATTCATGTTTCCGTACAGAAATCATCATCCGAAGTGCTTCTTGCTTCCACCGAAGCGCTCAACTGAACCTTTTGCCGCTTAGTTTTCCCATTGAACCAAATTATTGGGATCTCCAATCAGTATGGTTGGGTTTCCACCGCAAAGGTTCGTATTGTTTGGGTTTTACGCCCATTCCCTAGACAGGCGAGACACTTGATCTCCGGGTTGTCCCTTAGTTAGTAAACAAGGAAGTGACACCCGTGATGATCAATCGCCATACGATCTTATGTCTCCCGACGGATCCTCGACAGATATGCCCAGACGCCGTCATCCGTGTCCTTCCCGAAGCCGACCGGCTGCCACGATGTATAACTGCCGAAGACACGGGTTTCTCCCAATGAGGGACGTCCTCTAAGGAGTCATGAAGTTACTCAACTTCTTTCATACTTTGTATAAAGCGATAAACTCCGATTCCATCATGAATCGGTCGATGCAAGTTTGCTTAGAGGTTTTTCTAAGACCCACCATACACATTTACTTGTGGCTTTGGTGTTCTTCGGATCGATGTCCGGTTGCATCACCGTGTTCTTCCGAGAACCGCCGGACATCCGAGAATACTATAATCTGTAGATAAGCGAATAATTCGGATATCGTCATATCCGACTTAACGCCTTCTATTGATCATGTATTAAGATCATCGGTGAATCTTAGTTCAACGATTCGCTTTGTAGGACGATACCGGGTCGGTTGTAGTGTGTACAATATATTGAACTACACGTGACTTTGAGCATATCGCTCCTTGTTTATGGGTGCACTATGATTCCAATCAGTTCTATGATTCATATCCATTGGTGGCTTTAACGAGACTGTCAACTATCGACCAGTCCGTTAGATGTCTTAGAAATCGAATTCCTAAGATGTCATATGTGATACCCATATCTTTCATATCGAGACTTTGTTTCAATATGACTTTTACTTTCAGACTGTTGGTTTTCCAACTGTTGGCTTTCTAACTTCAGAGTCAATGTTTCTGTGGTCAGATTCATTATTTCTGTTTTATCTGAAACTTTCAAGACCAAAATGTAAACATTTCGGGGACCAAAATGAAAGTTCGGGAAGAAGCCCAACAGTCCAGCAAACCAACTCTGATTCTCTTCTTCCAACTCTCCAAACTTGGAAAGGCATTTCAACATCCATGCCACGCAAGACTGCAATGGCCCAAGATGTTAAGCTACTCACATGGGAGCACTTGTACAAGTAGCCGAGGCTTTGAACTCGTCAGTAGATCCATCTACTTTGTACTCACTTTTGAGTATCCTTTTTCACAACCCAAAGGTTCTTTTCCCGGAGGAAGATCAACCATTACTCAAGTATGATTCTTTATGAGGAAATCTATTTCTCTCTTTGTAGCTTCTTTCCAAAGCAGCGCTTTTGGAGATGACAATTATTTGTTAATTGTCCATGGTTCATTCTCAACCATACACGCTAGAAGGACTGGAACAAGTCTTTGTCCCCTTCTTTGCTCCGTCTCGGTTCAACATCTAGAATCCCTGAGTTCTGCAGATTTGGAATATTAAGTTCCGGATAGCCAGCAACTTTCGAGTCCTGTAGATACGGAACGTCTAGTTCCGGACGATCGAGCCCTCGCGGGTTCTTGTTAACCTTGAGCAATTACTCCTTTTTCCTTTTCAAGGAAAGTTATCTTCTAAGAATTCAACATTCTTTAACGCCAAGAGGCGATAAGCACTCCTGTTATTTGCAGATCCAGTGGATATGCAATCTACAGTCTTAGGTACAATTTGACCTGTTTCGGTATTCCAACTTTTACCAAGCCACCCCACATAATTTGGGCATATGACTTAGCGCTTGGCTAACACCGTTGGACTGAGGTGAGTAATGAACAGTCGTTTAATGAACGATGCTTCACATTCTCCCCCTCTATCGCTACGAATTCCTCAATCCGTAGGCTTAGTTGATTTTCAACTTCTGTTTTGTAGCGTTTATTCGCTTCAACAATTTCATCTTTGCTTTTCAACAAATAAAGGATACAATATGTTGTACCGTTATCAAAGAAAGTCACAACATACTTGTCTCCCCCCTCTATTTTGTATACACTTCAAATCACCCATAAAGGTGTGACTAAGTTCTAGAGGAGCGGTGCTTCTTTCGCTATTCCTTTGACAGAATTTGGAAAGGTGATTTTGCCTCTTCGCCTACCTCACATTCATTTGAGGGTTTATGTCGACAGAAGGCAACAATCTCAACATCGTTAGCTTTTGAATGACTTGCTATTTAACGTGTCTTAATCTATGATGGCATAGATGCACGGATTACAAATATATCATTCATTTAGCTACAGACGTACTGTACCATTCTTAGTTGTTATAGACCTGTTGGACTAGTCTCAAACCAGCTTGACCAACAGCGTCCCTTAAACCAAGTTTGGGATATGTATCACCTCATCTTAGAGTGATCCCAATCCCTGAAGTCCTATTGAGGACAACCTCTCCAACCCCTTCTACTTTAGAAGTGGCGTTGCTTCACATGTACAACCTCTTGCCCGTGGTTAGGGCGTAACCGGATCATATGTGATCTGGATACTCTGGCCCACTGCAGTTGCTTTGCAAACTGAGTGTCCGATTTCTTTTCTGCCTTTCTTTAGGCCTTCAGATCATTTAAGACCTGGAAACTCTGGCCCACCACACTAGGTGTCCATTACTTTTCCTATGAAATGAATTCTGGCACCACTCCAGTCGCCCGGAGGCTTTGTATGACTGAGTGTCCAATATCATCATATCAAAGGAATTTTGGCCCACTCTAGTCGCCCGGAGGCTTTGTATGACTGAGTGTCCAATATCATCCTATGAAGGATCTTCTGCCAAATAGTATGACAGGCTCAACGTCTTTAGCTTTTAGTCTTCTTCCGTTATGATTGGTGCCCAGATAATTCTTGGCGCTTACTTAAGAGTGGTAAGAGTTTTCGCACAGTTAGTGGATCTTTCTCCATCGTATGTGCGACATACTTTACACACTTTTAATAATTACACTTAAAAGAACGGATCTTTTTAAGTTGTTTACAAAATCCAATCTTTAAACGGAAAAGAAGATGAGATTAAACTTCTGATTTTTAAAGCGTAAGGAATATAAATTATTTTCATATTCCTCCTTACTTTAATCCATTTTTAATCAGACATCATTTAATCTTTATTCTTGACAAGTAAGAAAAATACTTATCCCAATTTCGGATTTTGGCTCACTTCAGTCACTTCATCAGACTGAGTGTCCATTTCCTTCTTACCATTATTCAGATCTTTTGTCTGGGACAGATATAGGCCTTTTGCTGCAAGATAGAACCACATCTTCAACCTTCTCCTCTTGTCCCAGTTGACATCCTCAAGCTCTCGGGAGCGCTTGTTCCCACCACTCATGGGAGCGATGACACTATGAACATGTTGAACTTCAACAATATCATCATCATTGTCTTCTAGTAGAAAACCACATCCATATCCAGATTTGGTCATACAACTTTTGACCGACATCTTTCGAACACTAATAGTAATACAATACAATCTTGTCTTAAGTTGTTGGTACTCTATTGTACTTTATAAAGCAGTACGGGAAGTAATAACTATTACAATTGTTCGAAAGGATAGATAAATGGTCAATCTTCAAAACTGCCGCAAGCTTGTTGTGTCTTGAATCTTCATAACCTTGCAAGGCCAATGTTGAGAACTGCCGCAAGCTTATTGTGTCTTGAGTCTTGATATCCTGAAATCAAGAAACAACTAAATCTGGATGGTTACAACGTTGTGTGTTGAGTCGAGGATAGCCCTCTATCCTTAAGACAAGATTGCCCCGTATATATGTTTTTACGTGAGCGGGCAATAGTCTCCCAAGATAAAACAACACTTTAATCTCAACACTACAAAGCCAATAGGTTGAGCCTGTCGAAGAAAACAAATATGACTCGACTTGCTGAAGATATGGAATAGGAAGGAAGAGTTTCTCTTTACTCTTCTCTTTTGTCTCTGTGTATATAGTGTGTCTCTGTAGTGTATATCTTGTGTATATGTGAGGGTTTGGTCACTTTTTCCGATCCACGAATTGCACTGATTTTCGCCAGCTTTTTTTGTGCTCTTTTGTGACCGAAAAACGTTCTTTTTTTCGTGTGTTTTCGGTCTTTGTTTTGCGGTGCGTTTACTTTTCTTGTGCGATCCCGAAATTGAGCCAACAACTACTCAATATATAACATGCAAGAGGGGCTGTCCAACTCGCCAAAAACAAGACCGTAATGGCCATTAAGGAGGCCATTAAAACAACCAAGTAATGGATATTAATGCCATTGAAAGAGGCCTCGCTCATGCCCAAGTAATGAGTCATTAATGGAGGAATTAATCAGCCAAATAATGGCTGGTTAATGCTCCGGAAAACGATCCAACGATAGGCGACGCCTTTCCGAAACTCGGGGACCAAACGTAAATATTGAAACTTCGGGGACCAAATCTGTACATATGAAAGAATTACGGTCCAAACCGTACATATGAAACTTCGGGGATCAAACGTACATTTGGCGAGTTCTCTCGGTCCAAAAAGATAATATCCCATATTATTTAAGATCATGCATGTGCGAATTATTATTGACTTTACACCACTAATTTTATGAAGACTTTTCACCAGTATGAAGACTTTTCACCAGACCATGGGACACTGGAGAGGCATAAGATTATCATTTTGTCTATTTTCAGTTCTTGTAAAATATTATTACAAAGGCTACTACGTCCAAGTATTTCTTCTACAGTTGACAATAAGCCACTGGTTTGGAAAAACAAGAGGCAATCTGACTTAAGAAAAAGAGTATTTGCTTTCCTGGAAAATAGTAAAGAAATGATGGAAAAGAGTAAAGAAGTGAATGTTTTTATGGAGGAGTCGAACCAGGTCTTTGTAAAGAAGTTTGTTCTTGTAGGATCATATAAGTAAATATTTGGTACTAAATGTAAAGATTCATCCTGCCATCTCTTTGCACATGAATATGCTTATGTGGTCATTTCTACTGGCGTACTATCTCCATGGTTCAATTTATGCACGGAGGCTAATCCTTGTCCCGGAGAAAAGATTGACATACAAAGAGATCAAAAGTACTAGATTTCTTATTATACGAAAAACTAATAGCCTAAAGTCAATAACAGGTCTTAAGTAATATATAAAAGGGCAGCTCGGTGCACTTGACGCTATACGCGGAGTTCGAGGAAGGGATAAGACTATTTCCGCGGCTTAAACTCATAACCTTCTGGTCACATGGCATTAACTTTACCAGTTAATCCAAGACTCCCCTTCTCTTAAGTAATATATATACACACAAAAAAATAGAGTTGCCTTTTTTTTTTTACACAATGATAGCTAATACAAAATAGGTGTGATAAACATTGACTTTCCTATTCAAACAAAGCAACAACTAGTTTCTCAGAAGGTAAATGCATTGTTGCTTCATGTTTGTTTGCTAAATCTTGGGTTTTCTTTAGCCCTGCATAGAGAGAAAAGTAAAATCTACCGGCCTCCTGAGGCCTTAAATTAAACTTTTATCTCATTCTTGTCAGTTTCCTCACACAGCTTCTCAGTTTTTTTTTAATTCCCATAGCTCTCTCTTATCCTATCAAGAATTTTTTCTCCTCAAAAGTTTGTTGAAAATAGAGTAAATTTTATAGCTTCTCAGTTATACTAGGATTATGATTGGAGATTTACATTATCAAAATTCCATGCATACCGGAAAATAAGGGGAAAAAAGAGAAATATCATATAATTAAAGTTACAAGATTTTCGATAGTAAATTTCACGAGTAGTCATCTAGCTTTGTATTTATTACACACCAAAAAAATCTTTTTTTATCACATAAACTTTGTCTTATCGTGCTCTAACTATCTCGCATTTACTTAATTGACTTGGATTCATGTACTAAACATACCTATAATATATATATATATCCATCCGATCAATTTTAGCTCTTGCTACGCAATGTTTCCCACAGTCAAAGTTGAGTTCAAACTTTTAATGGATTAATTTTGACAAAGAAAGAACAATGATATATACTACTACTAATAACTTTGGTAAAAAGTTAGTTAAAATCAAATATAACTTTTTTTATTAAACATAATTTTGATACATTACCAACTTGTTTGGATGATTGTTACCCATTATTTCATAATATATAGTAGGAAAAATATACAAGTTGCCCCATAAATTATTCAAAAAATTATTTATATATTTTAATTTTACGGCAACTTATCATCTCCTAGTTTTGTCTGAACTGAAATTCTTACTTCCCTGAAATATTATAACCAGATTTTATCTTCGCCGTAGGGATGGAGCCAATTGATTAAGGAGTTATAACTTATAAATTCGGCATAACACAATAATTTTGATTCAGATCTTATATTTATATTAAAAAATATTTTAATATATATAAATAATTTATTCAAATTCAATAAATAAAAAGTATTGTGATCCAAATCCCATACAGTAAAAATCTTAGAATCCACTTTTTTGTATTACGTGTGCAGACACATATCTTTTGCACGTTTCTTCAACATGTTTATGTGCACTATAAAGTTGAATATTTTTCATTGAGCAAATTGTTCATATTTTCAACTATCCTTACATAAATTCACTTTTTCATGTCATGAATTACATTAAGAAATTGTGATTACAGGAAGAAAGTACATTTTCAGGTGGGACCTTTATGGGTATAATGGTGGTTTAATACATTGATCCTATTTAATTAGATAAATACAATACTTAAGGCTATCATATCACTTTTTAAATGAGAGTTTTATAAAGGCTTAACACACAACTAACCTCCTTTAACTTGTCAAGATATTTTATTTAAACATTCGAACTAAGCTTTGTTTCAATTGAACACTTTAACTCCTAATAAAGTGTTTCAACTAGATACTTTATGTAGTTAAATTAATCATATAAAATATGTCATTTCCTTTAATTATATGCATCAATCTAAAATATAAAATGCATGGGGTTTTATGGCTTATTTAGCCTAATGTATATCATTAAAGGAGACATATTTTATGTGGTTAACTTAACTACCTAATAGACGAATGATAACACGCTCAATTATTATTATTATTATTATTATTTTCAATTTGAACTGAAAGTGTTTAATTAAAATATTCTATTAAAATTGAGGTGTTTAATTGAAATATGTCTTTATTTGAGTGTCTATGTAGAATATCCTAATAAATTTAAGAGGTTATCTATGTATTTAAGCCTTTTATAAAATTCTTCCAAAGTAATTTTGGTGATAAAGACCATATTTATTTAATAATGGAAAATAAAAATAAATTCTCTATAATAAATATAAAGTTTAACGAGGGTCTATCTGAAACAGTCTATCTACCCCATAAAGAGAGATAATGTATGTATATATCCTATGGGAATATATTGATTATTGTTGTCGTAATAAATGCAAAGTTTGAGGATCACTCGTGAAATTTAGTATCACTTCCCTTTATTTGCGTAACTTCCAAGTATGACTCAATACGTGGATTCTTCCAATCACAATCCTAGTATGACTCAATTTCCATATACATAATCCTACTATGATTCAATTTCCATAACTTTTTGACGATTTCTACAAAGACCTTAATCCTCTACTTGGATGGTGGTTTCCGTGGTTCATTATTATATTATTTTCTATAAAATTATATTTATTTTTATTATTTATAAAATTATGTTGTATGATGATAAATTTATTGTAATTTTGTGATTAAATAATTATGAAAAAGCTTAATTTTTATAACTATTGATTTGCTGATTTTTGCGTGATTGTGTATTTTATTTTTTCATTATATCCCAACCCACCCACCTCACACCCAAATCTATCCATCCCACCACCCACCCCACCACCAACCCTACCAACCCACCCCACCAACACACCCCTTCCATCACACCCAAACCCACCAACCCCGACCTTCTACCACCCATCCCCACACTACTACTCACCACCCCACCACTACCCATCACCCACCCCACCAATCACCCACCACCACTCATGACCCCTCACCATCATCCACCCCCACCTCACCAATCACCCACCACTCATAACCTCTCACCACCACCAACGCCCACCTCTCCACCATCACTACCCACCCCTACTTCTTTTTTAAGATTCTTATTTTATTCTTTACTTTAATTTATTAATATATAAAAATTAGTTTATAAATTAAGAATTAAGATGTTATTATTCATTAAAATACAGTCAAAATAAATAATAAAAATATTATTAAATTACAACAAATGATATAACTTATCCAAATATTATATTCATTAATTAAGTATAATACAATATAATATAATACTATAACATATAGTACATTAAACCTACAAAAGTCTTTAGCCGATAAAAATTGATCATTCTACTACTTCACTCTTCAATTTCCCAGTTCCCCGAAAAATCAAGAACGATGTCGAAAGAGCTGTTTAAAAAAAGGCTTAGTACCTTTTACAACAGTTTGAGTTTCAACAAACAAGATTTATGGGGTAACTCTGATGTTGTTGTAATCCATACACAACAAGAAAAAAACCCAATTAATTTTCAGTCATCTCAGTTCTATTTATGGCTTGTTGGTGAAGAACTTCATGATACAACTACGATTTTTACCCCATCTGCTATATACTTTATCTGTACCCAAAAAAAATATTCCAAGATTCGTTCTTTATGTTGTCCAACAACTCAATTGCGGAAAATTCCTGTTTCTGTTCAATTGAAGCCCAAGAACGATGACGGGTTCGCGTTAATTGATACAACGATACGTAACGCTAAGGTAATTCGTAACAGTAAGGTGTTTCTTGATGTTCTTGATGATGATCAGAGTTACCCTTTTGTTGTTGGTTATATAGAAGGTGAGTACCCTAAGACTAAATTTTTTTGGACTAGTATTAATGGTTTAGAACTCGAAAAGTATAGAGTTGTTACTGTGAATTCTGGTCTTAATAAGATGATTAATACTGTTGATAAACAAGATTTTAAGGTTGGGTTGTTTGATGAGGTGTTAAAGTCAGTTGAACTTCCACCTAAGCATATATTTAGACGTCCTGTTGATGCTTGGAAAGAAAAAAAGGCTTTGAAAACAAATAAGAATTTGAAGGATAGGAGTGAACATGATGAACATGAGTTTTTGCAGTTCTCTATGTTGGAGAAGGAAAAGAGTAATCTTGAATCTAAATTCGAACGTATAGGCTTGGGGGAGAAAGGGAGGAGCAATTTGGATTCCGGATTTGACAAAACTAATTACTTCTGGGGTGAGGAAAACTTTAAAGCTGTATCAAGTAAATCATCGACGAGCACGAGCAGGGTGAATGAAACTGTTTCATTGCTGGGGAATCTTGATCTGTCCTCTTCTTCGTCTAGTGGAAAACAGGACAAGTTAAGGGTAGCAAACATATATAGTGATGCGCTGTTTGAGTTTGGAAGAAATTGGTTGGATGGTAAAGAAGACAATTCAAAGACAGGAAACAAAAATGGTGATCAGATGTTTAAGTTTGGGGCTAGTAGATTGGATGGTAAAGAGGACAAGTCAAAGGAAATAAGCAAAAATGGTGATCAGGTGTTTAAGTTTGGGGCAAGTAAATTGGATGGTAAAGACGGAAAGTCAAAGGAAGGTAACAAAGATGGTGATCAGATGTTTAAGTTTGGAGAAGGAAAGAAAGATGGTGAACAGAAGTTTAAGGTTGGAGGAAAGAGGGGCAGGATCCTCCAGCCTCCTCAATCTATGGAGGAGAAGCTGCTTACGGAAAGATTAACAGCTTTCTACTCAAGCTGGAGGGAAAACAAAGAAGAGCAATGGGGAAAAGCAGATGTTTTGGTGATTAGTACTCAATCAGTGGGGCCACATGAAACCTTGTCTCGTCCTATATCGTCTAGCTTTTTAGTGTCGCTGCTTGGTGATGAGTTTCCGGAAACCACAGCTGTTTTTACCGACACTGGAATAGAATTTCTTTGCACCAAGGAAAGTTTCTTTAGGCTTCGTACGATTGCAATTCGTATGACAATGGTTGCAAAGGTTACTGTTTCTGTCCAACTGAAGAGAAGAGGAGAGCAATATGAAGATTGGTTAAGAAGGACTTTGTGCCAGGTGTATATTGCCACTAAGTCTGGAGCAAATCGGTGCCCCCTTGTTGTTGGATGTATTGCAGGGGAGTCTATGGAGATAGAGATTCTTTCTCGTCCCAAAATGTTTGAAGTTGCATATGTACACGCTTCTTTGACCAATCTGCTTGAACAGGGGAATTTACCTAAGCAATTTCAGACGTTGTCTTTGGGAACAGGCGATGGTGCAAAAACTGCAAATGCAGTATCATTTTCTGAGTTAGCCAAAATTAAGTCGATGGATGATAAGTCTTATTTGTCACAGACACCGGAAGAAGAGAAGTCATTGCTGGAGAATAAGAGTGATACATCGTCTTCGTTGCTTACTGGCGGTAGAGTGGATAATGGAGGACCAGTTGAGCAAAACAAACCTGAAGAAAACAAGGTATTCGAGGAGGAAAATTCATCAAGAAAGCTTGCAGATAAGATGAAATTGCTTGAGATAAAGGAGGGTCCTATGGAAACCTCTATCACAGAGGAGGGCGCAGAAGAAAAGCTATTGGCTGAGGAACAAAATATGCTAGGTAACCCTGAAACTAGTCCTTTGTTGCAAGGAAAGGAGTGTGGAGAGCTATCTAGACCAACTGCGGAAGGAGGAATGGATTGTAGTGTCCAGCCAACTGTTGTTATCGATGCCGCGTCAGAAAATTCTTTACCAGTTGGTTCTGATCACGAAGATGATGATTGGACATTAATTGAGATGGAATGTGAAGGGCAAGAAACAGAAGTAGTTGAGAAATTCAGCTGGAAAGGGTATTGATAACACAATTCATCTTCTTTATACTTTGTCGCATGGACACTAATTACTCTTTGTTCATGTTTTTTTATAGGTGGTTGATGGATAAAACTGGAAAATCACTTGGTCTTAAAGACGAGGCGTCTGATGAAGCACCATCAAAGAGGAGGACTAAGGGTTCTCCATAAATACATATCTGCAGTCTTTCTCTGTTCGATTAGCTGCTAGCCAACAGTAGTAGCGCGCACAAGAATGCTCTTAGTTTTCTCGGTCAATATTTTCTGTTGCTTTTCTCAGAACTTACTTCATAACTTATCTTTAAATATGGTTGCATCGTGTTAGCGGTATATATGCCTTCTTTTGGCTCATGATGTTTATATTTGCTCAGAAAAACCTCTGATACATTATTCGCTATCTAATTTTATGTTCTGAACCAACTGGTTATTAGACAGTAACTGCCTATCTGTTACAATTCTTGCTTTTGATTTATGTTTTATTTGTGGGACATGGATATCCAAATTCTGGCATATAACAGTGTAAGTTAATCTAAAAGCATTAGGGTATGAAGTTGCTTGCAAAATGAGTTTCTGTTTATGATACTTATGACAGGAACATGAGTTGTTCGACGAATGCTGGCTATAGTTGTGTGCAACATTAGTTACTGTTAGGAGAACAAGTTGGAATTATGTTTCAACTTTTAATTTCTTTGAACAAATAGAGAAAATTTTAATGGATAGGAATAAATGTGAATTCCATATACCAAAGTAGACAAATATTGAATTTTAGACAATCGATAGAACATTGACCTTGTTGCATCTATTGAAACTCAAATCTTGATTTTTGATATTGTTGTTGCTCAATCCATTTGTTGACCATCAAGTGAATAGCTGTGCTTATTTATTTGATTTTGAGTTCTGTTTCGTTGTTGAGAACATATTACATGCTATGCATTATTATATTTGTTCACTGGTTATTATGTTTTTAGTTGTAATGTTAACATGGTCATATTACACAACTTGTACCGCCAATCTTATTTTTTATTGATTCCCTTTTAACTATGTGTGTGTATATATATAAAGAGAACAAAACCTTTCAAAATGTGGTGCGATCGACCATAACAGTTGTTTCTTTTGATTCTCTTTTTGCTATTTAAATTAAAGATGCATCTTAAACTTTTGAAAAGTATCCTGGACACGTAGCCTTAATCAACTAATCGCTGCTGGTGCAAATCTTCTCCCCCTAAAAAATACCTCCATATATCAACTTAAAGAATATTAGAAACCAATATTACCATGTTTGGTTGGTAAATTTTTTGAATGAGGAAAATAATTTTTATAGTGAAAGTAGAAAAAACAAGTTCTACTAGTGGCATTTCATATTGTTTGTGTCATCCCCTCCAACACACCTCATCTTACCCCCACCCTAGCCCCTAGCCCAACTCCACCTTCCATAGCATTTGTCTAGATTATATATAGATGCTTTTAGAATATAAAAAAATCCTTAGAACACAAGAAAATAAGTAATTTCCACTTTGATTTGGCTAATTCCAAAAATGCTACTTCTTTCAAGCCAAACTGTCCCCCAAATGGCTGAGGAACAGTATTCCAAGTTTGGTTTTTCGTACCAAACATAAAAAATAAAAAAAAAAAATCACTTATTATTTAAAATTTTATTTTTTATAAAAAAACATTTTCTTTTCTGTCGAACACACCCTAATAGGTACATCATTGATTAACACATCAACTGCTTACGCCATCCAAAATTTTCCTCTTCTTCCAAATCTATGGGACCATGATATGTCCACTCTTTCCCGAACAAAAATGTAAATAACATTAAAGAGATGATCTATAATAAGTTCATTGACTATTTCTTATGGAATTAAGGTCCAATTTTCACTTAACAAAAAGCGGCCCCTTTTTGCGGCAGAGTAGAAAGCTGAGCTTTCTCTCGTAGCTCCATTCAGAAAGAACACAAAAAGGAAAAAGAACATTATTTCGCGGATTCTTGCCATCTTTTATATATCACGAATCGAAAAGAAGATCAAATATGACATAACACATGTATAGAGCTTGACCTAGCTATTACTCCTACATATGAAGGACATTCCCATCAAATAATAGAAGTATATGGCATCGAGACATGTTGGAAATAACTTGTGGAGTATAGAGATTGGAGAATAAAACTTGCCCACAAGTAAAAAAGTGGGAATAAAACAAAGATAGGCATGTTAGAGATTAATTAATTTGTATAAAGTTACTCATATTTCAGTGTCCAAGAAGTTGTAGATTAATAACCTTAAAAAGGTGTGACGTTTGAGAAGCATACCAAAACTAATTTAATTGAACCAAACTTTGTAGCTTGAAGGGTATTTTTCTCTTTAAGTTGTTTATCTTCGTATTACTAATACACAAATTTCAATTTCATGCACATTTTACGTCGCATGAAATAATACAATTTTATATGGATATTATTTAATACCTCTTATCAAACATTGCATTACTTATATGACAATAGCTTTTTCTTATATGACCAACTAAACACCATATAATTTCAAGTGTTAGGAGTAATTATACTAATACAATCAAGACAGGACATATTAAATTATTTATAGTAATTTTCGCGGATGGAGTTTCCTAGGTTAACATTGTTAAGGAACATATAATATTTGACAATGTTAACAGACCAAGTGTTGGAAATTTGCCTTTGGCGGGAGTTGCAACCGACCAACTTTAACGGCTTAAACACTAGTGTTACGTATGTTGGAGAATCCGGTTCTTCACACATGCATGATCTACTAAGTACGTAGATAACCGTAGGGCCAAGAATCGTCAAATTTCATTGAGAAATGAAAGAGATATTGGTTCACGAAGTGAGGTGTTTGAAGCATGGAAAGTGTAGTGTTGTGTTCAATTCTCCCTCATCGGTAGAGGAAGAAAGAATTGTTGTGTATATAAGACTCGAAATTGGTTTGGGGTTTGGGACCCCAAGGGGTATCCCATGTGTTTAAAGGAGGGAGGACCTAGATGTGCTTCGGTTCAAGGAAAGACCACACGCGCGCCGCCGCCGCCCGCCCGTCCGGTCCGGTTCCGGTTCCGGTTCCGGTTGGTTAATGGTTAATGATGAACCAAGGACAATTGCTCAGCCAATGTCAACTCCAGAAGCACCGCTCTGGAAAGAAGCTATTGAGAGTGAAATAGGCTCCATTCTGGCATAACCATACGTGGGAGTTGGTTGATCTTCCTCCGGAAATAAACCGTTGGGGTGTAAGTGGATACTCAAACGGAAATACAAGGCAGATGGGTCTATAGACAAGTACAAGGCCAGGTTGGTAGTCAAGGGCTATCGGCGGACGTATTAAGGCTTTGACTACTTTGATACCTACTCCCCGGTATCCCGGATGACATCCATACGGTATTTATTGCGATCGCGATTTGCGTGACCTTGAGATACACCGGATGGATGTTAAGACACCCTTCCTAAACGGTGATTTGGAAGAAGAAATTTATATGGACCAACCCGAGTGGTATGTGGTTCAAGGGCAAGAGAAGAAAGTCTGTAGACTTGTCAAATCTCCGTACGGCCGAAACAAGGCCCGAAACAATGGCACGAAAAATTTGATAGTACTCTACTATCGAAAGGGTTCGCCATTAATGAGTGTGATAAATGTGTTTACACGAAAGGTAACTCGACTCATTTGTCATGATATGCCCGTATGTAGACGACATGTTAATCACGGGAAGTCGTCCCTAGGGTAATCCTAGAGACTAAGAACATGTTGAAACAATGCTTCGACATGAAGGATATGGGTATCGCAGATGTCATCTTAGGGATTAAAATCTCTAAGACGTCCGACGGCTGGTCTTATCTCGGTCTCACTACATCGAGGATGTTTTGAGAAAGTTCGAGATGTTAGACAGTTCACCGATAAAGTCACCAATGGATACAAATCAAAAGCTTGATAAAAATCTTGGTGCACCCGTATACCAGGAGCGATATGCACAGTGTGATCGGTAGTTTGATGTATATAACCAACGCACCCGACCCGATATTGCTTACGCAAATCAATAAGTTGGCTAGGTTCACCCGTAATCCAAGTGATAATCACCGGAAGGCGTTGAATCGGGTATTACAATACCTGAAATACACGTTAAATTACGGTTACACTATTCGAGATATCCACCGTACTAGAGGGGTACAAGTGATGCAAACCGGATATCCGATATAGAGAACACCAAGTCCACCAAATGGGTATGTATTTACAATTGGTGGTGGGGCCGTGTCTTGGAAATCCTCTAAGCAAACTTGCATCGCCCGATCCACAATGGAATCGGAGTTTATCGCTTTAGACAAAGCGGGGAGAAGAAGCAGAGTGGCTTCATGACTTCTTAGAGAGGATGTTCCGTGTTGGAACAAACCCGTACCTTCGGTAATGATCCACTTTGCGACGGTCGGTCGGCTCTAGGAAGGGCACGGAATGCTATGTACAACGGTAAGTCTCGTCATATTCGACGGAGGCATAAGACCGTTAGGCAACCGATCACCACGGTATAATATCCATTGATTACATTAAATCAAAGGATAATCTAGCGCACCCATTGACAAAGGGCTTACCCAAAGATCGATGACTTGCATCTAAGGGAACGGGCTTAAAACCCAAAATATAAGGACTAATACGGCGGTAACCCAACCTTACTAATTGGAGATCCCAGTAATTTGGTTCAATGGGAAAACTAAGTTGTAAAGGTTCAGTTGATCGCTTCGGTGGAAGTATGAGCACTTCGGATAGTGATTTCTGAAAAGAAACACCATATCCATAGCCGTTCCCGCAATAGACTTTAAGTGCTATCTGCAGTGTGGGTAAATGTTAAGTTTTCAAAACCTGTAATGCGCCTCAACAGTTGAGGTTAGGTTTTGGGAAACTTTTAATGGTTCCTAACACTTGTGAAGTGGGGTATAGCAGGATACCTTGTAGGAGACCGCCTATTTAAGTGCGAGGACGGGCCGCCTCAAAATGAACGCACTTAAGAATCCAAGACGTTGTCCATGGCCAAAACGGACAAAACATTACGAAAAAGAGAGTAAGGGAATTTGTTGTGTTGGTACCATTGGCTTGGCTTACACTAAACACTGACGGTTCAAGACATCACGTTCACCGCGCAGTAAGTAAGTCCGATGGTATTCAACTATGGAAGGTTCAAAGCTGATGCTACCTCTCCTTATGCAACATCGGCCCGCTGAAATATTGCTGGAAATGAAGAAAAAAAGGCACCATGTGAGTGCGCCAAAATCTCTTTCAAGAGGGGATTGTTGGAAATTTGCCTTTGGCGGGAGTTGCAACCGACCAACTTTAACGGCTTAAACACTAGTGTTACGTATGTTGGAGAAACCGGTTCTTTACACATGCATGATCTACTAAGTACGTAGATAACTGTAGGGCCAAGAATCGTCAAATTTCATTGAGAAATGAAAGAGATATTGGTTCACGAAGTGAGGTGTTTGAAGCATGGAAAGTGTGGTGTTGTGTTCAATTCTCCCTCATCGGTAGAGGAAGAAAGAATTGTTGTGTATATAAGACTCGAAATTAGTTTGGGGTTTGGGAGCCGCCGCCCGCCCGTCCGGTCCGGTTCCGGGTTCTAGGTTCCGGGTTCCGGGTTCTCGGGTTCTCGGGTTCTCGGGTTCTCGGGTTCTCGGGTTCACGGGTCGCGGGTCGCGGGTCGTGGGCTGTGGGCCTTCTGATATTATCTTTTTGGGCCAGAAAACTTTGCCGTGTACGCGTTTGATCCCGAAGTTCCGTAAGTACGCTTTGGACCGAATTCTTTCGGATGTACGCTTTGGTCCCCGAAGTTTCAAGATGTACAGCTTTGGTCCCCGAAGTTTTCCGAAAGTCAAAATTTCGACGGTCAGAACAGAAACGCCAAGCGCTCAATTTAGCCATTTATTTTGGCTGAATTACTCCTCCTATAATGGCCAAATCCGTTGGTCTTTTCACCATTTATTTTGGTGACTTTACTACCTCTATAATGGCCAATATTTGGCCAATAATGGTCATTTGTTATGGAGGCGTTAAAACAGCCCTCCCTCACCTATATAAACACCCCTTACACCATTGTTGAGGTGCACAGAAAATATACTTGCAATAAACACGAAAATACACAAGCAAAACAGTTTCTTCCTACACCTTCCTTGCATCATTTCTTGCTCAATATTCTTCAAGGTAGCTCTTGAGTTTCCTTTGCTCAAGTGTTCCATTGCTGTTTTATCTTGGGAGATGAATTGTCCAGGACGTATAAAGGATACATACGGGGCAATATAGTCTTAAGGACAGAGTGCCACACTCGACTCAGCAAGTAAACAAAAACAGTTTTCCAGTTTTCTAATTTTCTTGTTCATCTTTGTAATTTTTTCAGGTTTCTAGTTGAATTGTAATTCAAATTCTTACATTAGCAGTTACTTGTAATTCCCGTTTCCTGCAATCCTTTGTAATATCCAACAACTTAAGATAATATTTGTTTACTATAACTTCTATAACATGGCTGGAAATACAACCGATGTTGCTGCTATCGCTCGCCTCTCGAGGCAACGTTGTCGCCTTCCCCACCACCGCCGCTATGCTCAAGCGCAAGAACACCACCGCCTTTCGGCTCGTCGTTGCGCTCTTGTTCAAGGCAGTAACACCGCTGCCTTCCCGGCTGCTGGAGCTCCACCCTCTTCTTCACACCATCATGATCGCCCTGAAAAATTCATGGGATCGAAATTCAAAAGATGGCGAAAAATATGTTATTTTACTTAACGGTTATGGGCATGGCCCGGTTCCTTACGGAAGATCCTCCACAAGCTGGAGATGAAATGGACTCTTCGCCTAATGAAACGGGTGAAGGGGGCCTTGGTATCCATGTCATTAATGGCATGAAGATGGTTCGTGACGCATGGAATCATAGCGATTTCATGTGCAAGAACCATATATCGAATCGCTTGGCACCCTCTCTACACGGTCTATTGCACCGTTGGCACTGCCAAAGAGCTGTGGGAAAAACTGCAAAAGAAGTACAACGCACAAGATGCGGGTACTAAGAAGTTCATCGTTGGAAAATTTCTAAAATTCCAAATGGTGGACAGTAAGACAGTGATGTCCCAAGTCCAGGAATTCCAAATGATTTTACATCACCTGGATTTGGAAGGACTAAAGCCAAACGAGCAGTTTTTAGTTGCATCGCTAATTGAAAAGTTACCTCCTTCATGGAATGAGTTTATGAGTTACTTGAAACTCAAGACAAAGGAGATGACCTTTGAAGAGCTTGTTATCAAACTGCAAATCCAGGAAGATAATAAGAAGACCTTGCCAAAGGGTAGACAACATGCTGAGGCAAAGGCGAATCTGGCTGAGGCCAAAGGGAACTCAAGCAAGAAGCGGAAGTTTCAGAAAGACGGCAAAGCCCCTGCAGCAGAGATGTTCAGAGGTAATTGTCATCACTGTGGGAAACCTGGTCATAGGATCAAGGAATGCCGCAAGCTCAAGACTGAGCAACAACAGAAAGCCAAGTCAAAAAGCAAGGCTCAAGCAAACGTCGTCAAGGACACACTCCTGGATGACATGATCGAGGAATTCTCTCGCAGGTGGTGCTAGAAGCCAACTTGGTGGAGAATCCGATGCAGGTGGGTGGACACAGGTGCTACTAGGCACATCTGTTCCAACAAAGATGCCTTCTCCACGTACACACCAGTCGCTGATAAGAAGCTGTTCATGGGCAACAATGCTTCTTCCGACGTGATGGGGGTTGGAAAGGTGGTCCTGAAGATGACTTCCGGCAAGGAACTTACTCGAAGGAAGTGATGCACGTCCCGAGAGATTAGAAGAAATTTAATTTCGGACCTTTATTGGTTAATGCTTTGGTTTTAGGCTAGTATTTGAATCCAATAAGTTTGTACTCACTAAAAATGGCACATTTGTAGGGAGGGGCTTCGTCTGTGAAGGCCTCTTCAAAGTGAATACCATGTCTGTATTGCGTCAAGGAAATAAAGTTGAACCTTCTTCTTATTTGCTTGAGTCTTCTAATTTATGGCATCATAGATTAGGATATGTAAACTACAAGTCTATTCAAAGGCTGGTAAAGATGGAGTTATTGCCTTCTATCGACGTAAACCCTCAACATAAGTGTGAGGTGTGCTTAGAGGCAAAACTCACCAAGCTTCCTTTTCGATCCGTCGAAAGGAATACCGCTCCTCTAGAACTTATTCACACAGATATATGTGATTTGAAGTTTGCACAAACTAGAGGGGGAACAAGTACTTTGTGACATTTATAGATGATAACACAAGGTATTGTTACCTTTACTTGTTGAAAAGTAAGGATGAAGCCTTTGAAGCGTTCCGAATCTGATTTCGTTCGTGTGTTTTGTGTGTCTCAACAATTGTGCAAAGGCTTCATTATATAGTTGAAGGAGGAGACTTACCAACTGCCCACATAATTGTTGTTACTGGCCAAGTAGTGACAGTTATGGAGGTAGTAATTCAGCCAAAATAAATGACGAATTGATGTGCAACGGATTAGAGCCTTTAGGGAGAGTAATTCAGCCAAAATAAATGACTGAATTGATGTGCATAATAATGTTGGTTAACGTTCCAAAAACCAACAGCAAAAGCACAAGTTCTCTGCCCAATTTAACTTACCTGAAACTTCAGGGACCAAACTGTAAATATGAAGCAATTTGGATCCAAAAAGATAATATCAGAATAAGCCCATGACCCACGACCCACGACCCGTGACCCGTGATCCGAGCCCGGACCTGACGGGACGGAAGGGCGACGGCGGCGCGCGTGTGGGCTTAGCCTCGAACCAAAGCACATCTAGGTGTCCTCCCTCCTTCAAACACATGGGTTACCCCTTGGGGTCCCAAACCCCAAGCCAATTTTGAGACATATAAACTAAACAAATCTTTCTTCCCCCACCGATGAGGGAGGATTGGTCTTTATCACGTTTTCCATGCTTTAAACACCTCACTTCGTGGACCAATATCTCTTTCATTTCTCAATGAACTTTGACGATCCTCGGCCCTACCGTCATCTACTTACTTAGTAGATTATGCACGTGTGAAGAATTAAGGTCTCCAACATGCGGAACCCTAGTGTTTAAGTCATTAAATATGGTTGGACGCAACTCCTACCAAAGGCAAATTTCCAACAATCCCCTCTTGAAAGAGATTTTGGCGCACTCACATGGTGCCTTTTTTTTTTCATTTCCAGCAATATTTCAGCGGACCAATGTTGCATAAGGAGAGGTAGCTTCATCTTTGAACCTTCCATAGTTAAATACCATCGGACTTACTTACTGCGCGGTGAACGTGATGTCTTGAACCGTCAGTGTTTAGTGTAAGCCAAGTCAATAGTACCAACACAACAAATTCCCTTACTCTTTTCTTCGTAATGTTTTATCCGTTGTGGCCGTGGACACTTCTTGGATTCTTAAGTGCGTTCATTTGAGGCGGCATGTCCTCGCACTTAAATAAGTGGTCTCCTACAATGTATCTTGCCATACCCCACTTCACAAGTGTTAGGAACCATTAAAAGTTTCCCCAAACCTAACCTCAACCGATGAGGATCGTTAAAGGTTTTGGAAACTTAACATTTACCCACACTGCAAATAGCACTTAACGTCTATCGCAGAAACGACTTTGGATTTGGTGTTTCTTTACAGAAATCACTATCAGAAGTGCTCATGCTTCCACCGAAGCGATCAACTGAACATTTACAGCTTAGTTTTCCCATTGAACCAAATTCCTGGGATCTCCAGTCAGTAAGGTTGGGTTACCACCGTATTGGTATTTATACTTTGGGTTTTAAGCTCATTCCCCTAGACAGGCAGAACATCTGATCCTTGGGTAAGCTCTTTGTCAGCGGGTCTGCTATATTATCCTTTGACTTTATGTAATCAATGGATATTATACCTGTGGTGATCAGCTGCCTAACGGTCTTATGCCTCCGTCGAATATGATGAGACTTGCCGTTGTACATAGCATTATGTGCCATTTTTAGAGCCGACTGGCTATCGCAGTGGATCATTACATAAGGTACGGGTTTGTCCCAACAAGGAACATCCTCTAAGAAGTCGTGAAGTCACTCAACTTCTTCTCTTGTTTTGTCTAAATCGATAAACTCTGATTCCATCGTGGATCGGGTGATGCAAGTTTGCTTAGAGGATTTCCAAGACACAGCCCAACCACCAATTGTAAATACATACCCACTGGTGGACTTGTTATTCTCTATATCAGATATCCAGTTTGCATCATTGTACCCCTCTAGTACAGCTGGATATCTTGAATAATGTAACACATAAGTTAGCGTGTATTTCATGTATTGAAGTACCCGATTCAATGTCTTCCAGTGATCATCACTCGAATTACGGGTAAACCTAGCCAACTTGTTGACTGCATAAGTAATATCAGGTCGGGTGCAGTTTGTTATGTACATCAAACTTTCGATCACCTGTGCATATCGCTCCTGGCATATGGGTGCACCATAATTTTTATCAAGCTTTTGATTTCTATCCATTGGTGACTTTATAGGCGAACTGTCAAACATCTCGAACTTTCTCGAAACATCATCGATGTAGTGAGACTGAGAAAAGACCAGTCCGTCAGACGTATTAGAGATTTTTATCCCTAAGATGACATCTGCGATACCCATATCCTTCATGTCGAAGCATTGTTTCAATATGTTCTTAGTCTCTAGGATTACCCTAGGACTCCTTCCTGTGATCAACATGTCATCTACATAGAGACATATCATGACGAACGAGTCAGAGTTACCTTTCATGTAGACACATTTGTCACACTCGTTAATGGAGAAACCATTTGATAGTAGAGTACTATCAAACTTTTCGTGCCATTGCTTAGGGGCTTGTTTCAGCCCGTACAGAGATTTGACAAGCCGACAGACTTTCTTCTCTTGCCCCGGAACCACATACCCTTCGAGTTGATCCATATAAATTTCTTCTTTCAAATCACCATTTAGGAAGGCTGACTTGACATCCATTTGATGTATCTCAAGGTCATGCAAAGCTGCGATCGTAATGAATACCCGTATAGATGTCATCCGAAATATCGGGGAGTACGTGTCAAAGTAGTCAAGACCTTCTTTCTGCCGATAGCCCTTGACTACCAACCTGGCCTTGTACTTTTCTATAGACCCATCTGCTTTATATTTCTATTTGAGTATCCATTTACAACCCAACGGTTTATTTCCCGGAGAAAGATCAACCAACTCCCAAGTATGGTTATGCATAATGGAGCAATTTCACTCTCAATAGCTTCTTTCCAGAGTGGTGCTTCTGTAGTTGACAAATGCTTCATCAATTGTCCTTGGTTCATCATCAACCAAATAAGCTACAAAGTCAGGACTAAAGTGTTCATCCTTCCTGGCCCTTTTACTTCGTCTTAGTTCCATCTCTGGAGTCTCCAAGATCTGAGAATCTGGAATACTAGATTCCGGATATTCAGCCACTTCGAGATCCACTAGATCTGAACCATCTAGATTCGGGCCGTCAGCGACTCCCGGTTCCTAAGAGCTTTGTTCATAACTTCGTTTGCGAGAGGTTATGTCTTTTTCCTTTCTAGGAAAGGTACCTTCAAAGAATTGAGCATTCCTTGACTCCATGATTGTACCCCCGTGGATATCTGGAATTTCCGAGTTATGCACTAAGAAGCGATAAGCACTACTGTTATTTGCATATCCGATGAATATGCAATCTACAGTCTTAGGCCCAATCTTGACCTGTTTTGACTTAGGTATTTCAACCTTTGCCAGACAACCCCATACCTTTAAATATTTATAGGTGGGTTTCTTTCCCTTCTATCATTCATATGGAGTTTTGTCCTTACCCTTATGTGGGACTCTGTTAAGAATCGTATTAGCGGTAATGACAACTTCTCCCCACATGTTTTGGGAAAGACCACAATTGATGAGTAAGGCATTCATCATTTCCTTCAATGTGCGGTTCTTACGTTCCGCCACACCGTTCGATTGAGGTGAGTATGGAGTCGTCGTTTGATGAACAATGCCTTCTTGGGCACAATATTCCTCAAATGGCGCTACATATTCTCCCCCTCTATCGCTACGAATGGATTTAATTCGCATGCTTAGTTGGTTCTCAACTTCTGCTTTGTAACGTCCGAACGCTTCAAAGGCTTCATCCTTACTTTTCAACAAGTAAAGGTAACAATACATTGTGCTATCATCAATGAATGTCACAAAATACTTGGTCCCCTCTCTAGTTTGTGCAAACTTTAAATCACATATATCTGTGTGAATAAGTTCTAGAGGAGCGGTATTCCTTTCGACGGATCGAAAAAGAAGCTTTGTGAGTTTTGCCTCTACGCACACCTCACACTTATATTGAGGGTTTACGTCGATAGACGGCAACAACTCCAACTTTACTAACCTTTGGATGGACTTGTAGTTAACGTGTCCTAATCTATGATGCCATAAATTAGAAGACTCAAGCAAATAAGAAGAAGCTTCAACTTTATTACTTGGACGCATTACAGACATATAATTAACTTTGAAGAGGCATTCACAGACGAAGCCTCTCCCCACAAAAGTGCCATTCTTAGTGAGTACAAATTTATTGGATTCAAACACTAACCTAAAACCAGCATTAACCAATAAAGGTCCTGAAATTAAATTTCTCCTAATCTCAGGGATATGCATCACTTTCTTCAGAGTAAGCTCCTTTCCAGAAGTCATCTTCAGGACCACCTTTCCTACTCCCAGCACGTCAGACGAAGCGCTGTTGCCCATGAACAGCTTCTTGTCGGTGACCGGTGTATACGTGGAGAAGGCATTTCTATTGGAACAGATGTGTCTGGTAGCACCTATGTCCATCCTTGATCATATGACCAGGTTTCCCACAGTGGTGACAGTTACCTCTAAACTTCTCCGCTGCTTTGGTCTTGCCATCTTTCTGGAACTTCCGCTTCTTGCTTGGGTTCCCTTTGGCCTCAGCCAGATTTTCCTTTGCCTTAGCAGGTTGTTTACCCCTAGGCAAGGCCTTCTTATTATCTTCCTGAATTTGGAGTTTGATAATAAGTTCTTCAAAGGTCATCTCTTTTGTCTTGAGCTTTAAGTAGCTCAAAAACTCATTCCACGAATGAGGTAACTTTTCAATCAGCGATGCAACCAAAAACTGCTCATTTGGTTTCGTTCCTTCCAAATCCAGGTGATGTAGAATCATTTGGAATACCTGGACTTGGGACATCAATGTCTTACTATCCATCATTTGAAATTTCAAAAATTTCCCAACGATGAATTTCTTAGTACCTGCATCTTGTGTGTTGTACTTCTTTTGTAGCTTCTCCCACAACTCTTTGGCGATGCCAACGGTGCAATACACCGTGTAGAGAGGGTCTGCCAAGCAGTTCAATATGTAATTCTTACACATGAAATCACTGTGATTCCATGCATCATGATCCATCTTCATACTATTAATGACATGGATACCTAAGCCCCCTTCAACCGTTTCGGTAGGCGAAGGGTCTTGTTCATCTCCAGATTGTGGAGGATCTTCTGATAGAAACCTAGCCATTCCCATAACTGTCAAGTAGAACAACATCTTTTGCTGACATCTCTTAAAGTTTGAGCCCATGAAATTTTAGGGTGTTCGTGGTGGAATGCGGAGGGTGGAGCAGTAAAGGCACTAGACGTGCATTGGGCAACAGTGGCGAAGGTAGATGAGTTGCCTTGAATAGTAGCGACAACAGGAGGGATGGCAGAATTGTTGCCTTGAGTGGCAGCAACAGCAGCAGCGGAATCAAAGGTGTTTCCAGTAATGTTATTAAGCAGTTACAGCAAGCTAATCTTGTCTTAAAGTTGTTGATCACAATGGTGCAGAAAACGGAAATAAGTAATTGCTAAGTATTACAACAGAATAAAATTACAACGAACTGAACTTTCAATAAACTGGAACAAGAAACTGATTGTTGGGTCGAGTGATGGCACTTTGTCTTTAAGACAAGATTGCTCCGTATATATCCTTTCTACGTTCTGGACAATAGTCTCCCAAGATAAAACAACAACTCAACAAATGAACAAAGGAAATTCAAGTGTTACTTTGAAGAACTTTGAGTAAGAAATGATGCTGAAAAGTAGTAGGAAGAATCTGATTTCGTTTGTATGTTATGTGTGTCTCAACAATTGTGCAAATGCTTCATTATATAGTTGAAGGAGGGACTTACCAATTGCCCACATAATTGTTGTTACTGGCCAAATAATGACAATTATGGAGATAGTAATTCAGCCAAAATAAATGATTGAATTGATGTGCAACAGCAAAAGCACAAGTTCTCTGCCCAATTTAACTTACCTGAAACTTCAGGGACCAAACTGTAAATATGAAACAATTTGGGTCTAAAAAGATAATATCAGAATAAGCCCACGACTCACGACTCAGGACGGGACGGGCGGGCGGCTGCGGCGCGCGTGTGGGCTTAGCCTCGAACCAAAGCACATCTAGGTGTCCTCCCTCCTTCAAACACATGGGTTACCCCTTGGGGTCCCAAACCCCAAGCCAATTTTGAGACTTATAAACTAAACAAATCTTTATTCCCCACCGATGAGGGAGGATTGATCTTTACCATATTTTTCATGCTTCAAACACCTCACTTCGTGGACCAATATCTCTTTCATTTCTCAATGAAATTTGACGATCCTTGGCCCTACGGTCATCTACTTACTTAGTAAATTATGCACGTGTGAGGAATCAAGGTCTCCAACATGCGGAACCCTAGTGTTTAAGTCATTAAAGATGATTGGACGCAACTCCCACCAAAGGCAAATTTCCAACGTGCATCGTCTAGGAATTCCAGCATATACACTACTAATTACAATAGTAATATTTATTTTGTTCTCTTTGAACTGTTTTCTTTCTTTTTATCTTTTCCTTTTAGCTTTTCTTCATATATGGAAGGCAAATATTCTTATACTCCCGAATCTCAATCTCATCTATATTACTAGTTGAAACTAAAATGCGTTTCGTTAAACTCGTCTCTTAAAGACATATCTAGAGCCAAGTTCTATTGACTGCACGTTTACTTTAATGATTATTTTTGGGATTTATGCCATATAACTTTTACCTCATTGCGTCATGATTCTTTTTATGACCCAAACGAAAAATATTTTCTCCTCTTTCTTTTTTTCTTTATGTCGAAAAGGCAAAAATATGAAATCCACTAAAATATCGACATGGATACTCAAAATATCGACATGGATCTTCACCCTACATATATATATATACTATAGTTGATAATGCTAAATAAATAAAAAATGAATACAATTTGGGATAGGAATAAACCTCTTAAAATTTGCACGACCTGCTAATTATTTCACTTACTAGCTAGTAGAATAAGGTGATACTGTTTGTGTAAAATCCTCCATATATCACTACTCTAACACATATATAAACATGCAAAGCCACTACAATCATCTTCGAATTAAATCAAGATTTGTAATTCTAAAAATTGTTTAGGATTATTTACTACTTTCTTTAATTGGGTAATGTTTGAATTAAATAGGTTTTGTAATTGTTGGGAGATTTGCTCTATGGTACTTTATAAAGCAGTACGGGAAGTATTTAACTATTACAAGTATTCGAAAGGATAAACAAAGATTTCAATAATATTTTCGACTAGAAATCAAAATTACAATATAACAACAAAGCGAAATTACGATTTTGTTGAAGACCGAAAAATGGAAACTGTTTATCTTTGAGTCGAGTGTGGCACTCGTCCTTAAGACAATATTGCCCCGTATGTATCCTTTATACGTCCCGGACAATTTGTCTCCCAAGATAAAACAAAGAATGGAACCCTTGAGCAAAGGAAACTCAAGAGCTACCGTGAAGAATATTGAGTAACGAAATGATGCTTGGAAGTTGTAGGAAGAAGATTTTTTCTGGTTGTGTATTTTCGTGCATATCAAGTGTGCTCAACAATGGTGTAAGGGGGTGTTTATATAGGTGAAGGAGGGGCTGAAAAACTGCTCGAAAACCGCCTCCATAATAGCCAAATAATGGCCATTATGGAGGTAGTAAAGTCACCAACATAAATGGGAGAAAGACCAACTTGTTTTGGCCATTATAGGAGGAGTAATTCGGCCAAAATAAATGGAATTGAGTGCTTGGCATTTCTTTGTTTTTGACCGTCGAAATTCGATTTTCTCGGAAACTTCGGGGACCAAACTGTACATCTTGAAACTTCGGGACCAAACCGTACATCTTGAAACTTCGGGGACCAAACTCGCACATCCGAAAGAATTCTCGGTCCAAACCGTATATCCGAAACTTCGGGATCAAACCGTACTTCGGCAAAGTTTTCTCGCCCAAAAAGATAATATCGAAGGCCCACGCCCACGGCCCCGTGACCCGTGAACCCGTGAACCCGAGAACCCGAGAACCCGAACTTGGAACTCGGAACTCGGACCGGAACCGGACGGGCGGGCGGCGGCGCGGCGCGCGTGTGGTCTTTCCTCGAACCGAAGCACATCTAGGTCCTCCATCCTTTAAACACATGGGATACCCCTTGGGGTCCCAAACCCCAAACCAATTTCGAGTCTTATATACACAACAATTCTTTCTTCCTCTACCGATGTGGGAGAATTACACACAATACCACACTTTCCATGCTTCAAACACCTTACTTCGTGAACCAATATCTCTTTCATTTCTCAATGAAATTTGACGATTCTTGGCCCTACTACGGTTATCTACGTACTTAGTAGATCATGCATGTGTGAAGAATCGGATTCTCCAACATACGTTACACTAGTGTTTAAGCCGTTAAAGTTGGTCGGTCGCAACTCCCGCCAAAGGCAAATTTCCAACAATCCCCTCTTGAAAGAGATTTTGGCGCACTCACATGGTGTCTTTTCATTTCCGGCAATATTTCATCGGACCGATGTTGCATAAGGAGAGGTAGCCTCGGCTTTGAACCTTCCATAGTTGAATACCATCGGACTTACTTATCGCGCGGTGAACGTGATGTCTTGAACCGTCGGTGTTTAGTGTAAGCCAAGACAACGGTACCAACACAACAAATTCCCTTACTCTCTTCTTCGTAATGTTTTGTCCGTTTTGGCCATGGACAACGTCTTGGATTCTTAAGTGCGTTCAATTTGAGGCGGCCCGTCCTCGCACTTAAATAGGTGGTCTCCTACAAGGTATCCCGCTATACCCCACTTCACAAGTGTTAGGAACCATTAAAAGTTTCCCAAAGACCTAACCTCAACCGTTGAGGATCATTACAGTTTTGAAAACTTAACCTTTACCCATATTGCGTGATTGCACTTAACGTCTATCGCGGAACGGCTTTGGATTTGGTGTTTCTTTTCGAAATCACTATCCGAAGTGCTCATGCTTCGACCGAAGCGATCAACCGAACCTTTACAACTTAGTTTTCCCATTGAACCAAATTACTGGGATCTCCGGTTCGTAAGGTTGGGTTTCCACCGTATTGGTTCGTATATTTTGGGTTTTAAGCCCATCCCCTAGACAGCGTAACACTTGATCTCTCGGGTAGTCCCTTAGTTTGTAAACAAGGAAGTGACACCCGTGATGATCAACTACCATACGGTCTTATGTCTCCGACAGGATCCCCGACAAATATGTCCGTACGCCGTCATCCGTGTCCTTCCTAAAGCCGACCGCTAGCCACGATGTAGAATCTGTCAAGGCACGGGTTTCTCCCAATAAGGGACGTCCTCTAATGAGTCGTGAAGTTACTCAACTTCTTTCATGCTTTGTATAAAGCGATAAACTCCGATACCATCATGAATCGGTCGATGCAAGTTTGCTTAGAGGATTTTCCAAGAACCACCATACACATTTACTTGTGGCTTTGGTGTTCTTCGATCCGATGTCCAGGTTGCATCACCGTGTTCTCTCGAACCGCCGGACATCCGAAATACTACAATCCGTAGATAAGCGAATAATTCGGATATCGTCATATCCGACTTAACTCCTTCTATTGATCATGTATTAAGATCATCGATGAACCTTAGTTCAACTGATCTGTTTGTTGGACGATACCAAGTCGGTTGTAGTGTGTACAATACATTGAACTACACGTGACCTGAGCATATCGCTCCTTGTCTATGGGTGCACCATGATTCCAATCGGTTCTATGATTCATATCCATTGGTGGCTTCAACGAGATCGTCAACTATCGACCAGTCCGTTAGATGTCTTAGAAATCCAATTCCTAAGATGTCATCTGTGATACTCATATCTTTCATATCGAGACTTTGTTTCAATATGATTTTCACTCTAAGACCGTTGGTTTTCCAACTCGTTGGCTTTCTAACTTCGAGTCAATGTTTCGTGGTCGATTCATTGTTTCTGTTTTATCTCGAGACTTTCGACTAAAATGTAAACATTTCGGGGACCAAAATGAAAGTTCGGGGAAGAAGCCCAACAGCTTCGAAAACCAATTCGATCCTCTTCTTCCAACTCTCCGGTTGGGAAGGTCATTTCAACACCCATGCCATGTAAGATTACAATGGCCCCGGATGTGAAGCTACTCACAGGGGGAGCACTTTTTACAACCCAAAGGTTCTTTTCCTGAGGAAGATTAACTATTACACACGTATGGTTCTATATATGGAATCTATTTCTCCCTTTAGCTTCTTTCCAAAGCAACGCTTTTGGAGATAACAATTATTTGTTAATTGTCCATGGTTCGTTCTCAACCATATAAGCTAGAATGACTGGAACAAGTCTTTGTCCCCTCTTTGCTCCGTCTTGGTTCAACATCTAGAATCCACGAGTTCTGGATCTGGAATATTAAGTTCCGGATAGACAAAGAACTTTCGAGTCATGAAGATACGAACGTCTAGTTCCGGACGATCGAGCCCTCGCGGGTTCTTGTTAACCTTGAGCAATTACTCCTTTTCCTTTTCCAAGGAAAGTTATCTCCAAAGAATTCAAGATTCTTTGACGCCAAGAGGCGATCAACACTACTCGTTATTTGGCGGATCCAAAGATATGCAATCTACGATCTTAGGTCGAACTTGACCCGTCTCGGTAGTCCAACTTCTACCAAGCCATCCCACATCACAACTTTTGTATGTGAGATCATTTCCATGTCTCACACGGAGAGTTATCCTTATCCTTATCCTTATGCGGAGTTCTGTTGAGAATCGCATTAGCGGTAAGGATCGCCTTGCCCTACATAATTTAGGCGTACGGGTTTGCGCTTGGCTAACACCGTTAGATCGAGGTGAGTAATGAGCGCCGTTTAATGAACGATGCTTCACATTCTCCCCCTCTATCACTACGAATTTCTCAATCCGTAGGCTTAGTTGATATTCAACTTCTGCTTTGTAGGCTTCAACAACTTCATCTTTGCTTTTTAACAAACAAAGGATTCCATACGTTGTACCATCATCAATGAAGATCACAACGTACTTGTCTCCCCCCTCTATTTTGTATAAACTTCAAATCACCCAAGTAGGTGTGACTAAGTTCTAGAGGAGCAGTGCTTCTTTCACTATTCCCTTGACGGAATTTGGAAAGGTGATTTTGCCTCTTCATCTACCTCACATTTATTTTGAGGGTTTATGTCGAAGAAGGCAACAATCTCAACATCGTTAGCTTTTGAATGACTTGCTATTTAACGTGTCTTAATCTATGATGGCATAGACGCACGGATTACAAATATATCATTCATTTGGCTACAGACATACTGTACCATTCTTAGTTATCACGGACACTGTTGACTAGTCTCTAACCAAACTTGACCAACAACGTCCTTTAACCAAGTTAGGAACATGTATCACCTCTTTTAGAGTGATCTCATTCCTTGAAGTCCTATTGAGGACAACCTCTCCATCCCCTTTGATTTTAGAGGTGGCGTTGCTTCACATGAACAACCTTTTGCCCGTGGTTAGGGCGTAACCGGATCATATGTGATCTCGATACTCGGGTCCACTCTAGTTGCTTTGGCGGTACGAGTGTCCAATTTCTTTACTTGCCTTTATTTAGGCCTTCGGATCATTTAGGACACCGGAAACTCGGCCCACCTTACTAGGTGTCCATTACTTTTCCTATGAAATGAATTCGCACCACTCCGCCGTCGCCGGAGGCTTTATATGACTGAGTGTCCAATATCATCATATCAAAGAAATTTTGGCCCACTCCAGTCGCCCGGAGGCTTTGTATGACTGAGTGTCCAATATCATCCTATCAAAGGAATTTTGGCCCACTCCAGTCGCCCGGAGGCTTTATGTGACTGAGTGTCCAATATCATCCTATCAAAGGAATTTTGGCCCACTCCAGTCGCCCGGAGGCTTTATGTGACTGAGTGTCCAATATCATCCTATGAAGGATCTTCTGCCAAATAGTATGACAGGTTCAACGTCTTTAGCTTTTAGACTCCTTTCGTTAAGATTGGTGCCCAGATAATTCTTGGCGCTTACTTAAGAGTGGTAACAGTTTTCGCACAGTCAGTGGATCTTACTCCCTCGTATGTGCGAACATACTTTACACACTTTAGTAATTACACTTAAAAGAACGGATCTTCTTAAGTCGTTTACAAAATCCAATCTTTAAACGGAAAAGAAGATGAGATTAAACTTCTGATTTGTTAAAGCATAAGGAATATAAATTATTTTCATATTCCTCCTTACTTTAATCCATTTTTAATCAGACATCATTTAATCTTTATTCTTAACAAGTAAGAAAAATACTTATCATTTACTCTTTATTCTTGACAAGTAAGAAAAATACTTATCCCAATTTTTGGATTCTCGGCTCACTTCGGTCACTTCATCGATCGAGTGTCCATTTCCTTCTCACCATTATTCGGATCCTTTGTCCGGGACGAGATATAGGCCTTCTGCTACAAGATAGAATAACATCTTCGCCTTCTCCTCTTGTCCCAGTTGACATCCTCTGGCTCTCGTGAGCGCTTGTTTCCACCAGTCTTGGTAGCGGTGACACCATGAACACGTTCATCATCATCACTCTCTTCTACCAAAAAACCACTTCCATATCCAGATTTGGTCACACAATTTTTGACCGACATCTTTCGAATACTAATAGTAATACAATACAAAAATTGTCTTAAGTTGTTGGGAGATTTGCTCTATGGTACTTTATAAAGCAGTACGGGAAGTATTTAACTATTACAAGTATTCGAAAGAGATAAACAAAGATTTCAATAATATTTTCGACTAGAAATCGAAATTTACAATATAACAACAAAACGAAATTACGATTTTGTTGAAGACGAAAAATGGAAACTGGTTTATCTTGAGTCGAGTGTGGCACTCGTCCTTAAGACAATATTGCCCCGTATGTATCCTTTATACGTCCCGGACAATTTGTCTCCCAAGATAAAACAAGCAATGGAACCCTTGAGCAAAGGAAACTCAAGAGCTACCGTGAAGAATATTGAGTAACGAAATGATGCTTGGAAGTTGTAGGAAGAAGATTTTTTTCTGTTGTGTATTTTCGTGCATATCAAGTGTGCTCAACAATGGTGTAAGGGGGTGTTTATATAGGTGAAGGAGGGGCTGAAAAAGCGCTGAAAACGCCTCCATAATAGCCAAATAATGGCCATTATGGAGGTAGTAAAGTCACCAACATAAATGGGAGAAAGACCAACCGTTTTGGCCATTATAGGAGGAGTAATTCACCAAAATAAATGGCCGAATTGAGTGCTTGGCATTTCTGTTTTTGACCGTCGAAATTCGATTTTACGGAAACTTCAGGGGACCAAACGTACATCTTGAAACTTCGGGGACCAAAGCTGTACATCTTGAAACTTCGGGGACCAAAACATCCGAAAGAATTCTGGTCCAAACTCAGTATATCTGAAACTTCGGGATCAAACCGTACTTCGGCAAAGTTTTCTGGCCCAAAAAGATAATATCGAAAGGCCCATGACCCACGACCCACGGCCACGGCCCCCACGGCCCACGGCCGTGAACCGGAACTCGGAACTCGGAACTCGGAACCGGACCGGACGGGCGGCGCGCGTGTGGTCTTTCCTCGAACCGAAGCACATCTAGGTCCTCCCTCCTTTAAACACATGGGATACCCCTTGGGGTCCCAAACCCCAAACCAATTTCGAGTCTTATATACACAACAATTCTTTCTTCCTCTACCGATGTGGGAGAATTACACACAATACCACACTTTCCATGCTTCAAACACCTTACTTCGTGAACCAATATCTCTTTCATTTCTCAATGAAATTTGACGATTCTTGGCCCTACGGTTATCTACGTACTTAGTAGATCATGCATGTGTGAAGAACCGGATTCTCCAACATACGTTACACTAGTGTTTAAGCCGTTAAAGTTGGTCGGTCGCAACTCCCGCCAAAGGCAAATTTCCAACAGTAATTGTCAAAATGATATGAAAATATGTATTCTAACTTTTAGCCAAAGTAGGATTTGTAAATAACATAAATAAGGGTATTGCTACCTATTTTTCGTAGGAAGTTTGATGAGATAGTTGAGATCATAGTGTTTAGATTATTATTTTTTTTCACTTCAATATTGAGATTATTAAAATTTTGAATAATGATCAAACTTCACCTACCTCCTTCTCCGTAATTTCTTCTAAATATCTATGGTTAAATCTTTCACTTCTAGGTACTATTTGTGGGTTACAACAATTGCAAGAAATGGGAAGTAAGTAACTGCTAACTATTACAACAAACTGAAATTACAACAACTTTGATATCTTGTTGGGTCGAGTGATGGCACTCTGTCTTTAAGACAAGATTGTCTCGTATATATCCTCTTACGTTATTGACAATAGTCTCCCAAGATAAAACAACAACTTAAAAAATGAGCAAAGAAAACTCAAGTATTACTTTGAAGAACTTAGAGTAACAAAATGATGCTGGAGAGTAAGAAGAAGATTTTTGATTTTTCTGTCTCTGGTTAGAACAATTGAGCCAAAGGCTTCAATTTATAGTGTAAGGACGGTGACTTATCAACTAGCCAACTAATGTCTTTTAATAGCCATGTAATGACACTTAGTGAGGAGTTATATTCAGCACTGAATTTATGTGCAAAGTAATGGAGATTCAACGCTCCAAAACCAACCCAAAAGGCAGAAACTTTCTGCCTTTCGTCGTGAGCCTCTTCCCAATTTTATCTTTCCTGAAACTTCAGGAACCAAATTGTAAATATTAAGCAATTTGGGTCCAAAAGATAATATCAGAAGAAGCCCAAAGCGCGAGACTGGATGGGCGACGCGTGTCTGGGCTTAACCTCGAACCCAAGCACACCTAGGTCCTCCCTCCTTTAAACACATGGGTTACCCCTTGGGGTCCCAAACCCTTATCCATTTTTGAGACTTATAAATAAACAAATCTTCCTTTCCCCACCGATGAGGGAGATTTGTTCCACACCATATTTTCATGCTTCAAACACCTCACTTCGTGGACCAATATCTCTTTCATTTCTTAACGAAATTTGACGATCCTTGGCCCTACGGTCATCTACTCACTTAGTAGATTATGCACGTGTGAAGAACCAAAGTCTCCAACATGCGAAACCCTAGTGTTTAAGTCATTAAAGATGAGTGGACGCAATTCCCACCAAAGGCAAATTTCCAACACTATTTTGAGGTATTTTAAATCCTCTCAAATTGGTATAAGATACTTTCAAAATTATTCACCAATAAACCTGTCACATCTTCATTTGCAACTTGTCTTAGCTCCATATATAAAAGCTTCACACTCTTAACCTCTTATTCTTTTTCTCCATAAAACAAACTAAACAATGAGTAGTACTCAACTTTTTCTCCTCAAAATCACAACCCTAATATACTTCTCAATCCTTCTCCAATCAACCCTAACATTTGCAAATTGTACATGTGAACCCCAAGACAACAAATATAATCATCAAATCAAACACAAAGCTCAATCCTACAAACTAGTAGCCATATCTTCAATCCTTTGTGCAAGTGCACTTGGAGTCATCATCCCAATTCTACTAAAAAGCTTCAAATCCTTACAAAAAAATGACTATTCATCCCTTAATTTCTTGATTAAGGCCTTCGCCACGGGCGTAATTCTTGCCACTGGATTCATCCACATTCTCCCGGATGCATTTGAGAGCTTGACTAGCCCTTGCCTTAGTGAAAAATTATGGGGGAGTTTTCCATTTGCTGGATTTGTTGCAATGATGTCTGCTATTTTTACTTTGATGATGGAGTCTTTTGCAACTGGTTATCATAGGAGAGCTGAATTGAGAAAATCTCAGCCAGTGAATATTGAAGAAAATGATGGTATCCATGCACATGGACAAGGACATGAACATATTGCTCATGGTCCTAAAATTTTGCTAGAAAGATCCAATTCCTCAAGTCTTATTCGGCATAGGTTAATATCACAGGTAATATCCTTTGACTGATTTGATAGTGTAAAAAGTTTTCGTTAAACTACATCTATGCTAATCAAACTTTCTAAAAACGTTTGTCGTACTTGTGTTGAATTCTCTAAAAATGAATTACTTTAGAGAGTTTGTGTCTTAGGCTAACTGATATGTTGTTTGGGATCTCAAAAATATTATTATATCCGTGTCAAATCCTCTAAAAGTAAATTACGAAGAATCCGACACGCACTCATTGGCTTACCGCTAATTTTATTTTATTGTGAAACTTCTTTTATTATTGGAAAGGGAGAAAGGAAGGGATGGAGGCATAGGGTGCAAGGGCCCCAACTGAATCTCTTTCATTGAGAAATTATACTAGGTAAATAGAGCAAAAAAAATATATATCTTTGTATATATATATAAGTGGTTCAAAACCCTTGACATAAAAAAATTACTTTTTAAATTCCCTTGTTTGAATTTCTCGCTCCGCCACTAAAGAAAGGGAAAGGAGATACAGTCAAATCTCTATAATTATCATTCATTATAACAACATTTCACTATAGCGGTCTAATTTTCTCCGAAATCGATTTTTTATGTTATATTTTATTTTCCTATAACAATATTCTACCTATAACAACAGTGACATTCATTATAGCGGTAAACTCCTTGTAAAATTATCTCTCTATAATAGTCATGCTTAAGTATTACGTATAAAAATAAAAAGCTATTATTAAGAGTCAACTATTACTTGAGGTGAGATATAAGAGTCAATTGTTAAGCTCTTAGACAACCTTCAAGAGAAAGCTATTTGCTGAAAGTTTGGACAAAATTCTTCGTCAATTCAAGCGTTATATTATCATTAAGAGACTGAAATTTATGAAACAATCTACAATTGTAGAATTTTTACGTCAAACTTGAAATACTTAAATTCTCAATTAATTTTAAATGCATATGTTCCTTGAATTTTAATTCTTTATCGGTATGGTTCAACTAGTTATTGATTTATTAGTAATTTATTAGTCTTTTAAATTTCAAATAATTAGATATGAAAATCAATTGATCGAGATTTTAAAATTAACAAGTATATTATTTTTGTTTATATGTAACATAAAAAGTATAGAATAATTGTTTAAGTACTTTTGTTTATAACAGATAAATGTGATCTAAATATCAATTGACAATATACATACATAACATCACTTCACTATAGCAGTTATGAAATTTTACGACAGATGCTACTATTTATAGTGAGGTTAGAATGAAATTTTACGATAGATGCTACTATTATAGTGAGGTTAGACTGTACTACACTACTCATATTTTATAAGATTTGGATTCTCAATCCAACTGATGATTTTTCTTGTAACTACACGAATGAGAAGAAAAAACAAAGAAAAAGTAACAGTTTTACCTAATTCTTGATCTTATTTTCCTCAATTATTTGTTTCTTCTCTTCTGGTTTTCATCCTAAAACGAAAAAAACGTTGAGAGATTTCTAAAGAACAAAAATCACCCTAGAATATAAGTTGAGAATATTCTTGTTTCGGTATATTTGTCTTTTTGTATTGTGCCAAACCCATTTGCGTTGTCAATTATTCTGGAATTTTTGTCCATGGATCAGTCAATATCATCGAGATAATAATTCAGCTCCATTTGTTCCAATTCAACAGATTTAAGGTTAATTACATAAACATCCTTACAAATTTATCGTAGAAAAAATAGCCAAATGACTCCCCTAACGTATGACCAGATTATCAATTACACACCTTTTCTACACGGAGTTCTATTACCCCCTAACTACTTTAAAATGGAATATATTGCTCTCTAAATGTTGAGGTGTTTACAATTACAAAACCTAATTGGAGAATGATCTCTAAACCTAATTGGAGAAGGATGTCTACTTTACATAATTACACTAGAATAATAATTGCAGAATATATAGAGAATATTAATATATTCTCTATCACACCCCCTCAGTCGGAGCGGGAGGAGGCCGGACGCTGAGACTGGATATGAAGTCAAAAAACATCTGCCAAGAAAGCCCCTTAGTGAATATATCTGCGTCCTGATAGGAAGAGGGAACATGTAACACCCAAACATGGCCCAAGACAACCTTCTCACGAACAAAATGAATATTCATTTCAATATGTTTGGTTCGCTAATGCTGAATAGGTTATGAGACAAGTAAACATCCGATATGTTATCACAAGAGACAAGAGATGCCTTACGTAAGGGACAATGAAGCTCTACAAGGAGATTTTTGAGCCAACAAATTTCGGCAACAATGTTCGCAGCGCCTCTATATTCTGCTTCTGCACACAACGGAAAAGTGTGGCTTGTCATTTTGCAGACCATGAGATGAGGTTATCACCCAAAAATACACAATAGCCGGAAGTAGATCGACGTGTGTCTGGACAGCCGCCCCAATCTGCGTCCGTATATGATATCAGCCTGGTCGGTACAGAATAAAGATGTAACCCATAGTCAATAGTAACTTTAGCATACCGAATGATATGCTTAAGGGTTATGAAGTGAGGCTCCCTTCATATAGGAACATTGCATTCTCGAATCTGGTCACGGAAATTCCTAAGAAATAACTCAACTTACCCAAGTCTGTCATGGAAAATTTAGATTTGAGCATGGTAATGATCTCATTTTTCAGCACATCAGAGGAGGCAATCATGACAATATAGTCGACGTAGAGCAAAAGGTATGTAGTGTCATTACCTCGATAAAAAATAAAAAGTGAGTTATCGTTTTGCTGCACATGAACCCAATCTGCAAAATGTAAGTGGCAAAACGGTCATACCAAGCCCTAGGGGCTTGTTTCAAGCCATAGTGACTTTCGAAGCCGGCAGACATAGTGAGGAGCCAAAGGATGCACAAATCCAGGTGGTTAATGCATGTATACGGCTTTTTTCAAATCCCCATATAAGAACGTGTTTTTCACATCAAGCTGATGAATCGGCCAATTCTTTCCCATAGTTATGCTCAAAACATTGAAAATGGTGGCTGGTTTAACCTCTGGACTGAATGTCTTACCACAATCAACTCCCTCTTGTTGCCCCATGCCATTAGCCACAAGTCTTGCCTTATGGCGTTCAAGCTCACCACTATCTCAGAATTTGTGATAATATAGGCATATGAAATGAATCACATTCACCACATCTGGTCTCGGGACAAGATCCCAAGTGTGTTGTGTAGTGAGCGCATTAAATTTCTCATGCATGACAGCATTCTAATTCGGTTCAAGCTTAGCTAATTTGGGGTTTTTAGGTATAGGTGAGATGGTCTGAGTGGATAGGTTAAAGTAGACTTTCGATTTGAAAATCCCGTGTTGAGCACTAGTTTTCATACGGTGGGTCGGAAGCGATACTTTTGGGCTGATGGGAAGTGGGGGCAGTGGGGATGACGGGGGTTGTGGGACCGTTGGGGGCAGAGGGGTAGTTGACGAGTGCTGCTTGGATGTCGGCGGTGGTCGGGGCAGTGAGGCAGGGGACTGGTCGACAGAGGTAGGGGTTGGGGTAGTGAGGCAAGGGACTGGTTGACGGAGATAAGGAGGCCATGACCGGAGAAGTAGGTGGGAGGTATTTGATGGGACTTGGGGCAGTGACGGGACAACTTGGAGAACCGTGATGGAACAACCAGAATATTAGCACTATATATGGCATTTCGCAGGAAATGAGAAGTGTCTGGGTCATTAAGGAAATCGTAATCAATGACCAGAAGTTATTGGACGTTTGCAAATGGAAAACGTTTTCCTCGAATGTGATATGGCGAGAGGCTAGGATTTTATATGTGGACAAATCATAGCATAAGTACCCCCTATGGTTCGACGAAAACCTAAGAAGACGCAAGGAGAGCTGTGAGGTGCTAATTTGTGAGGGGTCGTGGAGGCAAGATTTGGGTAGCATAGACAACCGAAAATCTGAAGGTGTTCATATGAAGGAATCTGACAGAATTGAATTTCGGTAGGAGTTTTATTTTGAAAGGTACGGGTAGATAATATATTAATAAGGTATTCTACCATTTTTAACGCGTATACCCAAAAGGGAGGGGGAAGAGAGGCATGAAAGAGCTTTGTACGAATCATATTGTTAATGGTGCGGAGTATTCTTTCGGCTTTACCATTTTGAGGTGAGGTGTGGGGGCACGAGAATCGAAAAACCATGCCATTATCCACACAAAATTTATGAAAGGGGGAATTGTTAAACTATCGACAATTGTCACATTGAAATGATTTTATGACCTTTTCAAACTGTGTTTTAACATATGTTCGAAATTCAAGAAACATGGAGTAAATTTGAGACTTATATTTGAGAGGATAGACCCAAAGAAAGTGAGAGAAGTCATCTAATTATACCAAATAATATTTATGACCCAGTTTGCTAGTAATGTGAGATGTCCATAAATCCGCATGAATGATGTCAAAATGAGAAAAAGTATAACTTAAAGATAACGTAAACGAAAGTCTAACATGCTTTCCTAGAGAACAAGAATAGCAATTTTGGGCCAATTTTCCTGTATTACATTGAATTAAATTGTGACTTCTAAGAAAGTTAAAAACGGGTTCTCCCGGATGTCCAAGTCTACTGTGCCAAGTTGATGGAGAGATTGCAGCTAAGGATGTAGGTGGATTGACACTTGCGGCAGAATTGGATGAGAAATGATATAGGCCCCCACACTATTACATCTCGTAAGAGTTGTCCCCGTACGTAGGTCTTTCACAGTAAAATCAAAAGGGTCAAACTCAATAGATACGGCATTGTTACTAGCAAATTTTCTAACTGAGGTTAAGTTTTAAATGATGTTAGGAGCATATATGATGTTTTTTAGGGTAAAAGGTGGGTGAGGTGGTTGTGTTTGAGTGGTGTCGTAGCCTTAAATTAGAATGTGATTTTCATTGCCGACCAAAATAGATTGAGAATTGTTCAAATTAAATAGGTGACGGAGATTACCAGAGTCGCGAGTGAAGTGGGATGTGGCATATGTATCCATGTACCATGCGTCGTTGGGCTGCTGGAGATTCATATTGATATAAGCCTAACTCATTTTGGCAGGGGTTATGGGACCGTAGGCCTGTTGTTGGGCCGTGGAGAAGTGAGCCTGGTGCTGGTGGCCAGTGTACCGTTGGCCTAGAGGTGAGCCCAAGATGATGGGCTTCAACGAGGAATATCGTGCCTTGTTCGTGGATGGTAGGTTAGATAGAAATACAAGATTGTTGAAGAACCCTAAAAGCGAGCGATGCGCTTTGCAGGGCGGCAAAAAGTTACCGGAATCCGTTGATTGGAGAGAGAAAGGTGATGTTGCAGGAATAAATCAAATTGTAATGGGGAAATTGATTTCCCTGTCAGAGCGGAAATGTGATTTTCCCAAAGATGTTGCATTTGCTATTGAGGAGGAAACATGTGATCTCGATGGGAAGGGTGCAGAACAAGTCAAGTGGTTTGAGAGGAGGAAGGAGGAGCAATTTGATTGTATATAACTCAACGACAAATTCTGAGATTCAATCAGATGGAATCAATAGTAACGAGGCTAATTGGAAGAAGAAAAACTTGGATGCCCTCGAATTAGATGACTTTGGAGCAGGCAAAGTGCAATCGTTGCCGCCATCAAGTTCTTCAGTTAATTGGCCACCGGAGGATAATATTGGAGATTTGGGGTTTGAGATGAGGCTAGGGTTTGTCTTTTGATATTATGTAGAATAGTGTAATTCTCCTTAATTGGAGGTTTCTCATTAATGCAATATATATATGTGTGTGTGTTTACAATTACAAAACTCAATTGGAGAATGATCTCTAAACCTAATTGAAGAAGGATATCTACTTTACATAATTACACTAGAATAATAATTACATAATAAATGAAGAATATTAATATATTCTCTATCAATTTACCAGGGATTAATAAAGTTAGAAAAAATAGAACTTAGTAATAAAGATCACTTCCAGACATATTTTACTACAAATTATTCTCTAACCAAAGAAAACTATGTAAATCGCTTCTCGAAAAACAAAATTGCACTTGACCTTTTCAAAAGACAAAAGGTCTCTCTTTGTTTTGCAGGTGAATATTGAAAATTTTCAAATTATTTGGCTTAGTGAATTCAATAGGTCGATTTTCTAAAATTATTCGACATACGAATATTCTAAAATATTAATTATTCAAATATTACAGGTTTTGGAGCTGGGAATTTTGATTCATTCGGTGATTATTGGCATTTCCCTTGGAACTACAGAAAATCCCAAAACAATCAAACCCCTACTAATAGCTTTGAGTTTTCACCAATTTTTTGAAGGCATGGGACTGGGTGGCTGCATTTCCCAGGTAAAATTAGTGTATTCTCTCTATTATTTTTATGAACAAATGCTATATATTATATTGGTACTCTATTGTACTTTATAAAGCAGTACGGGAAGTAAGTAACTATTACAAATGTTCGAAAGGATAGATAAATGGTCAATCTTCTCAACTGCCGCAAGCTTGTTGTGTCTTGAATCTTGATAACCTTGCAAGTCCAATGTTGAGAACTGTCGCAAGCTTGTTGTGTCTTGAATCTTGATATCCTGAAATCAAGAAACAACTAAATCTGGATGGTTACAACGTTGTGTGTTGAATCGAGTGATAGCCCTCTGTCCTTAAGACAAGATTGCCCCGTATATATGCTTTTACGTTAGCGGGCAATAGTCTCCCAAGATAAAATAACACTTTAATCTCAACGCTACAAAGCCAATAGGTTGAGCCTGGCGAAGAAACAAATATGACTCGACTTGCTGAAGATATGGAATAGGAAGGAAGAGTTTCTCTTTACTCTTCTCTTTTGTCTCTGTATATATAGTGTGTCTCTGTGGTATATCTTGTGTATATGTGAGGGTTTGGTCACTGATTTTCGTGACTGTTTTTGCAGTTTTTCACCACTGTTTTGCAGTGGTTTTGATCACTGTTTTGAGCTGTTTTCCAGTGTTATATTGTTGTTTGTTTTCTGTCATCAGTTCAGTGTATTTCCGTCACTGAATTGAGCCAAAGAAGGCTCAATATATAGCAAGGAGAAGGGGATGTACAATCGCCCAAAACATGGCATTAATGGCCATTAGGAGGGCATTAAAACACCAAGTAAAGGCGATAAATGGCCATCGAGGAGAGGTGAATTATGGACAAGAAGGAGGGTGATAATGGAGGAGTTAATCGGCCAAGTAATGGCGATTAATGCCTCAAAAACATCCCCAACGTAGGCCTTCGCCTTCGTCACCTTCCCGAAACTCGGGGACCAAACTGTAAATATTGAAACTTCGGGGACCAAACTCGTACATATGAAAGAATTCGGTCCAAACTATACATATAAAACTTTAGGGATCAAACTGTACATTTGCCAGAGTTCTCTGGTCCAAAAAGATAATATCAGAAACAGCCCGTGGCCCGAGATCGGACGGGACGGGCGGGCGGGCTTAGCCATGAACCCAAGCACATCTAGGTATTCCCTCCTTTAAACACATGGGATACCCCTTGGGGTCCCAAACCCTTTACCAATTTGAGACATATATAGAGAGCAATTCTTCCTATTCCCACCGATGTGGTAGATTTGTCTCACACCACATTTTCATGCCTTAAACACCTTACTTCGTGGACCAATATCTCTTTCATTTATCAACGAAATTTGACGATTCTTGGCCCTACGGTCATCTACTCAATTCGTAGATCATGCATGTGCGAAGAGACAAGGTCTCCAACATGCGGAACACTAGTGTTTAATTCATCAAAGATGGGTGGACGCATCTCCCCGCCAAAGACAAATTTCCAACATATTATACTATACAAATACGTCAAAAAGAGAAAAAAAAAATGTTATGGAGTATATAATTGTTGAATCCCCGTACCATAAAAGAAGATTTTAATGCACCGTTTGATCGAATTCTCAACCCATAATGAAAAATGATTCTAAAAGAAAATTTATCGTTATATTAAAATGTTGTTATAGAGAAATCTGACTGATGATGATATATATGCATGTGCAGGCTAAGTATAAGGCAAGAACAATCACAGTAATGGTATTGTTCTTCACTCTTACTACTCCAACTGGAATAGCTATTGGAATGATGATATCAAAATGTTACAATGAGCAAAGCTCGGCAGCATTGATTGTGCAAGGAGTTCTTAATTCAGCATCAGCTGGGATTTTAATTTACATGGCACTTGTAGATCTTCTTGCAACTGATTTTATGGACCTTAAATTACAGACTAGTTTCAAACTCCAAATAATTGCCAATGTATCCCTTGTTTTGGGAGCTTGTTGTATGTCACTATTGGCAAAATGGGGTGGGACATAATTAGCTTCATTGGCACTCATGTAATTCCTAGCTAAATTATGTGTATAGTTTTTAGTTAATTTCACAAGAATTTGACCTTATATTATTTTATTATAATATCAACTTATGTCATCCCTTTGTGATATGATTTCATGATTTTATAAAAAAAAAATTGTAAAATATTGGACCTTTTGCACTTGCAAGTATATTTGTATCACTACTACTAGATCTCAAGAATAAAAGAAGAGAGAACTCAGAGAAGAGAAATAAAGTAGTGGGCATCTATGTGATAAAGAACTGCATCAAAATCAAGTTGTTCTCCTGTTAACTATGGGAAAAGAAAATAAATTATAATATGGTCAAATAGTTAACTCCAATATAAGATTTGAAGTATAGAAAAGATGGGTGTTTCCTAGAGAAATTATTACAAGAATTTACTACCTATAAAATGTATACTCTTAGGCACAAATAAGATGAAATTATAATCAAAAGTTAGTGGTGGGATCCTTCTATCATTAATCAAGAAATTTTGGGTTCGAACACTGATAATGAAAAAATATCACGATAGAAAGTGTTTCCCCTTTAATTAAACTACGGAAAATGGTCAAATATACTTCTCTATATTTCATTATTGAAGTTGATTCCCCACAATACTTTTTGGTTACCTATGCCCCTACCGTCCACCAAAGTTCTAAATCTGCCCCTCATTTTAACGGAAATGACACGTGACAACTTTTAATTAAAAAACCTAACCCACAAACTAAAAATCCCCAACCCGACCCAAACCCAAGACCCAGCCGACCCATTCCCCCTCTTAATTTTTATCCACAACCCTTGCTGCCTTCGTTTACGACCTTCTGGTTCATCCTTTCTGAATTTTTCACCCACCACCCCATGCTATCTACTTTCATTGTGGATGCATATATACTTAGCTAAATATTAAAGAGGGAAAACGGGTGGATGGGTCATGGGTTTTGGGTGGGGTTTGGATTTTTTTAAGTGAGATTGGGTCTTTAATTCAGATGATGTCATTGGTGATCAAGTTGTCTATTAATCACAATTTTGTTTTTACGTGAAAACTCCTCGCTTTAGACTACTTAGTAGCTACCATCCCTTTTTTCATTGTGTTGTCATGTTTCAATTGTATTTTCCCCATCCTTTAGTGGTTTGAAACAGGAATATTCTCTAGGCTAAATATATATAGAAACCAATCACAAAGAGATAAACTCTTTATTCTAAGAGTGACCAGTGGGCCGGGACGGCCCGACCCTGATTCGACCCCGTCCCGACCCAGCCTGTAGTCCCCCTTTGCAAATATAATCATTGCACCAACGACCATTTTAGATTTTGGCCGTTGGCCAACGGCCATTTTAGGCCTCCCCCCTACCCCTTAATATTTATTTTTAACCCATAAGTTATTATATTTACACTTTAACCCAATTTTCCAACTATAAATAACTCATTTTCTCTTCATCTTTCTCACAAATCTTCCTACAATCTCTCTAAACTCTCAATATATCTCTCTACAAGTCTACATTGTTTACTAAATATTCAATTTTATTTATTCATTTGGGAATTGGGAGTGAAGTTGGCAACTAGCTAGAGGATCTTCCATCGAGCAAAGTTTCAATTTTCAACCTCTCGATTACATGTCGACGTTACGTCGGCGTTTGGTACATTCGTTCCTTCAATAAATTATTATTGTCTGTTTATTTTATTCAGCGCACTTAATTTTACTGTCTTTAATTATTTATTATCATAATTAAAATGAAAGGATTAAGAGGTATGTTTAAGGGTAAGGGTGCTTCTTCTAGTAGGGGCGGCAACCAGGGCAAGGGTACTTCTTCTAGTCATCTTATTCCTACACATGATGATTTTGTTGATACTCAACATTTTCCTACAATACCATTAGATTTAGATGATGAGCTATTTTCTGGAACTCAAGAAGACTTTAATTTAGACTTTTAGACGATGATCTAGATGATACACCACTAATGTTGATGACAACACACCCACTAGTGCACCTTCAACTGAAATGCCTCATATTCCCCCTAGTATAAGACGAGGTCCAACAAAACGACCATTAAAATCAGATGCATGGACATTTTTTGATAGGGACGTAGAGAATCAAGTAGCTATATGTAAAATTTGTAAAAATGTTTTAAAATTTAAAACTGGAAAATGTCACGGTGGGACGGGGGGTTTAATTAGACACGTAATAAGTGCTTATCCAAATTAGGTATGCCCAATACCAGGCTTCAAAATCGGGTGCGCAAACGCCGCTCCATCGGACAAGGTTCACATACGATATTGTCCCGGACCAAGTACATGGTCAAATTAACCCTATGACGGGGGGAATTGTAGGCCCTAAATACAATAAACATAGAGATAGGGAAGCAATGTCAAAATTAGTTGTTGTGGAGGGTTTTCCTTTTTCATTTCCTTCATCTCCCGGTTTTATTCATTATATTAGAGATATATATAATCGTGCTTTTAACGGTTTTCCTAGATCAACTGTTAAGAGAGATGTATTTAAATTCGCGCATGAATATCAACAATATTTATGTTATTCATTATATCATTTTAATGGCAAAGTATCTATCACGTCTGATATAGGTCGTAGTACTAACGGCCATGATTATTTAACGGTAACTTGTCATTGGATAGATTATAAATGGTCTATGAAAAAATGTATTTTAGCGTATAGATATATAGATGATAGGCACACTGGTACTTTTATTGCAGATAATATTTATCAAGTGTGACATTATTACGGAATAACCGATAAAATTATGATTATTACATTAGATAACGCTTCTTCTAACAATTACGCAATTACAATTTTAAAAAATAGTTTAACTCCATCTTTTCCAGATCATTTTCATATAAAATGCGTGTGTCATATATATAACTTAATTGTAAAGGATGGTCTATCACTTTTTGAAGACATTCTTAGTAAAATACAATTTGCTATAAGCTTTATTTTTAAAAGTAATAAAGTACAACGTAGAAAAGAATATAAAAAAACTTGTCACGATTGTGGACTATCTTATAGAAAAATTCCACAAGAAGTATCCACTAGGTGGAATTCTTTATACGAGCAACTACTTGTTGCTTATGACTATAGAAAACCTATAACTTTATTTTTTAACTCTCATAATAAAAATCCAAATTTGATATGATTTTAGATACTTGATTGGGTAAAAATTTCCGAACTTATTATATTTTTAGAGAAATTTTTTCAAGCAACAAAAGAATTTTCCGGTATATATTATCCTACTATTTCAACTATGTTGTTTTATATAACTCTAATAGTTTTATTACTTAGTGAATATATGAAAAAACCAGCTTATAAGGCAACTATTAAAAAAATGTTTGTCAAAATAAAAAAAATATTTTATTCCTATTCCCACTATTTATATTATTGGTTCTGTATTAAATCCTACTATTAAAATAGACGGTACTAAATCACTAATTGAAACTATTTATGATTGTATAGAAGTACTACCACCTCCAAGTCCCAAAAATCTAAATCACCCACCACCTATTGAACAAACTAAAGAAGAAGTGTTGTCTAGCGTAAAACACCAATGCAAAAAAATATATAGATTTTATCAACAAGAAAATGCTAGTAACTTACCGGTTTTCATACCATCTTCTTCATCTTCAACACAACCTCACAAAAGATATGTTGTTTCTGCGGCTAGTATTGAAAGCCTCAGAAATAGAATGTGCGGCCGTACCTCTACTACTAACTAAATTAGCGAGTTGGATATTTTTGTTTTGCGGGGTTAAATACTGTACCAAAAAGTTATCAATGAAGATGGACATGAAGACTTGCTTGAAATACTTTGGAGGGGGATGAGAAGACATTTCCGACACTTTCATTGATGGCCCGAGATGTTTTGAACATTCAAGCGTCATCAACTGAGTCTGAAAGCGCTTTTCTGCTGGCATATATCAAATAGGAGACCATAGACACTCATTAGCCGGAGACAGCTTGGAAATTGCAGTATTATTCAAGAGATTGGATACGAGCGGAGCGGAGAAGGTGCGGTCAACCGAGATCAACGAAGAAGAAGACGAAAACTACAATGAAATCTTATCCGAAGGTGGTGGAAGCGACGTAGATCAATTTGACCAACAAATACCAATTCCAACCGAAGAACCACAGGAAATCATCAAGCAATTAGAACAGGTTTTTTTGAGAATGTAATTTTTTTAATTGCAATTTTATTATGTAATTTGCAACTTTTGGACAACGCCACAAAGTTGCAATTTAGATTTTAGACAATTGTATTTGTATTACAAAAAAATCATATGTCTATTAAATAATATAAGAGACACAAAAACAACCTTGGGATGTTTTTATTACACTATCTTGTCTTGTTTATTGAGTTTTTTTTTATACATATGTTATTTTATTTTATTTTTAAAAAAAAAAACCCGCCACGACCCCGACCCCGCCCGACCCGATTCCGACGGGATCGGGATCGGGACGGACGGGACTGGAGCAAGTCCCGCCAGACCCGACCCCGACCCCTTCGCCCGTCCCGACCCCGACCCCCTTCGCCCGTCCCGCCCCGACCCCGCCAGACCCGAGCCCGGCCCACTGGTTTATGACTTTATTCTAAGAATCAAGGACTTGCACGTGTACAAATTTTATGTAATAAGGAGCTCAATCATCCTATAATTCCAACAAAATAGGATTTTCTTATTTAATCACCGGCTATTAAAAGTTCATTGATCCAACTAATTTAGATTCGCGGCAGTAAGACAATACACGAAGAGGTATAGAAATTCTCTCTATTAAAAAGGACTCTATTCGCATTTGAACTCGAAACTTCTGATTTAGAGTGAAAAAATAATTCTAATTTTGATCGCTTTTATGCGAGAAAGGGACCGCCCTCTAATCCTAAGTATTCCTCAATGATAGGATAGCGTCTATCCTACCATACCTCTCGGCAACGGAATGCTTGTTTTGTTACTATTGAGTCAATCCCTTTTGTCAAGAGAGATGTTTGCAACTTTATAAATGTAGCCTTTCTTTTGTTGTTCTTTCTTTTAATTCAACAAGTGGGGTGTTACTTGACTAAAAGTATTCATTTATATAATTCAAATAATTGTAAGTCTAGTCTATCTTGATTCTTGAAGGATGCATAAGGCCAAAAGAGAGAATAAGGACAACTTATCTGGTCCTTCAAATTCCAATCTTTAGGTTGTGGAAGTGTAAAAAGGACAACATAGATACAGTTCACCACGACTATAGAGATGTAAAGCAACTTTACTTTACAGTCAACAAACGGATAATTAGGAAATAGGAAAAAGGGTATCCAGTAATAGTGCTTACTTTTAATCTGACAATTGTGTCAAATCTTGTAAACTACTCCATTCCGTAACAAAAGAATACAGCAGACAGATGAACAAAATCCCAAGGGTAAGATGTTTACTAGATAGCAAAGGTGATTGAGTGGTAGGAAAGAAAGAAACTACACATTACTGTATTATTCTCAATTTCCACATGTTTAGCAAAAGTAAAGTCAGCATCATTTAATTAAAACTAAGATATTGAGACACTACGTAGGAAGTGCTATAAGTTGTAATTTAATATCTCTGATCAGAATGACAAAAGAATTTTAGTATACATGGTGTTGGTGAATATCCTTGTAGAATTTTTTAGTACAAGAATGCGATGGAGTGTTAAAGTGCATTTGCTATCAAGTAAATGTAAAGGAAAAATTTGACATGATCTAGCAGAAAGCAATCAATAGTCCTTTAGCTGGGCAACAAGAATACAAAGAGTGATCATATATTGATTCAACGAGTGCTCTTCGTGAATCCCATTCATCAACAACAAAACAACATACCCAGTGTAATCCCACAAGTGGGGTCTGGGGCGGGTAGTGGGTAGTATATCCAGTGTAATCACACAAGTGGGGTCTGGGGCGGGTAGTGGGTAGTGTGTACGCAGACCCTACCCCTACCTTGGGAGGTATAGAGGTTTCCGATAAATCTTCGGCTCAATCCCATTCATCCAATCCACAAATCTATGGAATAAATAATTCACTTAGCATAGCTACATGACTAGTTAAATCAATAATACAAAAGAGAGACAAAAGGCTTAATGTACTGATAACTTGTTTGAGTTGCTTATACAAAAGAGATGCCTAAGAATATAACCTGCTCATTCTGTAATGTTAAAACAGAGCTTAGCCTCATCCCAAGGGCCATTAATCTCAAACTTGAACTCTTGAATCCTTATCAGCCAGTAAGGACAAACCAAATTAACGAAGACAAAAATGCCTAAAAGCAAAATGAAAAGCAGCTTATGCAACTGATAAGTGAAGATTAGTGTCAGAACCAGTAACTGAAGGGAAAAACAAATATGCAGCTTAAAAGAACGCTTCTTGACACAACATGTGACTAAAGGAGCAAAGAGGAAAACTTGCAAGGAGAATAGCACAATAGCAAAGACATGAAGCCTCGATGGAAGTCGAGAAGAAATCAGAAGTGAAGCCACGATGGAAGCATTCAATGAGATATTGCTTGTCAGGGTTGGATTATCTAAAGCTCCAGGAGCCTTTACGGTGGACCCTGAGTAATTGTGCAGAAAGAGATGGAGTATGAGAAGGGAAGCTGTTAGCGCCCATATAGAATTCGAGCTTATGGACCTAGTAAGTGTATGGTAGATAGGAGACAACATATATAAGGCAGTTATGAAGAAGGTGTTCTTTAGGAGATAATTGAGAAGGAGATTGAAGGGTATCATGTCTGCAGTTAAGAGCAGAATAAAGAAACCCGATCCAAGTAGGCTAACATTCAACAGCAAAAGATATTTTTCGGTCAAGGTATTTGTGAGGGTGTAGGTCCAAACCAAAACCACAAGGGAAACAATGCAAAGATATTGTGAGATAGAAACTGCATCGAGCACCACCTTCAATAAGTCTCTTTTGACAACATTAGCATTCATGATCATCTCCTCCAGGAAGGATTCATCGGTGTGATTGTCACCAAAGCCAGGTTGCATCCCACCATAAACAACTTTTCTCCATTTAGGATGGGTTGGAGAAGAGCTTCCACTGATGCTAGCTTCCATTTGTATCATACAACTTTACTCCACAACATCTGCGAACAATTAAATGAGAGTCAGCACTTAGGACCTAAATCACTGATCACTCTCTTATAGTTTATAAGAGAAGTTAGAAATGAAAAAGGGAAACACAACAAAAATAATGCAATCTTGCTTAAGGTCTGGGGCTACGTGGTATTTTAATCAACATTCGCCAATCTCTCTACGTTAGGGATAACAAACATGCCAATTTAAGCAACTGGATACCTTTGTCTATTGAGTAATTTTCAAGCTAGATGAACACATTGCAGACACTAAAATTCACATTGCATTTAAGACATTAAAAAAACCCAGATACAAAAGCTCCTTATCTTACACTATTTATCTTTATCGAGTCTGATAGAAAAATATATATTTTATGCCCATCCAATTGCATGTTGCATCACTTAATCCCTCTTAATTGGTAAAATCTACTCTTGATATCTTCAGCTTTTGGACTAGAGTCAAGCATTTAAGTCTCCCTCGAAGTGTATGATATGACTGCCTTATACTCAAATGAGCTTTTTTCTTTCTTTTTTTTTGTATCAATTCATAAGGATCAAATGGACTAAAAGATTTCTGTATCACCATTTAACCTCAAAATGATCCCCTCTAGCCCCACAACTCGATGAGCCCCTCTAGCCAATGCCAATGCCCCCTACCAGGCCACCACCATAGCCCTATTGCCCAGCATTTTCGTTGCTGCCCGCCAAAAGCATTATGCCAACCCATTTTTCTTCAAGTTTGAAAGAGAGCACTTCATTCAACAACAACAACATACCCAATGCAGTCCCACAACGTGGGGTCTGGAGAGGGTAGAGTGTACACAGACCTTACTCTACCTTGGTAGATAGAGCGGATGTTTCCGCGAAACCCTCGGCTCAGGACAAGCAAAGTAAAAGAAAACAGTAGACCGGTTAAAAGGTTAAAGCAGTCTGAAAAAGGAGCAGTGACTATCGCAGAAGAGGTAAACCAAGTACATTAAAGAACGCATAGCAGAAAGAAAGCACTTCATTCAAGAAAAATAAATTGAGAGAAGTGGTTGAATCACCGCTAAACTTGGCATAGTTTGCAACTTTAATCCCCAAACTATGGCTAGTCTTCAAGACACCCCTAATCTTGCCTAAATGAATTTTAATACACCCCCGAGCTGCCACATGGCACAACAAGTGTGCTCAAACTCCACCAGGCGAGTGAGAGCTTCCACATCAGCAGTCAAACGACTAAAAAAAGCCAAATTTTCATTTTTCCTTTATCCTTTTCCTTATCTCAACGGCTATGAAGCCCTTTCTCCCATATTTAAACCTATTCCATTAAAATTCCAACAACTTAAAAGTCAAGATTTTCTCTTCAACTTTTTATGTAATTGCTAAGTTTCTTTGTCTTCTTAGTTGATTTCTATATCAATTGGGTTCATGAATAAAGTTTGTAGATGTGGATTTCCGGCGGTAGTGAGGATGTCATGGTCCGATAACAATCCGGGAAGGAGATTTTGGGGTTGTCAAAACTACAAGGTATGTAATTTTTGTTCTTTGCTGGGTTTGGTGGGTCAATTTTGCATCAAATTTGTTGGGTTTGTAACTTATTTTGCTAGGTCAATTTTGCATCTAATTTGTTGGGTCAATTTTGCATCTAATTTGTTGGGTTTGTCACTGATTTTGGTTCACATTGTATAGGTGAGAGGTCGATGTTCTTGCAAGTTTTTCAACTGGTATGAACCAACATTTCCATAGCAAGCTAAAATTGTTATTTGGGATTGTTGAAGAAGAAAAACAAATATGAGCAAGAGTTGAAGTGGTCAAGAACATTGAAGATTTTCCTATGTATTAGTGTGCTATTTAATTTGATATTTTATCTTAGAACACAATCTGGTTATGGTTGAAAGTTCTATTTATGTATTAATTAGGTTGAAGAAAGTATGTTGATTAACAATGTAATATGATTTTGGTTCAAATTGATAGTTCTAGACGGATTAGGGCAATTTAATTGAACGTGTGTTATCGGGTCGGGTTATTTATCCGGATTTAATTTTCCTTTATTATTTGGCGTTAAGATTATACACGTGGAGGCCACATCAGCTGAAAATTCCAGTTGGATCCGCGAGTGACTACACTCTAAGGTTTATGAGCTCGGGGTATATTAAAATCCACTTAGCCAAGCTTAGGGGTCTTGAAGACTAGTCATAGTTTGGGACTAAAGTTGCAATCCACGCCAAATTTAGGGGTGTTTTAACCACTTCTACCAAATAAATTAGATGGTATAAAAAAAGTCCATTTAATGATAATGTTTGAATGATTATTACTATATTTTAGAAATATGTAGCGGCAATGTCAATGAAGACCAGTAAATTGTAGTCATATCCGTTACTATTATAGATTGTACCATCAATTACTGCTACTGGTTAGGAAACCACAAGAAGAAAAAAACAACTGCATTCAGCTCAAATAACTACTACAAAATGCTCAACACAGGAGAGAGAGAGAGAGAGAGAGAGCAGGCAGTTTCCTTTAAAAAAACTTCTACCGTCTATCTTGAATGAGTATTGGAATGATATGGGCGCCTCAAATCCAAATAGAGAGTGGGATTGACAAAGAATGATTCATATAGTAGCCCCTAGGGCTTTGGTCTAGTGGTAAGAGCACAACATATGATATGTGAGTTAGGCGCTCGTCGACAACGTTACCAAAAAAGGATAATATAGGAAATAAGAAAGACCTTCACTCTTACTAGTCCAATGAACTAATCATCAGAAGAAAGTCGATTGGAAAATTCAGGATGATGAGAAGATATCAAAATATTTTAGGGTGAGAGACCTAATTATATGGCATTTATGGAGTTCCCATACTTGTACAGTTTTAAGGTTAATTTTTTCCGTTTCATGGAAAAAAGTCACTTCTGGAGTGTAAATCTGATCTCGAACGGTGTTTTTGAAAATATTTGGCCACAATAGTCTGTTTCACAAATAATTTTTCAACAAATTCCACTTGTCTCTATAGTTTTTGCCTTCATCAATTATCTCCTTAGTATCTATAAGATCTGTATTCATGGTCGCTGTTGAAGAAGTTATATTGGTCCAAAGATAAAAGGCTAGAAGAAATTCATCAAATTGTAACATGAACGTGTTTCAAGAGACTTCATGGTCTATCACTCATCACGAAAACTGTGAATATTATTTCAAAGAGAGAAGATCACCAAGAGATCCAGCATGACTGACAAAAGATTTAAAGAACAGCCACTGACATCAGTCACAATCGTTTTTGATACATCACTCATAAGTCATAATCTTATCCATATCAGCTTAGATAACTATGAAACTGTTGATCAACAGTGTGGCAACTAAAATGTTAAGTAAGTCAATCAAATAAACTTTCAGGTACAGTCTAAAGCAAATAAGCTCAAAAATGTAGATGGCAAAGACATCAATTGATGCTCGGTGAGAGTATCTTGCAGCATGCATATATGTGGGATAGGAATGCTTTACCTTATAAAAATATGTGGGATAGGAAAGGATCTTGACAAAGGAAGCAAGGAAAAAGATTCTGAGAGAACTATAGGCCACGACACGTGTAAAATCATTTAAGGACTCAAGGGAACCCTGTGACCACATGGCCTGATATATATGCCCCAAAACATTCATTTCACTGAAGGTTATTCAACAAAGTTATTGACACGAGGAAACCAAAGCACTGGATGGTTCCAGAAGATTAAGGTCATATCCAGTAACATTAAAAAACTTAATAACTATAGGTGAAGAAAAATGGACAACCAGGACTATCATTTAGTCCTGGCTGCTATTGAGCAAATTCAGATATTGGCGACTCTAACTGAATGGCGTCTGGAACATGTTCAACCAATAAACAGGAACTTAAGGTAGGACTTTCCATATGAGAAAGCAGCTGTAAAACAATAAAATCAGAGGAAACAAGAAATTACGTCACTAAAGTGAGAGATTCCAGTTGGAAAGACAGTTGCGAAAATTCACATTAAACGAAAGAAACTCTTTAGACAGATTTCCGTTTTCCCTAAAGCTTCAAGTGACTCCAACCAAGAATATTCAGAAGTTTGACACTTGTGGAGATATAGCATGAAACTTTAGATTCTTCTTTCTTTTTAGTAAACTAAATATACCTCGCAAGTGACTGCTAGTGCAAGGGCAAGTGATAAGTTTTCGCCCTTTTTATACCTCGCATTTGGATCATGGGTACCCTATTTTTCAACATCAAATCGAGGGTGTTTCCCCAGGGTGGATCTAGAGAGAAAGGTATGGATTCATCTAAACCCAATAGACTTGGCTTGAACCTTATACGTGTTAAAAATCAGTAAATAGGTAAAAATAATTGATTTTGAACACAGTAAATCAAATGAACTATGATACAATCACAAACTAGAAACCATAAAATTCAAATTCTGGATCTGCCTCTGGTGTCACAAAAAATAGTTTAACAATGCGTAATTTTTATGAGAATACATATATCTAAACATTGTCCCTATATTGTCTTCCGAATATTAAACTACATGAAAGTACTACAATGACTTCGATCAAATTGTAAAAGTCACCAACAGAGCAACTGAATGGTCCATCCTCATCAACTGACTCGGCAGAAGAAAAATCATTTGAAGCTCCAAGATAAATGATAACTGATAGAAACGTTTAGAGTGTGTCCATTCTCCACACTCAGCGGATGCATAATTAAACTTGATGGATTCGACCTTTAAAGTTCTTATTTCCTTAACACTAAACTTGTTGGACTTTTGAAATTATGGGTTCAGAACATAATTTTAGTGATTTTTCACATATCGATACGGTTGAATCCATAGCTAATAAGCTACATCAGCGTCGGTTCACATTATGGAATCATCCAACATAGGAAGCCAAATCTGCTAAACCCATAATCCCTAAATTCCAGAATATTTTGAACAATATCTATACCACATCCCTTTTATATCAACCAATACTTCTAAACCCATCAACTTTTACAGACAACCCAATTCAATTTTAGCTAATTTAACCACACCCAGATAGAAAAATGTAATCTTTTCACCAAGAATTTCTACAAGACATGAGTATAAAAGCAAACATATAGTTTCGAACAAAAAACAATAAAGGAATAGGTGAAAGGTGAAATTACCATAGCAAGTAAACCTGAGATTGGATGAAAATCGTTCCCCAAATATCCGAGAGTTGATTCTGTTATCTTCTCAATAAAAAAGGGGGGATTTGTACGAATTAAGCATCTATTGTATGTATGTGCAATCTTGGTCCCTGAAACTAATGAAAAGGCAGAAATAAAATGCTTCAAATCTTTCGCTTTCCTGCAAACTCTTTGTACAGAAGAAAATAACTTTCAAGTTGTGAAGATTCATCATTTTGTATTTTCCAAAAAAGTATCTTATTTATGTTGGTTTGCTATTTTGATAAGATTGTAGAAGAAAAGGCAAAACTCACAAAATGTGGTATTTTTCATATTTTTTATGAGAAGAAAGATAATTTAAAAATTTTAAATTACATGTTTAAATAAAATTTCAATTTTAAAAATTAATTTTTTTTTAAAAAAAATATATTCTCAATTATTACTCAAATCAAAAGTAAATATATTAAAAATAAAAGACGTGAGACAGACATTATAATCTTTATAGCTAACGGGCTAGATACTTTATTTAAGAACCTTATTTGCACGTTAATAAAATCTCTTCTATCACTGTGTATCAACATTCCCACACCCGCGTGAATATCAAAGCTAGCATTTGTGTTACATTTAATTTCATTTTCATTTGGTTTTTGTCATTTAGTGACCTGATTTCCTGTGGATAAAAAATCAGGTGATAATGTTTTTGCCGTTTGAAATTCTTTATAAAAGTGGTGATTTCAAAAGAATTATATTTGGTGCAAGTTGTTTATTATTCCAAAATAAGATATTTCGTGCCTTTCATAATTCCCAAATCACAAAAACAGTCTCCTAAAATTTATCTTCAAATCAATTTGATTTCAAATTATATCCGAACGAAAATTTAAGACTAGGTTCAAAATCATACATTTAAATTAATTGGGATGGGCGGGACGCTGAAATGTGCTATTTAAATTTCACAAAACTAAAATCAAAATAAACCTACAACTCAAATACTAAAATAACTATATTTCCATCACTTTTTTTCATAAATTTTCGCTAATTGTCCCACTTTGGAACAACTATTTCATTAATTAATTACTGTTTTTTTAGTTTATAAATTAATAAACAATGACCTAAAAAAATTTAAAGCAAACTCAAAATCGTGTGAAAAAAATTACAATATCTGAAATTCATCATATTGTTTGTTTGTTTTAGCTTTTTTTTTCAATACATGCCAAAATAATGTTCATTGTTTTTTAAATAAAAACTTTTAAAATATAGTATACTCTACAAAATATTAAAATAAAGTGCAAATTTAATATTCTTAATATATATCTCTCATTATGAAGTAGTACTCATTATTATCATAATAAAAAAGAAAAAAAAATCTAAAATACATTTCAATCTTTGCCCGGATTTGTTGTAACATATTTAATCTTTACAATGATCCTATTACCCCTGAATATATTTTTAAAACATTTATTTGATATTTATCAAAAATAATTTAACCAAAACTCAACTCGACACAAGTCAAGACTCATTATGAAATAGTACAATTATTCACAAGATTAAATTCCAAGAGAATCAATTGTTTTCTCCATTAAATAAATTAATTTGTTGGAGAAAATTCTCATTTTGTTGTTTGTTCGAATAGTGAAATGACCTGAAGATGACAGGACTAATTTGTTTTCTGGCCTTTTATTCAGCACGTGTTTAAATTGTTATCTAACTCGCTCGATAAATGTCAAAGAGATTCCTTAAAATTTATATTCAAGGGGTAATAGGATCCGTAAAGCAAATTCAGACAAAGCTTGAGATGTATTTTAGTCATTTTACAATAAAAAACTAAAGATTATATACTCGAACTTTACTATTCATCGAATTAGTACACTTAATTATGCAACGTGGAAGTAAATAATATATTTTCTTCATTTTTCCACCGTTAGTAATTTTATGATTTAATTTTATTAGGACTTGGAAGTATATTTATTTAATTATGTAATCCTATTTTATTTTTTTATATTTTCTTACACATAAAAGCCAAATGAAATTTATTTTTGTTATAAAATAATAAAATTAGAAGAAGGATATTGTAGAGAAAGAGAGTAGAATACTTTATTTCTAATTAAATGATGTGAATATAATAAAAAAAATCTCTATTTATAATAAAAAATTATGTTGATTCCAGTTATTGACTCTAACTTTTTTCCTAAACCTAAAATTGTTACTATTATTTGTAACAATTCTAAAGCGCCAACTATCAATTTTTATTACTTCATCTATTTCAATTTATATGATATAATTTTATTGATATAAAATTTAAGAAATAAATTATAATTTAAAATAAATTAAAAATATTTATATGATTATAAATTATATCGTTAAATATAAAAAATAAAATTTTAATAATAAAAAAGTGTGAAAGTGGGGATGGAGGAGTACTACTCCGTAGTTAAGAGGAAGTGGCTCCCTGTCGCTCCTATTTTTTCAGAAACCCTAGAGAGAGACAGAAAAAGCCCAGGTGTTCAATCCCCAAATTGATTTCGGAGCCCCAGCGGATCGGCACACATTAATTCTTCTGATTTGATTTCGGAACCCTAGCGGAAAGGAATTTGGGGATAAATGGGGAAGAAGAAGAAGAGAGCATCGGATAAAGTATGGTGCTACTACTGTGATAGGGAATTCGATGATGAGAAGATATTGGTTCAGCATCAAAAGGCTAAACACTTCAAATGCCATGTTTGCCATAAGAAGCTTTCAACTGCTGGTGGCATGGCCATTCACGTTCTCCAGGTTCACAAAGAAACCGTCAACAAGTGCGTAAATTTTTCTTTTTCTTTTTTTTTTTTGCGGTTAATTCTCTAGCTACATTCTCAAGTTTGCTCATATTAGCCCTCTTTTGTTGATAAATTGCTTGTCTTATTGCATTGAGTGTAGCATCTGTATGTTTTATTGGTGCTGCTGTTGAATTGGGCCTCCTGTGTTGATAATTGCTTGTCCTTTCTCATTGCGTGTGGTATTTGTATGTTTTGTTGGTGCTGTTGTTGAAGTGGGGGTCGTCTCTTCAAGGGCGCAGCTATGTGTGAGAAATGGTTAATTCTTTGCATTGATAAGAAAAAGGTTGATTCTTTGAATCTCAGAGTAAGCCCCCCGCAAACTACAAGGACAGTTTTTGCTAGAAATATATTAGTTTTAGTTTCTGACATATACATACATACCCAGTGTAATCCCACAATTGGGGTGTGGGGAGGGTAGAGTGTACACAGACCTTACTCCTACCTCGTGGAGGTAGAGAGGTTGTTTTCGGAAGACCCTCGGCTCAAGTAAAGAAAATCAAAGTAGTCATGAAAAAGGAAATAAATGAAGATACACTATTTCAAATGATTCAGGGAAAATAAATATATGAGTGTTGTAAAAGAGGAAAATTGCATTATGCTGCTTCTAGGATACTCGTCCTCCTTGTTACTGCATTTTCTTTGAGAAACACTTCTTTATGAAGATACACTACTTTGGGTAGAATAGAACACACTGGAAGCAAATGATCCATATAGGTAATACCAAGTTAAATTATTGAGTATTGCAATAAAACAGGTCCAATGGAGCAGAATAGATGTTAGGAATTCATATAGACCATAACTATTTTGGGATGGAGACATAGCAATTGATGATGTTGTAGATGGGTGCTTCTGAAGTTTAAAGCAAGTTTGACCTTGTTTTTTCAACCCACATATATATGTAAAATTCTTAAAGCTTATTGCCAATGTTTCTTGCCTGCTCTAATTACCAAGGGAGCCTTTGCAGTGAGGAATCCGATATGCTGATAATGTTTCATGCTACCTTTTATTTTGCATTTTTTGTCCCCTTTTTTGGTTATAAATGTATTAAGCTAGCATTTTTGTCTGTTACAGGGTACCGAATGCCAAAGCCGGTAGAGAGTCAACAGATATTGAAGTATATGGAATGCAAGGAATCCCACCTGATGTCTTAGCAGCTCACTATGGAGAGGAAGGTATGAGTTGTATTGTGATGTGCTTAAATTGCCTGTTTGAGTGAGATGTAGGAGCCCTGTGGTTTGCTGAATTGTAGCAAGAAGAGAAGTTACTTTTGCGTTCTTGTTATACCATTGTATTGTTACTATTGAATCTCTATTATTGTGGCAAAAATGTTTCCTCAACTTAAAGGGGGGCCCCATTATCCACCGAGTTTCGAACCATGCAACACTGACCCTTGGAGATTTATCGGTTACCAAAAAAAGAATATCTCCTTAACTTTGTTTTACAAACTTTTATCAGGGTGTTGAAAATTTGAAATAATGCTACAGAAGTTCAGGGCATTTGCTTGAATTTAGTTAAAGACTAGAGCTTGTATCATCCCATTTTTATCGGATGCCCCCGAAGGCCCGAAGGGACATCTGGATCGTGTATCTTAATATCTCACTGCTATTGGGCTTTAAGTCTGTTTCATTATGGGCTCCTGAACATTTCTACTTCTGTAGAACCCTGTATCATGCAGAAATTGGAAGCTCGTTTTTAAGCTTTTCAACCTTGCATCTTGCTAAACTAATAGCAATTGATGCCTGAATTTCTTACTTCCTCTCTTCCATTTCAAAAAAAATATTTACTTCCTGTCCACTGGTTTAGGCGTTTAAATCTTTTTGCGTTTATGTTTGAGCTTTTAGTGCTTTTCTTTATCTCATCTTTGAGTTAATATGAGCTTATTACCTTTTAAGCTTTCTGCAGATCTTTTCCTCAGATACTTATATGTCTGTTCCAGCGGCTCGCTTTCATGATTACATAAAGCTAAATTTGTTTTCCTGATGGATTTTATTTTCCTGTAGATGATGAGTCCCCAGCAAAAACTTCCAAAGTGGACATCCCGTCATCCCAGTATCTTGGTGGTGCAATTCCAGGATATCCTCCCCGGGCAACTTTTGGTGCAATGCCACCACTGTATGTTTCTCATGGAAATGCTTCTTATTCTTTTTAATTTCCCTATGCTTGAATACATTAAGATACGACATCATTTTCATATGCTGTTGTTAAAAACCTTTCCTTTTTGTATACTGCATGTTAAATCTTTGGATATGGATGAGTTTTTTTTCTATTGGCCATAGATATTTGGGATCCGTGAGAATGCATGCCTGCATAAGATCCTGGACATGGTCTCTTCATTTTGTGCTTGAAATCTGGAGTCAGTTCCTTTTAGCCTTTCTACCTGTGCATGTTCTCCTTGAATAAGTTTTGTTTAAGATTGAATCTGTCATTCATGTCGGTTTTTCAGTATCAAAGAGTATTTTCCTTGAAAAAGTTTCTGTGTTTAAGACAGAATAAATGCGAAGAAGCATATTAGTTCTTGAAAACAAGAAAACATTTCCAATTTTGACAAGTCAATGACACAAGCGTCAACAGAGAAGTACAAAACAGCTAATTCTTTTAAGAAGGTAAATTTAAGAATATTTAATATGGAACCCATCCCGAGCCAATGGATTAGCAAAAGACAAGAGGCAAGCTCCCTCTTTGAACTAAAGTTTAGTTCTTTCTGTAGTTGACTTCTGATCTTTTAAGGACGACTACTTGTTTTTGCTTATCACCAGGGAGGGAGGGGGAAGCCACATCTCTCTTTGTTTCTCTATTCCAGGAGTACCTATTTTCTTCTGAAAGAATCCCTATGTTAGGAGTAGTATTACTTGGTCAAACGAGCAAAATAATGAATATATGAAATAAGAATCAAGCTCATTATTATAGTATGATCCATGTTGATGAATCCGAGTAACAATCTGGAGATTCCATGTTCAAATCCCTGTTACAACACTTGGTATGAACCCACTTTTTCTAGTCTTGATGGATCAGGGTTACCGGCATGGCAGCACCTATGCTTGTGGGCAGTAACTAGCTACCTGCTGGATTAGTCGAGGAGCACACAACTTGGAATAGATACCACCGTCACAAAAGAAAAAAGATATTGGGGAAAATTAGCCTTTGCAGTTGTATCTTTTTGTCAACCTCTTCTACGTTTTGTTGTTTTGGGCATGCTTTGAATTTATTAGCTGCTTTAGACTTTTAATCAGCAACTCTAATAGGTATATAAATTCTTACACGGATCTGGCCTGTTTGGTGTAGCTATAATCCTGCTGTGCCTATGCCTCCTGCTGGTTGGCCTGTCCCTTCTCGCCCCCCACCTTGGTATCCACAGTATCCTGCTGGCTCAGTTCCACCTCCTGCACCGATGGGTCTGCCGCAACAACCATTATTTCCTGTGCAAAATGTGAGGCCTCCAATGCCAGCCACTGCACCACCATTGCATGTTGCTCCTCCAGGGCTCCTAGCATCTACCCCACCTGTTCCTGTGTCTCAGCCCTTGTTTCCTGTTGTTCCTAATAACAACCATCTTGCCCAAAGTTCGCCATTTTCAGCGCCAATGCTGTCAACAAGTGTGCCACTGAGCGCTGCAGCTGAAGCAAGGAGCTTAATTGACCCAAACGCTCCTGCTACCATTGGCTATCAGTTATCAGGTATTCAAGGTCTTGAATAGTAATATCTTTATCCATTCTGTTAAAGGCCTGACACTCTCAAACAGAGAGAAAATTTGTTAGTCATATATGGTAAAAAATTCATCTGATGTACATGCTCGTATACTTTGGTGAGAAACCAGAAAACAATGGGCAGCCCATGGTATCAGATTATTTTGTTGGTTTTAACCTTGTACAATATTTAGAGGTGATAGCGAGGATTAATCTAGGTGTCATAAAACTTTTCTATGCAGCCTGGGTGGGAAATGGGATAAAGGGTTCTTAGTTTCAAATTTGTTTATAATGATGAAATTTGACATCGAAGCTGTTAGATACAGTCTACAGGCTTCGTAGAACATACGATTTTTCTTAGCTTTCTGACCTGAATCCTTGTGGAAGCACAGGAAAAGAACATCCTATTCTTCCTCATATAATATTTTCTGTTAAATACTATACAAGCTATCTTGCCTGATTTTCTGATAGAGCTTTGCTGAGTGGTAGAGTTTGATTTATGCTTTTATATGTCAATCTTGGCTATGTGACTAATGCTTTATAATGTGGAAAAATTCTTTGGTTCTTCATTTCTCATTTCATCTGCTCTTTCTGCAGCCCCAGTACCAGTAAATTCACATTCTTATGCCTCTGGTCCAAATACTGGTGGGCCCTCAATTGGTCCACCACCTGTTATTACAAACAAAGCTCCAGCTAACCAACCAGCAACTAATGAGGTCTACTTAGTTTGGGATGATGAGGCCATGTCCATGGTCAGTAGTGTTTGCATTTTCATGGAATTAATATCTTACAGTTAATTTGGGATACTGAGTGTTGATGTGAAATATTTGCAGGAGGAAAGAAGAATGTCCTTGCCAAAGTATCAGGTTCATGATGAGACTAGCCAGGTAAGTTATAATTACCTAATACTAGTATTCGTTCCTATGGATATGGACTTGTGTTGTACATTTATCCAGATGGTTGATGTTAGTTTCATGTCTCGGATTCAGTTGTTTACTATTCTTTCGTATTCGTAAAGCAAATTTGTAAGTCTTTCCATTCTCCTTCATCTTCTTGGAAAAAGCTAGTACTCGTGGATGAGTATCTGATAATCAATCAATTATAGTGTATGTTTCAACCCCATTAATTAATGGGCTTCTTTTATCTTCGTTTGGCCATTCTCCGGTTGGCAAGCAATCCAACAATTGTGTGGTCATCAAAGATTCAAGTATGTATCTTTATCATCTTTTGCTGGTAGTTAAGTAATGACATTTCTGACTACTATGCTGCGATCCACTCAAGGAATCTCAACAGAGTGCATGTATTAGTTCTCGGAAATTTCCATGTTCTCCTTGAGCTTTACTTTGACCTTGAAAGAGTTTGGTTGTGTGAGCAAGCATAGACCCAACAGATGTTTGCGAATTACTATGATTATTTATAGATATTTATGGTCGAACAGTGGTTCAAATTTGGCCCAGGTCAGAATCTATTGTCATTGAAGCAGGCTACGATTTTGACTCATACATCGTGCTGAATTACCTGACCTTTTCACGCTTCTATTCTAAAATTTCCTGTCTGTGTTTCCTTCTTTCAGATGACGTCAATAGATGCGGCAATAGACAGAAGAATATCGGAAAGCAGACTTGCAGGGCGCATGGCTTTCTAGACCTGGTTGTTTTTCTCTGGTTGGCTGGGTGCTCTCTCATCGGCAGGAAATTGTTTAACTGGAACAAAGTTCTACTTCAAAAAGATTTGCATGTTCTGGATTCATAGGATGGTTTAGATGTTGTATTTCTTTAGGAAAATTATTTACGAGAGGCATTCATTTTACATAGTCAGATAGGAATACGAAAATGATGCAGATTTGTTGTTTTCCTACAGCATCAGTACCTTTGCGAGTTAGTCATACGTCGATCTGGTTTAGCTGGGATATCTGCTCTGTGGTGCTATTTACTTCCAGGCAGTAAAATGCCTTCTCCAATTCTCTTGTTTTTTAAGGCTTTAGTGCCCAAGGGGTAATGGTGGAGTCAAGTGTCAACCATGGGTTCGTGAAGTACTTTGGGATTAAGCCTTATTGTGTGCGTGCATGTATATATATATATATATATATATTCTAGCCTCAACTCAAACTTTAGGGTGTGTTTGGGTTTTCAAGAAATAATTAATATTTTTACTTATTTTTTGTGTTTGCTAAGTAAGTAGAAGTTATTGTCTCAAAATTATTTATTTTAATCTAGGCAAAAACTGGGGGATGGGGGGTAGTGTGACGGTCGTGGGTATGAGGTCTGGGAGGTGGAAGTGGGAGCGTTGGAGGGCAGGAAAGAGACTATCATGCTCTCTTTTTTTTTTTAATAAAGTGCATTTGCTTGCCTTAAAATTTGGTCTGAATTGTTTTAATGATTAAGATCATGAACAAAGTTAATATCACAAGGAGATATTGTTACGTCAATAATTTACCATCAGTCTATGCACAATCACCAACCATCACCATCATCACGACTATCACCACCGACCAAAGGTGAATTGAATTCAGAATTTTAAGAGAATGGATTCACCATTGCTTTTAAAATAAGATATAAAATTTTATAGTGACATCAATTTGGCGAGCAAAAGATAATTAATTAGTACATTTTTTTTGTGAAGTAAGTTCGCAACGGCATTAAAGAGATGCACAATTACAAAAGAGGAGGAAATATCAACTCATACAAAGATAACAAAAACCTATTATAAATCTAAAGAGCTGACAAATCAAAGGTCGCATCATAAGACTAAAGAGCTAATAAAATTCAAAAAATTAAACAATCATTCTATTACAATTGTACTCGACGAGACATCATACTTTGAAAACGATCCATAATAGCATCATTACTTATAGTTGCAAATACCTTACGCTATTTCTTACAAATTAAACGACCATTCAAAAATTCTTCACAATTGCTATTGGGTATATTAATTTTTATGAGCTTCATTGAGGAGAATGATATGTCCACACTTGAAGTAGCAACATGTAAAATAAATATCAGCTTCACACGTAAATAAACAAGAGACCAAGTTTGGTCCAATTTTATATTTGCCATCACAATAGCAAGATTCTTGACCCCCTTCAAGTTGAGAAACTTGCTATACGTTGTCGAGCATAGACAATGAAACTATCAAGTTGGAAACTGAAATCTCGAAGTTGGTTATCACCAAACTTACTTTTGTAATACCTAGCCAACTTCATTATTCTATGTTCAAAAGTGTAAATATACCATTCAACTTTGCGATTAGAGCAGATATATCTCTCGTTAAAAAGCGGTGGATATATACCCCTACCGTTACAAAATTGTGCAAATATACCCTTTTTGCTGACGAAATTTTTTTAAAAAAAATTATTTAGCTTATTTTTTAATAAATTTTTTTATCTTGGGTCGGGTATGGTTTGTTTAAAAAAATGGGTAGACTTGTTTTTTAAGTCATCGAGGTATTTTTTAAATAAATCAGACCCGATGCATCAATTTTTTTTATCATGTGGCTTTAGAAAAATATGTCTAGTAAAAAAAATACAGGACTTTTTTTTAAAGAGACGAGACACTTTTTTTAATTAAAAAAATAATCTAAATATTTTTTTTAGAAAAAATCAGTCAGCGATAAGATTATATTTGCACCATTTTATAACGACATGAGTATATATCCACCATTTTTTTTAACGAGGATATATATGCTCTAAATCGCACGATTGAGTGATATATTTACACATTTTCCCTTATTTTGTTCTTGTCAAAATTAGCAAATGAATCGACCGGATTCAAACTATCCATATTAAGGTAGGTCACTAGTTACTACATCAAAATAATTATTAAGCTTCTGAAGTTGCAAATCAATAACCGCATAAAATACTTCCACATGAAATTTATATAAATATGAAATTTTGGACCTCTTATGCTTCGACCGGATAGTCATCGTCCATTTTGGGAATCAAAATATCATGTTTGCCATAAAATGGATAAATATCATCCATCAAAAACTACAAACCACTTTCTCTCATTGTTTGCAACCGTATCTTTGCAAGGTTAAGCAACTCCATAGCGTTGATGATATCTTGATCTTTCTTTTGTAAATCTTTGTTCAATTTATTTGAGAGAAGCAACATCTTGAACATCAAATGCAAAATAAAAATAAATTCAAATTCTTGAATTTTATTCAAAATAATTCCCGTTGCAAATTTATCAAGCTCGAGTGGAGAATCTTCTTTCATATCTTTAAGCATATTAGCAACTAAAGAAAATATAATCATGAATTTTTTCATTATCTTAAAATAAGATCCCCAACAAGTATCACCCGACCGTTGGAGGCTACATTCTTGATTCAATCCTTGATTAGTACAAATTGTTTCGATTTTAGGCAATTCTTTCAACTTCTCCACTTGGTGTTGTCGAAGTAATTCCATACGCTTAAAAGATGTTTCAATAGTATTCAATACATTAGTGATAACATAAAAGAAAATTTTCACATCCGAGTATTTTTTAAAAAAGAGCTACAAGTGCTAATTGTAATTGACAAGCAAAACAATGAATACAATATGCAGATGGTGCATCTTGCAAAATCAAAGATTTTAGGCCATTTTTTTCTCCTTTGAATATTACTAGTTTCGTCATAATCTTGTCCACGTAATTTCGATAGACAAAGCGAGTGATCCTTGAGTAAAAAATAGATTGCTTTATGTAATAATCTTGCAGATGTATCACTCTTATAGACACTGGTAAAAAGAACTCTCCATTTTTGCCAACCTATCGCAAGACTATGACTATTTGCTCTTTATGTGAGATGTCCTTTGATTCATCAACTAATATTTCAAAATAATCACCATTCAAGTCTTGATGATAGCTTTAATTGTTTTTATTACAAAAATTCATAATCTCCTTTTGAATTGTCGAACAAATCATCATCATAATTTTATGGAGCATGTTGTAACATTACCTTTTCCACATCCGAATGATTATTTCATGAAATTTTAAAAGTTCGAGAAAAAGCTCTTTGTATTTCGATTCTTCACTCTCATCATGACCACGAAAGACAATTCATTTATTCGGAAAAATCTTACCCCATTAATCGAGTCATTCAAGCGAATTCAATAATCACTTTTGTCTTTCTCATTGTGATTGGCAAAAGAAGCTCGAATCGATTGCTGTTGATTCTTCAAATATAGCATCATATTGAAATATTTGTTACGAATACTATTTATTTCATCGACATGTGATTTAAGTCTTGTCGGACCATGATTCCAACTCCTAAAATCAACATCTGAAAAGTTCTTTCCGCATTATCGCGAATTTCAAATTCATTTTTGAACAAATAACAACACAAACAAAATGCATCATCATCTTTTATATCATATTTCAACCAACCATAATATGGAGGCTCATACCACTCAGGATTACATTGACGCATCTTGTTTTCAAACTTAGTTTTAGCAAATTCTTTCAGTTTCGATTGATAAGGCCCCATCTGAATATAATATCTCCTCACATTATCTCGAATATTATGATTATACTAAAAAATGAGTTTTTTTTTTTTTTTTTTTTTGAAATCACGTTCAACAGATCCCAACTTAAAAATACGATCAACATTTGAAGGACATGGTGAAATTATCTCTCTTTGAATTTCTGAAGCTATATGCGAACTAACGGATGAACGACAACTAAAATTTGATTGTCCAATGTACAACTTAATCACATATTTATCCATTTTGATTCATACAAATCTAAATAACTATTAAACTTTGTCACTAATTTATCACTTGCAAATTCATAATAAAATAGGGAAATCACATCCCTTTCACATTAAAATATGAGGAATCACACTCTTGAAAATTCATACTAAAAGAGAGGAATCATACCCTTTCACATTAAAAAAAAAAAAGAAATCACACCCTTACAAATTTATAATAAAATAGAGAAATCACACCTCTTTCGTATTAAAAAATAAGAAAATCACGCCCTTCCAAATTTATAATAAAGTAGAGGAATCACATCCTTTTCCCGTTAAAAAATATAGAGAAATGTTCAGTACAATCTACCTACCGAGCTCGAAATTTAGTACAAATACGATCTTAGAATCCAAAACTTCACAGCCGCTATGCAAATAATACTTCCTCTTCAAAACAAAATGACGATTCCAATCTGAAAATGAAAATTTCTCAAATTTCTTAAAACCATAAACCCCAAAATCCAAAAACTCAAACTAACCCAGAAATGATCAAAACGCACAAATCCCAAAATTAAAAAAAAAAAACAAGAAGCTCTTATTTTTCTCTGATTTTGCCTGATGCCCTGATGGATTTTTGGTTCGTTGCAGACTTGCAACTTAGCTATACGGTTTTTTAAGTTCTTTTGCCTTTGATTCGTTGCAGCTTAGCGCCTATGGGGTATTTGATTTCTTTTGCCTTTTTAGGTAATTAGAAATAAAGGAGAAAAAGTTATTAGATGTAATATAAAAGTGGGACACGTCTGCTTTAGAATTTAGAAATAAAAGCAAAAAAAAAAAAAACATGCAGAAGGTGGGATTTAATCTTGAGATCTTGGGGAAATAAATACAACGCCTAACCATCGCTTCACTCATTCTGGTTAAATCATGTGTTCATTTGGTTAATATTAGTTACATTTTTAAAGTTATACACATAATATATTGAATTTAATCGATTAAATGTGTGTTTACATAACTCAAAATTTGTACATAAATTTGCACTGCCACCACCACCAACAACCTTTGCTCACAACCATCATTGGAAGCCGCCATCGTTGTCAATTGCTACTATCAGTCGCTACAACACTTACCACTTCCATCTTTGTAATTATACTTGATCAATTTCATTATATTAACTGAAAAAATGAACAATTAGAATTGAAGCCCAAATAAATTAAACTGATCAAATACCGTATACTCCAGTAATTTTGAAAGCGCAAGATACGATAGTGCCTTGCTTCACCCATAAAAGCTAAGCGTGAAGCGAAACTCTCGCCTCATGCGTAAATTTAAAAAATATCAAAATAAACCTTGCAACAAAATTTAAGTAAATATTTCAATTTAAAAATTAAAAAATAAATAGCAACAGATCTTCCAAACAAGAAATTAGCTACTGCACAGTGCCTAAAAGAAATTACTAACTAATTAGCTACTGAAAATTGAAACAGCTAATTAACTACTGCCTAGTGCCTAAAATAAATAAATTAACTAGCTACTGAAAAATGGAATAGCTAATTAGTTACTGCTTTGCCTAAAATAAAGAAATAATTTACTGACAAATTCAGTTAAATTAATAAACTGAATATAAATAAAAAGAAACCGAATAAAAAAGCTGAGGAAGAAAAAAAAAGAGAAAAACAAACCCACTGCGCAGCCATATACGCGGCGAAGAAGAAAGGCTGGGGAAAAAAAACTGCCACCTATACACGGCAGTGACTGTGCAGAGGAACCCTAGGGCCGTCGATTAGGTATTTTTTATTAAATCAGACAAACACACACACAATGCCATTGTAAATGTCAGTTTTTGTATATCTATTGAAATTTTCTTAGAGAAATAGCCAATTTTTGAGGATATTAACAGTATTGTGTGAAGTTTTTGTTTTATTTTGTTATCTATGAAAAATATTTATTTTTATGGGATGTGGGTGAAACCCAACTAGTATTATACATTTCATATTCCAATTAGTAATAGATTTGATTTTTATTAAGATCTTTTCCGTAAATGTTACTATTGAGCATTAGTAATTTATTTGTTCTCTTATTATCTAGTTATAGGTTGGCCATAGTGAGTGTTAGGAGAGGTAGAGGTAGGCTGAAAAAGAACGGGAGGGGGGGGGGGGGGGGGTGGCAGAACATGACACACCTCTAGCTTACTGAGGACATGTCCCTATATAGGAAGGTTTGAAGGTCGAGAATTAAGATAGAGGAAGGTTTGAAGGTCGAGAATTAGCGTAGAAGGTCAGTAAGTACTGAGTGATTAGCACCTTTACGTGGGAGGGATAGGGGGCTAGTCTCCTCTACTCCTTTTCTCTTTATTAGCAGTAGTATTACTATTGTACTTGTGTTTTATTAGTGTCTTTTACTTCATTTTTATTGTTACTTGTTGCTTCATTGGCTGTGTCTATCTTATCACTTTGATATCATTATTTTTTTCTTCCTTCTAGCCTGTCTTGGTAACGCGTTGTTGTGCCGAGGGTCTATCGGAAACAACCTCTTTACCCCAAGGGTAGGGTAAGGTCTGCGTACATCCTACCCTCCCCAGACCCACTTGTGGGATTAAAATGGGTACGTTGTTGTGGTTGTTGTTATTATCTAGTTATATTTTAGCTTTGGAATGTGTATTCATGGACCCTTTATAGTGTATATGAAAATCCTCTAGTTGGGGACGGAGCCAGGGGATTAGCTTTAGAGTAAACATTGTTTTTTCTGCTATTGCGATCATCTCGTTTTATTTGTCATTTTCGAATTTTACCCCAAGTTCTGAATTATCTAGGATTTATGAAGATCTTTCTCTTTATTGTTCAATTGAGCTTTTTTGTTGTTGCTGTTGTTTTAACTCTTCCTTTTATGTCTTGTTCAGTCTCGGTCTTGGAAATTGTATCTATTGGCCATTTTGAAGTTATGTGGCTTTAGTTGTAATTCTCAAATTGAAATTTTACAAAAGATATAGTTACTTTCTTTGAGACTGTTTTTAACTTGTTTTGGTGGTTACATTCTCTTATCAGTCATTGTTCTTTTCAGTGTTGAAAGTGTGCTCATGGACCTTTTAGATGATATATTTGCCGATGGTGCTTCAAAGACTGGTAAGTGGGGAGAAAAGGTCTCTTTAGTTTGTGATGTAATTTATTTTTGGTGTATCAAGGTTAAACTTTATATTATTATTTGATGCAGTCAAGGCTGGTGGCAAGTTTCAACCCAAGGCGAAGCCTCGTCCGGTTAGAAAAGGTCCAGCTGTTGCATCCACAGCTGTTTCTTTGACGTCAAAACCCACTGGTGATACTGTAGCAACTGATTCCTCTGAGGCTCTTAAGACTGCAAAGGATTCCCAAAATTGTTAGCTTTCTTGCCTTTATTATCTTATTATCTTGTTAGCTATGCGGGGGGCCCTTCCCCGGATCCTGCACATAGCGGGAGCTTAGTGCACCAGACTGCCCTTTTTTATTATTATTATTCCCGGAACACACGGATTATGGTAGAAGGGTAGTAGGTAGTCGAGTATATTACTACGTACGCGTACAACTGGTAGTGTAGTGCGATTATTGTGGGTCCGCTTAGCTTACCATACTAGTAGGCACAATATTGATGTATAGTAGTGTGCGATTTCTGCTGCTGGGTGTTCTTTAGTGTACTGTGTTTAGCTTATGTATCTATGTTAGTTCCTTTCCTTTTCAAAATGCGTTGGCATGGCCCATTCGCTTTTGATACCAGTATTTTCAGCATTTTCAGCATTTTCATACCACCTTAAATTTTTTGCTTGGGTATGACCGTTTTTCTTGCTCTACCTGTGCTTAGGTTGTGTCTTGAGCCGAGGGTCTTGAGCCGAGGGTCTCTCGGAAACAGCCGCTCTACCTCTCAAGGTAGAGGTAAGGTCTGCGTACACCCTCCCCTCCCCAGACCCCACGTTGTGTGAATTTCACTGGGTGTTGTTGTTGTTGTTGTTGTATTATTCCCGGAACATTTTGTTGCTGCATTTGGTCAAATATTGACTGTTGAGGCCTGAGGGTCATAACAAAATGTTGATTGCTTATGTCCATAATTTATGAAATGGTAAATATTTTTGATGTCAAAATCTGGCACTAAGAAAGTGCTGTGATTTCATAAAAAAGAGAGCCAAATAAGCAACAAGAAAATACCCCGACTATTTATACAAAAGATTCTATGAATTGTAACAGAGTTTCACTCTCATCTATCCATTCCAATTTACACCAAGATGAAATCAGCAAAAAACAATCAGATTTAACTTTAGAGTTGAGTTCCTTTGTCCTTCAAAATACCTTTTGTTTCTTGTATGCAATGTCCATAATTTAAGAATTTGCCTTCTAGACAAAGTTGGTTTTATATTTTTTTAGCACTTGAAACGTCATATAAAATATGCTCTAGATAATCTTAATATTGTTCTTTGATATTTTAAGACTTCTTCAAGAATGATTGTCTTTTGTTAAATGTAAGCAGATGATGAACAAAGCTCTATGTCAGCAGAACCTTCATTGGAGCATCCTCTTGCTGCAGAAACTTTGGGTCCATCAGTTGGTTCAAGTCTAGATGCAAGTGCGGTAATGACTGATAACAATGAAGATTGGAAATCTTGCTTTGAGAAATCTGAGAGAGAGGTGATATTTTCTTATTCATATCTTGATCACATTAACAGACCTTTTATATCCTTATTATAGTTCTTTAATTTTCAGAACACAGACATATATATAGGTTTCGACTCGTCTGATGATTTACTTCCTCACTCAAGCGGCATAGGTACAGCCAAGCTTCTTCTGTTCTCTTATTGCTGAATTTTCCTGCATATTGCTCTTAATTCGAACTTGATAGTGGATGCTGCAAATGGGTTCCCTTCGTTTGAATAATTGGCTAATTAAAGAGTAGTTATTAAAATTCTTTGCTGCATATAATGCAGAGAGTTCTAGTCCCGCTACAGATCCATCTGCTGTTCATCTTGCTGGTGCAGAGAAGCGACAAGAACAGCTTTCAATTCAAGTTTCTTCAGTTGATGATTCAGCACCTAGTGCTTCCAATCTTCAATCTGATGAAGTTGCAGCAGCCCAAGATCCATTAACTTTCCAAGGAAGTGTTCTTCCCGTTAGTGGAAGTCATCAGATGGTCATATTCATGTCCTTCCCCTATAGAGAAACATTTATCACTTAAATTCCTTTGCACACTATGTAATCTCCAGTTTGTCGGTGCAGGAGATGGACACCTACCCTTCCTTGGAAGCTGATATCCTTGGGGTAACTACAATATCTGGTATGGCTGAATTTTCAGGTTCCTGCACTTGTACTTTATTATATCCTGCACTCCTTTTAAATTTCCAGCCTTTGTTCAGGGCAGAGTAGAACATTCCAACCCAAGCCCAAGCTACAAGTATACCGAGAGAGATACGATACAAGCATTCCTGATTCAGATGTAGGACAGTGGGCGTCATGTCAGCCAGATTCACACTCCGTTCATTCTGAAATGGATTTTGTGGATAATGGGAAGGGACATGGATTCCCTGCTGATGGTGTCCTTGATTTCTCAGCCAGAGGATATGATAATCATACTATTACAGAATCTGCTCATGAATTTCCAGTTCATGAAGAATATGTTACAGAGGCTTCTCTTCCAGATGCTGAGCACCCTGAAGCTTCTTCTCAGATGCCTGAGGAACATGTAAATCCATAACTTGTTTTTCAAATTGTTTCAGTTATTTCTCAAAATTTTGCAACAGTTTGCCTCGTTTGGAGTCCTTTGTCCCTCTTCTCGACCCACTTGCAATTATGTCTTTTTAGGTACCTCAAAGGCCAAAGACTAGAAAACGAAAAATCCCTGCATCTGAATCTGCAATTAGTGAAGAGAACGGAGAGAGTAGATCATTAAGGAGTAGAAGAAAGTGTGTGAATGCAAATAGACTAGTAGATGAGTCTGAAGAAGAAGTAATTGATGATGGGGAATATGTGCCTGAACATCCTAATGATTCTGTTACAAATGGGAATGATGATAATGATGAGGATTTTCTGGTGGAAAATGACTCACAAGGGAAAACGGTACAGAAAAAGTCCAAGAAAACAGTTACTAAGGAAGGAAAACGAGTTAGGAAGTGTAAAAAGACCGCTGAAGCTTCCGATCAGCCAGCCAACAAAAAGCCTAAAAAGTTTTCTCATTCCACTCGTCAAAAGAGGAGAACAGGTAAGCCTAGTGGGTATTGCTGACATTTGGCGTAATTATGGTTATGATCGTTTTCTGATCAGGTACTTCCTTGTCTCCTTGTTTACAGTGGACAAGGCTTTGCTTGAGGCTCCCGAGGATGCGATTGACTATTCAAAGGTGTCTATTAGGGATCTAATTATATTAGCTGATCACAAAGAGCGGTTGGCGGTACGTTTCTTCTTTATGTTTCTCTTGTTTGCCAACAACCTCTTAAAAAGAGGAAAAGTTAAATGAGAATTTTTTATTTTGACAGTCATCCTTGATTCTCTTGTTTCCTTGCTTGCCATCCTTACTTGCAGAAAAAAGATGCAGCAGCGTCACAAATACCTACTACAGATCAGAGGTATCAGAAGCTTATGTACAATTAAATATACTAATCTACAATTACCTTTTACTTTGTTTGTGAAAAAAATACTAACCCGCGTTTAACCATTTGCTTAGCGTTTCTCCATTTACTCCACAGTTTAATAAATCTGTTCTCGTTGATAGTGAAAATGTAGATGATGTGTATAGGTTATTATTGGCTCGCTACATTCTAATTTTTATTCATAAGGTCTGCTTCTCTCATATCAGATCCATCTTCTAACTATTCAAGAGCATCACTGGTCTCTTTTATATTGTCTACAGCTTCATTATTTTCTTTACTTTTAGAACTGGTCTAACTAACCAGTCCAACCATCTTTTTCAGAATTATGTGAATACTTCTCCCTTATAGCCCTTTGCGTCGGTTATTCCTTTTTTTCTACGCCACATTGACCAATTGCACCATCTTCACCAACTCTAACATCATTACTATTCCAGAAATGGTTGAGTAGCCTTTGCTTACTCTGTTCAATCTTTTATTTTTACCCAGCCTGACATTTAAACCGGTAGAGCCGAGAAGTGTATCAAGTAAACCAAGTTCAAGTCTTACAATAGCTGGGTTCTATGCTCGTAGGGACTCAACACCCTTTCAAGAATCCATGGCCAACGCTAAGATTTCACAACCCAACTCAGATATTTTACTGTAAATGATACTACTACTGTATTTGCCTAGAAGAGCACAACTAGTTTATCATTTTTACTGTACGAGGAGATAAAGAATTAAAATCCACACAAGCACAGGTATCAAGTTATCAACTGTCACAACTCACAATGACGAAATTTTTAGAACTGACAAATCTGTATGTATAAAATCTGAAAGCATCTTTTGCATACGTTTTCTCATCTCAGCAACCTTGTATCTTGAAAAATCGCCTTGAACAACCCACATGATTCTCTCCACAGCGTGCAACTACCTGAGTTTTGTAGAAGCATCTTCTCTGTTTGACCAATCAAGATATCAGTACTATCTCTTCTCCTCTAAGCATTCATAAGAGAGAAGCAGATCCCTTATAAAATAAATAAAAAATATGAGAACTCTGACATTTCTTATCGGAGGCACAGGAAATTAGTCCTAGGGTTTAGTACCCAAGGGTGTGGCCTAGTGGTCAATGAAGTGGGAAAAAGACCATGAAGTCTCAGGTTCAAATTCCAGCGGAAACAAAAACACTAGGTGATTTCTTCCCATCTATCTACCTGTTGCTGGTGGGAGGTCCCATGGAATTCGTCGAGGTGCATGCAAGCTGGCCCGGACACCACTGTTATTGAAGAAAAAGTTAGTCCTAGGGTTTGCTAATCACTTTACCGCCAGCCATGGCTTTACAAACCAGCATAGGTTTAGGCAGAATCCTCTTCATAGTCGAAGCAGGCATACTGGTGCTGTGCTCTTCCAAAACGGTAAATTATCTGATGTATTGGGCGAACTTCAGAATTTGGTAAGAATTGTGAAAAATTAGGGGAGACATGCTGGAGATTCAGATGTTATGGCTGAATAGGTTCATACACTAGAAATGGAGATTCGGCAATTGGCTTCAGCACGATCAATTATGTTCTAAATGATAATTCTAGTGTAACTTGCCATCTATTATCCTGCTGCAGTAGGGGCACTGGGTTGTGGAAGGGTTCTATCGTTCTCTGTCCTTATGTTTGTTACCAAAAGTAATATGGCAAATGCCGTTTCAAATTCAACAAAGCACTCAAAGCATGCCACTGATGTACTTGCTGCAACAAAGAGACATTTGACCCAGAGAATTGAGAATGTGGATGAGAATTGATCAATCAAATGTAAATGTCAAAACTAATAAGGAATTAATTAATGCTGTGCTTACTGATCTATCCCAAATTGATAATATTGATGAATTACAGAGAATGGTTTCTGGTCTGGATGACAAGTTACTTTCCTTGGAAGGCAAGCAGAGCTTGCAAATGCTAGTGTCATGTACTTGTGCAGTATAGTTAATGGAATAAGGGTGAAGATGCCTGATACACTGCAGGAACGACTCAAAATTGTGTGCAACTCAGCACCTAGTCTGATGGCCTTAAAGAACTGCAGACTCTTTACTACATGGAAATTCCCATAGGTATCTAAATTGATGGCATTGTCCAAGATGGTTCTGATAAGTTAAAAGATCCACCAAGAGGCCTAATGAGGGCAGCTTCTACCAAGTACTGGTTCACAAACTGAAGGAAATGTCTTTCGTTTGTTTTGTTTTTTCTGGTGTATCAGGAAAACACTGTGGGACTTTTCTCCTTCGGGGTTGTGGTGGGGAAGAGGACAAGATGAGGTTTTGTGTTGAACAGCAGTCTCTTCAATTGCTGTTCCAGTTATTATTAAATACAATGTCTACTATCAAATGCACTGGTATTTCATCCGTGTGATCAATCTATATGTTGTGTGTCAAGTAAAAAATGAGCAAATAAGCGAGATCTTTGTTGTCAAGAGCACCATCTTCTAACTTGTTTCTAGAATGAAATTGACCAGAAAGATCAATGAAGTTTCTTCTCTTCTCTTATGAGGAGACCGCGTCAAGATCTCTAACCTTTAATATTAGCTTGTAAGTTTAACATTTCTTTCTTCTTGATAACCGAGAAATCCCGTCAGTGTTTGACTTTTAAACTTTACATTTCTCTATCACTTATCTTCTTTCTTCATGCTTGTTCTGGAGGTGATCCCCAATTTCTCTATACAAGTAATTTTTGTTTGGAACAGAAAAAACTATTTTTACCCTCCAAAGGATCGAGCATGGAAAGGCAAATCTCAAATCCGATTTTTTTTTTTGGAATTACTCTAATCATAGATGCCCTTTAATGTATTTGCTGGTATACTATACTTAGTACTATCCTGTCCCACATAAATGTTGGAGGCGTACTCTTATCCTGAAATATTCTCGTGATTCACTCAAGTTGATTATAAGCGAACTTTCAAGGCATCATTATGCTAAACCCGGTTCAATTCCCATTTTGATGTTTCTCTGACCAATTTATAATGGTTCCTACGGGGGATTTTATAGACTATGATCAGAAGCTGGAGGATAGCTGTTACAACAACAACAACATACCCAGTGAAATTCCACAGCGTGGGGTCTGGGAAGGGTAGAGTGTACGCAGACCTTACCTCCACCTTGGTAGGTAGAGCGACTGTTTCCGGGAGACCCTCGACTCAAGACAAAGCATAATCACAAGCAAAGCAAGCAAGGCAAGGCAAAGCAAAGCAAAGCAAAGCAAAGCAAGAGAAACGGTTAGACTCAGACAGGGAATTAAAGCAGTATGGACAATATGAACATGCTGGTAACACAATCAAAATACGCCATGGTAACGCATTCTAACAACATGACTGGAGGGTAGCTGTTATGAGAAGCTATTTTCGTTATTCATAGGAAAATGATAAGAGCTCTGCCATTGGTAAACACTTCATGCTTAAATATGTTATATAATTTGTGACCCTTCAAGCCAATATGGATCAAGTCATACTAGGTGATCTTTGACATGGTTTGAGATGTATAATTTTGTGATATCTAATATGAGAAAAAATTATGATGTAAAGTTCTTTAGTGTACTTTCTGGTACCTAAATTGTATTTCCGAAAGGTAAAATAATCAGGACAGGAGATCTTAGAAGTTCGATGCATGCTGTAATAGTTTTGTAATCAGTTGCTCTTGTTGTGTCATAGTTCACACTTTTTACTTATGGTGGAGGTATAGCATGTATTTTCCCTTTGGGACCAGGTCCTTCCTTTTTCAAGTCACAGTTTCTTCATGATTTGTTCTTGTGCAGTGCTGGTGCTTCTGTTTCTAATTATGATGAGGATGAGACCTATGCTTCAGATGAAGATGGGGAAGCTAATGATCATCAAAAAAGTCCTAGGGCTGAAGATACTTCTGCCTACTTCAATTATCAGACTTACATGGACAAAACCCCCAGCACAAGGTGGTCAAAACAGGACACACAACTTTTCTATGAGGTACACCCCTTTCATTTGTAGCCTACTGAAAGATGCACATGTAAATAGGGAGGTAATTGAAATTTGAACAGGAAAAATTAATTTCAATCGAGGATTCTATAAGTGCAACTTATAAAGTGCTCAAGTTATTAGCAGATTCACCTAGGCATTTCCCTGTCTGGAAGATAAAGTTTGTGGATTCCTTTCTGTATTTCCTTTCATAGATCTCTCAATCATGATGTTATCAAATTTGCTTCACTTGTTGAGACCTTCCTATGCGATATTAGTGAAAGATTCCTGTAGGACATGCTTGTTGGTATTTATTTATCTAACTGTTACTTTGTTTTCTCTATGTGAGATAAGCGTCCTTGTCAAGCTTCTCATTTTCATCTATTAATGGTTCCTCTAATAAGCGTGAACCCAGTGTATCTGGTGCTAAACTAGCCCAAAGAATTTTTGAACCTGGCACCAGTATTAACTTCTTTGGCATCTTTATCCTCAGCATGTCAATCAGGGCAGGGGAAGGGGATCTTAGATAAACTTTAGAACTCTTGGACATTTGATTTATATATTTATTTTATGTTTTTATAATGGAAAAATTGATATGACTTAAAGAAAAAGATGCAAAATGATGGAAACTAAGAAAGTAGTAGTTAGTGGAAATTTGAAGTTTCCTTTTTGGGCCTGGAGATGCAATTGGGATCACTGATGTTTCTTTGCTGGATGTAGCACTACTGCATTAAACAGAACACTAGGCTAGGATTTGTAGATATTGAATGTAACTAACCTTGGACATTTTTTTGGCTCTTGGCATCAGTTAGCTTCTGATGCAGTCAACTTGGGTTGGTAGCTATTATGTAACTTTGAATGAGATTATGCCAGGACACCTTGAACTATGATTTTTGTCTCACTGACAAAGTTGAAACATCCCAACTTGTTTGGGAATGAGGTGTAGTTGTTGTTGTAAGCTGTAACACAATTGAAACATATTGGTAACTTTTTTCTTTCCTTTTTGATAAGGGGGGCATTCTAAGAAATGAATTTGAAACGTATCAGTGGCTTGTGTTAATTATATAAACTAAAGTAATGAACTAAAAAGTACAAGCTAACTTTGTCGTCTTGTTGGTGTAAATAGCAGACACATGAAGTACATGAGATGTAAAGAGTCCATTTGCCTTTAGGACATCTCACATAGAGCTTCCACTTTCCAGTTATATTGGATGCCTGAGCTTTGTGCATCTTGTTGACCGAGTGACAGAGAGAGGACCCGCTGTCAAATCATGTGCAAATAGGATTGCAATTTCTTATCTCTAGAGCATCTTACAAATCGACGAGGTGCTACGGTCGTGGCAGCTGCGAGCCTCCTGGGTCTTGCTCTCTCGTCTTTTTTCCTCCCTTTCCTGTTATATGTTCTAAAAAATAAGAACAAAGAAATGAATGAATTTGATAAGTGGTGTGTAAAGGTGAAACTATGGGGAACTGCGGTAATATGGTCTGCACTTGTTCAAAGGAGGTATGACTCTTCCTTTAACAATAAAAAAGAAGAAGGCATGAGCCATTTTAGAAGATTATTATTCTTTTATAGATTCACTTTTATAAGATAATTGTTAACTTCTATGGGAAGAGTAGGGGAGCAGAACCCCAGATGTTACGAGAAATCAAGTATTTGAAAAAGATCGTATAATTTTTGACTTAATGGTGGCACCGAATAGAGCTAATGGATAAAAATGCTTCATGTGATTGAGCACAAATAGTACTGTGATGCACTCCATACTCTTTTGTTCTTTTTCCTTGGTTTGCTCTTAAACGTTTAGAACAAACATGTTTTCAGGCTGTGCAGCAGTTTGGGACAGACTTATCCCTGATACAACAACTTTTTCCTGGCCGGACACGTAGACAGCTAAAGCTAAAATACAAGAAAGAAGAGCGGCAAAATCCATTTAGGCTCCATGATGCTCTAACAAATCGTTCCAAAGGTAAATTTTGTTCAACTTTCTATACTACACTCGCTTCTATTTATTCTCCCAGTCATTATTATTCGATAACAATTCGTTGTAAATGGACGTAAATAGAGTTTGGAGATACATTGGACCTATGATTATTATTTTTTCAGAGAAACCTTCCAATAAAGAGTAATGTTTCATCAGCATGGCGAAGACGACTTTTGATGTGGCTGAAAACATACATACTAGCTTGTTGTTATGGCCGATCAAGCCCCAAAATGAATTGGAGCCTGACTTGTTAAAAAAAAGGGGGAAAAGGAATTGGAGCCTGGATTCATATTCCATAAAACTTTCTTTTTCTTCTTTCATGTGTTTGTCTTTTGATCCTCCAATCTCTCCCTAGTCCTTGTTAGGCTCTCCTGTCAAATGATGGCTAAGAGAATCATATTAGATTATACAAATTTGCAAATTCTGATCGATCTGAGTTCTCTCTCTTTTTGTTTTGTAATATTCTTTCAACATGGTTTCTGCACTGTAGTCTCTGGAGTTAAAATTCTATATCTGCTCATGGTACGTCGCTTTTCATCTCTCGTTCGTTTGATTTTAGTCTTATATTTAATCTTGTTTGACCATAAAACAGTATAAAAGAACTGATATTTATTCTATCTTTATTTCATTTTTGTAAATTGCTACTTTATGGTTCCAAAAGATGTATAAAAGGCCAGGTATTGTTTTATGTTCACTACAGGAACATACAGGTTTTACATAGTTTCCACAATTGAGCTAGCATTAGGATTGTTGACTTATGGACATTCTATGTATGTATATTTAAGTTTGGTCAGAAAAAGATGGTCTTGATATCCTGAAGATTCAGTTTCAGTAAATTGTTTACTTAATATTACGATGATCACACTTTATTTTTGTTAAGGCTGGAGCTAGGGATTGAACATGCACCACTTAAATTATTATTCTATGTCATCAGACCATCACAGAAGGAAAAAGAACCATTGGCCTGAAGAAGAGAAAGGCTTTTCCACTAAATGTGTCGCATTTTTTTAAAAAGGTTTCTGCAGAGGTTTTACATGATAACATACTTGTGCAGATCATTCCCACTTTGAACGAGTAATTGAGCATTTAAAGCAAATTGAAGCTGAGGAATTGCAGTATGCTGATAAAGATGAGTCAATTGACTTGATGGTGGAGGAGGAAATGGAGGGGGCTCAGGAGATCAACGTATGGATCTTCTCTTGCTTCCCATGCTCTTTCTTACATATCTTCCTGTGTAGGGGTGCATGCTCTTTTTCTATTTCGTGCTGCTTTTCCATAACGTAATCTCTGCATAATTTGTATGCATCCTGTCTTGCATTAGCAGAATGTCTGTTGACAGAGTTCTTCACTCTGAACATAGTGATGCACATGTCATTATCATAATTCTTGTGTTAATAATGGGCTGGAGAAAGGAAAAATGTGGGCTACGTGGTTTAGCTAGACTATTATCAGGGTTGTCCTCGAGAAATTGTTATTTTTTTTTCTTTCTAATTTCCTAATTCATCCATTCGTTGCAATGTTGATTACGCACAGGAGGAAGAAGCGAAGTCTGAACATGTCGAGGAAAAAGAAGTTGAAGCAGCGGAGCAAGATGTTCCAGAAATGGAGAGTCCAGTTAATGATAGCGAAGATGATTTCTTGAAATGGAGTCAGTATAAGAGTGAAGTGTGAATATTAACTTAGTTTCAGTTCATCTATATTTTCCTGCCACAAGGATATCTCTTTTGTTTATTCCTTTTTGAACTCGTACCATCAGTATGGTAATGTAGCAAAATGTTTAAAGTGTTCAAAGTTATATGCACCTAAATTTTTTTGCAAATTGCACTGATATGTTTACTTGATGGTGTTAATATTCTTCATACCATTTTAATATTAGAAAAATAAGAAGTGAGAATGAAATACCAAATTGTCTTCACTTGTGGTTTGAAACTTGATATAACTAATTTTAAATGTTCTTCAGTTACTCAAACAACGTACTAATTTGCTATTTTCCGTCTTTCACTTGTTGATTATTTTCTTCCATAATTGGTCTTAGTACCATCTATTTTTGCTTCTTTCAATCCCAACTTATGTTGTACCCTAGCCGTTTCCTCAATAAGATTTCTCAATAAAAAAAAAAATGTGTTGTTTCACGATGGTAAGTAAATTGAGAAATATCTTGTTTTTTTCACTAATATAGTCCCGAATTTATACTTGATAGTTGATAGTCAGAGCGGAAGCACTTCATTCTTTCTTGACTAATCTAATAGACAAAGCTTGATTATGCAATCTTTAGGAAAAGGTTCATTTGATTGGTAAAGCTAATCTTTTTACTTAACTTCTAATAAGAAACACTGGGGGTGTGTATATTTCGACTAAAATTGATAATTCGACCGAAATAATGTTATGATTTATTAATATTGCGATTTTGCAATAATTTAGGATTTTCTTTAATTGGATTATCGTAACGGTTTAGCATTTTTTTCTTAACGAGTTAATCGATAACCCGATAATATTTATTAAATTACAATTTTACCTTTAGATATACAAAGTCACTTGACCTGAATGTAGTAATTATTTCAATGTTCACTGAAAAAAAAGTTTACTTGCCCTTAACGCTAATTTTCGGCTTAAAAATTGTCCCCTTTTAATAAAACTATGAGATAACACATATGGTGATGTGATTAACTAAGTGACACTGATTTATTGATCCACATGATTTCAATCATAAATAACTCATTCATTCAGGATAATCTAAAACGATTAAGAACTATTTATTTGTATCCAGTTCCTTTAACGATTCACGTTTTGTGACCGAAGACAATAATGTCTTCTTCCTTTGAAGCTATGATTGTTTTTTCAAAACTGGTGCAAACAACCTCATGTCGATTACAGATCTAGGTCCAACTCATCTTCTATCCTTCTTTAACTATGGCGGATTCTTAGAAATCCCGCCCCATCAATTCCTAACAAATAAATTCGGATGAGTTGAGTCTACTATTCATGTGGATCAATAAAATAGATTCTCTTATTTAATCAAATCTGCGCATATGCCATTTTTATAATTCTATTAAAATAATGATATTTTTAATTGTAAAGGATAATTAAAGTGTAATAGATGGGATGAGAGACACTTTTAATCCAGAAATTAAAATTAAGGACAATTAGCGTCCAACAGGTGGATATATGATAAATTTAAACCATCAATACGTTATTACTAATATTGAATCATATATTACAAAGTGAATTCAAACATCCCTCGCATTTGTTGATTCGTACTATAAAGGGAACAAGCCACACGAGCCGCATACATTTATGCCCGAAAATATACGGATCCGGTTTCAATATCTGGGTTAACCCGAACAACTCCCAAATTCCCTCCCCATTTAAATTGCCCTAGGCCCCCGGAATTCTTCTCCGCCATCCCCACCGGAACGAAAATCTTTGACTCCCTGGATAAACAGGTAAAAGGAAATCGACTGTTATTATTGTTGTCATCGAAACGGGTCACTGAGTCGACTAGGATAACTCGAACGAGTCGAACTCAGCACAATCATTGAACCCTAAAATGAACTCAGAGTGTTAATAATTTTGGGGAAAATTACGCTCTATGTTTATTTTTAAAAATATTTACGCCATGTAGCCCATACTTTGAGTTTGCTACCCAATTTAGCTCATATTTGTGTATAAACACATTTTGTACTCTATTATACACTTTATACTGATACAATATGTATAATGCTTTCCCCAGGTATGATATTGGAGTATAATATTGTATATTGGGCTACGTGGCGTAATTATACACTTTATACAAAGTTGATACATTATGTATAATGCTTTCCCCAGGTATAAAGTTGGAGTATAATATTGTATATTGGGCTACCTGGCGTAATAATTTTCAAAAGCTGTATATTCTTGAAATGTCCCATTATTTTGCTCAACATTGATGAGTTTTTAGCTTACCTTTTCTTTGGAGGTTGGAAGCTGAGCTGAAACTTGATGAGAGTAAAAAAGAGTGAATTTTCTGTGGGGAATGAGCTGAGTTGATAATGAGTAGACTTTCATTTAGACCGCGTCCTCTTGATATTCACAAGAAGTTACCAATTTTAAAATCTATTAAAGATTTTGAGGATGATGATTCCCAGACTAATACGCGAAACCTTATTCTTCGTCTCGCTGCTGAAGCTACTGAAAATGAGGTGTTTTTTAGCTTAATCCTTGTAATTTTATGCTTTATCGCATTGAATGTTTCATTGCATGGATTATCTGTATTATAAATTTGTATGCATGAATTGTTCGTAATTGTATATTCAGTTTAATCAACTCTTACTACTCCCTCCGGTCCATTTTACTTGTAGTGTTTCTTTTTGCACGCCCCTTAGGAAAAAATTAACGAAAAGGTAATTTGACTAAATTATCCTTATTTATTCTTTGATCTCAATTTAATACTACTCTCTTTTTCACCACATTAACCTCTCACCACATTAAGGGTAAAGGTGGAAACTAATAGTTATTAATTATGTCTTGGTTTTCTAAAATGACAACTAATTTGGACCATCTATTTTTAGTAAGGACTACAAGTAAAGTAGACTGGAGGGAGTAACATTTATATTTTAATCCCCTTGTTTCAAGTAATTGTCCTAAGTTGTCTTTGAAGGTTAGACAGAAAATGAGGTTTTTGAGCTTAATCCTTGTAGTTTTATGCTTTATTGCATTGAATCTTTCCTTGCATGAACTATCTGTATTATAAATTTGTATGCATGAACTGTTCATAATAATATATTCAGTTTAAACATTTTATATTTTAATCCCCTTGTTTCAAGTTAATTGTCCGAAGTTTTCTTTGAAGGTTAGCCAGAGAACGAGGTTTTTGAGCATAATCGTTGGAGTTTTATGCTTTATTGCATTGAATGTTTCATTGCATGGACTATCTGTACAATAAATTTGTATGCATGAATTCTTCATAATTATATATTCAGTTTAACTAACTCTTACCAACATTTTATATTATAACCCCCTTGTTTGAAGTTTAACTACCCTAAGTTGTACTTGAAGGTTTGACAGAAATGAGGTTTTTGAGCATAATCTTTGTAGTTTTATGCTTTATTGCATTGAATCTTTCATTGCATGGACTATCTGTATAGTATAAATTTGCATGCATGAATTGTTCATAATTATATATTCATTTTAACCAACTCTTACTAGCATTTTATATTTTAATCCCCTTGTTTCAAGTTAACTGTCCTAAGTTGTCTTTGAAGGTTAGACCAACAAAATTTTCATAATGTATGTTGTCTTAATTATGACACATTAAGAATGAGAATTTCGGAATTGCTATGCTGCTGCATTGTGCCTGTACGTAAGCTTATTATGTTGGACAATAATTTATTCTCTAGGTACCACAAACTTCTAGCAAGAAATTGGCTCCTGAAATACCTACTCCTGAGTATGTGATTGTGGATACATATGAAAGAGATTATTCGCCCACTTTTGCTCAGCCGACATCATATATACATGCTAGAGGAGGTACGTGAAGTGTACTGGGGGTTATGTTTGTATTATCATCTTAGTTGTAACTTCTGAAATTTTGTTAAATTTACTGTAGCTCGGGCTGAGATTGGAGAATTTGTTGAGTATGATCTTGACAATGAGGATGAAGATTGGCTTCAAGAGTTCAACAGAGAAAGAAAGGTTCTTGCAGCTGAAAAGTAAAAATCTCAAACCATGCTTCTGTGTACCTATTGTGTTACATTCACACACATCCACATACACGATTTTCTTTGAGACATGTGTTCTCTGTTTCTTCCTTATGGTTGGTTCATCCTTTAATTTTGTTTCAATTGAGTGCGAAGTTTGCTCTGTTTAAGCTGGTATTCCTCATGCCACAGCAAGTTGGATATGTTTGCGTTCACACGGACAGTAATTAGATCTTGTAGTTGTGAGTATTAGTTGGAAGAATAGAAGTAAGAGACTCTAAAATCTACCTGAGGATAATGGATGGTTTCTTTGGGATATACATCACAACGGTAATGCATAAGAACTCATCACACTATGGTCCAATGCACCAGAGAGCTTAGCTAACCCAATACACCATGTATAAGGAAAAGAGGATAAGGTGGACAGAAGCCATTTTGTAGTCATAGCACAACCCTTTAAGCTATACATTTAGCTAATTAGCTAGACCATAAATCACCTAGGACAATTCATGCTTATAGTGCACGATAACCACTAAGTGAAGGATTAGCTCGAATTGTGCTATTTCATGAAGAAGGCCTCTTTTTTCAAATTTTTATTCCCATTATTATATCAACTGTGAAAGCGTGCTTTGATAGTGCAAACTGACATTACCTCTGAGGTGACCCGGGCAAATCTTCTGGTATCTTAACCTGGAGAGATAAAGTCAGCAAGGCTACTTATGACATTGGAACCTTGATGGTGGATTTGCTGTTATAGCTAGAGCTTATAAAACTGTGGCTCTTCTTAGACCTTACTTGACATTCCATTGATATCTGATGGATTTCATTTCTTGTTTGTTAGTCCTGTTGTGACATGTTGATTGCCACATGGAAGACACTACTTCTTTTGTGTTGAAGTTGCAAAAGTTGCGTGAAATAGTGATATTACCTTTCATCCTAGAAGCATATACACTTAGGAGTCGTTTGGTAAACATGGATTATAATGTGGGGATTAAATAATGGTGGTATTATTTAGTGGATATTCTTTTATTGTTTGATGTTTGTTTTTTTAAACTAAAAATGGGATATTGGGGTATAATAGAATACACGTGTTTCGTTTTAAACTAGATAAATTTGGATAAACTTTATTTTCAATTTTAACCTTGAGAAGGGCATCTTAATCATTTTGGTGTTTTATCCCGAGATTCTTAATGCACATTGAGTGTGGTATATAATCCCGGGATTGCTAATCCTGGAATCAAAAGTTCAACCAAATGTGAGATAAAATAATCCCATTTTTTCTCGGGGTTATCCCCTATCCTGCAAACCAGACAACCCCTTACTTTTATTCTAGTATATCCTCCCCATACCACAAGCTAAGTACTGGGAATTAGTTTTCTTCTTAGTGCTACAACGTTTGTTGCTCTCCGACTCACTGGCACTGCCTTTTTTCATTCCCTCAAGCTACTTTCAGTCCCTTTAAAAATTTTCTTCTTTATTCTGTATTTGGCTTCAGGTTTCTGATGCTGAATATAATTTGTCTATGCTCTATGCATTTCATTCAGTTATTTTCCCTCTCAACACGATATGCCTTTTTTTATTAATAAGGAATACAAAAAGCCTAATTCAAGACTTGAGTTTTGCTTGTTGATCATAGGTGACAAATCACTTTCGTTTCCTGATATAGGCTGGAGACGATTCTGTACAAACTAGAAGTTTTAGATCACAAGGCCCGAGAAAGAGCAGGAATTATAGTAAATGCGCTTGGCTCACCAGTTCCTGTGCTTCTAAGTTTTGATGCTGCTGTTGAGGTAAAAAGTAGCTCTTCTTGTTAGTCTGTTGATTTTGCTGGTTTGACTTTGTCTTGCGTGTTGCATTATTTAAAGAGTCTACTTTGAAATTGTTGATATTGTTTGATCTATTAAGAACTCCTTATGTGTAGTTATATGTGGACCTACTGGAGTATTCATGTTCATTATTTTAGCTCTCTTGTACTAATTTGCAACTGTTGCAAGCTAAGAAAAAGGGCAGCCCGGTGCACTAAGCTCCCGCTATGCGCGGGGTCCGGGGAAGGGCCGGACCACAAGGGTCCGTTGTACGCAACCTTAACTTGCATTTCTGCCAGAGGCTGTTTCCACGGCTTGAACCATGACCTCCTGGTCACATGGCAACAACTTTACCAGTTACTCCAAGTCTCCCCTTCAAAAAAATCTTCCATCATTATCCCAAAAACTAGAGCCATTTCCTGCTCTTTGCAATCTTTTAGCTTTCGAGTTATCTTCTTGAATAAGTCATCTGATCAACGACGTATTTCTTAATTGGTATTGTGTGGGGGGGGGGGGGGTCAATGGTCATCATGATTAATGTATTTCTAATGCACAATAATGTCTCCCTCTGCCTGTTCGTTTTCTTTCATTTTTTTTTTTTACATTTTCTTGTAGAAGAAAGTTTCACGACAAGTGTATGGGCCTTAGGATGCAATTATAACATGCACTGAGATTATTAGATATGTAGTTCCTTGATATCAAAGGAAGATTCTAATGAGTTCAAAGAGTTTGATTTCTTATGTGTAACAGTTACATGGACTCTTTTCCATATTTGGTGTATTTATTACTTGTTAAATTTATGAGGATCGATATTTGTTGTCTAGAAGGAAACTACATTTTAAAGTCTATGCATTAACGGCCTCTGCTAATTAGCACCTATTATGTCACTCTAAGAAAGCTGGGAATCATTGTGGATTTAAGCTGTAGCCTATCATTGTCGTTGAAACATGCTGATCAGTCTCCTTCAGTGTGATTAAAAATGTTGTCTCCTATTTGTTAAAACTTTTTGGCACTGCAGATCTGGTTAGTGGTGACCAATGATATTCACCTGTAAATCAAAATACTTACATGCTTAAGATCAGATATCATGCTCTGGTATATATTCACCTGTTCAGTAGAAATAGAAAAAACTTCTTAGATGTTCAATAATTGATAGTTCACTGAATATGCTCAAGTTCTGCAATTATAATATATATGGATTCTTCATGTTTAGTGCTGACATTGGAAACTATGTTCGTTTCTTCAGTTTCAACAACATAACTTGTACATGATTTTTTTCAACAAAAACTTGTACATGATTTTTTTCAACAAAAACTTGTACATGATTTTTTTCAACAAAAACTTGTACACAATCTTGTCTTTTTTGGATGTTCCTATTCTTTGCTGTGGAGTATGATTTTAGCTGTTCCGATTTTCTTACTTTCTGAGATTATTTTTCTTCTCTGGATGTAGTGAGGTCTATTTTTCCTAATTATTCATCTTTTGTTTTCCTTTTTTTTTTTTGGTTTAATTTCAGGCCTTGCAGTCTTTATTCATTAAATATGGTGTATTCCAGTTTATTTATAATTACTGGAAGGATAAGGTATATATTTCTTCACTACTTACGGTTGTATAATTTGGTGAACACATGTTCATCAAAAGAAGAATATTGCTAACACACTGTTAACGGGGTTCCATATCAAGACGTTCAACAAGATACATTGGAATATACTTGTTTGTCTGCGTCCACCAAAATCTGTAAATTTGCTTTCACGGTACTGGTATATTCACAGCTCGTATTCTACTTAATAAGCCTGTTTGCCAGTTATTCTCTTACAGATTACCTTTCTTCTAAGAGTTGAGGTCATCTCTTAATATTAGCAGCTTCCTTCTATAGGTGCTAATGCCTAAATGTAACCTTTTATGGGGCAAAGTTCATAAAATGGCTCATAACCCATCTTCAAACTATTTTCCAATTTTAATAAAAATAAAAACTTATTCAGAATAAAAGCCAAAAATGTATCCCTCCTTATCAAAAAAAAAAAGAAGGCAAAAATGCATCCCATTGTACGCATTCCATAGGTTTGAATAAGTGTGTCTTTTCCATAGATAATGAGATTAATTGGAAATTGATTTGAGAATGCGTTAAAAGCACCCTGTTGCATGTCAGAAAATGTTTATGCAGTGTAAAACATGAAAACTTTATCCTCCAACTTGTATGTTCTAGATTAAATTGGTAATTCGGGATCACACTAAATGATCTTGATGTATAGTATTCAACATGAAAGCTCCAAATGCTTGACTACTGGGCCTTTGGTGTTTGCTTCTTATCAGAATTAATGGAGTCCATTTATATGTGGTCTTTAAAGATGAATCCTCATGCGTCCTTCTCTTTTTATTGAGAACCTCTGTTTCTTTTCTATCAGCGGGAGCGATGGCAGAAGCCTTCTCTTCGGCGTTTGCAGGTCAGTTCAACTTTCTGAATTCGTAATTTCATATAAGTGATTTAGAGATGCGGGATAGGATTATAAATGATGATATCCGGGACAGAGTGAGAGTGACCTCGGTGGAGGATAAGATACGGGAAGCGAGGTTGAGATGGTTCGGGCATGTGCAAAGGAGAGGCACGAATGCCCCAGTGCGGAAGTGTGAGAGGTTGGCTATGGACGGGTTTAAGAGGGGCCGAAGAAGTATTGGGGAGGTGATTAGATGGGATATGACGCAGGTGCAACTTACTGAGTACATGACCTTAGATAGGGGGTTGTGGAGGACACGGATTAGGGTAGAATGGTAGTAGGTAGTTGAGCGTAGTCCTACTTACGCTTACGTACTGGTAGTTGTAGTGTTATTATTGTAGCCCTGCTTATCCTATCATACTAGTAGGCGCAATATTGTTTTATAGTCCCATGTTCTTTGATTTCTGCTGCTGTATGTTTTTTCGTGTACTTTGTTTATCTTATTTACCTGCGTTAGTTACTGCTTCTTTTTTCAGAATGCTTTATCATGGCTTAGTCGCTTTTGTTACTCTCATTTTCATTTTGCTTTAAATTTCTGGTGTCTGACCATTTCTCTTGCTTTGCTTGTGCCTATGCTTTGTCTTGAGCCGAGGATCTTTTGGAAATAGTCTCTCTACTTACCAAGGTAGAGGTAAGGTCTGTGTACACTCTATCCTCCCCAGTGTGGGACTTCACTGGGTATGATGATGACGATATAAGTGATTTTGAATTAGTGTGCACTAAAACCTTTATTTCTTTTTCATGGGCCAAACACGTGAAAATTCTTTTTGATATTGGGTGGCGGTGAAGCTTGAATCTAGAACTTATGCCTGCTTTGCTACCATGTTGAAGTGCGGAATCATCTCATCGAAAAGCTTAATGGTCACACACTTCAACATGTTATCGAGCTAGGCCCAGCCAATTCTTATTTCACCGATGTTGGGCCCCATATTATCTTGTCCGGGCATGCGGGGGGGGGGGTGTTGAATTGTCCGACCTCGGCAGATAGGAGGCAATTTGTCTCCTTATATGGTCTTGGGCAATCCTTACCTCTTGAGCTAGCTTTTGAGGTTGAGTTAGGCCCAATGTCCTTTCTTTTATCAGTTACTACATAGTACTTGACACAATCTTATTTCATTAGTTAACTTCATCAATTGGTTATCTGGTAGATTGTAGAGGGAACTGAGTCTTGTCTGCTTCTTCATTATGTTTGCCGAAATACTTTTGGATCTGCATCCCTGTTTGACTGGTACTTTCAGCACCAATTCTTAAATTCTGATTTGGGTGATAAATGATTACTATGTTTTCCTTGCCTAATGAAAAATTGTGCAAATTTTATCTGTATTACAGCATAATGAAGAGCTGAATTTATTGAAATAATGAAGATTTCATGTTCTTTTAGTTTTATGTCACTATTTGCTGCTGTTGTTCATCTACTGACTACTTTCATTGCGGTCATGTTTTCAGCCGCCTCCACCAGTTAACGACACAAATCCTTATAATGTATTTAGGCCAAGGGAGAAGGCCCATAGACTTCATACAAGAAGGGTATGCCATCCTATGACTGTCCCAATTTTGTTGTGTCAAACTTCTGACATTGACAATATAATTCTCATGGAATTTTGTTTTTGTTAATGGAGAATTTGTGGCTTCCTCTCTTTTTTTAACAGATGCAAAGGAGGGAAAACAACGCACAGTCATTTGAAAAGCTTCGTCAGGTGAACCCAAGGATGAATTTATCTCTTATTTCTTGATCTGTCCTCTTAAATGAAATACTTTTCTACCTATGATTGTCTATCTTGACAGTTCCCTGTGTATTGGACGAGGCGATTCTTTCATGTCATATCTTGCTTATCATCATCCCAGTCCAGCTGTACCCAGAATCATAAGCTTCTTTGTCACCAGGCGATACCACCCCTCATTTCCTTCATTCCTATCTAACCGCATTGCATTAGGTTGCATGAATTTCTGAAGCAATGCCAATTTATTGCAAATTTTGTCCTTCGATCTCTCTTTTCCCATCAATGACTAGACATCCTTTTTAAGATGATGGTGACTATTCAATCCCGTACTGCCTTCTTGCCAACTGTCCAGTGCTCACATCATTCCTTATTTGAAGATTGTATTGTATCAGTCTCTCTTGTTCGCTCAATCAACTTTTCATATGTAGAATTACGGTGATGTGGTGGTAGTCTGATACCTAACAATAATGATCCAAGAAACTAACTGTTCCCTACATGATTTTTCGGTGGCGCATAGCTTTTATACTTGGTTAGGGTGATAGACTGCATTAGTAAAGCTTCTCTGACTGTAGACGAGTTGATAGTATATGTGATTTGGTCTTTTCCCCATAGGAAATTTACTTATATCATCTCACATTATCCAGGTTAGGCGCAACCTTGACCAAGCAAAGATCATTCTTGAGGCTCTCATCAAGGTTTGTATTTCTTAACAATTGCTAATGTATATATCTTGGTGCGTTGTGTCAATTGAGGGAATGAACGGGATACTGGGCTTCACGAACAGGTTACAGACCCATACAAATTGATTCCCTATGATCAGCACAGTCGGCATTCATTTTCCCTGATCTTATTGTGTGCAGAGAGAGGAGAAGAAGCGAGAGGTTATTGAGAGTGAGATTAGTCTCCAGAGACTTCAAATGAAACACAAGGTATGTGGGGAGGGTTACTATCTAGTCTATCTTCTTTGTTTTTCACGACTTTTACCCAATGATACCTATCAGCAGTAATGGCAGTATTATTTCATAATTTTCTGTTCTCTCTTATTCTGTCTCGACTGGAAACAGATTGAGTATCTGCTTTCTGTTTTATTATGATTGCATTTTACGTTTGGCGAAGGGGAGCCTTGGCATAACTGGTAAAGTTGCTGCCATTTGACCAGGAGGTCACGGGTTCAAGCCGTGGAAACAACCTCTTGCAGAAATGCAGGGTAAGGCTGCCTATAGTAGACCCTTGTGGTCCGGCCCTTCCTCGGACCCCGCGCATAGCGGGAGCTTAGTGCACCGGGCTGCCCATTTCAAGTTTGGCAAAATTGAGGTTTTCCTAGAATCTTACATGCAGCTCTGGATAAATTTCTAACTGCTGTACGGAAAAGAAATTCAGCTGCCTATTAAAAGTTTGTTTGACGAATAGAGTGGCAGTAGTTTTCTTTTAAAAAAAAAAGTAGGAAAAACTAGTAGGTTGGAGTGGAAATTGCTCTTTACTGCAATAGAACACTTAAATGTGGGGGCAGATTTTGCTTATACATGTCCTGCTTAGTGATATTACGATATCGTTAGACCTTTTCCAAGTACCAGATGTAACTGGTTATCCTCTTCAGGGCCTTATGTTTTGCGTTTATTCATTTTGAATGTTACTTTGAATTAATAAATGTAACTTTCTTGGATTCCAGAATGAAACTGAGCTTCTTGAGGATACCTTGACTCTGCCTGAATTTCCTTCCTTCCCAAATAAGGTTGGTTCAAGTGAGGACGAATTTGACGACTCTGATGATCCTTCTATTAGCCGTCCACATGGTCGGCATGTGACACACCACATAACCTTCCCCGACACGAAGCTGGTGACAGCTTCTCCTAGAATCATGAGGCGAGAGTTCAACCGAAGACATGTACCGCATGGATGGCTCCATAAATTGGTGCTTACCTACTCCCTAAAGTCGCTTCCTTATATTGTCTTGCTTTATCACACATATTTTCATATCTAGTGTTTGTATTACTTTGCATGTGAGTTGAAAAAGCTACTTGAACTTAATTCACTTGTTAAAAATAAACTGAGGATGAGACTGAATAAATTGGGTTATGTAGGATCCAAACGAGCCACCTCTGCTGTTCACGAAACCTCTAGACCCAGCCAAGTTGTCTGCTGCTGGCATTATACCTCCAGGTTCTCCAACACCAAATGGCCTACCTGCACGCACATTTAGCTTTCGTGGAAGGATGGGGCGAGGTGGGCGTATCGTGTTTGACAGATGGAATCCACTTAGCCATACACCAATTGAATGTGATGATACTTTATATGTTCCACCAAAGGCCGGACATACTGCACATCAATGATGTAATCATCACTTCATGAGCTTGTGTCTCAATCCCATTAAAAGTTGTATATGCGTATGATATTTGCAAGGATGATGCTAAAGATAGAAGGGAAGATTTTGAGCCAGTGATGATCGAAGAATCAAGACCCTGTTATGGACTTTGAAGAGGCACAGAAATATTTAGCAAATGTGCTGAAGGCAAGTGCCATAGAATGCTTAGAGCATCGTTCTGCTGTGATGGCTTGCCTATATTTTTTTTTTTTTGAAGGTGCAGGATGCACCATTCTCATTGTTTCTTTCATAGTTATGAAATGAAAGCATCTCTCTGCCCAATTGTACAATATTTCCAAGTTAGGACAGGTGAAGAAAAAGAGGAAAAAGTATCTTCCTCCCTGTCTTTGTAGGATGTTATTGATTAGGTTTATTTTAAGTACATGCCGACGTAGATAATGTATGTTTTTGTTGTAAATGAAGGATGAAGTTAGCCAGGTTTAGCCATTCATTGTTAATTTGGTCAGTTTATTTCATCTTGTAATTTTTCCAGTTTTACTTTATTATGGGATGTTTATACGTTTATTGAGAAAAATGAAGGCTGCTGGAAAAATGATATTTAAAATGGACGACTGAGTAAACATCAAATGAATCTGCGAATATTTGTGTTTGTAGCTTTTGAACAAGTAAAGCCATAAGAATACTGTTATCATATGAATAATGGATTCTCGTTTCCTGGAGGCCCATTTAACATGTAAGGCTTTTGACAGTTCAATAGGGAAGTTGCTTAGGTTGGTGAGATGAAAGTAACAAGTCAAACAAATATAACATTAACATACTCCATGTAAAAGTCAAGGTGGCGTGAAGTTCTGTTCTTTGAAAATGAACTTCGGAATTTCTTTTCCAATTGTCGAACTTTACATATTTAGAACAGTTCACTCATGGAAGTTCTTTTAATCCTTCCCCTCACGGTATTACTTCACTATTGATCACTCAAGAGTATTTAACTTTCAAATCAAAGAAAGAAAGGTATCCCATTGACTTCTTACGCTTTCATGTTAAGACCATTTGTTTGATTACTACAAAGATTTCTCAAACATAGGTTTAGGTTCGTCCTTGATTGGTAAAACGGAATAACTAATAATGCTTGAACCTGAACATACTTAGTGAAATCCCATAACGTGGGGTCTGATAAAGAACTACTAGAATGGTGACAGAGGGATGGGGGCGAGATAAAGTCTTCTGCCTTTTCAGTGATTATATAAAGGTTTTCCGATGCGTGTAAGCTTCCAGTAGTTTCTAAAACATATTAAGAACATACTATTGGAGCAATTGCAATATATAGACAAAATGACGCGTGGTGTCCCCAAAAGTGTTCGATATTGAATTTTTATTCCCATTTTAACACAATCTTTAAAACATGACCTCAACTCAAAAAATTTTGCTAGAAAGAACTTTAGTTGCCCATCAGACATAAGTTATAGGTTTTGGTTTTAAGGCAGAACTTGTGGTCAATTGAGCATATTCACTATGTTGAAATATCCTGAATTTCTGCTTTATAGGAAACACTAATATATGTCCACAAATTATGTCCGATGGGAAATAAAAGCTCTGCATAACTAATTTTCTGAATTGGAGGTCATTTTTTAAAAATATTGTTAAGCGGCTAAAATATTAAGACCACCATGGATATTGGAGGCCACTCGTGAACTTAACCATACTATAGCCCACCTGTACTAGTGGCCCATTTACAAGCCTAATACTGATGAGCCCAATTTCAAAATGAAAACAAATCCCCATTTATCTCTTCTCTGCCATCTCTAAAACCCTCAAAACCCCTTTGTCCATTTAACAGTTCTAACAGCCCACACCCTCACCATCTCCTTCTATATATATAGCATAATAAAGCAAATTTTCGGTGATTCGTTTGCATTTGGATATTGCAATAAGCTCAAGTTAGAATCTTGATATGAAACCTTTAAGAGTTGTGGGAACATTGAACTCATCACTATCTTCAAATCCGAGCAAAACCCATTTCAATTCAACCATTTTACTTCGCTTTTACTCAGCCCAACCTCAAGAAGACCACCCCACAAGCACTGGTCTTTCCTCCTCAGAAGATGATTTCGACAGTTCTCAATACGATGTAGGCAATGCTGTTAATTTTAAAAAAAAGTGGAATTAGCTCCACTTGGGATGAGAAATATAGGGAAAGTGTGAAAAGTAAAGTGTTTGGTGAAGACCCTTCAGAGATTAAGGGGAGTTCAAGAATGTTGATCAAGGAAGAGGAGAAGAGAAGAAGAGCTGCTTTATTGGCTAGGACACTTCTAGAAGCTGCACTCGAGCGGCCTGATGAAGAGGAAGGTAAAGAGGATGAGGTGGTGAAGGAAGAAGATCAAATGTCGTTGAGTGTTGGAATTATCGGTGCTCCTAATGCTGGGAAATCTTCCTTGACTAATTACATGGTTGGTTTTCTCTTTTCATAAATTTCCGTGCTTTATTGTTATTGTTAGTTAGATGAGTATGCTGATGACTAATTGCCAATAATAGCTAAAATTGATTGAATGCGATAAATGACGGTTGTAAATTGCTAAACCCACTTTCACTCTAATAGAAGCTAAAGATGGAGGCTTAGAGCTTTCACCGCGCTTTCTGCTTCAATGGAGAGGTAAGCCAACTCAAAGAAGAATAAAACCCGGCCAAAGCTAGAAAAAGCATGAAGCTTTCCAGTTGAGTGAGGATATCGGTGGTTACTGGTGATTAGGGGAATGTTATGTTGATATTTCTATGTACTTTATAAAGCAGTACGGGATGTAAATAACTATTACAAATGTTCGAAAGGATAAATAAATGGTCAAACTTCAAAACTGCCGCAAGTGCGTTGTGTCTTGAATCTTGATCACCTTGCAAAGCCAACTTTGAGAACTGCCGCAAGTATGTTGTGTCTTGAATCTTGATATCCTGAAATCAAGAAACAACTAAATCTGGATGGTTACAACGTTGTGTGTTGAGTCGAGGATAGCCCTCTATCCTTAAGACAAGATTGCCCCGTATATATGCTTTTACGTTAGCGGGCAATAGTCTCCCAAGATAAAACAACACTTTAATCTCAACACTACAAAGCCAATAGGTTGAGCACATCGTCGAAGAAAACAAATATGACTCGACTTGCTGAAGATATGGAATAGGAAGGAAGAGTATCTCTCTACTCTTCTCTTTTGTCTCTGTGTATATAGTGTGTCTCTGTAGTGTATATCTTGTGTATATGTGTGGGTTTGCTCACTGATTTTCGCCACAGTTTTCTGCCTGATTTTCGTCACAGTTTTCTGCCTATTTTTCGTTCAGTTTTCTGGTCATTTCTTGCTTCTGTTTTACAGCCAAATGAAGCTCAATATATAGCATGGAGGAGGGGCTGATCAACTGCCCAAACATGGCTGTTAAAGGCCATTAGGAGGGCTGTAAATGGCATGTTAAATGCCATTAGTGAGGCTGATTTAAGGTCTTGAAGGAGGCTGCTCAATTGCCCAACTAATGGGCTGTTAATGGAGAATTAATCAGCCAAGTAATGGCTGATTAATGCTCCAAAAATGCAGTCCAACGGCCTTCCGTCACCTTCCCAGAAACTATGAGGACCAAACTGTAAATATTGAAACTTCAGGGATCAAACTGTACATATAAAAGAATTCTGGTCCAAACTGTACATATGAAACTTCAGGGATCAAACTGTACATTTGGCAGAGTTCTCTCGGTCCAAAAAGATAATATCAGAAAGGCCCACAGCCCACAGCCCACAGCCCGTGACCCGTGACCCGTGACCCGTGACCCGTGACCCGTGACCCGTGACCCGTGACCCGTGACCCGTGACCCGAGCCCGAGCCCGAGACCGGACCGGACGGGCGGGCGGCGGCGCGCGCGTGTGGGCTTAGCTTTGAACCCAAGCACATCTAGGTCTTCCCTCCTTTAAACACATGGGATACCCCTTGGGGATCCAAACCCTTTACCACATTAGAGACTTATATAGAGAGCAATTCTTCCTATTCCCACCGATGTGGTAGATTTGTCCCACACCACATTTCCATGTCTCAAACACCTTACTTCGTGAACCAATATCTCTTTCATTTCTCAACGAAATTAGACGATTCTTGGCCCTACGGTCATCTACTCACTTCGTAGATCATGCGCGTGTAAAGAGACCGGGTCTCCAACATACGGAACACTAGTGTTTAATTCATCAAAGATGGGTGGACGCATCTCCCCGCCAAAGGCTAATTTCCAACAATCCCCTCTATGAAAGAGAGATTGTGGCGCACACACAAGGTGCCTACATTTCAAAGCAATCTTTCGGCGAAAAGATATTGCATCGGGAGAGGTAGCTTACGCTTTGAACCTTCCCTAGTTGAATACCATCGGACTTACTTACTTGCGCGGTGAACGTGATGTCTTGAACCGTCGGTGTTTAGTGTAAGCCAAGACAACGATATCAACACAATAACTCTTCTTATTCATTTTCCTTCTTACGTTTACGTCCGTTGTGGCCATGGACACACTTGGATTCTTAAGTGCGTTCATTTGAGTCGGCCATCCTCGCACTTAAATAGGTGATCTCCTACAAGGTATCCCGCTATACCCCACTTCACAAGTGTTAGGAATCATTAAAAGTTCCACAACCCTAACCTCAACCGTTTGAGGATCTTTTAAAAGGTTTGGAAGCTTAACCTTTACCCACCACGAGCGACACTTTAATGTCTATCGCGGAACAGACTTTGGATTCATGTTTCCGTACGTAAATCATCATCCGAAGTGCTTCTTGCTTCCACCGAAGCGCTCAACCGAACCTTTTGCCGCTTAGTTTTCCCATTGAACCACATTCTTGGGATCTCCAATCGGTATGGTTGGGTTTCCACCGCAAAGGTTCGTATTGTTTGGGTTTTAAGCCAATTCCCCTAGACAGGCGAACACTTGATCTCCGGGTAGTCCCTTAGTTAGTAAACAAGGATGTGACACCCGTGATGATCAACTCACCATACGGTCTTATGTCTCCGACGGATCCCGAAAGATATGTCCGTACGCCGTCATCCGTGTCCTTCCCGAAGCCGACCGGCTAGCCATAGTGTATAACTGCTTGAAGGCACGGGTATCTCCCGAAATAAGGGACGTCCTCTAAGGAGCCGTGAAGTTACTCAACTTCTTTCATGCTTTGTATAAAGCGATAAACTCCGATTCCATCATGAATCGGCCGATGCAAGTTTGCTTAGAGGATTTTCCAAGATCCACCATACACATTTGCTTGTGGCTTTGGTGTTCTTCGGATACGATGTCCATTTTGCATCACCGTGTTCTCCCGAACCGCCGGACATCCGAATACTATAATCCGTAGATAAGCGAATAATTCGGATATCGTCATATCGACTTAACGCCTTCTATTGATCATGTATTAAGATCATCGATGAACCTTAGTTCAACCGATCATTTTGTAGGACGATACCGAGGTCGGTTGTAGTGTGTACAATACATTGAACTACACATGACCCGTGCATATCGCTCCTTGATAATGGGTGCACCATGATTCCAATCGCTCTATGATTTATATCCATTGGTGGCTTCAACGAGACCGTCAACTATCGACCAGTCCGATCTAGATGTCTTAGAAATCCAATTCCTAATATGTCATCTGTGATACCCATATCTTTCATATCGAGACTTTGTTTCAATATGACTTTTACTTTCGCATCGTTGATTCTCCAACTGTTGGCTTTCTAATTTCGAGTCAATGTTTCGTGGTCGATTCATTGTTTCGTTTTATCTCGAAACTTTCGGGACCAAAATGTAAACATTTCAAGGACCAAAATGAAAGTTCGGGAAGAAGCCCAACAGTTCGAAAGAAATCAACTCGATTCTCTTCTTCCAACTCTCCGGTTGGGAAGGTCATTTTCAACACCCATGCCATGTAAGATTACAATGGCCCTGGATGTGTAGCTACTCACAGGGGAGCACTTTTTACAACCCAAAGGTTCTTTTCCCTGGAGGAAGATCAACCATTACACAAGTATGGTTCTATATGATGAAATATATTTCTCTCTTTAGCTTCTTTCCAAAGCGGCGCTTTTGGAGATAACAATTATTTGTTAATTGTCAATGGTTTATTCTCAACCATACAAGCTAGAAGGTATGGAACAAGTCTTTGTCCCCTCTTTGCTCCTTCTCGGTTCAACATCTAGAATCCCCGAGTTCTCGAGATCCGGAATATTAAGTTCCTGGATAGCCGAAACTTTCGAGTCTTGTAGATACGGAACGTCTAGTTCCTGGACGATCGAGCCCTCGCGGGTTCTTGTTAACCTTGAGCAATTACTCCTTTTTCCTATTTCAAGGAAAGTTATCTTCAAAGAATTCAACATTCTTTTACGCCAAGAGCGATCGGTACTCTTGTATTTGCGGATCCGGTGGATATGCACTCTACGATCTTAGGTACAACTTGACTGTTTCGGTATTCCAACTTTTATCAAGCCACCCCACATAGTTTGGGCGTATGACTTTGCGCTTGGCTAACACCGTTGGACCGAGGTGAGAAATGAACGGTCGTTTAATGAACGATGCTTCACATTCTCCCCTCTATCACTACGAATTTCTCAATCCGTAGGCTTAGTTGATTTTCAACTTCTCGTTTTGTAGCGCTTATCCGCTTCAACAACTTCATCTTTGCTTTTCAACAAACAAAGGATTACATACGTTGTACCATCATCAATGAAGGTCACAAAGTACTTGTCTCCCCCCCTCTATTTTGTATGAACTTTAAATCACCCAAGTAGGTGTGACTAAGTTTTATTTTGAGGTTTTATGTCGACAGTAGGCAACAATTTCAACATCGTTAGCTTTTGAATGACTTGCTATTTAACGTGTCTTAATCTATGATGGAATAGATGCACGGATTACAAATATATCATTCATTTAGCTACGGACGTACTTTATACCATTCTTAGTTATTACGGACTGTTGGACTAGTCTCAAACCAAATTTGACCAACGGCGTCCCTTAAACCAAGTTTGGGATATGTATCACCTCATCTTAGAGTGATCCCAATCCATGAAGTCCTATTGAGGACAACCTCTCCACCCCTTTGATTTTAGAGGTGGCGTTGCTTCACATGAACAACTTCTTGCCCGTGGTTAGGCGTAACCGGGATCATATGAGATCCGGATGCTCAGCCCACTCCGGTTGCTTTGGCGCGGTGAGTGTCCAATTTCTTTTCTCGCCTTTCTTTAGGCCTTCGGATCATTTAAGACACGGAAATTCGGCCCACCACACTAGGTGTCCTTTACTTTTCCTATGAAATGAATTCCGGCCCCACTCCAGTCGCCGGAGGCTTTATATGACCGAGTGTCCAATATCATCATATCAAAAGAATTTTTGGCCCACTCCCGATCGCCGGAGGCTTTGTATGACCGAGTGTCCAATATCATCCTATGAAGGATCTTCGCCAAATAGTATGACAGGGTTCTACGTCTTTAACGTTAAGATTGGTGCCCGAGATAATTCTTGGCGCTTACTTAAGAGTGGTAACAGTTTTCGCACAGTTAGTGGATCTTTCTCCATCGTATGTGCGAACCTACTTTACACACTTTTAATCACTACACTTAAAAGAACGGATCTTTTTAAGCCGTTTACAAAATCCAATCTTTAAACGGAAAAGAAGATGAGATTAAACTTCTGATTTGTTAAAGCATAAGGAATATAAATTATTTTCATATTCCTCCTTACTTTAATCCATTTTTAATCAGACATCATTTAATCTTTATTCTTGACAAGTAAGAAAAATACTTATCATTTAATCCTTATTCTTGACAAGTAAGAAAAATACTTATCCCAATTTCGGATTCTGGGCTCACTTCGGTCACTTCATCGACTGAGTGTCCATTTCCTTCTCACCATTATTCGGATCTTTTGTCCGGGATAGATACGGACGCCTTCTGCGCAAGATAGAAGTACATCTTCGATCTTCTCCTCTTATCCCGAGTTGACATCCTCGAGCTCTCGAGAGCGCTTGTTCCCACCGCCTTGGTAGCGGTGACACCATGAACACGTTCATCATCATCACTCTCTTCTACCAAAAAACCATTGCCATATCCAGATTTGGTCACACAACTTTTGACCGACATCTTTCGAACACTAATAGTAATACTATACAATCTTGTCTTAAATTGTTGATATTTCTATGTACTTTATAAAGCAGTACGGGATGTAAATAACTATTACAAATGTTCGAAAGGATAAATAAATGGTCAAACTTCAAAACTGCCGCAAGTGCGTTGTGTCTTGAATCTTGATCACCTTGCAAAGCCAACTTTGAGAACTCGCCGCAAGTATGTTGTGTCTTGAATCTTGATATCCCGAAATCAAGAAACAACTAAATCTGGATGGTTACAACGTTGTGTGTTGAGTCGAGGATAGCCCTCTATCCTTAAGACAAGATTGCCCCGTATATATGCTTTTACGTTAGCGGGCAATAGTCTCCCAAGATAAAACAACACTTTAATCTCAACACTACAAAGCCAATAGGTTGAGCCTGTCGAAGAAAACAAATATGACTCGACTTGTCAAAGATATGGAATAGGAAGGAAGAGTATCTCTCTACTCTTCTCTTTTGTCTCTGTGTATATAGTGTGTCTCTCGTAGTGTATATCTTGTGTATATGTGTGGGTTTGCTCACCGATTTTCGCCACGCTTTTACTTTGATTTTCGTCACGCGTTTTCTGCCTATTTTTCGTTCGATTTTCTGGTCATTTCTTGCTTCTTTTTACAGCCAAATGAAGCTCAATATATAGCATGGAGGAGGGGCGATCAATCGCCCAAACATGGCTGTTAAAGGCCATTAGGAGGGCTGTAAATGGCATGTTAAATGCCATTAGTGAGGCCGATTTAAGGTCTTGAAGGAGGTGCTCAATTGCCCAACTAATGGGTCATTAATGGAGAATTAATCACCAAGTAATGGCTGATTAATGCTCCAAAAATGCGATCCAACGGCCTTCCGTCACCTTCCCATAAACTATGAGGACCAAACTGTAAATATTGAAACTTCAGGGGATCAAATCGTACATATAAAAGAATTCTCGGTCCAAACCGTACATATGAAACTTCGGGGATCAAAGCGTACATTTGGCGAGTTCTCTCGGTCCAAAAAGATAATATCGAAAAGGCCCACGCCCACGCCCCACGGCCGTGACCCGTGACCCGTGACCCGTGACCCGTGACCCGTGACCCGTGACCCGTGACCCGTGACCCGTGACCGAGCCCGAGACCGGACGGGACGGGACGGGCGGGCGGCGGCGGCGCGCGTGTGGGCTTAGCCTTGAACCCAAGCACATCTAGGTCTTCCCTCCTTTAAACACATGGGATACCCCTTGGGGATCCAAACCCTTTACCACATTAGAGACTTATATAGAGAGCAATTCTTCCTATTCCCACCGATGTGGTAGATTTGTCCCACACCACATTTCCATGTCTCAAACACCTTACTTCGTGAACCAATATCTCTTTCATTTCTCAACGAAATTAGACGATTCTTGGCCCTACGGTCATCTACTCACTTCGTAGATCATGCATGTGTAAAGAGACCAGGTCTCCAACATACGGAACACTAGTGTTTAATTCATCAAAGATGGGTGGACGCATCTCCCCGCCAAAGGCTAATTTCCAACATGTTATGTTTAAGTACTTTTAGTTTGCTTTATTGCTAATTATGAAGTTTTGAACAAACAATTAAGCTTTTCAAGTACATGGTTCAATGACTCTTCTTGATAAAGTTTCATGCTTTATTGTTTTTGTTGTTATATGAGTATAGTTTTGATGACGAATTTGCCAATATTGGTGGTTAATGCTCATTAGGGAAATGATATGCTTAAGTATTTTGTTTTCTTGCTAAATATAAAATTTTAACAAACAATTAGTCCCTCCTCTTTGTGGGACTACACTAGGTATGTTGTTGTTTGTTGTAATTAGTCCCTCCTCTCCTTGCTTTTACAAAACTATTATTTGTCACATTAAAATAACTGAATTTTGCCCACTACAATAAAGGACGCAAAGTGGTGTTCACAACCATCACCCCACAGAGTAAGCCCACTACAATAGTGAAGTCACAACTATTTTTTGTTACATTAAAGTATAGCTGGCCAGTGGGCCGGTCTCGGGTCAGGCGGGCAGGTTTGGCGGGGTCGGGTCGGGGCGGGATGGGCAGAGGGGACGGGGTCGGTTTGGCGGGACTTGCTCCCGTCCCGATCCCGATCCCGTCGGAATCAGGTCGTGGCGTGATCGGGTCGGGGGCGGGATCAGTATCGGGTTCCAGCGGGTTTTCCTTTTTTTTTTTAACAACATATGTATAAAAAAAACTCAATAATTAAAGTTATTAAACAAGACAAAATAGTGTAATAAAAACATCCCAAGGCTGTTTTTGTGCCTCTTATATTATTTAATAGACATGATTTTTTTGTAATATAAATACAATTGTCAAAATTGCAACTTTGTGGTGTTGTAAAAAAGCTGCAAATTACATAATAAAATTACAATTAAAAAAATTACATTCTTAAAAAAAACCTGTTCTTGTTTCTTTATAACTTCCTGTGGTTCTTCGGTTGGAATTGGTATTTGTTGGTCAAATTGATCCACGCCGCTTTCACCACCTTCGGATAAGATTTCGTTGTAGTTTTCGTCTTCTTCTTCGTTGATCTCCGGTTGACCGCACGTTCTCCGCTCCGCTCGTATCCAATCTCTGAATAATACTGTAATTTTCAAGCTGTCTCCGGCTAATGAGTGTCTGTGGTCTCCTATTTGATATCTGCTGGTAGAAAAAACATTTTCAGACGCAGTTGATGACGCTTGAATGTTCAAAACATCTCGGGCCATCATTGAAAGTGTCGGAAAGGTCTTCTCATTCTCCCTCCAAAGATTTTCGAAGAAGTTTTCATGTCCATCTTCATTGATAACTTCTTGGTACGGTACAGAACCCTGCAAAACAAAAATATCAAACTCGCTAATTTGGTTAGTAGCGGTACGGCCGCACATTCTATTTCGAGGCTTTCAATACTAGTCGCAGAAACAAGGATGTCTTTTGTGAGGTTGTGTTGAAGATGAAGAAGATGGTATGGAAGCTGGTAGGTTACTAGTACTTTCTTGTTGGTAAAACATATATATTTTTTTGCATTGGTCTTCTACGCTAGACAACACTTCTTCTTTAGTTTGTTCAATAGGTGGTGGGTGATTTGGATTTTTTGGACTTGGAGGTGGTAGTACTGCTATACAATCGTAAATAGTTTCAATAAGTGATTTAGTACCGTCTATTTTAATAGTCGGATTTAATACAGCACCAATAATATAAAAGGTGGGAATATGAACAAAATATTTTTTTATTTTGATAAACATTTTTTTAATAGCTGCAATATAAGCTAGTTTTTCCATATATTAACTAAGTAATAAAAATATTAGAGTTATATAAAACAACATAGTTGAAATAGTAGGATAATATATACCGAAAAATTCTTTTGTTGCTTGAAAAAATTTCTCTAAAATTACAATAAGTTCGAAAATTTTTACCCAATCACTATCTACAACCATATCAACTGGATTTTGATTATGAGAGTTAAAAAATAAAGTTATAGGATTTTTATAGTCATAAGCAACAAGTAGTTGCTCGTATAAAGAATCACCTAATGGATACTTCTTCCGAAATTTTTCTATAAGCTAGTCCACAATCGTGACAAGTTTTTTTATATTCTTTTCTTCGTTGTACTCTATTACTTTTAAAAATAAAGTTTATAGCAAATTGTATTTTACTAAGAATGTCTTCAAAAAGTGATAGATCATCCTTTACAATTAAGTTATATATATGACACGCGCATTTTATATGAAAATGATCTGAAAAAGATGGAGTTAAACTATTTTTTAAAATTGTAATAGCGTAATTGTTAGAAGAAGCGTTATCTAATGTAATAGTCATAATTTTATTAGTTATTTCGTAATAATCACACACTTGATAAATATTTTCTGCAATAAAAGTATCAGTGTGCCTATCATCTATATATCTATACGCTAAGATACGTTTTTGCATAGACCATTTATAATCTATCCAATGACAAGTTACCGTTAAATAATCATGGTCGTTAGTACTACAACCTATATCAGACGTGATAGATACTTTGCCATTAAAATGATATAATGAATAACGTAAATATTGTTGATATTCATGTGCGAATTTAAATACATCTCTCTTAACAGTTGATCTAGAAAAATCGTTAAAAGCAGGATTATATATATCTCTAATGTAATGAATAAAATCGGGAGATGAAGGAAATGAAAAAGGCAAACCCTCCACAACAACTAATTTTGATATTGCTTCCCTATCTCTATGTTTATTGTATTTAGGGCCTACAATTCCCTCCGTCATAGGGTTAATTTGATCCTGTACTTAGTCCGGGACAATATCAGTATGTGAACCTTGTCCCAATGTAGCGGGCATTTGCGCACCCGGTTTTGAAGCCTAATATTGGGCATACCTAGCTGGATGAGCACTTACTACGTGTCTAGTTAACCCCACTGTGACCTTTTTCAGTTTTAAATTTTAAAATATTTTTACAAATTTTACATCTAGCTACTTGATTCTCTACGTCCCTATAAAAAAATATTCATGCATATGATTTTAATGGTCGGTTTGCTGGACCTCGTCTCATACTAGGGTGAATAAGAGACATTTCAGTTGAAGGTGCACTAGTGGGTGTGTTGTCATCAACATTAGTGGGTGTATCATCTAGATCATCGTCTAAATTAAAGTCTTCTTGAGTTTCAGAAAATAGCTCATCGTCTAAATCTAATGGTATTTTAGGAAAATGTTGAGTATCAACAAAATCATCCTGTGTAGGAATATGATGACTAGAAGAAGTACCCTTGTCCTTGTTGCCCCTACTAGAAAAAGTACCCTTACCCTTAAACATACCTCTTAATCCTTTCATTTTAATTATGATAATAAATAATTAAAGATAATAAAATTAAGTGCGCTAAATAAAATAAACAGACAATAATAATTTAATGAAGGAACGAATGTACCAAACGCAGACGTAACGTCGACGTGTAATCGAGAGGTTGAAAATTGAAACTTTGCTCGATGAAAGATCCTCAAGCTAATTGCCAACTTCACTCCCAATTCTCAAATGAATAAATAAAATTGAATATTTAGTAGACAATGTAGACTTGTAGAGAGATAGATTGAGAGATTAGAGAGATTGTAGGAAGATTTGTGAGAATGATGAAGAGAAAATGAGTTATTTATAGTTGAAAAATTGGGTTAAAGTGTAAATATAATAACTTATGGGTTAAAAATAAATATTAAGGGGTAGGGAGGGTTGAGGGAGGGGGGAGGCCAAAAATGGCCGTTGCACAACGATCAAAATCTAAAATCTAAAATCTAAAATGGCCGTTGGTGCAACGGTTATTTTTGCAAATGGGGGGTTACGTGGGGGATTGGGACGGGCTTGCGATCGGGTCGGGATTGGCGGGGACGAGACATTGTCCCGTCCCGGTTCGAGTCCCGCTACCGTTTTTTTTTAATTACGCCGGTTCGGGGCGGTGTCGGGCCGGGACCGGGCTGACCCGGCCCACTGGCCAGCCTTACATTAAAGCAACTGAACTATGTTTGAATCGCTCACGAAAACAACAAATTTCATGCTAAAAAATACAAATGGTAGAAAATAAAAGATTCAATGTGTAAAGATTTTGACTACCCATATTTTATAAACAAAAGATAATTTACAAAACATTTTAATAAAACAAAAACGAAAATAGAAAACAATGATTAATCACCCCTTGAAATTTGACCTTCCAGTCATTTCTATTTTTACCAGAAACAGCCTCTCTACCTCCCAATGTAGGGGTAAGGTCGTACACTCTACCCTCCCAAGACCCCACTTTGTAGGATTTCACCGGGTATGTTGTTGTAGTCATTTCTATTTTCTCTGATTTTACTATTATAGTTGATAAAGTGTTGTTATCTTAACGTGACAAACATAATGTTTTGTGACTTTACTAGCATAGAGGGTAAAGTTCAGTAACCAGACATAAAATTGACCCACTAAAAAAAAAGGGCAGCCCGGTGCACTAAGCTCCCGCTATGCGCGGGGTAATTAATCAAAAAATATTTTTGTTGGATTAAGATTACAATTTCGCTTTCTAGGATTCATAACATCCTTAATTTGATTAAGCTGACACAAGCTAGATTGCAGCGATCATTCTTTTTGAAAAGAGGAATATGTACTCATATACATCAAACATCATATTCTTTTTGAAACTGAAAAAAGGGATTTATCACTACGTAAACATTATAATAATAACTTTAATACATCCCCTGGATTCATTGGGGTGTGTGATGCCTTCAAGACAATGTATTCACTGCAGAAACAAACGTCGGGCTCTTGTGCTTAACATCTTATTCTTATCAATTGAACTTTTTATTTATTTTCCCTTTTTGAACAACTTTTATTTATTTAAAGAGAAACCTTTCACAAAAGAGAAAGGAAGCAAATTGCAAAGTATGACTACTAGAGAAAAACTGTCAAACTTTATGAGCTAATCTTGAAGGTTGAAGTATACTTTGTTCGTCTAAAATATATGGAGAACAAAGTTGCTACATATCTAATTGGTTCTTTATGCAGTGTTTCTTTGACACTCCCGGGCTTATGCTAAAGAAAAGTGGATTTCCCCACAAGGACATTAAAGCACGTATTGAAAGTGTTTGGAGGTCTATTGATCTATATGGTGTACTCATTGTCATATTTGATGCTCAAAGGCATCTTACCAAGTTAGTTTTTCTTCTTGCCTTGACTCCATAAGTCCTCTTCTGTATTTATCGCAGTAGCTGTATGCTCCATCTCATGATATTATATATGCAAAACTGTCATCTATAATTACCAGTGATATAGAAAGGAGGAAGGGTTGGCTAAATGAACAACATGCATCTTCTTGTGGTGTAAAACATGCAATAGACATTTGTTTGGCTATAAAATCATGTCATCAAGTAAAATTAAATATTTAAAGTTAAATTGTTTCTAAATATAGTAATGTATCATTCCTTTTGGGACAGACTAAACGAAAAATTTGTCACGTAAAATGGGATAGAGGAGGGTATATATTATTGGAGAACACCTTTTAAAGGAAATTTCTTGCTGAGATTGGAAATGTCAAGGGATGGTTGAGGCTTGCTAATACCGTTGGGGTTTAACAAACTATAGTTTTTGTTTAACAACACTGTAACACCGTAAATCCTTGACTGAGGCTGGAAATTGTATGTTCTTATAAGTAAAACTGCTTGAACAACTCTACATGTACCCAAAGTTATGGCTTAGTGATCAATATACCAGGAAAGACCTGGTAGACTAGGGTTCCAATTCCAACACAAACAAAATAACTGTAGGTGTTTTTTCAGAGAGTAGAGTGACCTGATACTTGTACTTGTGGAGGTAGCAGATACGCAGTAGATTAGTCGGTTGCGCGCAAGTTGGCCCGCACACCTCCATAATAAAATACTCCTGCCATCCAATTTTATATGAGGGTGTTTGACTGGGCATGGAGTTTAAGAAAGAAAAGAAGACTTTTGAAATTTGTGGTCTAAAACAAACTTTAGATATTTTTGTGGTTGTAAACCATCTCATAAAGTATAAATTGTTTCTAAATATAGAAATGTATCATTCTTTTTGGGACTGATTAAAAATGACATAGTGTCATAAAATGGGACGGAGGGAGTAAACTAGCTGAACAACCCTACTTGTGATTGTTAAGGTGAAAAAGTGATGGTGTGGATAATATTGCTTTGGACTTTCTTTTGAGGTAGAAGCAGAGGCGAATCTAGGATTTCTAGAACATGGGTGCACCACTAAAAAAGGAGGAAAAAATGTATCAAGTGGGAATTGATACCTATTCCTCTAGGTAAACAACTCAATATTCAACCAAGTGAACCATTCAACCTTCTTAGAACATGGGTGCTAGCTGATAATATTGTACCAATTCTTAAAAATATGCACATAAAATACTTAGTTTTGCAATGTTACCTGTCTAAAAAAACAAAGTTTTCGGAAAGACCCATCATGTGCACCATAATTTACCCAATAAATCCGCCCCCGTGTAGAAGGCTGTATAATTGCTTCATAAAGGTGAGGTTAGAGTTCCAGAAGAGAATAACAACATACCCATTGTAATTCCAGAAGAAAATATCAGCTTGAAATATATGAATGAGGTGACACCCATATTTTCCACGGCTGATGGAAGGAAACTACTTCCTTGATCCCCAATCTTTTGTCACTTTAGGCTTTCTGAGGGTCGATAGACCAATTTCGAAGTGATTTTTTTAACCTTGGATAAAGCTCCTTAGATGCTGGTTGAGGTTTATTTATCCAAGATTCTTTTGTAGGATCAAGATGATATGTGAAGTAATCTCGTGGTCCAATTGAAATTCCTGTCAAATTTGACTTCTGTGCCCATTTTGACCAACTGATATTTTGGTTTTTGTTCAAGAGTAAGCTTACATGGTTCAAATTTTGTGCTAAGCCTGGATTAATTTCTCGCTTTAATAAAGTAGGCTTCCACTTGGGATAGAAATGTGAGGACCTTCCAAGATCATTGTTGAGATAGAAATGTGAGGATTTCCTAAAATGATTAGTTACTTGTATGTGGCAGATAGAGTAGGTTTCCTTTCTTCTATGTAATCGAAGGTGATGTGTTATTTCCAAATGTCTGTCACTAATTTCTCAAATTGGAATACCGTTTATGACTATGTAGTCCTTGTTTTCCTTTTGTATTTGAAAATTTAATTTTTAATGTGCAAATTCCAATCTACGGTTATGAAATTATGCTCTTCAGCTTTCTACATGGAAAGCGTCAGGTTTTCCTATCTTCACATATGTATGTATGCTAGCAGCGCTCCAAATATTGTGTTTGTTGTGTGAACTGTAAAGTTCCGGGTCCTTAACCCAAAGGAGAGGCTTTAGAATTTGTTTTGCCTGGAATATGGATCACCTTCAGTAGCTCTGTGCAGTGAAGATAGGTATAGGTTTCCATGTTTAAAAGAAGTGAACTTATGGAGAATTTTTTTTCCAGAGAGAAGTGGAGGGTGCACATATAAATGCATCTAAAACACTAAGTAGATTCATCAGAATTTCGCAGGCCCTATTTCTTCAGTCTAATTTTTGAATCAGATGTTTGTAACTTTTTACTCTACAAATATATAGGCCCGATTCCAGAGTGGTGAGGTTGATTGAGAAAATGGGTTCTGAGGCTAATCCAAGCCAGAAACGTTTGCTGTGTATCAATAAAGTTGACCTAATTGAGAAAAAGAAAGACTTGTTGAAAGTTGCTGAAGAATTCAAAGACCTTCCTGGATATGAGAGGTAATCTTTTACTTTTCATATTGTGGTATTGTACTATCCCTTAATTTGATTTGATTGAGATTGATGCACATTATGGTGTTTTCATTCTTGATTTCTCCTTTGTAGGTGCTTTACGATATCAGGACTAAAGGGAGCTGGAGTGAAAGATCTAACAAAATACTTGATGGAGCAGGCATGTTTACCTCTGAGGCTCTGTGTGTGCGTGTGGTATTTTTACCCTTCTGCGTGTTATATTTAAGTCATACTGTATAAGTGATACCAATTACCTTTTTTTTTGGTGACTGCAAAGTGATGCCACCTACCTTTGGAATTTTTAGCTCCTGAAAGGTGCTTCTGCCTTATTTCACAAAGTCATGGAGAGTTTAGCTGGAACAAAAAACTATAATTATCAGACTGCTTCCTTCTAGGTTTACTTGTGATAACTGATAAGTAGTAAATGGTGTATTCTATTTCTATGCATTGGAGCTGGTATACAAGTCATGAAGACATGTGGTTGTGGATTTTGCTTCCTAGTGAATTTGATCTTTAGAAATTTTCTTTATCTACACGTTGATTAAAGAGAACACAACATGAAACGCTTCAAATGATGAACTTCCACAACATTTAACACCCACCTACCCCCATAAGTTCTAGTATTGAAAAATTAATATGTTCAGAAAGTTTGGGTAATCTTGTTGTTTTAAGAACTCTGATGTGTTCATGGCATGTTTCAAGTATCTCTTATATCTTGCGGAGAAAAGGAGATTAGAAATTTTGATTATATGGTATTATGGCTACAGAAAACATACATTTCCATTTAACTTGACATTGATATATCATATTCTAGTTTTTTTCGATGAGTGGAAGCTATTATGTTGTAGTATCTGTAGCATGATCAAGTATTTTGACTTCAAGCTTTCAAATTTAGATGCCTATTTTGTTTATGTACAGTGTTGTTGGCAGCACACTTCTTGCTATTTATTAATGTGCAGTGTGTTAATGAACTCCAGTTAGCTTTAGCTTTTAGATGAGATGGTCCACACACTCCAACATGGTATCAGAGCAAACAAAGGTCATAAGATCGAATCTCACCGCCACCCATTTATCAAAAAAAAATAAATCTCCAGTTGGTTTTCTTGACGGGTATCATCATTATGTTGATACACTTCCCCCACCTCCTTTTCTCCAAATATTAACTGCAGGCACTACTCTATAAAGAGAGTGCATAGTGATGGGGTGCTTTGTTGTTTCTCATAAATGTTATTATACATGTGTGAAGTTAAGCGGTTCTTTAAGTTAATTTGTTTTATGCTTTGACCTCTTTTATGCACTCATCCCCTTTTAGTGATGAAACTGGATGCTTAGTCTTGTAATATATCTACTAAGTTAAGTGCTTAACTTGTACACCTTGTTGTTTGTTATGCTTAGGCAGTGAAAAGACCATGGGATGAAGATCCATTGATCATGAGTGAAGAAGTTGTGAAGAATATTTCACTGGAAGTTGTCAGGGAAAAGTTGCTACATTACATACTGTTGGAAATTTGCCTTTGGCGGGGAGGTGCATCCACCCATGTTTAATGAATTAAACACTAGTGTTTCGCATGTTGGAGGTTGTCTCTTCACACATGTATAATCTACTAAGTGAGTAGATGACCGTAGGGCCAAGAATCGTCAAATTTCGTTGAGAAATGAAAGAGATATTGGTCCACGAAGTAAGGTGTTTGAGGCATGGAAATATGGTGTGGGTCAAATCTACTACATCGGTGGGAAAAGGAAGAATTACTCTCTTTATAAGTCTCTAAAGTGGTTAAGGGTTTGGGACCCCAAGGGGTATCCCATGTGTTTAAAGGAGGGAGGACCTAGATGTGCTTGGGTTCAAGGCTAAGCCCACGCGCGCCGCCGCCCGTTCTGGCTCGGTCTCGGTCTCGGGTCACGGGTTGTGGGCTGTGGGGACTTTCTGATATTATCTTTTTGGACCCCAAATTGCTTAATATTTACAGTTTGGTCCCTAGAGTTTCTGAAAAGTTGATTTTGGGAATGACGGTAGGCAGAAACTTTCTGCCTACCGTTTGAGCTGTTTTTTGGAGCATTAACCAGCCATTACTTGGTTGATTAACTCCTCCATAATCAACCCTCCTTCAATGGCCATGAACAACCTCACTAATGGCCTTAAACCTGCCATTAATCAGCCTCCCTAATGGCCATTAACAGCCCTCCTAATGGCTATTTACAGCCTTGTTTGTGGCAGTTGAGGAGTCCCTCCTCCATGCTATATATTGAGTTGTTTGGCTCAATTGTGCAACACACGAAAAACAGTGATATATAGTGACGAAATACAGTCACGAAACAGTGAGGAAAGACACACATATACTCGAGATATACACAATCACTTGATTCAGCACACAGTTGTAACCATCCAGATTTAGTTGTTTCTTGATTTCAGGTTATCAAGATTCAAGACTTAACAAGCTTGCGGCAGTTCTGAACATTGCCTATTTGTTTATCCTTTCGAACACTTGTAATATTTATTTACTTCCTGTACTGCTTTACAATAGTACCCAACACATACATCAGGTATTCCATTGTCAATGTTTGTGCACACTGAGCATGTGCTTTCTTTGACCAGCAGGGGACCAAGTCAGCTTTTTATAATTAGATAAATGCAGTTGATAAGCATGATTATGACCTGCTAATTTGTCTATTTAGGAAATTCCATATGGCATTGACCATCGCCTGATGGACTGGAAGGAATTGCATGATGGTTCCCTAAGAATAGAACAGCATTTGATCACACACAAGAGTCTATTTAGGAAATCCCATATGGCATTGACCATCGCCTGATGGACTGGAAGGAGTTGCATGATGGTTCCCTTAAGAATAGAACAGCATTTGATCACACACAAGATAAGCCAACACAAGATTCTCGTAGGAAAGAATGGTTCCAAAATAGGGTTATGCTCTTTCCCTTGGACTTTACACAACTTTTTTCTTAATACTAAGTTACTAACAATGAACATGAAGTAGCTGTGAATGACTTATCTGCTTAATATCTGGGCCAAAAGCATGATCCTGTATAGGAGATTAGTTGTAATGCATGATCCTGTATAGGAGGACTGGACTGAGCTGATTCTAGGTACTTATTTTTTTTATAACTGTGGTTCGGGCCTGCTTGCGCACACCTCGACTAATTCACTTTTGGCCCAGATATTTAGCAGGGAAGTCTACTTAACACCTCGACTAATTCACTTTAGGCCCAGATATTAGGTACTTGAACATCACCTTAGATAAAAGCTTTTCTCTCCATGTAATCTACTGTTCCGTCTACATTCTCATAGTTTATTATGTGTTTTCTGTTTCATAGTCTTCGATGCTAAAAGCCTAAAACCCTTTTTATAATGGTTTAGTTTTGATACTTCACATGGTCGTGTTGCTTCAATTTAGCTATTATCTTTGCTTTGGCAAAGTGCCTTTTAACATGAATGATCTTGCTCGGGCAAAGTTGCCATAGTGTAACGTTGTATATCTGTTAATTTCGTGCAGGCGAATAGGTATTGAGGCAAATGAAGAGTTAAGAACAATATTCAAGAAAAACATCCATCTAGTCCTTATTGTTAGAGTGAAATCATGAGATCAAAGACCATGTCCTTGTTTTGCTTGTGTATATATAGAGGTGCTCCAGTTTTTGTCCCTTTACCAAAGCAATTGTCAGTTGACACAATAATTTATTGAAGCATATCATTAATCTAAAATTATGTTCTTCTGATACAAAATATGGAAAAGAGGTTTAGTTTCCCTTTTATGTATACATTCATATTCTTTTTTATAGATTTAAGGTCAAGATTCTAGACATTGTTTGTATTCATGTTGGATTAATGTTACACTGCTCATAGAGTAAGATTGTTGTCCTGTTGGTTCAATTTCAAATATATTTGAACCTTCAATTGTTCCATTTCCTCATCTGAGCTATGTACTATCTGTTCTTACAATATATTTAGTAACATTCAATTCCATTTTGCTCATCTAACATATGTACTTTCTGTTCTTACTTCACATTTAGACCTAATCGAATTAGTTACTACATGGTGATACTTACATGGTAAAAGGTAGTTGGGTGCACTAAGTTCCTTGCTCCGTGTGTGGTTTGTGAAACGGTCGGGTCACATTGGATGTATTGTACGCAATGTTACTTTGCACTTTTGCAAAAGCTCATTTTCATGGCTTGAACCCGTGACTTTTTGGTTATACAGCTTTAACTTTACTGTTGTGCCAAGGTGAGAACTCTTGCCACATGGTGACGTTTACACGGTAATGCTGAAAATAGCCATATTGTACATTTTGGTATTTTTCTAGCTGATGAGTAGAGTATTGATTGGGGTGTAACTATTTTGGGTCCAAAAAGAATAAAAGTTCTATGAAATATTAATATTTACGTAGTTATCTACTTAATATACTTATAGCTAAGACCAATGGTGCACCATTATAACTACATCCATCAACATAGAATTTTAGTAAGTGCTTTTGAATGTCAAATCAAATACAGGGACATGCAAAAATTCACTTTATAATTAGTATCATCTTAATTGATAGTAAATGATTTGAAAAAATCATTATTTTCAAATCATTAAACTTTTCTAATTTAACTAGTAATTAAAAAGCAAATCATGAAATAGAGGGTAGTAGTATGAGACTTTGGCCATAAATGTGTTATCGATGAGGCATGATTGTTTATTGTGTGGACAAACTCATTGACGGCCCTTTGTAATTGTCACCTCAACTAAACTCGGTGTTCTTCACCATTTTCATGTGTGTTCTTGTTCCAATCACGATTTAAATCCAAATTTTAAGAAAAACTAATCCAGATTTGTTATAACTTCAGCTAAATATTCCCCACGAAGACCCGAATACAGCCCCAACATTAATTTCTCAAAATTCTTATCAAATAAAGTAACTCATTTTAAACATTCAAGCTTTTTAAAGAACTCTTTAATACTGTTTGATGAGTTCCTTTGATTTTTTTTTCTTTTTACTAGGAGAGAGCAAGAAATTGAGTTGAAGTAAAAATGTAATTGATTTTTTTCGGTAGTGATAGCGGCGGTGATGATGCCGGGGATGGTAGAAAAAGAATGAAGAAGAAGAAGGAAATAAAAAATATAAAAAAAAAATGAAAAAAAAGGAAGGAAATTAAAAAAATATAATTGTTGGTCTTTTCACGCGCCTGTTAGGTGTGAAATCTAACACGATTTGCCAAGTCATAAAAAAAGTGTCTAAATGATATAGTCAGGATCCACCTCAGGTGTCTAAATGGAACAATGTTTAGTTGATGTGTCTAAGTGAAAAATTTTGACGACCACAAAGGACCGACGATGGGTTTAGCCTTTATTGTCTTTAATGTTGAAATATTTCGATAAATATAAAGTTTTCTCTTCCTCGTCACCTTCTACTTCTTGGCTTCCATATGTTGAGGAGTTCAATTTAGAAAATTTATAAGGGGACGTTTGGCCAAAAGAGTGTAGTGCCAGAAGAAGCAAGTGACCTGCTGAATTTCCTATTCCAATTTCGTTTGCTTTGCAAGGACAACTACAGCAACCAAGTACCATATGTACAAAGTACAATCAATTATGAATTAAAACCAAAATTGAACTACAATAGACAAGATAAGATCAAAACTGGAACTCCTTCTCAGTGGTGTGAGATCAGGATTTTCACGGAAGAAATATAAAAAATAAGAAAAACTAAATATATAAAGATGTCAATGATATCCAACGTTTATTATATATATATATAAAAAAATTTTAATTTTATATATACAGTATAATTTTTCTACAAAAGAGTATTTTAATGTAGCCTTTGCGCTCCCCTAACTCCGCCAGTGCTCCTCCTCCGACAAAAACAAAGGGGAAAAAGTATTACTACATCCTACTACTTCTGACTCATTTTAAATGTCATTTTGACCTTTCAAATTTTATCCAAAACAAGCGTCGTTTTCAAATCTATTCGTACTCCAATAAATTATCTAAAAGGTATGAAGAGGATGAAGGTTAGAATTTGAGTTTTGAGGAAATATTAAGTGTAACTTAATCAAATAATTCTTATAATTATTATTATTATTATTATATTTATTAATAGGTGCACAAAAACTTTAAAAGATAAACAATACGATCTTGCGGTAGTATTCCATAAACAAGGACATATCTAATTTTAAAGTTATGAGTTCATGTGAATTAGATGAATTTTGCCTAAATATGTATTTTATTAATGAACTTACTAAGTATTAATCCCTCATATCCAAAAAGAGTGTTCTTTTAGGTCTCATTTTTCCTCATGAAAATACACATCTGAATGATTAAGATGTTGTCTCTAGATTTGAATATTGAATGATAAAGTTTAATACGGTTTATTTTTCAACATCTGAATGTGCATAATGTATTTATTTAAACATAATAAATATACAATTCAAATAAAAAAATAACTAAATAATAGAAAATAAATATAACTTTAATAAAATAAAATAACATTTATGTTCGCCAGTGATGGTATAGATGCTTTGTAGTGGTGGTGGATTGGTGGTGATGGTTGATGCTAGTGTTGGAAATTTACTAAATGTGTAATTAAGTATATCCCATTAATTTATGACTCGAACAATTGGGCCCGCTCGTCGGAAACGTCGTTTCCACACACGTGCACACGTAGTGCCAAGTATCGCAAATTTCATTAGTGAAAGAGATATTGGTACGTATGTAATACATTTGAAACATAGAATTATGGACGGTTATTGGCCAAATGACAAAGTATTTCACGTTGGTAAAGGAAGGAAGAAGTGTACGAAGTGTAAGATGAAACGAGTCGGAAATCGCCGCGAAGCCATGAAGGGCCGCGGCGCCTCCCAGGCTGCGCCGCGTGGCGTAAAATGACTGGTCAGCTACTGGAGCCGCGGCGCTTCGGAGGCAAATTGTTGCGACGGGAAGTTGAAAAAATCTGACGTTTGGGCTGGTTTTGGAGAATTGATTCTCTATTACTTGTCATATGAATTCAGCCATTATTTGGTTGAATGTAACCCCTCATTCAAGTGCAATTACATGGCTATTGAAGGCCATTAGTTGGCTAGGTGAGGGGTCTTCTACTTACACTATAAATTGAGGCATTTGGCTCAATTGAACACAACACTTAGAAAATTCTTCAGATTTTCAGAGCTCATATTCTTCCTCTCTAGCAAAGTCACTATACTTAAAGTTTTTCAAGAGTAACACTTGAGTTTCCTTTGCTCACTTGTTAAAGTTGTTGTTGTATCTTGGGAGACTATTGTTCAATACCGTAAAAGGAGATATACGGGCCAATCTTGTCTTAAAGACAGAGTATCATCACTCGACTCAGCAAATCACTCAAGCAGTTTGTAAGGTTTTGATTTCCAGTTTTATTGTAATAGTTTGTTTATCCTTTCTACTATTGTAATAGTTATTTACTTCCCGTTCCCTACAACAATCGTATCCCAACAGCTAGTGGCCAATAATGGTAGTGTTGATAGTTGTGATGGTGGGGCTGATTGGTGGTATAGTGACTGACGCGATAGTGGCGGACAATAGTGATGGTGGTGGTTATGATGGTGAAGTTGGTTGATGTTAGTAATTGATGGTGTTGGTGGTGATGGCTGAGAATGTGTGGTGGTTGACGATGGTGTTTGTGTTGGTGGTAATTGGCGGCGGTGCTAATTATGATGGTAGAATTAGTTGTCCATAGTGGTGATAGTGATTGATAGTAGTGGTGGCGACGGAGGCGGTGATGGCAACGACAGTGACTGTTGATATAATTATAATGATAGAGGTGGTAGGTATGTAGCAACTGACAGTAGAGATTGTTAGTGGTGGGTATGATGGCAGATGTAGTGGTTGGTGGTTGACGACGGCGGTGGTGGTTGGCAATGGTGGTGGTTGTGATGGCAGAAATGGTTAATGGTTATGCAGGGTGGAGGTGGAACTGTGATTATGGACAGAGTGATGATAAAAATTATTCATTCAAAAATACTTCTTAATGATATTTAGACTTTGTTCAAGATTTTAATGATTAAGACATATTTAGACCAAATAAGTGCTTAAATCTTAATCTAAACAAATGCACTTAATGACCTAATGTCTTAACTATTTGGATTTAGACCTCCATTAAGTGCAAACAAATGAAGCCTTAGCCTTTTTTATTTGTTCAAAAAGAGTGTCCTCTTATCAAATCAAGAAGAAATTAATCTTATTTTTTTAGATTTGCCCCTATTAAGTGCTAAGTGACCAAATCTCAATACCTATTTAATTAGGAATAGTTTAGTCATTACCTTTTTTTTTTTTAGGAATTAGTATTTTCTTAAAGAGTGTGCAAATGGTTAAGTGGAAACTCTTTTGAACCTGAGGGAATACTATATATTTTATTGTGAAATTTATTATTATTGTATATATTTGAGGTCTTAAAAGAATTTATAAAATGAAATTCTAGATCTTTCGTCCATATATCTCGAAATTCTAAGTTAGCATTGACTGAATGCAAAAGAAAGCACGTGGTAAGATTGATTGGCCAGTTAGCAATTCAAGTAAATTAAACACCACCTTTTAAAACCCTAGTGACTCCCATGAATCTAAGAGTAAGCATGGGGGATTCCACTATATTAACCAAGAGACTACTGGAGGCAAATTTAAAAAGTCAAAACTTTGAAGCAGTAGCCTTTCCATCAATCTAGCACTAAAATCAGAAACAAGTCAAATTTCTGATGTAACTAGCCAATGGATTTTTCTCCATGAATTAATTCACAAAAAAAAAGAAGAAGATGAATTATATATGCTCATGTCTTGACAGTTACCAAGTGGTAAAATATGAAAGTGATCATCATTCTTTTCCCTTTTGAGAATTTTGATAATACATAGAAACTAGTATCAAACACCACAAGATAATGAAAGTTGCATGTCAAAAACTGAACGTAAAGGTAATTATAGTTGCAAAATTTGATTTTTCAAAATAGAGCAAGACGTTTATTTTGAACGAATTAAAGGGTAACTAAGACGGGAAGTACCTCCCAGTGTTTATAGAAAATCATTTTCTCTCAATTAGAAGTATTTTTTAAAAGATATTCGGTAGAATTAACGTTGTTCATATATTCTTTTGTACATAATTCTTGATACAATCTCTTTTTTCTTCTTATTGTAAACCTTTATCAGAATACTTTTTTGATTGTGAAAACAGAAAGGAGCAATGACCTCGTACTCCTGTCTGAAACTAAGTGGATTTATTTTTGTCTAATAATCCTCCATATATCACGATACACTATAGCTGTAGATTCTTTTTCCATCTGTTTTTTTAACAAATAAGGAGAAAATTAAGTTTATTTACTGTGATGTAAAGTATAATTTGCACAATTGTAGTATATAACTAGTCCATTGTTTGGTGTAAATCGTAAATAGTAGTACTCACTAAACTCTGTTTATAAATATTCAAAGTAGAATGATGGGCCAAAAAAAAAAGATCTTATTGGGTCAGGAAATTCAGAAATTATTACTACAGTTGAAAGAATGTCTTCCTTAATCATAATTACCCCTGAAAATATAAATTAAAGAAGTAGATACATAGGTAGATTTCATGAGTAGTAGTACTGACTGTACAACAACTTGGAAACATAGGTTTCTTGAAGGAATGCACAATTTCCAAATCTGGGGACACACTTTTTCCATAAATGGAGATTTCTTGAATGGAAACACAATTTCCAAATCTGATCACCACAACTTTTTCCATTTTTGTATTCTTGAAAGAAAATAAAGCACAGGCTTTGTAGGGTAATCATAATAAATAGATTGACAAAACAAGACAATGGGGGGGGGGGGGGGGTGTTATTACTGACTAGTAATTCTGACTTAGATTTTGCAACCCCTTTAACAAAACCAAACAAGAGCCAAGACAGTTGAAAAAAGAGAATATTATTACTCACTGAAAAGGGAAAGCTAATGGTCTTTAATTTCTCTATTTCAAAATCTATCAAAGATCTCATAGTCATAGATTTCATTGCTTTTGTACAAATAAATCAGATCGGACAAAGTTCTCTGAAAAGAAGAAAATAATTTAACTTCTATGAGCTCACAATATAGTTGTTTTACGTTATGCGATCATACATCACTAACGCACTAGATTTCATCAGAACTCCGAAGTTAAACATGCTTTTGCGAGAATAGTATTAGGATTGGTGCCCCCCTGGGAAGTCCTCCTGTTGCCATCCCTCTTTTGAAGGAGAGTCTTGGCATAACTGGTAAAATTTTTGCCATATGACTAGAAGGTAACGGGTTCAAGCCGTGGAAACAACCTCTTGCAGAAATGTAGGGTAACGCTGCATACAATAGACCCTTGTGGTCTAGCCCTTCCCTGGACCCTAAGTGCAACGGGTTGCCCTTTTATTATTATCAGGTTAATCAAAAAATGAGATTAGTAACATAAAAAATAAGTATAAATTACTTGTTATAACATGTTAAACTATCTGATTATACTATCAACATATATGATCAAGTTAAATTTGAATATAGGAGAAGAACGTCGCATTGGGATTAATTTGATATTAAGCTCTCAAACAATTAATTACTGCTACGAATACCACTTACTAGTACAATAGTACTATGACAATGATAATAATTATTAAAAGATGTTTTATTATTTCTCTGATGTTTGATTATTATGATATTTAAAGAAGTATTAAGACCAGGTGACACTTGGAATTTTAGACAAATCGGGTAAAGATGTTAAATAAGAATACAAAAGAATAGTTGTTGCATGCGTACTTGCTATAGCTTTTGCACTGAGTTCTTTTCTTCTGTTTTAGTCATGTTGAGTAGAAGAGTAAAGGAAACTTATCTGCCTCTAATTAACAACTGGGAAGCTATCATTTGTTCTACGTTGGTGGAAACAAATTCAAATATTTGACAGGACAGCAATAGATAGTACTGTATAGATGATTCTTTAATATATGAATGCTTTAATTACTCCAATGTGATCTTATAAAGTCTTATCTATAGCTTCCATGTTAATTTCAAAGTTATATTCTAAGCTTTTGATTAGGTTGAAAGCCTACATGTACCCAATTCATTAGGATTAAAGTTGTGGAAATCTTGAACAGACTATTTAACCAAGTCTATTGTCAAAGACTACTATAACTTAATTAAGTAGCATGCTTTTCTTGTAGTTTAATTAGGGTTTCTTCATTGATATAAGCAAATATAATATTTTCCTCTTCTTATGGTTGTGGTCTAGACAACCTTCAAGTAACAGGACATTTTGTCGTTCGTCTTTTCTTTCTTTTTTATTGCTATACGACTTAGTAGTAATATGGAAATAGAAAACAACTAAATGACTTAGTCTTGCCTTCTTCTTCCTTTACAGACATTTGCTTCAGGGTGCTAAACACCATTCGTGGAATTTTTTCCTTGGCTGCAACAAATTAAGTGGCTTTCAGCTTCTTTCTTTCTACTAGTTCCTACATAAGCAATTTGCAGGAAGTAAACGAAGTCTTTTCTTCCGAAATCCACTCCTGAAGTCACACATATAGCATGTGTGCCGGTCTCCTGGAAGACGATAAGAAATCAACAAAAAATAGTTAAATCAGGAACAGAGCGCCCCGACGAATAAAGCATAGAACAAAATTGAACTTTTTGTTTTGTCATTTTTTAGCTCTATGATCCCAATTATTATATAATAGATTCTAGTTGAGAGTTCGCTTTGCCAGTCCATGAATATGCCACATCCAGCAGTTCTCTTAGGTGAATTAAGGAGAAAATATTGGAACCTATTCATGGACAGAAGCTGCGGGTAAACCCTCGGTTTGCCCTTAATAGTATTATTGAATATTACGTAATTGATATTACAGAAAAAAGAAAGAGGTTTAAGTTTTATGCAGATGGCATGCAGTGCAAAAAAATATTTTGTATACCCACTTAGGTTTTTATTATATATCTACAAAAAAAATATTAATTGATACTTAATCAAAAAACTAATATGTTATCACAAGTTCACTTACACTATTGATGTAAATTTTCTTACATAACCAAACTTAAAGAACCACAGATAAAGGAAAATCAAATTCCACAAACTCCATAGTTAATTATGTTCATAATATCTTGCCTCTTTATTTATATGTGTGTGTTGTCTACTTGTCTGTTTCAACTAACTGCAGTCTGCTGATTGTCCTTCCTTCCTCGGCCTTGACAAGAAAACACTGAAAAGATACATGTATCCACCAACACATGACTTCCACTTTTCCTTTTCTCTGCAAACAAGATTTACTTAGAAAAATTTTCTCACTTTATTTGAAAATCAACCTATAAAAATTTCAAATATAATTTTTTGGATAACGCCTAAAATATTATTTTATTTTTTTCACTTTTTCACTTTAAGTATATTGATAAAGTTGTTGTCATATGACCAGGAGGGGTTCAAGTCGTGGAAACACCCTCTTACAGAAATGCAGGGTAAGGCTGCATACAATAGACCATTGTGGTCCGGCCCTTCCCCGGGCCTCTCACATAGCGGGAGATAAGTGCACTCGACTTCCCTTTTAGTATATTCAAACAACCAAATATTCTTTGTAACACTTAACCAAACATAACTTTATCTTCAACTCCAACTTTAAAATTCCAAAAAAAAAGTGGAAAATATTTGATTTTCATGGTGCCTACTAAGTAAAAAGATAAACCAAAGGAAAAAAAATGTTGAAAAAGAATAATCCCTTACTGATTTCAATAATGTAAATGGTTTATATACATGATATACAATAGTCATCCTAGACTATAATTACGAAATCAAATATACACTTACCTAATACAAAATATCACTACCATAATTACAGATGTACAAGATCACTAATGATATCACAAGAATATACAGTGTATATTCTATCACACCCCCGAAGTCATAGCGGGCGGTTGTCGTACGTTGAGACTGTCCCTAAAATCTTCAAACAAAACTAAGATAAGGCCCTTAGTAAAGATGTCAGCAATTTAATAACGTGAAGGGACATGCAAGACACGGACTTGTCCACGAACTACCTTTTCGCGAACAAAGTGAATATCCATCTCGATATGTTTAGTGCGCTGATGTTGTACAGGATTCGCCGAGAGATATATCGCACTAACATTATCGCAATAGACCAATGTAGCTTTCCGAATAGAAAAATGAAGCTCTAAGAGGAAGTTACGCAACCAACAGGACTCAAACACCACATTGGCGACCCCTCGATATTCGGCCTCCGCGCTAGAGCGCGATAGTGTAGCCTGGCATTTAACCGACAAAGACACCAAGTTATCACCAAGAAACATACAATAAACCAGATGTCGAACGCCTGGTGTCTAGACATCCACCCCAATCAACATCTGTATACGACATGAGAGTAGATACTTATGATAAATATAAGTGTAAACCATAATCAAGAGTGCCCTGAATGTAGCGCACAATGCGTTTAAATGCGTGCATGTGTTCTTCCCTCAGATCATGCATGAATAAACACACCTGCTGCACTGCGTAGGTAATATCGGGCCTCGCAAATGTGAGATATTGAAGAGCCCCCGCAAGACTACGATAGTGGGAGGGATCCTCGTATAGTGTGCTAGAAGTATCACTCAACTTCGGTTTAGAGTCAACCGGAGTAGGAGATAACTTACAGGCTGACATGCAAGTCCGTTCAATAATATATGCTGCATACTTCCTCTGATATAGAAATAGATCACATGCATGACAAGTGACAGCTATACCCAAAAAATAGCTCAATGACCTAAAGTCTTTCATAGCAAATTCTGAGCTGAGAAGAAATATGATAGACTTGCGCAGTTTGTCAAAGGAAGCAGTCTATATAATATCATCCACATATAACATAATGTATGCCATAGAAGTACCGTGACGATAGATGAACGGAGAATGATCAAACCTGCTGTGAGAAAACCTAAGAATAGACTCATAATCTGCAAATCTTTTGTACCAGGCCCGATGAGACTGTTTTAGCACATACAAGGACTTCTTCAGCAAGCACACATAATTAGAATGAGTGGGGTCCCTGAAACCCAAGGGTTGATGCATGTATATAGTTTCCTTGAGAACAATGCGAATAGTTGTCGGTTTGACCACCGGACTAAATGTCTTTCCATAATCCACGCCAACCTGTTGAGTTTTATCATCACCAACAAGACAGGCCTTATGTCTCTCAAAAGAACCATTAGATTTTTTCTTATGAGCAAAAATCCACATATAACGAATCACATTAACACCGGGTGGATGGGGCACCAACTTCCACGTCTTATTTTCAATAAAAGCATTATATTCATCATCCATGGCCATTTTCCAATTTGGATCATGAAGGGAAGACACGGGGTTACGTGGTAGGGGATTTAGTCACATTAAAATTGATATTAAACTGTCGCTTTGGTTTAAAAATGCCCCGTTGGCTACGAGTAACGGGCTCTTCTCTCGGAATAGAAGTGGGCTGGATAGGAATGGAAGTCGTGGGCTGGTCCAATGCAGAAGGTGCGGTGTTGGACTGGATTCGGGTTAGGAGAATAGTATTTGTGTGATGGCTGGACTGGGTTGGGCCAGCAGGCAGTGGGCCTGCTGGCAGAAGCTCAGGAACGGATGAATTTGGGCCAGCAGGCAGTGAGCCTGCTGGTAGAATTTATGTACGAGAAACTGCTGGGCCAGTAGGTAGTGAGCCTGCTGGCAGATTTTGAGAATGGGGGTGTTTGAGCCGGCATGCAGTGGGCGTACCCGTGTCTACTGGTCCAGATGCCGAAGTGTGGGCTGGACCAAATGGTGGACCACATACGGTGAGAGCCCATCATCCAAAAAATTATAGGAATTTGATATGAAATTAGGCAACTTATCAAACGGAAATTTGTTTCATAAAAAATGACATGACGACTAATTATGATTTTATTAGAGGATAAATCATAATATTTATAACCACGATGGTTAGATGGGTTACCCAAAAACACACAAGCGGTAGAGCGGCTTGAAGTTTGTTTATTGTAGTGGAGGGGAAGAGAGGATAGCATAAACACCCAAACACCCGAATATGAGAATACGAAGGGTCTTTGTGATAAAGTATTTTGAGTGGAGATTGATATGCTAATCCTTTGATAGAGAGTATGTTAAGAAGGTAAGTCGCCATTAGTAATGCATGATGCCAAAATGAAGGTGGTAATGAAGCATGGGCTAGTAATGTACGAATAATATTATTAATGGTTAGAATTTTTCTCTCGACTTTCCCATTTTGTGATGACGTATGTGGACATGAAAATTGAAAATATATATCATTAACGTTACAAAATTCTCTAAATGGTCCATTATCAAATTCTCTTCCATTATCACATTGAATGTTTTTAATTTTCCGTTCAAATTGAGTACGGATGAATGCTCTAAAAGATAGGAATGTGGAATAAACTTGAAACTTTTTAGATAACGGAAATGTCCACAAAAAATTAGAATAATCATCCAAAAATAACACATAATAACGGTGGCCCGAATAGCTCAAGATGGGAGATGTCCAAAGGTCAATATGAATAATATCAAATGGCAACAAAGTATTAGAATTGGAGGCAACAAATGGCAATTTAACATGTTTTCCAAGCGGACAAGAAGGACAAACATTAGTACTATGAGCACTATTACACTCAATAAATTTATTATTTGTAATGGAGGAATAACATATGCTCCCGGATGACCCAAATGCGTATGCCATAAGGAGGTGCTAAAGTGGCAAACGTTGACGGTGTGGCTTGTTTAGTGGTGATGGGATAGAGCTCGCTCCGACTATCACATCTCATTAGATGTATCCCCATCCAGAAATCTTTCACAGAAAATTCAAAAGGATTAAATTCAACAGAAATCGAGTTGTCAGTTGTAAATTTTAGAACATACACCAAATTTTTAATTAATTGAGGAGCATGAATGACATTTTTCAAGGCTAAAGGTGGGTTCTGGGGAGACAAATTTGTGTGACCGTAGCCACGAATTGGAATTGAATTACCATTACCAACAATTATGCCATGATTTTTGCTCGAATTGAAATAAGGTGAGAGATTACCTTGTGCGGATGTCATGTGAGAAGTAGCACCGGTGTCCATGTACCAATTTGCATTCAGAGGATTTAGCCCAAGTGTACGCATCGTGGCCTCGATATCTGTGTGGGTCGGGGAGACTGTTGGGCCTGTAGCAGCGAAGGCCTGTTGTGGCCGAGGCCCAAGCATGCCAGGCCTGGTTCTGTCGAGCATGCTGCTGCTATTTACCATTGGGCCTAGCCCAATATTGAGTGGGAAATGGGCAAGGTGAAATGGGCCACTGCCCACTGGCCCAGCCCCACGGCACTGCCCACTAGCTCAAGGTTGCTGCGAGTGTTTAGGGGTGGGCAAAAAATTCGGAGAACCAAAAAAACCGAACCGAATCAGGATTTAGTGATTCGGTTCAGTTTTTAAATTTTGGATACGAACCAAACCGAAAAACCGAATTAAATATGTAATTAATCTTATTTTTTACTTTAGGCTACTACTATCTCTTGAATCATAGCCATTGAAACCAATCTATGAAGCTTTTATGAAAGTCGAACGCGGCATGAATTTGATTAACATATCACGGAAGCATTGACATAAAATGTAGGGAGAGAAAGTAGTTGTAAATTGGTAAAACTTTAAATGATCATAACTCTGCGCTCGGATGTCCGTTTTACCCGATTTTTTTTATTTTGGGTATTTTTTCGAGACGGGGCGTCCCAAACTACCGCAAGGCGGTTTGGCGCAGCCAATTTTTAGAAAAATATCTGTTTTCCCAATCAATTTGTGTTTTTTCCCAAATCAATTTCTAATTTTCCTTTTTCTTTAGTAAATATCTCACGATACACAATAGATTTCAATGTCGAAATTTCATGATAGTGTAGGTGTGATAGTCAATTTCAGTTTTAAAAAATAAAAAATTCCCTGACCCGACCCGGCCCACTAGAAAAAACCTATATAATCCGATAAACCGAACATATCGGTTTTTTTTAAGTTGGATTCGTTTTTTTTAAAAAAACTTATGTTTATTCGGTTCATATTTTTCGGATACAAAACCGATATACGCCCACCCCTACCAGTGTTGTTGTGGCCCAGGCCCCTGCTGGCCACCATCATATCCGCCACCGCTACCTCCGCGGCTGCCACCACCGCAGTTTTTGCCACTATTTTTCTGATTTTGGCCCATTTTGCCACCACCGTTATTGCGATTTTGGTTATAATTTTCAGAGAATGATTGAGGATCATCGGTGTCGCGTGATGTGGCCACCATCATGGCAGAATGTGTTTTGGTCGTGGCATTTTTAGCCAACCCTGCTTCTTCTAAGGTGAGCATGAAACATGTTTGATAGAACGATGGAAGAGGATTGCTTTGGCGAAAGAGAGTGCCAACCCCATTATATGCCTCGAAAAGCCTCGCAACCATATGAAGAACGAGACAATCATTTGTGACCGGCGTGCTAACGTTCTTGAGTTGATCCGACAACTCCTTGAGCTTTTGACAATATGAAGAGGCATTCGGAAAATCCTCCATAGTAGTGTGAGAGAATTCTTGCTCAAGGGTTACGACACGAGAGTTTTTGTTATCTTGGAATATATCACGCAACCTATTCCAAGCTTCCATTGTCGTGGTGTTGGGTTCGATAATAGTCTGTAAGAGGTCCGTAGAAATGGTGGAATAAATCCATTGGAGGACCGTAGCATCAAGAGTTGCCTACAACTTTATTTCATCATTAGTGGAAGGCACCTTCTCATTGCCTTTTTTCGATTTGATGATGTGATGGAGGACTCTATGAGACCTTGAGTGACTTTTAAAAAGTTCCGCCCATGTCGCGTATTGGACGTTCTCCATTTCAAGGATGATAGGGATGTTGTTGTTGATGTTGGAGACTGCAAGGGCAGGATGAAAGGTATTGTTTGTGTTAGACATGATTGAGGAACAAGAGGAGAATTAGGATTTCGGAAAGAAAAGTGAAAGGACGGCCGAGAACAAAAGGGCGGCGGAAGTTTGTGGAGAAGGAAAATTTTGCCTTAGACTGCTGATACCATAAAAGAGATTAATCTCTTACTGAATTCATTAATGTAAATGGTTTATATACATGATATACAATAGTCATCCTAGGCTATAACTACGGAAATCAAATATACACTTACATAATACAAAATATTACTAACATAATTACAGATACAAAAGATCACTAATGATATCACAAGAATATACGGTGTATATTCTATCAAATGAAAGAAGCTAAGGCTGCCCTTTCCTATATAAACACTTGTTCCCCTCTCTCAAAACAAACCAAGAATCCAAAAGACAAAGAGAGAAGCCAAAAAAGAGACTTACCCCTTCTAGTTTTGCTTAGTTTTCTGCCAAAGATTCATATCCTTTTCCTCATTTTCTCCCTCTTTAGTGAAACTCCCACTGAATTTGATAAACAAAAGAATGCAATCCCTAGTTGTTGATTGCTAAAAAAATCAACCTTAACTTTCCCTTTACACTATTGTTTCTTCTAGCTTCAAACTTGAAGGCACAAATCAAATCCCTTTTAGTATTAGCTCCAATAATAGTCTATTTTTTTCCCTAGACCAAAAAAAAAATGGAAGCTTTTCATCATGCACCTATTAGCTTTCACTTTCCCTATGCTTTTCCTATCCCAACACCGACAACCAATTTTCTTGGACCTAATACTACTCCAAATTCATCATCAATTAATGGAATTAACACTTGGATGGATAGTAGAATTTGGAGTAGGCTTCCACATAGGCTCATTGATAGGATCATTGCTTTTCTTCCACCGCCAGCTTTCTTTAGAGCTAGAGCTGTTTGTAAGAGATTTTATGGCCTTCTTTACTCTACTCATTTTCTTGAGTTGTACCTCCAAGTATCCCCTCAAAGGCATTGGTTCATTTTCTTCAAACAAAAAGTCCCAAGAAACAACATTTACAAGAACAACAATAGTACTACTACTAATAATGTTGGAAGTAATTCAGTTGAAGGGTACCTCTTTGATCCTGATAATCTTTCTTGGTTTAGGCTTTCATTTGCTTTAATCCCACAAGGGTTTTCTCCTGTTTCATCATCTGGTGGATTAATTTGCTTTGTTTCTGATGAAGCTGGATCAAAAAATATACTTTTGTGCAATCCACTTGTGGGGTCTATAATTCCCTTGCCTCCAACTTTAAGGCCTAGGTTGTTCCCTTCTATTGGTTTGACTATAACTAATTCATCTATTGACTTAGCTGTGGCTGGAGATGATTTAATCTCTCCTTATGCTGTTAAGAATTTAACCACAGAGTCATTTCATATTGATGGAAATGGATTCTACTCAATATGGGGTACAACTTCTTCACTTCCAAGATTATGCAGTTTTGAATCAGGCAAAATGGTACATGTTCAAGGGAGATTTTACTGCATGAATTTTAGTCCTTTTAGTGTGCTATCTTATGACTTCGGCACAAACAATTGGTGCAAAATTCAAGCCCCATGCGACGATTTCTACGTTCACCGAGCCTTGTGGAGGGGAATGGGAGGCCTGTTTTAGTTGCTGCAGTTGAGAAGAGCAAACTGAATGTGCCAAGGAGTTTGAGGCTATGGGCGTTGCAAGATTGTGGAACAATGTGGGTGGAAATTGAAAGGATGCCACAACGATTGTATGTTCAATTTGCAGAAATGGAGAATGGACAAGGGTTCAATTGTGTTGGACATGGTGAATTTGTGGTGATTATGATCAAGAATAATTCAGATAAGGCATTGTTGTTTGATTTTTGCAAGAAGAGGTGGCTTTGGATTCCTCCTTGTCCATTTGTAGGAAACAATAATATTGATTATGGTGGTAGTAGTAATAATTATGGTGGCGAATATGGAGGGGAGTTGCATGGATTTGGTTATGATCCTAGACTTGCTGCACCTATTGGTGCACTTCTTGATCAGTTGACATTGCCCTTTCAGTCTTTCAATTGATAGTTAAACTGTTTCAAGTGGTGTATCATCAGTAGTACTAGTACTATGAATAGTAGTAGAAAGTAAGTTTATTTTGGTTATTATATGTATTTTTAGTGTTTTAATTTAGTAAGTAGTGTTATATTACTAAGAAGTATGTACTCTACTACTATTGGCATATTATGAGTTTTAAATTGATTTGTGTTTATATTATTCTGGCTGACCTCTTGTCACTAAATAGCTTTATTAAGATTAGAAGCAAATTATGCAATGGCTTCTAATTCTACGAATTAATTAGGCTAACTAGTAGATTTTAAATTTTCAACAACAAAAAAAGAAAAAAGATAACTACTGAAACTCATCTACTGACTTAGGGTTTTTTTCTTGTTCTTTATTTTCATTAACGTCGTGTGCAAGATTAACTATAAGATCCCATAACAACGTTGAAAATGTTTTCTCGTTATATTTTGTTGGAAATTTGCCTTTGGCGGGAGTTGCGACCGACCAACTTTAACGGCTTAAACACTAGTGTTACGCATATTGGAGAATTCGGTTCTTCACACATGCATGATCTACTAAGTACGTAGATAACCGTAGGGCCAAGAATCGTCAAATTTCATTGAGAAATGAAAGAGATATTGGTTCACGAAGTAAGGTGTTTGAAGCATGGAAAGTGTGGTATTGTGTGTAATTCTCCCTCATCGGTAGAGGAAGAAAGAATTGTTGTGTATATAAGACTCGAAATTGGTTTGGGGTTTGGGACCCCAAGGGGTATCCCATGTGTTTAAAGGAGGGAGGACCTAGATGTGCTTCGGTTCGAGGAAAGACCACACGCGCGCCGCCGCCCGCCCGTCCGGTTCCGGGTCACGAGCTGTGGGTCGTGGGTCTTCGATATTATCTTTTTGGGCCGAGAGAACTTTGCCGAAGTACGGTTTGATCCCGAAGTTTTCGGATGTACGATTCGGACCGAGAATTCTTTCGGATGTACGGTTTGGTCCCTCAAGTTTCCGAGAATCCGGACCGTCAAAGCGATTGTCAAGCACTCAATTCAGCCATTTATTTTGGCTGAATTACTCCTCCTATAATGGCCAAATCCGTTGGTCTTTTCTCCATTTATGTTGGTGGCTTTACTACCTTCATAATGGCCATTATTTGGCATTATGGAGGGCGATAATCACCCCTCCCTCACCTATATAAACACCCCCTTACACCATTGTTGAGCACCAAGGAGAACACCAAAAACAAGGCACGAAAATACACAACCAAAAACAGTTTTCTTCCTACAACTTCCAAGCATCATTTCGTTACTCAATATTCTTCACGGTAGCTCTTGAGTTTCCTTTGCTCAAGGGTTCCATTGCTGTTTTATCTTGGGAGACAAATTGTCCAGGACGTATAAAGGATACATACAGGGCAATATTGTCTTAAGGACAGAGTGCTACACTCGACTCAGAAAAAACAATTTCCATTTTTCCATCTTCTACAAAACTGGAATTTCCAGTTTTCTTGTGTAACTATTGTAATTTTCAGATTTCTAGTTGAATTATTGAATCTTTGTTTATCTTTTCGAATACTTGTAATAGTTATATACTTCCCGTACTGCATTATAAAGTACCATAGAGCAAAAACTCCCAACATATTTCACTAGTACTTTATAATTGGATTAGTTGCAGTTTTTTCAATTTACAATGGCTTTCTAGCATCGTTCATGAATTGTTAACTTCGGTATACCAAATACAAGAATTTCTTGTTTTGATGAAGTATACAATATACTTTTCTCTACATGTAACTATGCAGTTGTCAGTTAGTAACTATGAAATCCTTTCTGAAGAAGAAAAAAAAAGGCTTCGTCTCTATTTGTTTTCTAGAGTAAATTAAGCAAACCCTAATCCTAAATCTTTTACAACAGGTTCTCCAATTGTTTTCTGCCATCTGGAATACACTAGCCTTAATTTCAAATTTATAAATGAAAACCAGCTCGTGATCGATTAATTATTAGTTCGTTGAATAAATATGATAGTTCTGATGTCCCTACTATACTATCCTATAGTCCTTTTTTCACTAATAGTATTAAATATTAACTTTTTATTTATATCTTCGATTTATCCCAGGCTGGTCGAATTAAGAGATCTTGCAAGTTGATACTTGATTTGATAGTAGTACATAATGATGTATGTGTAGGAAAATATCTGCACTAAGCCACTAACACAGTAGGCTGAAAAGTCTGCGCAGGGAATAGAGGCTAATAGGATAAGTAATTTTGTTTTTATAGTTTCACGAAATTCAGTAAACTATTTTGACCGTGGTACGTGGAATATTATAATTGAAAGATAGGAATTTGGGTTTTCATACGATTATTTCTAGTATACAGATCCAAATGAGCCAATCCAATCAGTTCATTAATGGTCATACAATTCTAATGATGTATTTTGTATCTCATCTCATTGTCTTGGTATTACATGTGTTGTTCTAGCTTAAATTAATTACACCTTTTGGCGTAACGGGTTATTCCTCAGCGCAAATGGGTTCATTGATAGTCAAGGAGGAAATATCAAAGAGGAAAGAGGTATTCCAAAATTTAATTTGACAAAAAAGAAAAAGTAAATTTTGCAATTTTGGTAAAAGAATGTCTGGAGGTTTAATTGATACTGAAGGTTGGAGTCCGGCGTCTAACTATAGACAAAAATGGGTTGTTCGTTAGTTAACCCACGAACTGAAACTCAATTTAACGTATATAGGAGTACGAGTACAAGAGGCCACCATTCTAACAAGAGTTAGATGAATGTATATAGGAGAATGGAGAACTTGTTTTACCATTCTCAAATTGTAGTAAAAGGAAAAGAAATTTATCCATACTTGCAACATTTCACAATGAAAAAAGAGAAACATTTAAACAAGTTTTGAGGATTCTATTTCTGAAATTTGAATTTTCTGTTGATTGATTTTAGCTTGATAATGTAACTCAAGTTGTAAGCTAAACATAACAAGAGTTGTAATCGGAAGAATATATAAAAAGAACAAAATGAAATGGATTAATCAATCTCCAACTAGTTTGGGATTTAGTTATATGAATAGTCTGCCCTACATTACGAACTAAAGGATAAAAAACAAAATTGATAGCTGACATTTCCAGCATAAATACTATTTGCTTATAGCAAACTTACACTGGACAAAACTGGCTCATGGCAACACTGTTCTTGCTCTTATCAAGATCAGTTTACCGCTACAAGAATCATCAAACATCAGATACTACTTGATTGGATCTCTTCCTTTTCTTGTTCTTCCTCCGATGAGTTTTCCCTTTCTTCTTCGAAGGCTCTTTAGATGGCTTTTCTTTTATGCTAACTTCTTCATCAGAGGGGGCGTCACTCAAGGAACCCTCCTCATCATCAGAACTGAGGTTAAAATCCTCAACGATGTCTTCTTCATCAAAAGCAGTCTCGTCTTCCTGGTCCTTTCTTCTCTTCTTTTTCTTCTGCTTCTCCTCTGTAGAATCCTCAGCCCTGCAAGGTATCATCACATTGGAAAAATACATTCATATAATGACAAATTGGGCTGCCAAAATGGTTTAAAAAATCAAGTAACCATCCAATCCGACCCATTAGATATGGGCTGGATAACCGACTTTTTAAAAATGGATCAAATTTGGATGTTAGGCATAATATCCATTAAAAATGAATATCCATAATGGATAATGTGGATATCCATATTATCAATCCCCATTTGTTTGCTTGTTATTTTTCATGAGTGCTTGCTTTCTGGGAGTCTAAGGTTATTTTGACTTTTAGCTTGTATTCTGACCTGACTATTCCTGAAACCATGGATAACTTTTTATCTGTGTTATGAGGGGGTCAGATATTTTATCCGTTTTTATTTAACCCGTTTTCCACTCCTACCGACAACAAATAAAGATGGCTGTTTGACCCCGCATAGGGGTCAAGGGTTCTTTTCCTCTCGAGGGGTTAGGTGGGTGGGTGGGAATAGGTAAGTGGCGAAGAAGAATGTGAACATACTTGGGAGTGCCTGTAGGTAGCCAAGAAGAACTGAAGACAGCATCTCCTTTGTTATCTTCTTCACCATCATCATCTTCATCACTTTCAGTTATCTTACTCCCGAAGGCGGATGAGTCTTGACCAACAAATATACTGTAGATGACAAGTTCGTTACTTTATGATTAACAGAGAGAATTTTTAGATAAAAATCTAAAGAAAATAGAGTATTCGTGAAACCTGGATTCCTTTAACGAATCATTTCTCTTTTGTGCTCTCTGTCGGAGACTGGCAGCATATTTTGATAGAGGACTCGCCCCTGCATTCTTATCATCCTAAGGATGAATATGAAGGTAAAAAAAATTTCCAAGGGAACCAAATCATGAAAGATGACGCTGCGGATTAATCTTAGACATGCATATCCCTATAACACCCCAGCCTATTTGTGTTCATCAGAACGATGCTTTGACAAGTTGATAAAACTTTCAATGTGTTCCTTACTAACAAAAGAAGATACCAAGTGTAGGTTGGTTGACAAATGAATAGTAATTTAATGGAATTTTACTGGTAAATGGGCAAGTTAACATCAGGATAAACTACTTCAACATTTTGCAAGAGAGTAAGATGCTTCGAAGGCTACTTTTGCTAAAACTATAAGAGAATTTTGATGTTCAAACCTCAAGAAAAGATGCTGCCGCTGGGTCACTAGGCAGAAATGAAACTGTCATTCGCTTCTTATTTGTGTACTCTGAATTGGCTTCAATCTGTAGCATTTACCAAGTCAACTTCAGGAACTTTTAACAAAGGCTTCATTGCAGAAGAAACAATTTGTGCCCGCTAACAAATAGCCCGTGATACAGACTATAGAGGATCTTTTGCACTCAGAGAACTATACATATATAGTTTTTAATGCAGACATGTGACTTGAGTAAATAATCCACAGTCATATCACCAAATAGAATCAAGTATCCAACATACATACCTCGCGAATGATTTGCTTTATTTCGCGGCGGAATCTATCGACATTGGTGGACTTGCAGAAGTTGCGTAACCTAACAACAGGGACAGAAGACAGCTCAAAGAAAGCAACTGAATAGCTCCATTGAGCAAGATGCTCAGCAAGTTCCTCAACCACAGAAAACACACATGCTTCCTGAAATGTTCTCGTTTTCAACGTAAGTTTGCTAACCTGATACATCAAACATAGATTCAGCTAAGATAAGCTCTTATAAAGCAGTACACTGTTAGACTAAAGCAAATAGAGAGGCATTCTGAAAGTACCCTTAAAACAGTACGGAAATCTATGGCTTTTCCAACTCCCCCTGTAGGAGGCCTATGCAATTCTTTTATCTCCAGCATGTCTAAGAGGAGTGGGGAAACAGGAACAAAAGAATTGGTGGAGGCAGCAATTCTGTTGAGCATTTTGATGCATCGCAATCTAAGGGGGAAATAGCGAGCAGTTGGAACCAAACGAGCTGCTCCAGAAATTATTTGTGTCAACGGATAAGCCAGGGGCATAAACTCTGGTTCCGAACTGTATGCACAGATAGCTGCAGTCCACAGCTCCAGACAATGTATATACTTCCACTGGTAAACCTTCAGAAATGATTCCTGAGAAAGGGTTGAAAAGGGAGAAATTGTGACTGGATCCACTAAAAGGCAAATATAACCATAAAAAAAATACATCACACTCTTTGTCACTCTATGATCAACTTGACACTCTAAGCTACTTTGTCTCTTGAATATTACAAATGAAGGCTAAAATGCATTCTCTCAAATATTAAAAGCAGAATATTGTACCAGAATTTAGTCAACTAACAAAGAGAGGAAAAAAGATGCTGCTTTCAAACAAAAAGATCAAATTCTTCCACTACCACACAAAAGCTTCGGAGCCATGGTTCAGCTAATGATTAACAAAAAAAGAGAACTCCTGTACAGGATTACCTCCTAAATCAAACCAAAAAACAGATTGAGCATACGAAACTCATTTGCAACACTAACCCAAAGATGACCACTAATGAAAATACACACCAACACCAGTTTCTATGTGCTTTCAATAGATAATTTGTTAACTTTCTAAAACGATTCCTGACAAAGAGTTCACAAGGGAAGAACCATAATTAGCAACCACTAAAAGGCACAGATAGCCTTGAAAAGAGCACAAACCAGTCATGGAAAATACTGAAGCAATCTGATAATTTTTCAGCACAGTTTGTGATGTGCAAATGTAAGACAAGGGTATGAAGCAATTTTGCAACTCTACAACATTATACGATGCAATTTTATACCCAAATAAGGCAGTACAAGGATTACCTCTAAACGGTCTAGAAATTACAGAATAAACTCGCATTTTGGTAACCATTATCCAAAACAAAAAAAGCTGCAAATGTAAGAGTCAAAGTACCTTGCCCTTAGTATTGTGTGCTTCCTTGGATGATTGGTTAGCCTTTTGTGACGATTTCTGGGAAAGATTAGACAAAGGGAGAACAATGATTAGCAGCCACTAAAAGGCAAGGATAACTTTCAATAGGATAGAACCAGTCATGTAAAATACTGAAGCAACTTGATACCCTTTGAGTACCTTTTCTAATGTGAAAATGTGAATTAAGCTAACATGTATATTGAAACTCTTAAACCAGAGTATTCTTTAGCTAAAGTTATTAAAAAAAACTGCTACACAAGATACCCTTTTAACCTCTAGAGATTTATAAAGTAAGCATTTGTCAGTGGTTGGAAACAAAAATCTAGAAAGAAGACAAGTTATCAGTAACAAAATAACAAACCGATACCTTGGTCTTAGTACTACCATGAGCGTCCCGTAAAATCATTGCCAACTGCCGAATGAAAACAAAGGCATGCTGGTATGCATTCGGAAGATCCACCCTAAGTAGTTCAACGAAACAATTACCAAGAAATTGAATATGCTGCAGCTTTGACGCACTCATGAATTGGCAGTTCAACAAATAAGCTTTATACATCCCTCTAAAGCACTCATCAATGCAATCAAAACCAAGCTGCATACACAGGTCTCTTAGAAACAAAAAAGAGACAACTGGTAGTGCACCTCCGCCTGTACCCCAAAAATGAAGAAGAACCTGAAAAGTCAAATTTTGCTTAAGCTCATTACTTTAGAGTGTGAGAGGAATACCTCATGCAGAGAATTAAAAAAAAACTTGTGGCACGTGTATTCTGAAAAACAGAAAACAGTGCTTCGCAATTATTTTTTGACTTAATTCTTATGGATCATAATTAACTACCACCCAACAGACACAAATTTCTCAAGGTTTCTTATTTACTTTTTTGTGGGTGAGGTATCTAGAGCTATGTTACAAGAATAGGATGGTTAAAAAGATACCTTTTTAAGAATTTCAGGATAGACATCAATGAAATAACTCTGTTCGTGATAGTAGGATATAAGCAGTGTACGTATTTTGAAGTGATTAAGGGGCACATGCCATGTCATTCAACTGTCAGATATCAATTTCATAGCCCTGATATAGAAAACACTTGAAGGACCCCTATGAGAAAATGAAGATAATTAGCTCTTGGTAATAGCTAAAGCCACAAAACAGCAAATAGACTTACCCTCTCACCTCTGCCCAAAAAGAGAGGGAGAAAGGATGAAACATGCAAAATTCTTGCAAATTAAAGTTATATTCTTGCAGAAGAAAACTGTTGGCGTGAATTCTAGATTAATCATTCCTTTGTACAAGAAAAGAGTTTATGTGAATTGTTGTGTGAGATCACTCAATCCCATACCTTTATATATTTCCTTAAAAGAACTGGAAAAGCAGCCAAGAATACAGATGAAAATCTGAGTCTTCGTAATGTAAACGATACCATTTCTGTATCAGTCATCTGATTTAGAACATGTAGCGCATTCCCTAGATATGATTTCACCAAGTGGTTGTTGCTCTTCCACCGTTTGGTATTAGACATATCATTTATCATCTCCTTCTTCCCACCAGAAGTTGGTAACTTCAACAGTCCACGAAGAATTCCATCCATTTCTTTTAGAACAAACAACATTATCTTGTTGAACACAACGCTAGACATAGTACTCCACTTTGACTTAACATCTTCACCAGTATCATCGCCATAATGACAAGCTGTGCGGAAAGCTCTCATGAGAGACCTGATAGCTGCCGAACTCCTATTTTCATGAATTGAACTACACCAAGAGTCCACCATTGCACTAGTGATGACATTTGTGGACGACTTGACCTCCTTTCCATCTGCATGAACAAGTTGTTTGGCGTCAAATTCATCTGCTTCATCATCTTCGATTTTGTCGCCATCCATTTCAGTCTCAGCATCATCCTTCACAAAATTGGGATAAGATACTACAAACCATTTCACATACCATGAGAACAAGGAGAAGGAAAGATAAATTAAAGACTTACATCAATATCCTCATCATCATCAAACTCAAGGAGCTCCTTGTCATGCTCTTGCAAGAATTGATAAAATTCTGGATCCTACAAGAAGAAAAAAAAGTGGCGTATATTGGTTAAATAGATTATTAGTAATCAGTACACAAATTATGGAATAAATATTTGCACAATACTACTCTTGCAATAACGGGCAGCCCGGTGCACTAAGCTCCCGCTATGCGCGGGATCCGGGGAAGGACCGGACCACAAGGGTCTATTGTAATGACAATATCAAAATGTCTAGCACATTGACTACATTGCTCAGTAATGCAAGCAGGCTAAATGTAGGAATTAGTTATAGATGGATGACCTTAAACTCCCTAAAGAAATCTATCGAACTTAACATCTCTGGCTCTGGTTTGGTTTTCATATCTAATATATAAAAATGTGATGGTAATAGGTACCTGTTTCTTCAATCCTCCTATAAGATCCATATTTTGGCTTTTGGCAGGGAATTTCCATTGAATAAATAACAGATCCGGATAATGTCACGGAAATCAAATAGAAACCCAAAGTGGACCATATTTTTGAAGAGTCCAAAACATGAAACCAAAAAATCTTTTTCTATCTGTCGCAGGTCAAGGTCTCCTTCTCCCTCCCCTTCTTTAAAATCCAATTCATATACCCAAAACCATCCATTCTAGCTAAGTTATTGTAAGAATAACATACTTAGTCAATTCCGCTCATTTTCTCTTGGAAGGAAATTCCATCCAGAGAAAATCGCACCTGGTTAGATGGCAGAATGTGGGGATCAATAAGCAAGGTACAGGTATGAAGAATATTAAGTTCCAGATTAAAAGTTTGCTCTTTAAATGGCACTGGAAAGTAAATAACAATAAAGCAGGACTATGGAAGGATGTTATTCTCACTAAATATGGAGAAGAACGTTACTGGACTCCAAAGTGCTCACTTATGCCAACAGTATTACTATTTGAAAGAACATATGCAGCTACTGGGATGAATTTCATATACCAAATTAAAGGTGGGACATTTCCAAGATTCTGGCTAGATTATTGGATGTATATTGAGGTGCTAAAAAATGAATGTCCTACGATATATACTTTGGCCTTAAATAAGAAAAGCAGTGCATCTGAATGTTTCTCTAGCACTGACTGAAATTTACTTCCCAGAAGAAGACTAAATGACTGGGAAATAGAGGAGTTCAGTCTTCTAATGGAGCTGTTACAATCTGTCTTCATAGACTCAGGCAGGAAGGATTGTCTGTTTGGTAAGTGATAACGAGATTTCTCTGTTAAAAGTTGTTCTATTAATTTACAAACACAAACAGGTTGCTGGGATTTGAGTTTGCCTAGAAAATTATCTGCAAGACTTTTACCTCCTAAAGTTGCCTGCTTTGGCTGAATAGCATCTAAGGATGCCTGTTTGACTCTTGATAAGACTCCAAAAGAGAGGCTTCTCTATATGCAGTAGGTACTCCTGTTAGAACTCAGAAAATATTAGTCATCGTTCCTTCATTGCAGCCAAGTTCGGTAAAATATGGTCACTGTTTCTGAACCTATTTGGAGTTAGTTGGATCATGCCAATGGATGTTAAAAGCATGCTGAGTTGCTGGCAGGGACAGAATATTTGCAGGAGCTTGAGGACACTTTGGAAAACTATCAATTGTGCATTTTATGGACTGTTTGGCTTGAAATAAACAAAATATGTTTTGAAGGGAAGAAAGACTATATGTCCTATGTAAAACATAGTTGCTCACAAAGTTTATACTTCTGGTGTAGGCTGTAAGGTTGAAACATGAATTTCTTCTTGGATTTTCTAAATGGTATGAGGAAATAGTGTTGGGATTGTATTACTCTACTGTTTTGAACTCTCTTTTTTGAATTAGTAACGATATTCTATAAATGGTAAAACAGCACTAAGATGATGGGCTAAAAATTACGAAGTGTGCAAAACCCCAACCATATCTAGCATGGAAACTAAGTCATTTACAAAGGCCATGTTGCACCAAAAAGCTAGCAAAGAATACAATTTTGTTCAAGGCTATGTATGTTGCTACGTTTGCCTTCAAAAATCCGATTGTTTCTTTCCATCCAAATTTTCCATGAAATGACGATGGGAATAGTACTCTAAAGCTTGTGTGTCTTCCTATTGGCATCATTTACAATGGTCATGTTCCTACTGTTTTGTACTCCTCAAAGTACTATCTTGGTACTGATTCTAAATAAATTTAACTCTACCTTATCAACTAAAGAAAAATAACAAAGGTAGAAACTTTGTTCTTACAAAGAGAAACTAAAGAAAAAAGCAAAAGCAATGACAGTAAGCAATCTTGGTTTGCTACTTCTAAGAAAACAACAACAACATACACAGTGTAATCCCAAGTGGGGTCTAGAGAGGGTAGGATGTACGCAGACCTTAACTGTGGGGTAGAGAGGCTGTTTCCGATAGACCCTCGGCTCAAAAGAAACGGAATCAATGCAGGATTGCAGAAAAGGTTTGCTACTTCTGAGACATATCAAAAAAATTCGTATTATATTGCTTGAGTTTTTCAGAACTTAAATGAAGACTAAAACTATTAAAAAAAGGTACTAAATACAGAATTGAAAGCACAAAAAGAAAGCTGAGAAATCATAGACATGTCCATAAAAATGTCACCTTTTCTTGAAGTCTTTTCAATTGCTCCACATGTCCTCCCGCATTTTGCTTTGAAGATGATTTGGGCATCATTTCATCTGTGTTTTCTTCAACCCCAGATGATTTTTTGCTCAATTTATTCGATGCTGACATACCCCACGAAGAAAAAAAGAAAAAAAAACATGAAACAAGATGTAAAACAGAAAAGTGTGTTAAATGAAAAGAGTAAAAAAAGGTACCTTTGTTCTTTGTCCCCATTGATTGAAATTTTTGTGAACCTCTTTTCTCGCTAAAACCCTATGCTTTGCTTCAGGGTTTAGTGTTCTGATTTCTGAAGGCTTAGCTTCAACGGTGAAGCTTGGATAGAAGAAGAAATTGGGATTGGGCTCATTGGACTATTACAATTTGGGTAAAAAGATATAGAGCCCGAGGGTTGATTTAGCAAACTAATATTGATTTACGCAAATGTTCCTTTTTAGAAGTTGTGCAAATATATATTTCGGTTTAACAACATATTAGACTTTCATTTAACTTTCAAGATCTTAGACTAGGTATATTTTTCATAAAATTTTCAGTTTGGTCCAACAAAAAAAAAAATTGATCGAGAAGGTTCATAAATAACAAGAGAAATAAAAAAAGATCATTTACTAAATAATTATTCCTAAAAGGGACCTGCGAACTAATCTTATTAACTACTATGTTTTTGTTTTTATCCTCTTTTGTTGGTCGAACAGTAGAAAGATACTTATATTACTCGTATTTAATTTAAATTTTGGACCAATGGTGAAAAATATTTGTTTATACCATCGTATTAAGATGAACTACAAAAATAAATAATTATATATTGATAGTTAGACTAATATTTGACTCGCCTGCTTCAAATCATATGTTATTGTGTTTTTTTCTTCTTCTTTTTTACTGAATTGATTTAAAGATCATAAAGGAAAGAACTTTAAGATCACTCGTGAATAAGAAAAGAGAAGTTTTTTTCTCTCAAGTCAATAGCACACTTGGTTTTGGTTTTTGTAAAACAATGTTTTTTAAAACCAATTAAGAGATCAGTTCTTAATCAGAACAACAACATTTTGTTAATTTTTTTAAACTGAACTGGCACTTTTTATTGGTCATGAAACAGATACAGCTGAGGAAGAGCTCATATTCTACTTGAGAAGCTGGCATACCGGGCCCTGTCTACTTTGTATTCACAGTTGTAAAATGTTGTAATAAGAAATAACTATGAAAAACTATGAACTCTATACTTCATGGGGGTTCAAACTAAATCTCAACAGCCTTTAGTTTTCTGATTCTGAAAGCTACTACTCCTATTCAGTCCATTTGCAACAGACCTTTTGTTGTTCTTGGAAGGTCCTCAAAGCTTGTGTTGATGTAACTCCCTTTGTAGTTGTGACTGATAGAGGCCAGCTTGTATGCCACCTTATTAGCCTCTCTATAGCAATGCTGCACTCTTATTCTTCTTCTCCTTACCTCTTTCTTGATTGCCTCTACTTCAGTTACTATGGTCCATGGTGATCTTGTTGTACTTGTTATACTTCTCATGGCAAAGTTTCCAGAACAGAAGAGATGTTCATTTGTCTCAAGCTCTAAGACTGCAGGTGAATAACAGTGGCATTTGGTCTCTAGGTTCCTACCAAACTTAGATACTTTAGAGTCTGTAGGTAACCTATCATTCAATGTTCTCCACACCACAAAACTTTCTTGAAGGGAGCCATTTTCTGCCAGATCTTCTCACCTAGGATTGAGGTGTCCCTTTTCTGTTTTAATAGTTGTCATGCTGATGATACTGAGAAGGCACCATTTGTTCTAGTTGTCCATATTGGTCTATCTGGTACCCCTGATCCAAGTATGTTGGTTGATGGTTCATTTTGTCTACCACTTCAGTTTTGTATGCCCCACTCATCAGTTGCTTGCCATTTTCCATTCACATTTATTTCTTTTAACTTGATATCAGCTATCTCATAATCTTCTTCTATCAATTTGCACAGTGCACCTTGTTTGTTCCAATTATCATACCAACAGGATATGTTTCCTTCCCCTGGTAACCAAATCATATGCCTCTCCAAACCATCTCTAATTTTACAAAGTTGTTTCCAACATAGTGACTGACCTAAAATATCAATATTTTTGCTATAACTTGCAAATCAATTAGGACCAGAAAATAAGGCTATAATTAGAAGAAAAAAAAATATGTTCATAGTCATACAAAATATCAAGAATAATAAACTATTGTGTATATACTCTATTCAGACAAATGAAAAGTATAAAATTGATTCCATGTTACCATGCTCTCTTTGAAAAATTTAAGAACAGGAACAAGTTTTATTCACTCCATTTTTGTAATAAAAAGATACTTTTAGTACTAACCACAATTAACATCACTACGGTCGGGCTATCGAACACGGGGTCAGAAGTGAATTACAAATCGTTTATTCTTATGCATGCATAACCTGACTCTCTTCTTTTTATTTATTTATTTTTATTTTTATTTTTCTGACCAGATGCCTTTGGCACTTTACTATATACATGCACGAACTTATATATCTACTCCGAAGTCCCACCTACTACCCAACTGAAAAGAGAATATATAGAATGACCTACCTAATGAACTCACAAGTTTATTATTATATATATTTTTTGGTGGATTAAGAACTTCAAATAAAAAATACTACTCCCTCGAATAGAAAAGATTCCAACAAAAAAAAAGGGTAGCTAGCTAGAAGATACTTAATACTTTATATAGTGACCACCTTATCTCCAATTACTTCAAGCCAAATACCGAACAAAAACCAAAATCAACCATGAAAAGAGCAAAGGTAGTGTTCATTTCAACACCAGCACTTGGCAACATTGTTCCAAGTATTGAGTTTGCTAAACTCTTGACACAAACAAATCAAAACCTTTCAGCCACCATACTCTTAATTAATATCCCTCAAAGGCCACTTATCCAAACCTATATTGATTCTCTCACTACCACCAGCACTGCTGCCACCGGAAACATCCATTTCCTCCCCCTCCCCGCGGCGGATCCACCGTCCCCAGATCAATTTGAAACCTCTATAGGCTTCTTATCACTATTGATACAAAATCACAGGTCACAAGTCAAAGATGCACTTATTGACCTTATTTCATACTCAGACTCAGACTCTAGCCAAGTTATTGAATTTTTTATTGACATGTTTTGTACATCCTTTATTGATGTTAACTAAACGTCCCATGGTATCGTTATTTTGCTTCACCAGCTACTTTCTTGACCTTCATGTTACACCTCCCAACTCTAGATGCTCAAGTTAGTACTAATATTGAGTTCAAAGATTCAGCCAATGATTTCAATATTCTTGGTTTTTCCAATCCTGTCCCTGTTGATTTTTTCCCTTCATTCATGCTAAATAGAATAGAGATGGTTACTCTTGGTTCCTACATCATGCAACAAGGTAGAAAGAAACCAAGGGTATTGTTGTCAATACATTTCAAGAACTTGAACCTTATTGCTTAAACTCATTGGTACATGCTGCTGCTGATGTTGTGCCACCAATTTATCCTATTGGGCCTGTACTAGACCATATTGGACCATCATCAGCAACTTTCTTGAGTTTTGGGAGTATGGGAAGTCTAAATGGTTCACAAGTGATACAAATAGCAAAAGGTCTAGAAAAATCAGGGTACCCTTTTTTGTGGGCAATTAGAGAAGCACCAAAGAATAAAAGAGAACTTCCAAATGATTATAAGGAAATTTTACCTAGTGGGTTTTTATAGTCAGCAAAAAGGGAAGGGCTAGTGTGTGGGTTGGTCCCACAAGTGACAATCTTGGTCCACAAGGCTATTGGTGGATTTGTGTCACATTGTAGTTGGAATTCAATTCTTGAAAGTTTATACTATGGTGTGCCAATTGGGACATGGCCTATATATGCAGAGCAATACTTGAATGAAATTGAGTTGGTGAAAGAGTTGAATTTGGCTGTGGAAATCACAATGGATTATAGAGATGGCACCACATTGGTTTCATCAGAGGAAGTGGCAAATGGGGTTAAAAAGTTGATGGATAGTGATGGTGAGGTGAGACAAAGGTTCAAGAAAATGAGTGAAAAGTGCAAGGAAGTTTGGAAGGAAAATGGTTCATCTCATGTGTTTCTTGGAGGATTGATTGATAAATTAATGGCTGAGACTTGAAAAAGGGGTAACTTGGTGGGCTTTGATTGACTACAATAAAGTAAAATATTTTTAAAAAGAAGAATAAAATAGCTGTCTACTTCATTGTAATTTTTATTTGTTGGTGTGGGACTATATTATTTTCCATGTCTTTGTTATGTTTTACTTTTGTTTCAAGTCGAAATAGATGTTTTATAATAAATATTATAGAAGTTAGGTTATCACTTACCAGGACCAAATTTGAAAAGAAAGCATAACTTGAAGGCCAGGAATATTTGTCAAAGACGTGTACAAGTGATGATAACTTAAAATGCAATGCTTTCAACGCGACGTGAATTTAAATTAATCAAATTTATTAGTTTTAAACACTAGATAATTAAATAAAAAAAGGAAAATAAATGCAATGCTCTCATATTATAGAGAATGTAGTCAAAAGTATATAATTTTGGAGAAAGAGCAAACCTTTATTTTAGTTTCCAGAGAAATTAATTGAATATCTAAAATTTTATTTTGGAATCATATATTAAAATGCCACTTTTCATTGTTTTACTTACAATGTATTTGTGTGAAATTTTGGAATTTCCGAGTTTGCAAACTCAGTGTTCTTCTAAATAAAAACGATTTTTATGAAGTTTTTCAATTTTTGAAAGGTTTGAGGAAATCTTTTAAAAAGTGAAGCTCAAACATGCATTTAACGCAAACAATTTAGATATTCAGATTTGTTATCAAGATAACAAAATGATAGATAAACTATTCATATAATTAAAATCGGATGGTTGAAATGTAAAAGTACTATCAAGGTGTTATGTGATAGAAGGATGTCTCACGAGGCCAATGTGTATAGAAATTTTTTGCTCGTATTCTATCAAATTCTAATATAGTTTATGATATCGTCCCGCATAGATTGGAAAATCTAATCTACAAACTTATAGTATTTTAACTATTATTTGAGAGAATTAAATTGATGAAAGAGGAGTAGTGCCTTAGATTTGTGAATTACTTAGACCAACGAAATAACTTTTAAGGATTTATAAGTTTAAAAAGAGTTGAAAATTATTGAATTCACTTGATAACATATTATAATAAAATCTCAACTTTTACATGTATTTCTCTTAAGAATGATTGTTTATTGCTAATACAATTATATTTGCTTACTCAAACGTAATCAATTAATAATACTCCGCGAGGTCATATAAATTAATTGATTTACAACGAGTGACTATTAAATCGAAATATTTATCTTGCCTTTATTATGTTGAAAATGTAGCAAAAACCTCTTAAGATTATTTTTTATTAAAATCAATAATCATACTTATAACAATTATTCCGTGAGAATTAGAATTGAAGTAAATAAGATTATAGACTTGGGATGATCGATTACTAACAATTTCTTTTACTCTACTAATTTATTCATTGGAGTAATATGTAATCTTGCTTAGTGAGAATAAGAAACCTAGAGATAGATGTGGTAAGAAAAATTAATAAGAACTAATATCCAACACAATATATAAATGAGAATATAAAGTTTCAGGTCAAACATGTACTAAATTAAGAGAATTATTACAAGTGTATCAAACTTTATCAACTATCCCAGCAAAAAGAGGTTACTCCATTATGGAATTAGAAAAACTAAAAAGGAAATTAAGAGACAAAATATTTGAAGAACTTAAAGAAATATGAGAAAGAGCAAGAGAGAGATTAACAACAACATTTTTTTCTTGCCAAAGATCGGATGATTTTTCTTCTGAATACAAGTCTCTTATTTATAGATGAATAAGCTAGGCACTTATATTTTCCAATAAGTTGGACATCTTTGCCATCTTCAATGATAATTGCCATTTCTCACGTTGTCATTTTTTCTAATTAAGTTGCAATATTTTCAAATTGCAATCTGTCAAGTTTGCCCTCTTTCCTAACATCATCTTCCAAGTTTGCCCTTTTTTTAATAATAAAATTTTATATTATTACTTGAAATAATACATAAATAATTTATATTCATCAATGCATAACAAAATGAAAGGTTAGTTCTCCAAATTAGTTATAAGACCGACAAAGTTATATGATTGCGAATGTTGGCCACTAAATCTAGCATATCCACCAGACGAGTATTAGAGTTCTTGATGCTAGTGTAAAGTATGGCTGACTAGTGGGACGGGATGAGGTGGGACGAGATGGGATTTGGGGGACGGTGGAGTGGGTCGGGTTAGGCGGGACGGAGGGGGACGAGAAGTGGTCACATCCCGTCCCACATCCCACTATCAGAGGGACGGGATTTGGAGGGATGTGACGTGGATGGGAAGGGGGATTTGGGGACTTTTAAAAATTTTAATCTATACACTTAATTTTAAAAAATATACATTTAAACACTTAAGTAATTGAACAAGATAGTGAAAAAACATCCCAAGGCTAATTGCCTCTTATATTATTTAATTTTTGTAATACAATTTCAAAATTGCAACTTTGTTTCGTAGTTCAAAAGTTGCAAATCGTATAGTAAAATTAGCATTAAAAAAATTACATATGCAACCATACTTTTTCTACTTTTATGACAATCTCTTGAGGATCTTCTGTTGGAATTGAAATTTATTGGTCAAATTGTTCAACGTCGCTTCCTGCTGCATCGGATAAGATTTCGTTGTAATTATAGCCGTCTTCTTCATTGATATTTGGTTGACCGCACCTTATACGCTCCGCTCTAATCCAATCTATAAATAAAACTACAATCTCCAAACCGTCTCCCGCCAATGAGTGTATGCGCTCTCTCTATTTGAAACATTCCAGCACAAAAAGCACTTTCATAAGCCGTAATTGGCGCTTGAATATTCAACACAACTCGGGCCATCTTTGATCGAGTCGGAAATGTCTTTTCATTCTCCCTCCAGTATTTAAGAAAATTAAGTATGATAATCAAAATTAAACAATAATAATTAAAATAAAAGAAGGAACGAGTGTATCAAACGCCGACATAACGTCGACGTGTAATCGAGGTTAAAAATTGAAACTTTGCTCGATGATCCTCAAGCTAGTTGCCAATTTCACTCCCAATCTTTTTGAACTTTGATAGAAATTACCAAATAAAATATAATATTTAGTGTGCAATTTAGATTTGTAGAGAGATATATTAGAGAGATGGTAAGAAGATTTGTGAGAAAAATGAGGTATTTATAATTGACAATTAAGATTAATGTGTAAATATACTAACTTAGATATTAAAAATAAATATTAAGGGGTAGGGGTTTATGGGGGTGTTGACGGGCCAAAATGGCCATTTGTAATCGAGACCCGCGTCACAATTTCGAACCCGACTAGAGTTAATCCCTATCCTGATATAATTGCAAATGGTCGTTTGTGCAACGACTACATTCTAGAAACAGAATGGGATGAGTCGGGTCGGGGCAGGACCGGGATAATCAAGACCAGCTCTAGTCCCATCACAATTTCGAACCCGACTAGAGTTAATCCCTGTCCCGTAATTTACCCGTGGGATCGGTTTTTGTATTTTATATTCGGCCCGGAGTAATGGATATGAAAATGGACGTGCCGGCCCACTGATCAGCTTATTCTCACACCTCTTAGTTTCCTTGAATGTAAAGTCGTCCTTATATTAGACACTTGACTGCTTAACTTCCAATTTCTGTGTAGTGGCTGGCTTGTCGGAGTCGCCGAGTTGGAAAGTTGCTACTTCTCTGGTAATATGCACAAAAAAAGCTTAAAGGTTTGTGATCATCTTTTTCTTCGGAAATGATAGTTGATCTCAAAAAGCTTCATACTTTTTCTTGCACGAACTCTTTAATTTTATCTTATATTCAGTCCATTGCAGGAGAGAGCTTTCTAGTTTGACTTTTCAGCTATTTGAAGGGTGAAAGAAGGTAAACCCTGAATTTTCTTGCAATGTTTGTTACTATCATTTTCCTCCATTTTGAATTCCAACAAATATTTACTAATCTCCCATTACTTTATCACATCAATTAATCAATCAACTAGGTCTCGATCCATACTTATGCGCAGTGTTAGAGCCAGGATTTTCACTAAGTGTAGTCAAAATATAAAGAAGTATACACACAAAGAAGTTAAGGGAACATCTACTATATAATAAAAATATAATTTTGACTATATATATATATATATGTATGTATATGTATACAATATAATTTTCTAATGAAGGGAGTTCGTATTGCGCCCCTTAGCTCCGCACATGATATGAGGGTCAGCCATAGGAGTCTTCTATTAACTATTCAAGCTTATTTCATTAGAATACTAAATAATTTTTCTGTTCATACAAATCTAAAACTAGAGGTTCTTACCAAACCAGATTAAAAAGTCTTCTGACAAAAGCAACAAATCTAATGCAAGTGTAACAATAATAATTACACCTTAATCCTAACTACTTGATATCCTCAGTATGGATCCCTTGCTTCCATCGTTGTTCTTGTTCTTAACTAAATTCACATTGTTTCCGACTTTCTTATAATATTGCACGTATGGATTGACTTTCTTATAATCTAATGCAAGTGTAACAATAATAATCACATCATAATATTGCACGTATGGATCGACTGATTTGAGGTTTACATGGTGCCAAACAATCTTAGACGACCTTCTCTCACTTTATTACTATTACTTTTCAACGGAGCCTCACAAGGAAATATAAACCAGATGTTATGCCATTGGATCCATAGGTTATGTTACCTTGCTTGACGGAGTTCAATGTTGTCGCTGGGTGCTACAATTTTCGTACTCATCGCTAGGTCGTCATCTTCACTAGGCCACACTTTTTGTTCTACACCGTGCCTGCTAACAGCCAATGCCCCTCTAATTAGGTGCAGGAAGTTGTCCACTTCCATAAATAGCCAAGCCCTAAAATGATCTAGCAGCAGAGATCCATTTTGCTTGTTATGAAATAAATTTCATTCCCATTTCAATCCATCGTTACTTTGGTTGAAGTGTTAATATTTTCAGACTATCATGGGTGCGAATTGGATTTCCTACTTTACGCCAATCATTTGAAAGGATACTGAAATTGATACCAGCATTTAGATGCTAATCAAACCCGGACAATAAATGTGATATCATGAAGGAGTAAAAAAGAAAGGGTTAGTTCGTGATGGTAAATTGTCATATTGATGATCATTTTACATAGTGATGATATTTTGTAAAAGATACGACCTTTTGTAGTGGTGATTGACTGGTTTGCACCAATTGATACAAGTGTCTGTCATGACGAGATGCACAGAGTATTCAATTGAATATGTTCAATGGCAAAGAGTTGTGACCAAGATTGATAGAAGAATACACATTGAAATTGATCAAAAACCCGGGAATATTTCCACTTGAATAGGGAAGACTCACACTTTCTCTTCAGAGAGAAAAACTTCCTCTCAGCAACAGTTGACTGGTTTATTATAAACCTGTGCTAGTTGCACCATTTGTTGGACGTAATTACTCCTAGTCTAATATTATATGACTGCACATCCATGTCAAATTTCTATTTATGCGATACTCACACGGATATGTTAGTCCTTACAGGCTAGGTTCACTAACACAAACTGTTGTTGATCTTGCAACTACTGTATGACACTTACCTTTCACTTTGTTAGTTATCTTTCTATCGCATAACATGCCCATAACACTTTTGTTTATGTCATCCATCCTACTTTAATCCTATCTGTTGCATCTTTATCTATCATGCCACTCTCTTGGACGACAAAGTCGAGATATCCAAATTGTCTGCAATATGCATTACAATCTTGTCTAATCTCACTTTAACTTCATTCTTTTTATGAGGTCTAAACCTGCAATAGATATATAATAATATCTTACTTCTACTTATCCTAAAATCCTTAATTCTTGGACTGTTTCTCCATAGTTCCAACTTTTGGATTACTCTCTCGCTAATTTCGTCAATTAAGAAAATATCATCTTCAAATAACATGTACCATGGAGCTTTATCTTGCATACTACTGGTTAACACATATCCATAAGTAGGGTAAAGAAGTATGTGAGCTCAAAGCAGACCCTTAGTCTAAACCCAAGATTATGAGAACTCTTCTATATTTCTTTCCATTGTGTTAACACTTATGACTGATCTCTCGTATATATCCTTCTAGTTTATCATAATTATGCAAAATATCCTCTCTTATCTAAAAATTTCTTTAGCTTCTGATGTATATCATTGGGTTACTATGACGACCTTCCTTACTGCTAAGTTTCATCAATAACCACTAAAAGTATAGTGTCTTACGATGTAAAGGCCCTTGAGATGTAACATAACCTTCTTCACTACTGATACATTTAGATGATTAGCTTAAATACTGTAAAGCATATCTTAAAAATCAAAAGTACATATTCACCATGTCAGAACTAATATTTATTTACCTCTACAAAAAGTATTCTCTATGTCAATTGCTTGGTGGCTTGATATCATATTTTTTTTCAGTTTTCCTTAATTTGGCATCAATAGAAATAAATAAATCCCTTTTGTGACATGCTGTACTTTCCATATGTTTCAACTAAAGAATAGTTACTTCATGATTTAGTTGCATAGTAATGCTGTTTCTGATGTGAAACACATCTAGTGAAAGTTAACCTCCACAAACATCAATTGTTACACAAATAAATACTTGTAGTTTGGACGGATTCTGTAATGCAGTATTTGGAGTCGTGGCATATAACTCTGATAGAATAGAAAGGAAGTTAGTCAAATAGCTGTGTCCAGAATCTACTTTCTCTTGGATGCTTCCAATTTTGTTTTACAAGTTGCATTGTCCTCAAATTTACTTTGTCCAGAATTTACTTACTCTTGTCTGCTTCCAATTTTGTTTTACAAGTGGCATTGTCCTCAAATTTACTTCTTCCAGGATTACTTACTCTTGGCTGGTTCCAATTTTGTTTTGCAAATGGCGTTGGCCTCAAATTTACTTTGACTCGAATATTAATTTCCAAAAAGCTAGGAATGAAGACATTTTCTTTCAGTTTCTTGACCAGTTACTTAATAGTCATCATTTTCTTTCTATGTGATTCTTACTCGAGAAGTTAAGTTTTCCTCCAACTTTTACGAAAATATCAAAAGACTACATTGCAACTTGCCACTTTGAAGTTTCTAGTCATTAATGGATGATATTATTTTAAAAAATTAAATCAAGCTAGAATCTTTTATTTCAGTGTAATGTAGAGAAAATGCAATAGAGATTAATGATTTTAATACAAATGCTTGATAGTTCAAGAAACGAAAGCCAAAAGATTGAAGCATTGCAGAAGGTGGAATTTGGCACTAAAATCAAATTGGCTTTGGGAGGAGGGGGCAACTTTAATCCTAGTGGAGAATGAGTATTCTGTATTATTGTAGTAAAGGTTGAGCTTGCTCAACAACTACTACGCCTCAGTCCCAAACAAGTTGGGGTTGGCTATATGAATCGGATCATCTCTTATTATCACCATACTAATAAATTTGCATTAGAACTTAATTTTAACTCTCCAAGGTCCTAGCTGTATTCTTGTATCCCTACAATGAATGATTAACTCATTACTTTGACTTATTTTAGAATAGTGTTTTTTTATGATGCAAGGAATATCATAAAAGGCATCAAGAAGATGCAAGGTTACAAGAAAGCAAAAGAACCAAAACAATGTTAGCTCTATTACAATTTTAGAATATTGTTAATGTCTTTGAAACATGAGAATTTACTACATATTACATGTCACAATGACATTCATAGGATTGAGGTGAAAACTGATTTAAGCACTATCTTTGACATTATGTAGGTATTTGAAGGTTTCATTTTTGCTCATCTTACACGCTGAAACAAAATCAAGAAAGAATTCAAAAGGGTATTAAGCATAATTGGATGCCAATTCAAGGATTGAAAAATTTGCATAATAAAGCATACACACTGACTTCTTTTTCAAATCTAGCCAATAGAAGTAACAAAAATGAATTAATGACTTGTTAAGGGTTGTATTTTTTTTTTTTGCAGCTCTAGGACATCCAGGCACTAACTGAGTTGGAGGATATGGATGATCTGTTCCAATTTTCCAGTGAAATAAAGAAAAGTGACTGTGAAGAAGTTTACTTGATCCTACATCTCATTTTTTCTGGTGGCCTGGGCTGCTGGGATAATGTAAATCACAATGAAGTCTTGAAGCACTTGTTTGGATCATCTTGGAATTACGTAGAGTATTATGTGGACAATTTGGTCTCATATTTAGTTAGTTGTATTGCTACTTACAGAAAATCTTGTTCAGCAAAACACAATAGCCAAACTAGTGCTTCTATCAGTGATGAACATTTGTTAGAATTCGTGAACTCTCTTCCCAACAATCTGAATGATCTGGTGGGTTGTAACCTTAGGACTCCCCGAACAAGAAAAGCTACATTCCAAGTTTTGAGAGATTTTTACAGCTTTACAGCCAAAATACATGTTAAGAATAAGGAATCAGAGTGTCTGATGATTGGAATTCAGTCTGTAGCAAATATTGTAACTGATCTCTTTTACATTTTCGGGGTTAAAACATCAGGTTGGAGTACAGTTGCGGATAACATTTCCTATCCGGCTATTCGGACTGAGCTTCTCAACTCAGTGTCCAAGGCGCCAAAACCAATGATGCTGCCACAAGATTCAGAAGCTTCCATGAAGAGGCGCATACATGCAAAGCCTCCAAGGCCTCCTACAAGAAATAAGCTTCTGGATTCAAATTATAGTCAAGGCAATCCAATGAATGAGGTAAAGCATGATGTTGCTAGTCAACTGGTTCAAGTGAATGCTCAAATTTTAAGTATAGAAAAGGAGCTAGAGTTCCTCAAAACTTTTCTGTTTAATTTGCCAAGGCACTATGTTGAGTTTGCAAATTTGAAAAATTTATTTAGCTTCACTGGAGCTCTCACCTTCAAGGCAAGGTTTTTCATTCACAATTCTGATCTAGTGGCGAAAAATGAGCAAGTTGCGCTGGATGTGGATATTGCACTCTCTTATTTGCTTCACCAAACCAAAAGCATCAGAGCAAGTATCCAGGAGATTTACGCTCATGTTCGCAAGTCATCTCGTTCTCACTTCCCTATGACTGGTGGACTGGGAATCCTTGATTCCCTCCTAGACAATCTAAATGAGCTGTTGAAATCAAAAGATGGTTCCATTCTCTTACTGCTACATGAGATTGAAGAAGCAAAATGTAGCCTAACATTTGTGAGATCTTTTTTTACTGATGCTGCGAAAGAGTACAAGGAATGCAGTTTTCTTGAAGAACTTAAAATGCGTGTCATACAGGTGGCTTATGAGGTTGAGTATGTCATTGACTCCATTTTACTCAAAAAGGGCAAACCCACATCCCATCTGTTGTTATACCTTTCTGATGTTGTAGAAGAGATAAAGCTTATCAAGTTAGAGGTCAAAGAGATTATAGAACAGATGCCTGCTTCCAGCTTCCTCCAAATTGGGAAGTCTTCCCCTCCTGTGGTAGCACAAGCTGTTCCTCATATTAATGATAATGTAGTGGTTGGGTTTGAGGAAAAGGCAGAAAAGATAATTGACCAACTAATTGGAGGACAAGAGGAGCTAGATATCATATCTGTTGTTGGCATGCCTGGACTTGGTAAGACAACATTTGCTGAGAAAATTTTTAATCATAAAATCATTGTTGATCGCTTTCAGGCACGTGCATGGTGTTGTATCTCACAACACTATAACGTGGAAGATTTGTTGCTCAAAATTTACAGCCAAGTTGTTGGGAGAAAGTGCAAAGTAGGTGAGGATGATGTAGCTGACAAGCTACGCAAAATTCTGATGGGAAAAAGGTATCTCATTGTCTTAGATGATATGTGGGAAACTGCTGCATGGGATGAGTTAAGCAGATCATTTCCAGATCGTGAAAATAGAAGTAGGATTATGTTAACAACTCGACTTGAAGAAGTTGCATGTCATGTCCAATTTTACAGTGATCCTTATTATCTTCCCTTTCTCAGCAGAGAAGAGTGTTGGAAGTTACTTTGTGAAATGATATTTCACGGTAAAAGCTGCCCTCTGGAACTTGCTAAAGTTGGAAATCAGATTGCTGAGAGTTGTAAGGGACTACCTCTGGTAGTTGTCCTTGTGGCAGGTTTTCTTGCAAAGGTAGAAAAGAAAGTATCTTCATGGCTTCAAATAGCTGATAGTTTAAATCTGTACATGGTTCAGGATGTGAAAAAGAGCATGGATGTCATAGAGTTGAGTTACAAACATTTGCAAGTTCATCTAAAACCATGTTTACTTTACTTTGGAGCCTTCCTGGAGGATCAAGAAATTCCAGTCTCCAAGTTAGCACAACTATGGATGGCAGAAGGGTTTGTGAGAAAGACCTTGGGGAAGAACTTAGAGACTGTAGCAGAGGATCAGTTAAAAGATCTAATTGCTAGTAGCCTAGTGATAGTTGCCAAAAGGAGAGCCAATGGTAGCGTAAAATCCTGCCGTGTTCATGATCTGGTACATGATTTTTGCTTGAGAAAAGGTAATGAAGAAAATTTCTTGCAGCTGATGAGGGAATGTGATTTCTATCGTCTAAGGCATTCCGAGCCTCACCGGCTGAGCATGCTTCTCAGTTCTCATTCTGTTGATGATCTTGGATTTCAAATACCTAGTGCACTTCGTGGTCGCTCACTTATTTGCTCCAGCAGAATGGAAAACTATGACTGGACAGATGTATTTCAACAAAACCCTGAGTTCTCATGGATTCCTGACAGATTCAAATTTCTCAGAGTGTTGGATTTGGAGATGGTCATGGTTGAAGGTGACTCGTTCTTTTCAAAAATTGGCTTGCTGGTGCACTTGAGGTACTTGGCAGCTAAATTTGGAGACGGATCTTATTCCTCAACATCATTTGAGAACCTTCATAACCTAGAAACTTTGAAATTGAAATCAAATCATTCTTTATATGTTCCATATCTTCTGCAGAAACTGAGCAGGTTGAGGAATTTGCATATAGATAAGTGTCATTTGTATGATTCTTCTAGTGGTGAACTGGCATTCTATGAAGGCTCCACAGGTTTTAGGCATTTGGAAACCTTCTCGGCACCTGCTGCTGGTAATAGATTATTGGAGGACACTATGAGGCATTTCCCCAGAAAGGATAATTTCTTTCCATGGTACAGCAGTGAACCGACAGAGATTGAAGCAAGCTTCAAGTTAGAAAACCTACAAACCTTTTCCTCTCCCCTGCTTGTTTGTAACAGAGTAGAGGAGAGTATAATGAGAGGGCTCTCTGGTCTTAGAACACTCAGTTGTGAAGTTTTAGAGGGAGGCTATAAGTATCCCAGATTGGACTTTCTCTCTCAACTTGAGTCTCTCCGAATATCTTGCAGTGTCACAGGTCGTGAGGCCCCAGCTCATTGCGAGCTTAACTTCCCTTCGTGTCTCAAGGATTTGACTCTTTGTGGGTTTAAGCTTCCATGGAGTGAAATATCAAGGGTTGCAAGGCTGCCAAATCTTGAGGTACTCAAGTTACTAGATGTAGAGTTCGAGGGAGAAAATTGGGATGTGGAAGATGATAACTTCCCCAAACTCAAATTCTTGAAATTATGTGATGTCCCCATTGTAAATTGGACTGCTTCAGCTGATTCTTTCCCGATCCTTGAGCAACTAATTTTAAAGGATTGTGAGCTGCTTAAGGATATCCCTTCTGGTTTTGCGGATATTTGTACTCTAAAGGCCGTCAAAGTGGATCATTGCAACCTCCATGTTGTGAACTCGGTCATGAGACTTAAAGACGACCTGCTAGATTTAGGATATGATGGGCTTGACATAACTATCCTGAATTCAAATTTTAAGCCATCTTCACCAGTGTAGATTCAGCAGAATCACTGATCGATGCTGGTATTTTCCTACTCCAGGTACGAGCACAAAAAGATTGATATTTTTCACATGCAGCTATCAATGTTTAAGGAATATAAAATGAGACAACCATATCGATCAGATGTTTTTGCCAGTTTTTTTAAGGAACTGTTGCTTGTCATCTTTCTATATGTTCAGTTATGTTCGTTTCATCATAAAATGTTGACTGATTGTGACTTAGAGAACATAACTCAGCAGTCCCGTATTAGTAAAATGAACTCATTTATATGTTCACATTAAACTTACGTGTTCTCTCTTTCATATATGTAATTTGGCACTTAATAACTAGAGATGAAAGGACTCAGGTTCTAGTTTGTTACTTTTATACCTATAATTATGCATTTACTAGCAGCTACCGGATTTGATGCCTTAACTTGTATTATCCTGCCTCTACTAGCAGCTACAGGATCTGATATAATCATAGCTTCGTACTTTGTGTAATCTGCAGATGCTGGGTGAAGGCGGGAATCGCAAATGGTTTATCATGCATGGGAAGGAGCAAGATAACTTGAATAAAATCACAGTTTGTGCATGAAATAACAAAGCGGGAAAAAAACTGGTGATCGATGTAATTTTCCTTCTTTATACTTGCACCGAAGGCATGGTTCATTATAAGGTAGTAACTTAAAGTTGAAATGGATACAAAAGAATAATCTAACCTTAAAGTTCCTTTGTGGTCTAGAGTTCAAAAGAAAGAACGTTTTTGCGGTCTTAGTTGTCACCACTCACAACCCAGTTTCTCTTTTTCTGTTGAGGTAAAATTTTATTAGGAAAAAACAGTACCAAGCTGATACTTTGAAAGTACAAAGATAATGCTGGCTAAAACAACATTAGAAACCTAAGCACTCACCATGGTCTCTGAAGTCACCTTGGTGGCTGAGCTGTAGCATGAAGATGGATCATCAAATTCTTGTTTTTGTGATGGTGATGTATCCTCGCAGTCAAGCATTTCTGGTGATATATCATGTGAAGAAGCTACTCTGGATATACCATTAAATTTGTATTTTCTATCATCATAATATTTGTGTTTAGGAACATTAATTCCATATTCTGAATCATTTACGTCCACATTTTTTTCTTCTAAATTGCCTTAGCCAAATAACCTCGTCGAAGGTTTGTTTTGCATGTCATCATTCTGGGGTTGAATGTGGCTCTGGTTATAACACACAACTTAACCCAAAATTCACCCTTCTAATCATGAAAACTGATTTTATATCAATAAGTTTTTTTAGGGTTCAACTAGCTTGTCTAATTATGAGTTAATCCTATGTGAGCTCAGTGTTTGCATCGTGGTAGGCCTGTAGTTTTTTCTTGTGAATTTTGCAATAAAATTAAGCATGGATTGGTTAGGGGGGAAGGTTAGAGGGGGATTCTTTGACATTCTACTGATAGCACATCAGTTGCATGGCTTTTTGGAATAAAATTCTTCTAGGCATGTGGTTTGGTTTTAACCTTTTTAGTGTCAGCTTGGTACTGTTTTTTTCTAACACTGTTTGGATTTTTTCAAGCTGATACTGTGAAAAGGGAAAAGGGAAAAATATGAAAAGTTATTTGCTTTTTTCATATGGGTTTTGGGTTGGGTCGGGTTGAACTTTTTAGATTAAAATTTTATTTATTAGATTTTAATAAAAGAAAAGAGTAAAAATAAGTTATTCACATGAAAGTGGTTTATTGACACTTGAAAGTGATTTTAGCGACTTTTGTGAGAAAAAAAAGTGATAGTTAAGTGACCATATGTGAAATTTAGCCCTATATTTGATCAAGTCTTTTCAATTTGTTCTAGGAGCTATAGTTTCTTCTAAACTGGAATTAAAACAAAGTTTGTTAGTAATACTATCTGTAACCTTACAAACACACGAAGAATTTCAGTTTTGCTGAATCTAAGCATTATTTAGTCTGAGGAACTCCTGTACTAACAAAGAATGTGAAGGTTATAATAGCTACTCATATACTCTGTTCGGGGGCTGTAGAAGTTTTCTAAACTTGAGTATATTAGAGCTAACTTTGATATATAATGACATGTACTTATAAAAACATTATATAATTAACAGGGAACATAAATCTCACTGACGTATTAAATGACAATCTTTTGCATCAATATTCAATAAACTTGCTATGGAAATTGAATAGAGTAACTAAGTTAACATCTTAAATGAATAATAAAAAAAAAATTCTTTCCTATGCGTCTGTGCTGCTTTCCCAATCAAAAGATAGAAAAACATCCTTTTTTTAAAATTAATGAGTAACTTAATCAAATTTCTTCAATATGATTCTTTCAAACTTCCTAATATACACTCTACTTATTCATCTTTGACGGTTTGAGGTACAGTCAATTTATCGAGATGATTGCCCTTCCAATTTAAATTCTTGATTAATAAAACCTGGCTGAATTCAGGCTGGAAAGTGGTGCCCATTCTTAATCAGTTCTGAAAGGGTTTGCTCATACTAGAGGGAGCATTCCACTTAGTAATTGGTGGGCTAGTTCATGCATCACAAACGAGTCACATTTTGTTGACAGTAAAATTTTATATGTACTCGATGCGTATACTTACTTAATAAATGCATAACATGTATCTTAACCGTTTATACATTTTAGAGATATCATTTCTTATTTTGTGCCAAAGCAATTTATAAAGCACAAGCTGAAACATGTGAAATCAAAGGTACTTACAAAAAAATGATCAAAAGTGTATTTGCTAGAGATTACTAAACCATAGTTAAGTAATATGAATTTTATTTTTAATTTTAATAACGTGATATGATTTAGTATAAATACGGGGAGAGTATTTTTCCGTGCAAAGTTTGGCATAGAAGAAGAAGCAACAGCAGAGGAGGAAAATGAGCGCTTATACTAAAATTTGCCAATACTGACCATATACTAAATAATTTGGAAAAACCTGAATATAACTTAAATAATAGGGAGAAAGGCTACGGGGTGCAATTCATGCTTTAAGGCCTAAGCAGACACCCGACCCGACCCAATTCAAAGGCTTGCGCAAAAAGACTAGCCTTCATCTACATAAACAGGAGAAAAAGCTCGATTCATAGATCTCACATCTAAGGTACCTCTCTTTCTCTTCTTCCACTTAATCAAATTGCCAACATTTTTTTATTTCACCGAGAATTGTTTGTTTTTATCGAGATACCCCTAATTTCTTGCCTTTTTTTTTTGGGCTGAAATCAGTGATGGTTTTGTGTTATTCTATTGAGAAGTAAATTAACTGAACTTCTTGGTTTATTTAACAAATTGTATTGAAAATTTTGGAACTTTGGTGAAGGTAGAAGGAGGGTTTACAAAAGGAGTGTAGTTGATAGTAAGTTTATTTTGATAGGACTAGTAAATATTGATAATTAAGGACAAATATTTTAGTAACAGTGCCATAAGTTCATACCCACGTTGTGAGATTTCACTGGGTATGTTGTTGTTGTTGCGATAAGTTCATATTTTTAGCAGCTTTTGTTGTGAAGAATTGTTTTAATTAGAAAAAAAGACTCAAATTCATTAGGATGTACAATGGAAACAATTTGGCTGTTGGGTATCGCTAGTTAGAGAAGTTGGATGGATATATGGTGTTTATGAAGTAGAAGTCGCAAAATATGACTAGGGATGTCTAAGAAAACTTAAAAGGGCTGTATGACCTGATTTAGATAGTTATGCTAAGGTCAGCTTGCATGCGAGTGACCTACTAGCCCTCACCATCATAGATTCTATCCACCAAGGCTTGGACAGATAGGAGGAAATTACCTAGTGTTTTTGCCTCCGCTGGATTTGAATTTGTGACCACTTTTTGACTACTAGGCCGCACCTTGGGTGCTTGCCATGGTCTTTTTTGTGTGTAGTTGGAAAGATAAATCTATTAACACCACACGAGCTATAAGAGGGCTTTGAATGACAACCAATTTAGAAAGAGTTCTTCATTCTAAATGTCCATGAATTCTTCTCTAGGATGGCTCTGAGTGTGGAGTAGATGTATTTTTTGAATAATGTGTGCCGATCTCATGTTGGAGCTTCAAGTGTTAGAAAGGAGAGAGATCTAGTTAGCGTTTGTCTACAGTGATTTCCCCCCTTGTAGTAAACAATAGTTCCTGTTCAGTTAAAGGCATGTTTAATCAAAGTTGTAAGATTGCTGCAGCTTTTGCTGAGTTTAAATTATATTCCCACTTAGCTTAGTTAATTCTCAATTTTCTAGTTCCTTTCTTTACCTCTTTTTTGAATAATGCTCAAGTTCTTGTGGCCAGTAAGGGGGCTTTACGGAAGAGTCCCCTGCCGAAATGTTAGGTTTTTATTGGAATTGAAATCTAGGATATATTAAACCTTGGATTACATTAAGCTCCTGTTTTGATTTTTGGAAATTTCTCTCCGTCTTTGTACTAAGTGCGAAATGTATTCTATATCTAATTAGTAGACAGTTGATCAATTAAATATTTTGGTTGCAAATTGCAAGAACTGAAGCTGACACTGGTGGTCCTAACCTCCAGTCTGGCAATTGTAGTCATCTTACTCTAGTAGGCACTCGAGCCACATCTAGCTCTCTCAATAAGACCCACGACGACATGATTTTCTACTTTGCTTTGGCTACCAGCACCTACAACATTCGTGAGCCTGCCATCACTCGAAGTAGAGCTCTTTCCCACAAACAATTTTCTGGCCAAGTTTTTCGCACTTCCTCTGGAACTTCATAGGCAATAATGCTCGTGCGCTTTTCTTCTTCCTTTTGAGTCCGAATCCTAAGAAGTTGCACAAGAAAGTTTATCTTGTCCCCAGCCTATCACCTTTTGGCTCTTGGCCCTGACTTAGATAGTCTCTCCCATCCGCAGCTTGCATCGTGAGCTCATTGCCCACAAATCCCTCCCTTGCTAATGATTCCCTTTTTGTTAAACTGGACAGTATATTCAGAAGGTTCCTCGCCTTGTTAGACCTCAAAAGGTGCTGGAATTGATGAAGATAATCCTCCTAATCGTCATTGTTTAATCTGAAATTAGCACTTTTAGCTCTTAACATTACCAATTTTTTTAAAAAAAGGCTCCTTTAGCTCCCTATTGTGTCTTTAGTTCTGATTGTTATGAAATTGGAAGTGGTAAAGCAGCTGCTTTGGTTGGTACTACTAAGAAATTGGGCAGACATTTGTTACCTATCAAAATAAAAAGGAAAGAACAGACTTGCTAAATCTACAGCAGATGATATAGATTGGCCAGCCTCAAGTTAGGAGAAAAATAGATGAAAAGAAAACTCAGCTTTGACTAATACTTTTTATACCTGTACCTCTCTTCTGGCCATCCTTGTTGCTGCTCCTTATTTAGTTAACTGCATATTCAAGCTTGCTTCAGTTGAATTTCTTCTCTGTAAATGTAATTCAGATGCCAAATGAACCTTAAATTTGGAATAACCTATCCCTTTTAGGTTGTTAGCACTATTAAGCATTTTTTTATGAAATAAGGAATTTCATTAAATGACATCATGAAGTGTTAGCTCCAATACAGCTCTGGATTATGTCTTTTGCAATACTTGGTATATGTTGGACTATGCCAAACTGCAGATTGATCTGCTGCATAGTTGAAAGTTGAAACAGAGAGGGTCTCAAAAAGAGAGCGCAAAAGACTTGGAATACTCTTCCTCAAGCCATTTGGTGGACAGTTTGGCTTGAAAGAAATAGCAGAGTTTTTAAGGCAAAAGAAGAAATATACTTGGCCTTAAACACAAATGTAATTATTTGCTAGATTTGTGGTGCAACCTAGTTCTTGTACATGATGTAGATGCAATGCTAGATACAATTGAGGAATTGCACCTTCTTTAGTCATGCACTGGCTTAGTGCAAGTTCATCTATAAAATCTCTTATTACCTCTTATCCAGAAAAAGTGTTAAGCTCCAATGTATGAGAATAAACTATGCTAAGATCAGGGAGAAAGTCCAAGAAACCTAGCTAAATATATTAAGTAGACATCGCTTTTAAAAAGTGGAGTAGCAAGTGATTTTTTTAATAGAGGGAAGATATTAGAATCTTTTTATTTCTTTTCTCCTTTCTGAAAAAAAAAACGTCAATAACCATAAGCAAATGGCTACACAACCCCTTTCCTTGTTTTGTTACTACATTCCTTTCTTTTGTTTAGAATAATGTATCTCTACTATCTTAATAGTTTTCCCCAGATCTGAAGTGTGTGCATTGGTGGAATGTCATGGGATCAGAATGACATTTATTTTCTAGGTATAGAATTGCTTTAAGAGAGGAAATTGGTTTGCAATTACTTTTGTCTGTTCAGGGCAATCTAGGATTCTTGGCGCTGTTTATACTTGAGGATTTACCTGCTGTTACCAAGCTTTTCTTATGCCCTCTGTTTGATTTTGAATAGAGGGCGTCACTCAGCCAGGTAGAGTGGATAACACATTCCATAGACTGAGATGGCTTGCAAAACAATATATAGTACTGGGTGGGGTAGATAGTTGAGTAACTTGCTGGACTTTGCATAGTCAGATATTATCAGAGTTTGTACAAAAGCACAAAGGGGTATAGCATATACCTGTTTTATGCATACAAGCAAAACGGTTTTCTATTTGACAGCTATGACTTAGGTAATAGCTAAATGGACCTTGGCTTTCTAGTGAAGATAAAAGTCGTGTAGAGAGAACTCTTCTTGTTTGCATATGATGATAATATTCAATTCTGAAAAGTAAAGCAGCATATGACTAAGGCAGCTGCTAATAGGACATTTGCTCTAGAGAAAACAAAAGCGGGATAGAGAAAACTTGATAGTAGTTGCATATGTTATTCATTACTGATAGTTGCATATGATAGTATTCATTAATCCCCATAGTTAGATTTATTACCAGAAGAATTTGAGCATCCATGGTTAGTATAAGTGAGGAATTCACGAGCAACAATTTGGGACAGAAGAATAAATTTTAGGTTGGTTTATGATTTTCTGCTTGGAACTGTCATAAATAAGAATAGTGGAGGCCAAAGGCTGATGGATGAAGTGAAAGAGAGATTTGGGTTAAAAATTAGTAGAATCTATGGCTGTTTTGGCTGCATAGGTGCTACAATTCTAACACTAATGTGAGAAATTGTAGCAGCAAAAATACTTGGGGCAAGAAGATGAAGAACTGTACGGTAATCTAGTGACACCTCTTGAAGCAACCCTTAAGGTGCATAAGCTACCAGGAGGAAATGCTAGGGTGTCTTGTCAAGTAACTGAATCTTCCCAAAAGTATTGTTAATTGTTTAAATTATAAGAAAAGTCACGTGTTTAAGCTGCCTAATTTTTTTCTACTGGATCATGATACGATAGTTGGACATAACATCTTTGTTCCTTCAATACTTCTAATAAGTAGGATGTCGAGTTAACTTTAACAAAATATCAAGAGTGTCATTGGTTCTGTAATTCGTAAAATCTAACGGGACTTTCAACTCTTTATAAAAAGAAAATCTAAGGGGAGTTTCTGGATTCCCTCCATAATTGAGGGAACCTAAGTCCTTTTTGCTGTAAATATTGTATTACCTTATGGTGCTGTTCAATGGCATCTTATCCACCCAAAAAAAAAACTGAGGTACTGAACTCGACAGTATCACAGTATACACGCTTCAAATGTCCAAAAGTTTTATCCATACAGGTGAAAAGTCCCTGAGGTTGTAAGTCATGGCAATTTTCAACTTCAACTCGTATGACTGATATATTGTTTTCACTCAATTTTGCATCCTTCTTTCTTTTGTGTTATTCGCTACATACTTGTTCTTCAGACTTATTCATGGGAGGATAATGTAAAATGAACTAAGTTTCACATGCTTCGAATTATCTAACAAGCTCGAGCTATAAAAATTTACTCAGGTATATTGCAGATAAGGAAAAAATGTCACGAAGGTATGATAGCCGTACAACAATTTTCTCCCCAGAAGGTCGTCTCTATCAGGTTGAGTACGCAATGGAGGCTATTGGAAATGCAGGTAGTGCTATAGGCATCTTGTCCAAGGATGGAGTGGTGCTGGTAGGTGAAAAGAAAGTAACATCTAAGCTGCTTCAGACCTCAACATCAAGTGAGAAGATGTACAAGATTGATGATCATGTGGCGTGCGCTGTAGCTGGAATTATGTCTGATGCCAACATACTGATCAACACGGCCAGGGTCCAGGCTCAGCGCTATACATTCTCTTATCAAGAGCCCATGCCAGTTGAACAACTTGTTCAGTCACTATGTGACACCAAGCAAGGTTACACACAATTTGGTGGACTTCGTCCTTTTGGTGTTTCATTTCTCTTTGCAGGTTGGGATAAAAATTATGGCTTCCAACTTTACATGAGCGACCCAAGTGGAAATTATGGTGGCTGGAAAGCCGCAGCAATTGGAGCAAACAACCAGGCAGCTCAATCAATTCTTAAGCAGGATTACAAGGATGATATCACAAGGGAAGAGGCTGTCAAACTTGCCCTTAAAGTGCTTAGTAAGACAATGGACAGCACTAGTCTCACTTCTGAGAAACTTGAACTTGCTGAAGTATTTCTCTCTAATGGGAAAGTCAAGTATCGAGCATGCTCTCCTGAAACTCTGAACAGAATGTTGGTGGATGCTGGACTGACCCAACCTGCAGCAGAAGAATAGTAGAAAAATGTCTTTTGATTGGCATTTGACATCATCGACTCTCTACACCATGTGTTGCTAGCATGTTGTACTTAAACTAGGTGGATTTGTGTTTTATTACAACTGCATATTTATGTCAAATGCTTTCCAGTTTGAATTTTGTTTCGGATTATTTCATCATTTGTTGTTAGGTACTTTGCTGCATTTGACATATGCTTCTTTGCCTGACAAAGAAAAGGAAAAAATGACAAATACCCTACATCTTCCTCTTTTTAACTGATGCAACTCCAGTGGGAGGCAGGGAGGGTAGGAGAAGGTGTCTTTTCATTTAGTAACTATCCATTTTCAACATTATTTCTTTCCTCCTAAGTTCCACTAGTTGCTTATTTTGTCCGCTAAGCCCTGTGTATTTTGCAATGTAGTGGTGATTGTACCAAAGTAGAAGGTATGATGGGTATTTAGAAGCCAAAGATTAAGTGCTAGTAGAAATGATAGTTAATTCAGAATAGAAGGGCGAATATGCGAGTTTATGTTGTTCCTAAGTTCTAGTACTAAATGGGTTAGAATTTTTTTGGGCAAATTAATATGTGGAAGATCATGCTTTCTTTTATATGAAGTTCTGCTTTATATTTGTAAGCTGCACTGACATTCTTCCTAAGCAGTCCTATGGGAAAAACAGTAGTTTATTAAACTTCTGCATGAAGGTGCTAAAGTGTATGTCAAACGATGGACCATTCTGATTTGAGCATTAAAAGGTGTCGCCCGGTAGTCAATGAGGTGGATGAAAAAAATAGAGGAGTAGGTTTAAATTTCAGCAGAGTTACTCATACAAGGATGGAACGAGGGATAAAAGATATTTAATTTCGAGATTAAATTTGAGATGAGTTTATTTCATGTTTGGTTGAGATAAAATAGCGGTATAATTAATTCCGGGTTTGTAGTTTTATTTTTATCCTTGTGGAAGGATGAAATAACTGATTCTCGGATGAAAACAATAGGAGACTAGATTCAAATCCCGACAGAATTGTTTATGCCTGCGTTGGTGAAAATTAACGTATACTGGATAGTGTAAACGTGTATAAGTATAACACTACAATCCCTACCCATAATTAGAATATATCACATATATTGTAAATATATTTAGTGATAGATAATTATGGTAAACTAGGATTCCTCTTGTATTGGGACTAGGATTCCTCTTGTATTGGGACTAGGATTCCTATTGTATTAGGATTGTATATTGTACACTATATATATTGATATTAATGAACAAGAATCCCTCCTTGCCCCCCCCCCCCCCCACCTCTCGGCCGACGGCACATAGTAATTTTTTTCTCCTCCCAATGGAGAATTTGGCTACTCCCACTTCTTCTGATGCTTCCGCTTCTCACTCAGTCGTCATCCAACCCCTCTCATCACTGTCTTTTCATCCGGCTCTGGCCGTTACCAACATCAAGAATTTTATCCCTATAATTCTTGATCAAGAAGACGACCAATATTGGTCATGAGTGGAACTATTTCGCATCCATGCATGTGTATATCATGTGCTTGATCATATAGACGACTCTTTCCCTCGTTCTCCCGATATGGACGACATCACATGGCATCGCCTCGATGCCATGGTCAAACAGTGGATATATGGCACTATATCCAAGGACTTACTATACACAATTATGAAAAACATGTGCCTCTGCCCATGATCTATGAACACGTTTGGAAGAAATTTTTCAAGACAACAAGAACACTCGCGCTGTGTACTTGGAAGAACAGTTCAACACCACCCGTCTTGAAAACTTCTCTAATATGTCAGAATATTGCAGGCAGTTGAAATTTGTGGCAGACCAACTGTCTAACGTTGGTACACCTGTGTCCGAAACTAAGATGGTGTTACAATTAGTTATGGGCCTCCCCAAGGGTGAATATGACACCCTAGCCACGATGAGACAACAGGCTGACCCTCTACCAAGTTTCAACAAAGCACGCTCGCAATTGTTATTGGAGGAAACCCGACGTGCGAAACATGACGAGCATAACCAGAAGGCATTAACAGTTGAACCACCCGCACAACATCAGGCCACCGCCGGAAAATATCCAGCCGCGGCAAAACCGCGGCGACAGAGGTGGCAAGGGTCGCGGCAGTGGGCGAGGCGGCAAGGGTCGCGGCAAGGGCCGAGGCCAACAATCTCAGCAGTCCAGCAACACCGTAACATGGGCCGGCCCAGTCTATGGTTACCCAAATCAGAACTGGGCCATGGTTTCAGCATATCCTCCGGCCCAGTTCCTTTTCAGCAACAAGGGCTACTGGGCTAGGCTCCAAGTCCGCGCCCGCCCATGTTCCAGCACCAACAGGCCCATGTCGTGCAGGCCCAGTTCCTACATCAACCCTTCAATCAAATCCCCACCGACTTGGGTCAGACATTCAGCAGTATCAGTATGCAGCAGCCCGACGAAAATTGGTATATGAACTCCGGAGCCTCCTCTCACCTCACCCAATCCGCAGGTAATCTTTCCCACGTGTATCATTTAAAGTCTCCACAATTTATTACAGTTGGCAATGGTCACCGCATTCCAGTTCAGGGCTATGGTCACACCCACACTCCGACACCTTACCCACCCTTCTCCCTAAATAACGTACTGCATGCCCCACACATCATCAAAAATTTAATATCCATTAGGAAATTTACTCGTAATAATTCTGTGTCTGTTGATTTTGATCCCTTTGGTTTTACTGTGAAAGATCTACGTACGGGGACACCTCTTACGAGATGCAATAGCACATGAGATCTCTATCCATTCACATCCTCGTCCGCTGCCAGTTCCCGATCACACACTACCCTAGTTGCTCTATCTCCGTCAATTTGGCACAATAGGCTCGGACACCCAGGAGGAGCGAAAAACCACTCTCTTGACTATAAGGAAAGAGGCTCTGTTTCCAAACAGATTTGTCCATCAGTAATAGGGATCACATTGGTGGGAATTTTGTATCAATGATCTGGCGAATTATCAATGATTAATTCTAAGATTTTATGAATGATGAAGAGATAAAAAATTTTAAATATTCTGAAATGTTTGGCCCCCTGTGTGTACACTTCTTCTACATGAGGAAGGAAATGAGCCTTAAGCCACTCGCCTGCCGGACAGACGGTTGGTTGAACCGAGCGATAGCTTCGCGGTCGATAGCTCAGTGAGGTACGCCACCCGCAGCAAGCGACGAAGAGCTTACCCCATTTTCTTAGAAGTAATAATTTTATTCAATGTAATGGGAAACTTGGCCAGACCTGCATTTCCTGTCAATTAGGCAAACATGTTCGTCTTTCGTTTAATTCCTCAGTTAGCGTTACGTTTGCTCCTTTTGATATTGTTCATGCTGATCTGTGGACTTCCCCTATTACTAGTTCCACATGTCATAAATATTATCTCGTGTTATTGGATGACTACTCTCACTTTCTTTGGATCTACCCATTAAAATTTAAGTCTGAAGTTTTTATCAAATTTCTTGAATTTTGCACTTTTATCAAAACGCAATTCGAACGCGCCATTAAATCTTTCCAATGTGACAATGGCCGTGAATTTAACAATTCCGCGTTTCAAAAATTCTGCACCAATAATGGCATGGTCTTCCGATTTTCGTTTCCTCACACGTCCTCTCAAAATGACAAGGCCGAGCATCTCATCCGTACAATAAATAACATGGTCTGCACGTTTCTGTTTCATGCCTCCCTCCCTCCATCAGTTTAGGTATATGCAGTCAAAATGGTAGAATACGTCCTTAATATTTTACCCACTAGTACCCTCCATAACATGACTCCAACTGAAATCCTACACCTTCGGGTTCCCTCCTATGATCACCTACGGATATTCGATTGCCTTTGTTTCCCTAATCTCTCTTCCACGGCCACTCACAAATTAGCTCCCCGCACCACTCCGTGTGTCTTCTTAGATTTCCCGTCAAACCATAGGGGCTATCTGTGCTATGACCTCTCCACTCGTCAAATTTTTATCTCACGTCACTTTTGACGAGATGCAATTCCCCTTTTCCAACATCCAAAAATTTCAAAAACCGGATTACGAATTTTTAGACGACTCAACTCTCTCTCCTATCCACCTTCGGGAACTGTGCTAGGCCGACACCACTGTACCTCCACAACCACCATCTGCCACCGTACATCACCTACCGTCGGCATCCCTGCCGCCGGTGACCTCCCCGTCACCGCCTCTTACCAACTCTAGCACCACTTTGCCTCCAGGTTCCACCATCTCACCGGTCACCGTCCCATCCACTGTGCCGTCCCAACAGTCTTACCACCGTACCGACTCCAGTCCGACCCTCAACCACCACCCAGCAAACCTAGCTACCAGACCTACTACGCCACCGATATCATACCCTACACTACAAACTTCCTCCATTTCTGGCATACCGAGAACCCCCACATATCCCCACCACTGTTCACCAGTACCCACCGACCCAACCCACTCGACTCCAAACCCAAACACCGCCACTGTTCAACACCATCCGACAGCCACCCTCGACCGACACCCAGTTCCGATGACACAAACTGCCCCACACCCGATTCTACCATCAACCAACCTAACCAACCAGTCAACTGACACCCTTACCCAGCCAGCACCCACACACCGGATAGAAACCCGTGCCCAACACGAGATTTTCAAACCCAAAGTCTAATTTAACCTGTCCACCCAAACAATTTCACCTATTCCAAAAAGCCCTAAATTAGCCAAACTAGACCTGAATTGGAACGCGGCCATGTGTGAGGAGTTTAATGCACTAACAAAACAACATACTTGGGACTTGGTTCCTTGACCAGAGGGGGTGAATGTGATCCGTTGCATGTGGCTTTTTCGTCACAAGTTCAGGGATAGTGGTGACTTAGAAAGATACAAGGTAAGACTAGTGGCAAATGGTACTAACCAGCAGGAGGGCATTGATTGCGGTGAGACTTTCAGTCCGGTTGTCAAACCGGCCACCATTCGCACAGTTCTAAGCATTGCTATGGGTAAGAATTGGCCGATTAATCAGCTAGATGTGAAGAATGCATTTCTTCACGGGGATTTATGAGAAATTGTATACATGCACCAGTCGCCTGGTTTTGTTCACCCAACAACCCCACAGTGTATGTGTCATCTCTGTAAATCACTATATGGCTTAAAACAGGCCCCCAAAGCATGGTATGATCGTTTTGCACAGTTCATTATACGTCTTGGGTTTACATGCAGCAAATGTGATACCTCTCTCTTTACTTTACATCGAGGTCGTGATACTGCCTATTTACTATTATATGTGGATGACATTGTTCTTACTGCCTCTACTGTTGTGTTGAAAGATGAGATTATTGCAGGGCTCAAGCCTGAATTTGTCATAACTGATTTGGGAAAGTTGAGCTATTTTTTGGGGACCTCAGTCACTAGATCCGCCGAGTGTATGTTTCTTTGTCAGCGTAAGTATGCAGAGGAGATCGTGCACAGGGCTAAGATGGACAATTACAAAATCATGGTCACTCTGGTTGATTCTAAATCCAAACTTAGTGCACTAGTCGGTACTCCAGTGACTGATCCTACTATGTATAGGAGTCTTGCAGGCGCACTTCAGTATCTCACCTTCACCAGACCTGACTTTGCCTATGCTGTCCAGGAAGTATGCTTGTTTATGCATGCCCCCAGGGAATCTCATTTTACGGCCCTCAAACGTATCATTCGATATGTTAAGGGCACACTGGATTATGGACTATATTATACCCCTCCGCACCGAACTCACTATTATCATACACAGATGCAGATTGGGCAGGATGTCCAGACACCCGTCACTCTACATCCGGCTATTGTGTGTTTTTGGGTGATAATCTCATCTCTTGGTCTGCCAAACGGCAAGCCACATTATCCCATTCGAGTGCGTGGCGAGTATAGAGGAGTTGCTAATGTTGTTCTTTGAGATCGTGGCTCAGAAACCTTCTCTTGGAGCCTCGGTGTCCTTTAAGTAAAGCGTCTCTGGTCTATTGTGATAACATATCCGCCATATACCTGTCTCACAATCCGGTTCAGCATCAGCGAACCAAGCATGTTGAGATGGACATCCACTTTGTTCGTGAGAAGGTTGCTCTTAGACATATTAAGGTATTGCACGTGCCTTCCTCATATCAATACGCGGATATTTTCACGAAGGGCCTCCCAAGACAGTTGTTCCTTGATTTCAGATCCAGTCTTAGCGTTAGGCCTCCTCCCGCTTCGACTGAGGGGATGTGTAAACGTGTACAAGTATAACACTACAATCCCTACCCATAATTAGAATATATCCCATTTATTGTAAATATATTTAGTGATAGATAATTATGATAAACTAGGATTCCTCTTGTATTGAGACTATGATTCCTATTGTATTAGAATTGTATATTATACACTATATATATTGATAGTAATGAACAAGAATCCCCAAGGGAGATTAATATCATCTTACAAATAGAATAGTTTTACTAGGTGCAACTTGACTCAAACTAATCCAATATACAATTGAAAAAAAGAATATTTTGATTTGAACACCTAAATGCAATTTCTCTTTCTATATTAGAGGGTTTTTTTCTCAACGCAAGCAATTCATTCGAGACATTTATCAAACACATTGCATACATTTTTTTTAACATTGGCAATTGCCACTGCATGAGTTACAAGAGCAAACATGTTTGGTTTATATAAGCAGCAAAAAATGGTGTAAGAACGAAGGAGATCCTCTTTTGGCGCTGTCACTCTGTACTTATTCTCCAGAAAAAATGTTGCTAATCAATATTTTCTTTTTTTCCCTGCAATTTTTTGTTGTTTGTACTCTGTAAATAATTTAATATTCTGATTTTTGTTTATTCTTCCATTATTTTCAACACATATCCCATTTCTACGAGTGGGGTGATGTTGTTTCCTATAGACCATCAGAAAGAAAGGTATATGACTCAAAATTATAAGAAAATAGACGGTAAAATAGAAAGATACGGAATAAATGCAACAATAGATAGTGCTATACATTGATCAATACGTGAAGAAAATAGACGGCAAAACAGAAAGATACAAAATAAATGTAATAATAGATAGTAATATGCATTAAACAATAAGTAAAGAAAATAGACAACAAAATACATAATAAATGTAACAATAGATAATAGTAATATACATTGAACAATAAGTGACTATGCAATAACAGGGTATTACAACTAAAAGCAAAAGGAAAAGGAAAAGAGTACCCCTGAGCTACCTACTACCCATATATTTTTCTATCTAAGATCACGTTTTAAGTTAGCTGAATAGGCAATGACCTGTCTAATCATTTCCCGCCGCTCTTCTTCAGCCTATTTTAGCCCTCCTAAATTCCTGCTACAACCAACCTCTCAAACCTCTTTGTTGTCGCATCCTCACACTTTCTATTTACATGCCCAAACTATCTCTAGTCACGCTTCTCGTCCTCCATTGTTTTCCTCTCAAACAAATGAATAATCCATATTGCACGTGATGATTATTCAATAAAGATTAGTTCTGCCACGTGATGGACCTTACAGGGGAAAAAATTAAATAAAAATAACCCTCATTTTAAATCTAAGAGATTAGCCCATGCCCATCTATTTTCTCAAGAAAAAGAAGAAAAAAATCCGCCTCTATACAAGTGTACAATCAAAACACAGCATAGCGAAACTATAAACTATCCTTGTTTGGATCACCTAGTTCACCTTCAAGACCTCAAGCTTGTAGGAGATAGGAATGGGTGAAGGACAAGTGAAATGGTGTGTGGAAGAGGCTTTGCTGCTCGCCATTTGGTGGAAATGCTGATCCGTTATGAAATTTATCATGTTCGCATTGCTGATTTGGGTCCAACCATTAAACTTGAGCCTTCTGAGGATAAGGGTACTCTTGGAAATGCCCTGCAATCTGGCCATGCTGTATATGTATCCATGGATCTTCTTAACAAGTCCCAAGTCCTCAAAGGTCTTTCCATTTGTTCTTATTCTTGATGTGCTGCTTTTTTCTAGTACTAAATATTAAGGGATCGTTCTGTTTCAAAGATAAGTTATGTTGTGATTAGTTATGCTGATCGGCTGTTTGATTGTTGCTCTTTCCGTCCCAATTGATATGATACCGTTTTGACTAAACATAAGGTTTAAGCAAGAAATAAAAAATAAAGACTTTTAAAATTTGTGGTCTAAAATAAACATAAGATATTTATGTGGTTATAAATCATTTTATTAAGTGTAAAATAAGAATTTTATAGTTAAGTTATTTCTAATTATAGAAAGGTAACATTTTTTTTGGGACAAAGTAAAAAAAAAAGTGTCATATAAATTGAGACAGAGGTAGTATTAGAAATAACATGCGTTGCATAATTATTTAATAGTACTGCATAGGGTGTATAAGTGTAGTAATAGTAATGGTATTGTTAATGATAGGGTTTACTATGTATAAGAATAATACTGAATAAGGTATATAAGTAATACTGGTATTAGTTGTACTAAACTTAAATTTGCAACCAAACATTGTACTAAAATTTTATACCAACATTATTTTTCCTAATACACCTACCAAACTACCCCTAAGTTGTTTTTGACACCCAAAAATCAGAACTTTTGATTCTTGAATGTGGTTGTTTTGGTTTTATATTGGTTACTTGTTAATTTCTTCTGTCCTAAATAGAGGAGCCAGGTTCCAAGTGTTTTCAGCCCTAGTGTGGAATCAATTAGGTGGCTTTTTTTTTTTTTTGATAATCGTGGTGTTCGGGCCAACTTGCATGCACCTCGACTAATTCTACGGCTACCTGCTACCTCCCACCAGCATATGTACTAGGTAGCTTTGTCCACCAAGGCTTGGACAGATGAGAAGAAACCACCTAGTGTTCTATTTCCGCTACCTCCCACCAGCATAGCTACTAGATAGCTTTGTCCACCAAGGCTTGGACAGATGAGAAGAAACCACCTAGTGTTCTGTTTCCGCTGGAATTTGAACCTGAATACACTTCAATTAGGTGGCTTTGTACGTTCCAACTGTTTCATATAAAGTAAGCCTTGTGTAAGATACTTTTGCTGAATCATCCTAGCTAATTTTTCAAGTCATATTTTTGACTTTAGTATTTGAGATGTTACATGGAGTATTCATTTGCCTCAAAGTACTTGTGTTAAATGGTGGAGCTGACTTATAAGCTGTTAGCTCCTTAAGGAATGAAGGTGCCACAGTTGACTCCTTCAAGAATCAGAGTCCTCTCTCGCAGCAGAACATTTAGCTGTTGAAAAGCAAGTGATCGACTAGGATACACACCTATCATCCCACTTCAGGTTCCTGTTTTTCCCTTACAGTCAGTCAATTGGGTCTGATAATTCCTCATAAAAATTGTTTAGCCATACCATGTCTGTCTCAAATATTCCCAACCTTTTTAGGTATTGTTATGGTGTTTTCTGCATTGCTCTGTCTCTTTGCAACTTCTTTGTGGATCTTTTCATGTGATAAAAATATGGTAAACTGTTTTCTGGGAAATCGTGCTCTTTTCCTTTGATATTGAATGTGAGAAAAAAGTCATCCATCTGAATGCCCACATCATTACTGCAGGAATACACATATCTTCCTGCCAATATGTCGTGCGTGTGACTTTCAACTTACATTTCATATAAGACACTAATATTCGTGTGTTATATTTGTGCCATAGATCTTTTACAAATTACAACTACCATTTTTGTGTTGGGGCATCGATCATTTTCTGCTGTTTCTTTTTGCTTTTATTCTCATTACATAATTCATGTAAGTTGTTGTTGGATATTGATATTGGTGAATGGGAAATGATTGGAAAGAAAAGTGGGAGTTGTCCCACATCGGTAGTGGAAAGAAAAGTGGGAGTTCCCTCTTACTTTATAAAATAAACATTTGTCCAACATCGGTAGTGGAAAGAAAAGTTCTTCTACTTATAAGTAGAATTACTCCTTCTTGTCAGTAAAAGGGTTGAGGGGGCAAGGACCCCTCGCGCCGTCGTCGCTCGCTCGGCTTCGGCTTCGGCTTATCTGATTGATTGATAATCTTTTTGGACCAAATTTTCTTTAATTTTTAATTATTTAATTAATTATTATTTAATTAAATTAATTAACTTATCCAATCCTACCCGTTAGTGACCACGACCGCGCGACCCGCCGGATCCGCGTGTCGACCCGCGACCCGGTTCTTTCCCACATTTAAATTTCCCACCAGTTTTCAGTGGCTGTTCAGAAAGGTTGCAAAGCTTCAGAAACAGTACTTCCATGGCTATAAATTCGTTTGATTCCTCAGAATTTTACTTACTAATTTTCTGAACTACAAAATCTTCTTCTTCTTACGCACGAATAAATTACGTGTGATATACTACTTGTTGAGTGGTTCGCCGCTACCGAGTTTGGAGTACTACTATTCTGGTAAGATAATCGTTCTATCCTGGGAGGGGATATTCCATCAACCTCGAGTATTGTGAGGGGAATAATTTCCTTAAGGACACACTTTGAACTAAGTGGGCTCGATTATATTCTGGAAAAATAATTTTTATTTTCCAACACTGATTCTGTTTATTTTCAGTTATTATTGTTTATCTTTTTTTTTTTGCAATACAGATTAATAACAATCTTAAGGAAATTATATTTTTAGATTAATCTGTATTTTGTTTTGGAGATTAAAACCTGTGTGGTTTTCTACTCCGTGTGAAATTTCATATTCTGACTTGAAGACATAAAAACTTCGTTGGAATATTAAAGTTCATACTTGTACAACGATTTGAAGAACATAAAAACTTCATCGTTGTTTGTATTCTGTTTGGAGATTAAAACTTGTGCGCTTTTCTACTCCATATGAATATTAATATTCGACTCGAAGATATAAAAACTTCGTTGGAATACTAAAGTTTCATAATTATACTGCGATTTGAAGAAATAAAATCTTCATCGTTTAAGTCTGTGATTGAATTGCTATTCGGTTTTATTAACTAAAACAGTTTGTCGATTTGACAAGGTGACAAACGATTAATGGCAATTGAGACTGGAAATACCTCTGCAATTACGCACCAACGGTTACTCCTACAACCCGTACCGCTGTGCCACCGGCTGAGAAACCTACGAAGTTCACCGGTGCCAACTTTAAAGGATGACGGCAAAGAATGTTCTTTTGGCTTACCACCCTTGGTATGCAAAAGTTCACCAGTGAGGACCCTCCCGTGCCTGCCGCCGACATGCCTGACAACCAAAAGTTCATGGTTACTGAGGCTTGGAAACAGGCTGATTTTTTGTGCAAAGGCTACATTTTGAGTGCCTTAGAAGATGACTTGTACAACGTCTACAGTGCAGTAGAGACTTCCAAAGAACTATGAAGTGCACTTGAAAAGAAGTACAAAACTGAAGATGCTTGCTTGAAGAAGTTTGTGGTTGCCAAATTCCTAGACTACAAAATGGTGGATGGAAAAACCGTTGGAACCCAAGTTCAAGAGCTTCAACTTATCTTCCATGACCTTATTGCTGAAGGTATGGTAGTAAATGAAGCGTTCCCAAGTGGTACAATGATTGAGAAGTTGCCGCCCTCATGGAAAGATTTCAAGAATTATCTTAAGCAAAAAAGAAAGGAAATGAAGTTGGAAGATCTTGTGATTTGTCTCAAGATCGAGGAAGATAACAAAACCGCTGAGAAGAGGTACCGTAAGACCTCACCAATTGAAGGGGCAAACATCGTTGAAGATGTCTTTGCTCGAAAAAGAACAAGAAAAGGAAGAGGCCTTCGGAAAGGAAAAGGATTCCAACAAGAAAAAGTTCAAGGGCAACCGCTTTAATTGTGGGAAAGTCGGCCACAAAGCCCCGGATTGTCGTCTCCCAAAAAAGAACAGGGGAAAAGGACAAGCCAATATGGTGGAAAAGAATGATGATATGGATAATCTGTGTGCAATGCTATCGGAGTGCAATTTGGTTGGAAACCCAAAGGAGTGGTGGCTTGATTCTGGTGCCACTCGACATGTTTGCGCTACAAAAGAAGCATTTGCAACCTATGCTCCCGACCCGAAGAGGTACTTGTTTATGGGAAATACGCAATGACCAAGGTTGAAGGATATGGGAAGATACTTCGAAGATGACTTCCGCAAGGTCCCGACTCTCAACAATGTTATGCACGTTCCAACAATTCGGAAGAATTTAGTTTCAAATTAGGACTACTCGTCAAAAACGGGTTTAAGTGTGTGTTGGTTAGTGAGAAAATTGTAATAAGTAAGAATGATTTGTTCATAGGAAAGGGCTACCTCACCGAGGGCCTTTTCAAACTCATTGTAATGGTTGTTGACAGTATTAATAAGAATTCACTTCGTCTTACTTATTGGAGTCAAATGATTTATGGCATGTTCGTTTAGGACATGTCAACTACAAAACCTTGCGAAAATTGATTAATTTAGAAGTATTGCCTAAATTCGAGTGTAATAAATCTAAATGTGAAATCTGTGTTGAATCTAAGTTTGTTAAACATCCATATAAGTCTATTGATAGGAATTCAAATCCTTTAGACTTAATTCACACATATATATGTGATATGAAGTCAATACCATCTCGCGGTGGGAAAAAGTATTTTATAACTTTTATTGATGATTGCACTCGATATTGTTATGTGTATTTGCTTAATAGTAAGGATGAAGCAATTGATGCATTTAAGCAATACAAAAACGAAGTGGAAAATCAATAGAATAAAAAGATAAAAATGATTAGAAGTGATAGGGGTGGAGAGTACGAATCTCCTTTTGCAGAGATATGTTTAGAATATGGAATTATTCATCAAACTACTGCCCCTTACACACCACAATCAAATGGAATTGCGGAAAGGAAAAACCGAACATTAAAGGAAATGATGAATGCCTTACTAATAAGTTCCGATTTACCGCAAAGCTTGTGGGGGAAGGCTATCCTTACAGCTAACCGAATACTCAACAGGGTGCCCCACAACAAAACACAATCTATTCCATATGAACTATGGAAAGGAAGAAAACCCAACTTGAAATATTTCAAAGTGTGGGAGTGTTTAGCAAAGGTCCAAGTTCCTTTGCCCAAAAGGGTAAAAATCGAACCAAAAACTGTGGATTGTGTTTTTATTGGCTATGCTACAAATAGCAAAGCTTGTCGGTTTTTGGTTCACAAATCGGACAATCCCGAAATACATGTTAATACGGTAATTGAATCAGATAATGCTGAATTCTTTGAAAACATTTATCCGTATAAAACTGAATGTGAGTCGTCAAGTGAAAGATCTAAACGATCGCGGGAAGAACCAAAGGAAAATACACCAAGTAAAAAGGATGCAAGGCGTAGCAAACGTCAAAGGACATCTACTTCCTTTGGACCGCATTTTGTGACATTCTTGCTTGAAAATGAGCCTCAAACATTTAAAGCGGATGTCTTCTTTCGATTCAAACATTTTGGAAAGAGGTAGTCAATAGTGAGATTGAATCAATTTTGAACAATCATACATGAGAATTGGTTGATCTTCCTCCCGGAAATAAACCTTTAGGATCAAAATGGATTTTTAAAAGGAAAATGAAAGTGATGGCACTATTGACAAATATAAGGCAAGACTTGTGGTCAAAGGTTATAGACAAAAAGAAGGCCTTGATTACTTTGACACATACTCGCCGGTAACAAGAATAACATCTATTCGGGTGTTAGTGGCAATCGGCAAAAGTATATGGATGTCAAGACAAATTTTCTTAAATGGAGAATTGGAGGAAGAAATTTACATGGAACAACCTTTGAGGGTTTTGTGGTTCCTGGTAAAGAAAGGAAAGTGTGCAAACTTGTTAAGTCACTTTATGGACTTAAACAAGCACCCAAACAATGGCATGCGAAATTTGACCAAACAATGTTGGCAAATGGATTTAAGATTAATGAGTGTGACAAATGTGTTTACATTAAAAATACTCCAAATCATGAAGTCATTGTTTGTTTATATGTTGATGACATGTTGATAATGAGTAGAGATATTACCGATGTAAATGCTACGAAGCGTATGCTGGCTAGCAAATTTGATATGAAGGACTTAGGAGTTGCTGATTTGATCTTAGATATCAGAATTCATAAAACTCCACAAGGTCTAGCATTATCGCAGTCTCATTATATTGAAAGAGTACTTGACAAGTTTAAGTATTTAAATTTCAATGTTGCAAAGACTCCAATTGATGTAAGTTTTGCACTTCAAAAGAATAAAGGTGAAAGTGACTCACAATTTAGTGTACTTTGACACTTTTATATTTCTTCATTATTTTTCAAGAGAATCTTTAATTAAATTGTTGTGGAAGAGAAGAGCTAAAGTAGATGAATTTGCTTTTTTTATTTTTTCTCGAACAACAAATAATGCAAGAAGTATATTGAAGCATCAAACAACTATTCTCAAATCAAGTTATCAACTTCTTGAATCAAGTTCTATTATTTCAACTTCTTAGTATTGTTTTCATATAAAATTTGCATGTTTTGATATTATACTACGTAATATATATTGTCGTTTAAACTATTTATTAGAATATAAAATATTTTTATTAGAAAGTATGAATCTGGTGTTCAAAACTCAAGAAAAATTAGAAGAGAAAATTTAAATCTTTGATACAATCTCAAAATGAAGCTCTTGAAGAAGTTAATAATGAGATATATACCTAGATGTAGATCCTCAAAAAGTAGATTCAAATAAAAAAATAGATATGATTTTTTTTCTTTTTTCATTCTTGTGACAAAAAAGAAGTTAATCTCTCATTGAAGTTTGACTTTAGGCCCCCAATAATATTAAGTTGCTCCTGTTTAAAGGTATTCAGATAAATAATTTTGGGAGGGAACATGAAAATAAAAGGGTATGAACGGATAATTATTTTACTCGAAGGGAACACCTGCCTTCTTTCCCCTTTAATATTATCGACTACAAGGCTTTTGGATTGGTTGAAGAGTGATAATGTTGTCTTCTATGTTAACAACTAACGAAAAGTATGTAAATGGAAGTTGCAATTTAATCAAGGCAAATGAAGAGATAAACCTAATGTTGGTGAAAAATTGCGCACATTAATAATATTCCAGGTAAATAACAGTAATAAAAATGAAGGATTAAGACACATCAATTAATGAAAATTTAAAAAAACATACTAAGAATTTCACGCAAAAATCCTTCTCAAAAAAAAGGAAAACAACGACCGAGAGGAACAAAATAATAGTATTATGGTAATAAAAATTTTACGTTCTATAATTTCGTATAGAATACTCAGGAGATCATTGTAAACGAAAGAAGAAATTCTCCTTTAACTTACACAATTCCTTATAATGTCATTTACATTTTTTGTTACATGATGTATGTTTCATCTTATATGTTAGGTAAAAATAGAGCCGTAAATATGGGCTAGGCCAGTTGGGCCGATCCAACCCAATTCATGATTTGATAGGGTTGGACTACAAATTTTGGAGCTAGTTAAAGAAAGAAGTTTTTTAGCCCGACCCGAAGCCTATGCTTTTGCGTCCAGGATTTACTCCTCAAATTCTAGGGTGTATGACCTATGGATCTACGCCTTTTTTTGCGCCTCTAAGAATTTTTGGTATGCTCCGCCTCGGAACTCGCTCTAAAAACGCTTTTGATTTGAAACTTGGTTAGCAAGTAATAACAACATGTGATATTGTCTTATAAATATTTATGTTAGATTTTTAAATTCGAATTTAAATTTAAAAAATTATCAAAAGTATTTTTTTGAAAAAAGGTGGGTTAGCGCGAATAGGTCCGCAACACACATAGAGAAGGATTGGGCTTACTGTTTTAAGGCCCATAAAAAATGAGCCATCCGGCCTGACCCGTTAAATTTCAAAGTCCGCATAGATTAGTCCTGATGGGTTGGACCAGCCCATTTTGACAGCTCTAGGTAAAAATATAGGGATAAGGACACAAATGGCCATCCGGTGAAACTATTGACACCCGGTGGTCCAAGAATTTGAAAGGTCATTTTTTAGCCTTTTTAAAATAATTTCATTTTCTAGTCGTTTTTCAACTAATTTCAGTATGTGTATATAAACTGTATCATTGTTGTATATGTATCACTATTATATATGTATAGAAAATGTATCATACGCATAGAAATTGTATCATTGTTGTATAGAATATGTATCACTTATGTATATATATAGAAAAAATGTATCATACGTATAGAAATTGTATCATTATTGTATAAAATATATACTTCTACAATATATATATATAAGAAATATATCATTGTTGTACAATTTGTGTATAATAAGTATATGATAAATGTATAATCAATATATATTTATTAATTATACACATATTATACATGTTGAGACTTAAATTTAATTTTTTTGATCATAAATAATCGCCAACAAAAATTTGGTTCTTTTTACGAACTTGATATCGATAAATCTGCGAATCTAGAAATTCATTTCGGCCAATTGAACCTTCTCGAACTGTTTCTTTTTAAGAACCAAAAAGATTTGTGCGAGACAAGAAGATGTGCTTTTTCTTTTGTATTAGATTTGATTCCAAAAGGTCATATCAATGCCAATATTTCTCGCCTGCTTGGATCCACCATCAAAACAGCTATCACCGCCCAGGTTTGATTTTTGGCATTTCTTAATTATGAAATCACTCAAGCTTTATTGTGTAAATTTCTTGTTATAGACAACGACTTCCTTTGTTGAATCTCCCGTTTGTTCTTTTTTGCTTTTTGTCTCTGTTTGTTATAAGTTGTTCGCTTTTTACTGGTTTTTATCTTGAGTTGAAAGTGGCTCTAATTTTTATTGATTCTCTTTTCTTTGTCTTGAGAGATAAAAGTGAAGAAAGGAAGGGGTGGGGCGAGGAAAACAACAAGTATGTGTTGGAAATTTGTCTTTGGCAGGAGTTGCGTCCGACCAACTTTAACGGCTTAAACACTAGTGTTATGCATGTTGGAGAATCCGGTTCTTCACACGTGCATAATCTACTAAGTAAGTAGATAACCGTAGGACCAAGGATCGTCAAATTTCGTTGAAAAATGAAAGATATATTGGTCCACGAAGTGAGGTGTTTGAAGTATGGAAAAGTGTGGTATTGTGATCAATTCTCCCTCATCGGTGGAGGAAGAAAGAATTGTTTTGTTTATAAGTCTCAAAGTTGGCTTGGGGTTTGGGACCCCAAGGGGTATCCTATGTGTTTAAAGGAGGGAGGACCTAGATGTGCTTCGGTTCGAGGAAAGCCCACACGCGCACCGCCGCCGCCCGTCCGGTCCGGGTCCTCGGGCCACGGCTTCTTCTGATATTATCTTTTTGGACCAGAATTCCTTCATATGTATAGTTTGGTCCCTGAAGTTTTAAGAAAGTCAGATTTGGCAGAGAACAACACTCAATTCAACCATTTATTTTGGTGAATTACTACCTCCATAATTGTCATTACTTGGCCAGTAATGGCACTTATGTGGGCTGTTCATGAGCCTCTCCTTCAACTATATAAAGGACCCTTTGTCACCATTGTTGAGCTACACTTAACACACAAACAGAAACAAATTCAGTCTTCCTACAACTTCCAGCATCATTTCATTACTCAAAATTCTTCACGGTAACACTTGAATTTCCTTTGTTCATTTGTTCACTTGTTGTTTTATCTTGGGAGACAATTGTCCAGGACGTAGAAAGGATACATACGGGGCAATATTGTCTTAAAGACAGAGTGCAAACACTCGACTCAGCATACCACAAACAGTTCCGGTTTATTCTTCAAGTTCTTTGTAATTTCAGTTTTGTTGTTGAATTGTAATTTCAGTTCTTGTAAGACTTAGCAGTTACTTGTAATTTCCGTTTCCTGCATCTTTGTAACCAACAATATGAACATTAAGGAATGTAAACAGTATTGGTAACATAGGATTATTCTCCATATTCTAAGTCAAACAATAATCTATTTTCAACTGAAATATAACTCCTTTGGTAGTTTTCCAGTGACCGGAGAATGGTGGTGCCGCTAGTGGACCGGTTACCACCCTCGGCAATGTAAAAATTTGGACAAAATAGTAGAACAGTAGAGAGAGGGAAGATTGAAGAAGAAGAAGGTGGTATCTGATTAAGAGAGTAAAAATTGAGAAAAGGGGGTGAGCCCTTAAAAATCTAATGCCCTGTTTTTTTTATATGAAAATTGGGTTATAGCTTTTTATTTTGAGCCTAAAAGGCAATTTTTGGTCATTTTCTTAAAATAGAGTCTTTTAATTTTTTTTCTTTTTCTTGATGGCTATGAAAAATATAACCATGATATTGTCGAAGAAAATAATATTTCTTTCGCCCCAATTTAAGTATTTTTTTTCTTTTTTGATCTGTCTCAATTTTTTATTTAATATATTTTCTAATTTTAAGATCAATTTAAAATCACAAAATTTAAAAAACTCGTACCTTTTTAGTTTAAGAACGTAAAATTTAATAATCTTTCTTTATTTGTTAAACGATATGTCAATGGTATTGACTAATGAGGGAGTAAAGTACTGTCGGCTCCATGTACCAAAAAGAGCCCTCCACACAATAATAGTAGCCAAAACATAAATAGGCACATGCTCAAATCGGGATGACCCCACACCAACAACCTAAGATGAAAATCGGCCTATTATGGATGGACTACGGTATCGCTTCGTTGCCGCTTCCTCTACCATACAAATTGCTCAATTTGGTTTAGTGTACTATGGTCCCATTTGAAAATTATTTGAAATTATAATATGAAATTATTGATTTGAAATCAGATTAATATGAAATTAAAATTTTATTTTTAAATTGTATTTTTTTATAAACACAAAAATCTCAGTTCCCCTATTATTATACAATTTCACCAAATGAGCAAATCATAATTCTTAACAAAGTTAATATACAACTAGAAGACCATCCTAAAAATACAATCAATATTGATCAAATTAGTAAATAAAGAAAAATTGACATGAGTTGTAGAAGTAAATTTAGTTGGTAAATGATTGATAAGAGTAAATTTTGTTATACATATACTATCAACTTGCATATTTTTTTTATATTTGATATCAATGGTTGTCAAAAATGATTGTTAAATATATCTACCAACTTATGAATCTTTTTTTTATAAAATATAAATTTATGGGTCAAGTTATATATATATATATATATATATATATACACAATATAAAAAGGGTCTTAGATATTAATATTTCAAATTTAAAAAAGGTTGATTGAATAGGTTGTGAGTCCTACTCGGTACTCCCTTCCTGTAGTATCTTCTCGCTATGTCTGTCTTTAATTATCAAATAGCTATCTCCAAGTAAAATTTAAATTTTTTTTTTTTTTTTTAAATCTGGACTAGTCTTAGGGTTACTATTCATCATCCCTGTCAGTTGGTGTATTTATTACTATTTAGTTCTTCGCACATTATTCCCGTTCACTTCTTCTTTTAACTGTTCATCTCGTCCTTTAGACTTTACCCGATAATGACTATCGTCTTTAGCCACACCCAATTTTTCGAGCCAACACAAATCCTTCACGGACATCAACAGAAGCATTAATACCAACCACCGTCGAATAGGAATTTACAGGGCTAATCCATGGAAGTCACTATAGAGAATAAAGGATAACCATATACTAAGTTCATCGAAAGTTATGTCTAGGCATAATGTGATAAAGATTTCTCTAGTAATTCATACATTCTTTGGCAAAGATTTTAATTAGTAACTTAAGATTCATGATGAAAATAAAAACATCATATTGTATTAACAATAAAAACTCGCATTTCTGCAAGATAGATACAGTACAAACATAATATACATCTGGAGATAACTACTTAAGAACTTAAAAACTTACATAGTCTCGAAGTACGGGAGGTTTCCCTTTCGGGAGTCCGGGAGGTAGTTGCTACGGGGGAATGAGTACCACCCTTGGTTGTCTTACATCGGGGTTTATACAAGTGGGGAGATGTGATGTCTCAAGAGAGAGGAAATGTTTAGGGAGCGGATATAGTGAGTGTCTGTGATTTTACTCTGCTAAGAGTTCACTCTGTCTTTCTTGTGAGAGGAAGTCTCTTATTTATAATGTCTGGCGGACTTCAGCTTCGGATTTCAAATTGGAAAAGAATCTTAAAAAGTTTCGGCCGGGTGCGCTGTGGGCCCCATCGTCACTTTAACTTTTGAAAAATATCTCTCCTTTTTTGTTGTCTTCTTCTTGCGGCATTTTGCTTTGTTGATTTTTCAACGCTCGTCGTCTCGCTTTGTCTCGCTACTTTCGGCTACTTTATCGAAAGTGGTCGTCTTTGTCTTGCTTTGGCATCTTTCAACTTTGTAGTTGTCCGTTGCTTTAGCTTTCTTCATCTTTCATGTATTCATTTTTATGTGTCTAGGTTGTGCAGGGCTACCGAATCAAAACTCATGCCGGAATCATCATCTTCATTTGGATCCTGAGCATTTTGGATTAATTCGTTCTCTGAACTAGTATCTGATACATGATCTATGTCTTCTGTATTAAGTCCTCTACTTTGTCTTGGCACTTCCAGCGCTGTAGTTACCGGATTTTCGTGCTTGTCTTCCATTCTTGGTTTAATTTGTTCTTTGAAAATATTTTCCAAAGTGTCTTTTATTATTTGTTCTATGTTCTGTTGAGTCTTTTTATTCTTTCTGCTCCGAGCTCGGGATGTTGATCCAGTGAGAGTTTGGGGCAGCTTACGTCTAGTCTTTAGAGAAATTTCTTCCTATGATTCACTTTTTGGTAAAGTGACAACAGTCAACGGATTTGATTTGTCTTTACCGGCGACCGTTTGTACCGGACTAGCTGTACCTTTACCTGGTACAATAGGTTTCTTAACATTCGACGGAATGTTCACCGGTCTCTCATCCATTTTTTCTTGAGATGGAGAACTCTGTTGAGTCTGTCTTAGAAGTAACTCTAACTTTGTGGTTTTTTCTGTGAGGTATATATTCTGAGTCTGGAGTTCTTCTTTTGTATGGTTTAATCTTTTGAATGATTCTGTCATTGTATCACAATGGTCACAAAAGATAATCTTGTCTGTGTCTTTCCTGATGTTGTATTGAGGAGTCTGGTTGAGATTTTGTCTGAGTGCCGGAGAGAGGTAGTAATTCGGACCAAGTATTCCTCTGGCATAGTCGAGAGCTTCATTGAAATCATTAAAGCCTTTGAATAGTGGGGTTTTAATATCTTTAATTGAATCCACCACTTCAATCCAAGTTTGGAAAATCCCTTTTGTCTTTCCATGAATCACAACATAAAACTTAAAACGTTTTTCTAAGTTCTTTTCATGGAAATAAGAACAAGTACTATTTAAAGTAGCCAAGAAATGGCTATTGTCTTTCCTTGTGTGTGAAATCCATAAATTGTCCACAAGGCATTTTTGTTGTTTGTCTAAAACAAAGTCTGGTAATACTTTAAAAGTCATATTAGAGGAGGGGTAAGATATTAAGTTATTCTTACCAAAAATGAGTCTTTCTAATGGGGGAGTCTCAAGGGCAGATATGGGCTTGAAATTCAGGTTTCCCAACACAGATTGTCTATAAGTGTCTTGGGGTATGGCTGGGCCTTTCCCTTTGTCTTTAGCCGTCTTCTTTGATGAGCCACTCATGCTGCTAAGAAAGAAAACAATGCTTAGCTTGGATAAATCTTAATACTCTTTTTTGAATTATCCGTAGAGATTGCTAATCTACTAAGTTGGTCTGCTAGATTATTGTCTTTCCCTTTAATGTGTTCAAAGACTAAGTTATATATAGATATGGTGTCTAAAAAGTTTAACCACCTACGTCTACTGCTACTTTTGTCATTTATTTTTTGGTGAAACTTTACTATAGCTTCACAATCTGTTCTGACTAAAGTCTCGGGTTTATTTAGAATATAGAGTCTAAAAGCATTTAGTCCGTATATTACTGCTAGAATCTCGGCGTCTATACTACTCATGTTACCTTTTTCTTTGTATTTACCGCTTTGGTAAGCGCAAATACGTTCTGAAGTCTTACTACGGTATTTATTTGTCTTGGCTTTCAACACCGCACCCCATCCTTCGAAACTTCCATCTGTCTCAACAATTAAATAGTCTTTTTCGAGAGGCATGCTTAGATCCGGAATATTCTGGATCCTTTGCTTTAGGAGTTTTACAATCTTTGTATCTTCAGTGTTGAAACTTTTCTGGCCTGTTGAACCTGTTTTAGAATATAACGGTCCAGCAATCTTTCCTAAATCTTTTATAAAATTTCTAGCATAATTTAATATTCCTAAAAACTTTTGTAAGTCTTTAGTTTTGTCTAGTTTGTCTGGCATGTCTAAAACTTTTTTAGCGATATGGGGTTGAAGTTTTATTTTTCCTTCCCCTATCGTTACCCCTAAAAAGTCTATGTATTTTTTACATAGCACCATTTTCTTTCTACTAATAATTACACCATTATCTACAAAAAGTTTGAAAATCTGTATTTACTAAATTATTAAGTTCTTGTATATTAAAATTTTCTATACCTATTTCATTTATGAACTCATCAGCTTCAGAATCTGATGAATCTATCATCTGGTCATGTTCATTATGTATACTTACTACTGAATATATGCTTTCTGTATCTGACATATATTCGTCTACACATATTAAAGTCTCTTGAAAGTCTTCGATTAGTTGAGCATTCTTACTATTATTATTTATTCTTTTAGGGCAGGTGTTTGCCAAGTGCTCTATACTACCACAAGTAAAACATTCTAATCTGTTTTTATATGTTCTATCATCTCGGTATTTTCTAATGTGTTTGTTTTTGTCTAGGTAAGGTTTCTTGGCTGTTGATTTTCTAAGATAATACTTCTTCTTATCATATTTATCGGTCTTATAATTTTTTCTTTTATACTTCTTTTTCTTCTGGGGGTCTTTATCGTAACTCTGAGTAGTGTATATTACGCTCTTGCAGAAACTTAGCTCGTTTTGTTTAAGTTGTTTCTGTATCTGGAGGTTTGTACACTTCTCCTGGAGTATTTCCATTATGTGTTGGATCCTGTGTCCTATGGACCATTTGGCTGTAGGATTTTGGAGGATTCCATCACGCTTACTCCAGCGTTCTTCAATTTCTCTACCTAGGGCTCCTGGTAGTTTGTTGAAGAGTTTCTTACCTAAGTCTTGATCAAACGAATTTCCGCTGATCGTGCAGTAATAAAAGAAGTCATTTAAAAACTTTTTAATATATATCCAATTACTTATACTAAGTTGTTCTAGCTTGATTAAAGCATTCTTTTGTAAAATTATAAGTCCGCTATTGGGGTCTTCACCAGTAATAAGAGTGTGAATCTTATTTGTGAAATTATACGGGTTTGATCCCATACCTACCAATTGGACAAATTCTTCTGGAAAGTTTGTCTTATAAGCTTCCCACAAGGCTTTTGTTGATTCGCCTAGGAATGTCTCTAGATATTTATACATAGTTTCGGGTCTGTTTTTCTATGTAGCTTTGTATATAGTCTGCTACTACTATACCCTTCCATATATCTATTACGGAGTTCCACCTTGCGGATCATGGGCGGCTATGTTAAGGATCTTTCCTCTTCCTCCTCCTTCTTGGAGGATAATATTCTCTTCTATAGGCATCCGTTTTCCCGACGGTCCTAACGCTTCTATAGGTTCTTCTATATTTCTCCATACTCGTCTTCTAGGTACATTACCCGTACTAGTATTTACCGTAATCGGTTCTCCAGCCTCTCGAAATGGACTAGAGCCGGATGCGCTAGCTTCCATTAATTCTTTCTGACTAATTACAGAGGTTGTCTCGAAATCTGAGTCTAAGTCATTTATTAAAGAGAAATCTTTCCAAATTTCTTCCAACATTTCATTTTTCTCTTTAGTCATTTGTTCTTGTTTGTAACCTGCGTTATCTGTTCTTTGTTCACATAAATTAAAATGTGCTATTGTCTCGTCTAACTCCATGTCATCTAACTTACAACCTTTACATCTAAATAACATCTTGGGTTTTTGTCTTTTCAGGTCACGAGCTTTTTTTATGGCTATGTCTACTTCAAATCCTTCTTGGATGAGTTCTATATTCATTAGATTTAGCTCTTCTTCATCTATTGTACTTTCTTCTTCGCAATCTTTTTGCGGAGTGTAATTATATTCTGTAAATCTGATGGAAGTCTCTCCATGTCTATTTGTATATTCTAAATGAGCAGTTGGTTGTAACATTTTTTCTTGCCTGGTAAACTGATTTAGTTTCCATTCTAACCCTGCATATTCTTCTGGTTGTATCTTAGTGGGCTTAATCAAATTAATGCCCTTGTTGCTCATTAGTTCAACTACGTCGTTAATTTTTATTTTAAATTTTGTATTACTACTTGTAGTCATTTTTCCTAGGAAACCTAAGCATAATAAAAGGTTATTTCCGCTATGCATTTCTTCATAGCCTTTAGTCTGTATTCCGATTTTTATATGTCTACCAAACTCACTTAGATTTATTAAGAAATCTGGGCTGATATAGAAAATTCCTCCATTATCAGTCATGTCTATTTCAGTCATTCCGATGATAGATTTTTTAATATCTGTCCATCTGTCATCGTATATCATTATTAAAACTTTGCTACCTAAGTTCTTTCTAGTTAATCCTTTGATTCCTATCACCATTAGTCCCATATGCATTAGGGTCCCGGTGTTACGTCTAATCTGTTTAAAGGATTCTTCGCTAACTAAATTTAAGTTTTGAGTCTGGCCACCTAGTACGGATAGATGTTCTTCTCTGTAATGTCTATATAGCTGTGCTGTAGACGTGAATCTTCCAGCATTGTATAAAGTTCTGGGGTTCAACAAATTTAACTGATTTTGTTGAAAAATACTAATGTCTCTTTCTACATCTATAACTTCACTTAATTGTCTATTTGTTTCTTCCGGGGTTCTTCTATTTAATATTCTGGATATTAAACTGGATCCTACCCTGTCTTCGGAGAAACTTTGTCTTGGTCTTTCACTTCCTGATCTAGTTGGAAGAAAGTCCATTTTTGTGATTTCTTTACTACCTTAATCTTTTCTTTCTGCGGAGTTATTTCTATTTTACTTAGTTGGTCTATTAGATTATCTATAGCCTGAGTCTCTTTTTCTTTTCCTAAATTTCTTCTATCATATTCCAAAAAGACAGTACTTATTCTCCAGTACAAACTCAAAAGCTAGAAACAAGGATAAGTCAGATTTCAGATATAAACAAAGTAAATAAGAATGACGATTGCTGTAAAGAATGCAACAGTAATGAAAAATACTGCTGCCAAAACAATAATAAATTAGAAATAGAAGATTTAGAAATCAATGACTTGTTAGAAGACGAAGTTCTAGAGAAAAACTATACTTTAATAGAATTAGAGACTGATTTTGTAAATTTCAAAGATGGCTTAAACAAAATAGGAATTATAAAAAATCAGAAAGATCTAGAAGAGATAGTTAAAATCTTAGATAAACTAGAAATAATAGGAGAAAAACCTTTAAGACACTGGAAAAATAATAAAATTCTTTGTGAATTAAAAATTATTAATCCAGAATATATAATCAAGACTGCTTCAATAGAAGCAACCAATAAAGACTTAGAAGACTTTAAAATTCAGATTAAAGACTTGACAGACTTAGAGATAATAAGAAGATCTACGTCTAAACATAGATCAGCAGCATTTATAGTAAGAAACCATTCAGAAGAGGTTAGAGGAAAAGCCAGAATGGTTATCAACTATAAAAGAATGACAATACTAGAAGTAATGGCTACAAATTACCAGACAAGACAGAATTAATAAATAGAATTCAGGGTAAAACAATTTTCAACAAATTTAAAATTCTTTGTGAATTAGAAATTATTAATCAAGAATATATAATCAAGACTGCTTCAATAGAAGCAACCAATAAAGACTTAGAGATAATAATAAGATCTACGTCTAAACATAGATCAGCAGCATTTATAGTAAGAAACCATTCAGAAGAGGTTAGAGGAAAAGCCAGAATGGTTATCAACTATAAAAGACTTAATGACAATACTAGAAGTAATGGCTACAAATTACCAGACAAGACAGAATTAATAAATAGAATTCAGGGTAAAACAATTTTCAGCAAATTTGATCAAATCGATACTGGGCAGTAAAGATGCATCCGTGACAAAGATCGAATGGACGGCATTCACCTGTCCAGAAGGACACTTTGAATGGTTGGTAATGCCATTCGGACTAAAGACTGCTCCCCCGATTTTTCAAAAGAAAATGGATATGATCTTTGGGGAATATAAAAGATTCACTATAGTATACGTAGATGACATTTTGGTATTCAAGAACAATATGATAGAACACCTAGGACACCTCCGACGCTTTTCAAACTTTTTGTAGATAATGGTGTAATTATTAGTAGAAAGAAAATGGTGCTATGTAAAAAATACATAGACTTTTTAGGGGTAACGATAGGGGAAGGAAAAATAAAACTTCAACCCCATATCGCTAAAAAAGTTTTAGACATGCCAGACAAACTAGACAAAACTAAAGACTTACAAAAGTTTTTAGGAATATTAAATTATGCTAGAAATTTTATAAAAGATTTAGGAAAGATTGCTGGACCGTTATATTCTAAAACAAAGTTCAACAGCGAAAAGTTTCAACACCGAAGATACAAAGATTGTAAAACTCCTAAAGCAAAGGATCCAGAATATTCCGGATCTAAGCATGCCTCTCGAAAAAGACTATTTAATTGTTGAGACAGATGGAAGTTTCGAAGGATGGGGTGCGGTGTTGAAAGCCAAGACAAATAAATACTGTAGTAAGACTTCAGAACGTATTTGCGCTTACCAAAGCGGTAAATACAAAGAAAAAGGTAACATGAGTAGTATAGACGCCGAGATTCTAGCAGTAATATACGGACTAAATGCTTTTAGACTCTATATTCTAAATAAACCCGAGACTTTAGTCAGAACAGATTGTGAAGCTATAGTAAAGTTTCACCAAAAAATAAATGACAAAAGTAGCAGTAGACGTAGGTGGTTAAACTTTTTAGACACCATATCTATATATAACTTAGTCTTTGAACACATTAAAGGGAAAGACAATAATCTAGCAGACCAACTTAGTAGATTAGCAATCTCTACGGATAATTCAAAAAAGAGTATTAAGATTTATCCAAGCTAAGCATTGTTTTCTTTCTTAGCAGCATGAGTGGCTCATCAAAGAAGACGGCTAAAGACAAAGGGAAAGGCCCAGCCATACCCCAAGACACTTATAGACAATCTGTGTTGGGAAACCTGAATTTCAGGCCCATATCTGCCCTTGAGACTCCCCCATTAGAAAGACTCATTTTTGGTAAGAATAACTTAATATCTTACCCCTCCTCTAATATGACTTTTAAAGTATTACCAGACTTTGTTTTAGACAAACAACAAAAATGCCTTGTGGACAATTTATGGATTTCACACACAAGGAAAGACAATAGCCATTTCTTGGCTACTTTAAATAGTACTTGTTCTTATTTCCATGAAAAGAACTTAGAAAAACGTTTTAAGTTTTATGTTGTGATTCATGGAAAGACAAAAGGGATTTTCCAAACTTGGATTGAAGTGGTGGATTCAATTAAAGATATTAAAACCCCACTATTCAAAGGCTTTAATGATTTCAATGAAGCTCTCGACTATGCCAGAGGAATACTTGGTCCGAATTACTACCTCTCTCCGGCACTCAGACAAAATCCCAACCAGACTCCTCAATACAACATCAGGAAAGACACAGACAAGATTATCTTTTGTGACCATTGTGATACAATGACAGAATCATTCAAAAGATTAAACCATACAAAAGAAGAACTCCAGACTCAGAATATATACCTCACAGAAAAAACCACAAAGTTAGAGTTACTTCTAAGACAGACTCAACAGAGTTCTCCATCTCAAGAAAAAATGGATGAGACCGGTGAACATTCCCGTCTGAATGTTAAGAAACCTATTGTACCAGGTAAAGGTACAAATGAGTCCTAGACAAACGGTCGCCGGTAAAGACAAATCAAATCCGTTGACTGTTGTCACTTTACCAAAAAGTGAATCATAGGAAGAAATTTCTCTAAAGACTAGACGTAAGCTGCCCCAAACTCTCACTGGATCAACATCCCGAGCTCGGAGCAGAAAGAATAAAAAGACTCAACAGAACATAGAACAAATAATAAAAGACACTTTGGAAAATATTTTCAAAGAACAAATTAAACCAAGAATGGAAGACAAGCACGAAAATCCGGTAACTACAGCGCTGGAAGTGCCAAGACAAAGTAGAGGACTTAATACAGAAGACATAGATCATGTATCAGATACTAGTTCAGAGAACGAATTAATCCAAAATGCTCAGGATCCAAATGAAGATGATGATTCCGGCATGAGTTTTGATTCGGTAGCCCTGCACAACCTAGACACATAAAAATGAATACATGAAAGATGAAGAAAGCTAAAGCAACGGACAACTACAAAGTTGAAAGATGCCAAAGCAAGACAAAGACAGCCACTTTCGATAAAGTAGCCGAAAGTAGCAGACAAAGCAGGACAGCAGCGTTGAAAAATCAACAAAGCAAAATGCCAGCAACAGAAGACAACAAAAAAGGAGAGATATTTTTCAAAAGTTAAAGTGACGATGGGGCCCACAGCGCACCCGGCCGAAACTTTTTAAGATTCTTTTCCAATTTGAAATCCGAAGCTGAAGTCCGCCAGACATTATAAATAAGAGACTTCCTCTCACAAGAAAGACAGAGTGAACTCTTAGCAGAGTAAAATCACAGACACTCACTATATCCGCTCCCTAAACATTTCCTCTCTCTTGAGACATCACATCTCCCCACTTGTATAAACCCCGATGTAAGACAACCAAGGGTGGTACTCATTCCCCCGTAGCAACTACCTCCTCCCGGGACTCCCGAAAGGGAAACCTCCCTGTACTTCAGACTATGTAAGTTTTTAAGTTCTTAAGTAGTTATCTCCAGATGTATATTATGTTTGTACTGTATCTATCTTGCAGAAATGCGAGTTTTTATTGTTAATACAATATGATGTTTTTATTTTCATCATGAATCTTAAGTTACTAATTAAAATCTTTGCCAAAGAATGTATGAATTACTAGAGAAATCTTTATCACATTATGCCTAGACATAACTTTCGATGAACTTAGTATATGGTTATCCTTTATTCTCTATAGTGACTTCCATGGATTAGCCTCTAAATTCCTATTCCGACGGTGGTTGGTATTAATGGCCTGTTGATGTCCGCTGAAGGACTGTGTTGGCCTGAAAAATTGGGTGTGGCTAAAGACGATAGTCATTATCAGGGTAAAGTCTAAAGAACGAGATGAACAGTTCAAAAGAAGAAGTGAACAGGAATAATGTGCAGTAAGACTAAATAGTAATAAATACACCAACTGGCAGGGATGATGAATAGTAACCCTAAGACTAGTCCAGATTTTAAAAAAAAAAAAAATTTAAATTTTACTTGGAGATAGCTATTTGATAATTAAAGACAGACATAGCGAGAAGATACTACAGGAAGGGAGTACCGAGTAGGACTCACAACCTATTCAATCAACCTTTTTTAAATTTGAAATATTAATATCTAAGACCCTTTATATATATATATATATATATATATTTAAAAAGAATCATGATTTGGAACACCAAAATCATGCCTTTTTTTAGAATTTGAGATTTGAAATCATGATATGAAGTTGAAATTGATTTTGTGCAAATTTTATTAACAAATGCTTATTTGAAATCGAAATGCCAAACACCTACTATATGTCGGTATGTGACTATGGTAATACCCCTTCTGTCCCATTTGATGCGATTGGTTTAACTGAGAATGATTTTTTTTTTTTAAATAAAGTTTTAAACCTTATAAAATTAAACACGTTTGAATTTTGTATGGTCATAAATCGACAACTATTTTGGAAAGGAAGGAATATAATTTTTTAGGACATATTAAAAGATAATACTCCATAAACCTACGGACTTCACTATCCACTTTAGTTTTTGAAAATTTGGAATTTGAAATCGAGAAATTAAAGTAGTGCTACCTGTTCAAGTAATCATGGATTTTGCATTATCATCATCACCACCACTTGTTTCAATATGCGACAAATCTTTTATTAAACCTTCCTCTCTCACTCCTCCTACACTTAGATTTCACAAGCTATCTTTCATAGAACAATCTTTCAGTAATATGTATATCCCTTTGGCCTTTTTTTACCCCAAAGTACAACAAAGAGAAGAGTCAAAAAATTATCATGAACTTTCCCATATAACTCACTTGCTACAAAAATCTCTATCACAAACTCTAATCTCTTCCTATCCTTACGCAGGAAAATTGATGGACAATGCTACTGTTGATTGTAATGATATCGGAGCCGAATTTTTTAGCGTTCGAATAAAGTGTCCCATGTCTGAAATCCTTAATCATCCTCATGCAGAGAGTATAGTTTTCCCTAAGGACTTGCCTTGGGCGAATAATTATGAAGGTGGTAATTTACTTGTGGCGCAAGCAAGTAAGTTTGATTGTGGGGGAATAGCAGTCAGTGTATGCTTATCGCACAAGATTGGTGATGGTTGTTCTGTGCTTAGTTTCCTTAATGATTGGGCTAGCGTCACTTGTGATAATACGACGACAACTCTAGTTCCATCTCCTAGATTTGTACGAGATTCTATCTTCTCTCCACAATATTATGGTCCTCTTATTGCTCCACAAATTGAATCCAATGTCAGTGAGTGCGTACAGAAAAGATTCATTTATCCTACCGCCAAGTTAGATGCTCTTCGAGCTAAGGTAATATTAGCATCAGTCCATTATGGTCTTAGAAATAGTAGACTCCATGAGAAAAGGGAAAATACCATTTGAGGATGAAAATTATAGTATGTATTTTTGCAGCAACCTTTGCAAATATCCATACTACAGTGTAGATTTTGGATGGGGAAAGCCTGAAAGAGTGAGTATACCAAATGGTCCCTTTAAGAATATTTTTTTCTTGAAAGATTACCAAAATGGACGAGGCGTGGAGGCGCGTGTGATGTTACAGAAACAACATATGTCTGAATTTGAATGCGATGAGGAACTTCTTGAATTTATTTCATAAGTTTTCAAATTTTTAGGATTAAATGGTCTAATTCTGCATGCATGGCCTTCATTTCTCCATGTATTTCATTTCTGTTGTGATTTTGCTATTTAATTGGGGTTGTTAATTCCCCTTAATATTTAATTACTAGTTCTCCCCTTTATCTTGTTTACTTTCTTTGTTTAGTATGTAATATGTTGCTCTCACCCAGCAATATATGGAGTAGTAAGTTTAATTTAAAAAGTTAAAATTTGTGGGGTAAAATATGTTTAAGATTAAGTTATTTCTAAATATAAAATATGATTGTTTTTTGGGGAAATTTAAGAGACATACACTTCACTCACTTACATTGTAGAAATATAGTCCAAAATTTATATTGCAAAAATAGAGCATAAAAACACTTTTATACACTTATGTACAAAATTATACAAGACAGATACATTGTGTATATGGGTGTATAAAATGTATAATAGTGTATAAGAGGTGTGTATACACTCATATACACTATTATACATATTATATTAATTTATGTGGTTATAAACTTTTGAAATTTACAAATAACAACATACACAGCGTAATCTCACAAGGTGGGGTCTGAAAATGATAGAATATAAGTAGATCTTACCCCTCCCATGTAGGTAGAAAGGATGTCTCCGATAGATACTCGGCTCAAAGAAAAGCAAATCACACCAGTCAGGAAAAATAAATAGCAGTAGTAAGGAAGCCATGCAAAAATGCTAAATAACGTATGACAAAGTTGCTTGGAATAACTTCATATCGTTAATTCTTGATAAGGAGGATGGACAATACGCGTCATGGGTATGGGTTGAACTCTTCTATATTCATGTATGTGCTTACAACGTGCTTGACCACATCGATACCACCTATCCTCGCCCACCCGACGTCGATGACATGACGTGGAGACGGCTTGACGCCATCATCAAGTAGTGGATCTATGGCACTATCTCCAAGGATTTACTTCATACTATTATGAAGACCGGAGCCACGACTCACGAATTATGGACACGGTTGGAGGAGATTTTTCAAGACAACAAACATACACTTGCCGTGTATCTTGAGGAGCAATTCAACACCACCAGTCTTGAAAAATTTGCAAATATGACCGACTACTACAAATGTTTAAAATTGATTGCCGACCAATTATCTAATGTGGGCAATCCAATTTCAGACACAAAGATGATTTTGCAATTGATTAATGGTTTACAGAAAGGTGAATACGACACCCTTGCAACGATGATCCAACAATCTGATCCCCTACCGAGTTTCAACAAAGCCCGGTCCCAATTGTTATTAGAGGAGATGAGATGAGCAAAGCAGGACGAACATAATCCTAAAGGCATTGGTAGTCGACGACGACGCGACAACCGTCGCACCCGTCAGTCAGCCACCGCACTTCGACCACCACCCGCCGTAAAACAACCGCAATGGAGGTCGTGGCAAAGGCCGCGGGGGTGGCCGGGGAAATAAAAGAAAAGGCAGAGGAGGTCGGGGCTAGACAGTCAGCCCACAGTAGTAGGCCCAACACCCAACGCAGTGGGCCGGCCCACAACCATGGTAGTATTTTGGCAACTGGGCCTCCCTAGCAGCCGCGACCCAACATACTAGGGCCTCATCCAGTGACCCAACCAGGACAGCCAACAAGCCCATTTCTCACAGGCCCAGCAGTCCGCATCCGACCCAATTCCAACCAACTTAGGCCAGTCCTTCAGTTTCTTGAATCTTCAACAGCCCGATGACGCATGGTATATGGATATGGGGCGCCACATCTCACCTCACCCACAATTATGGTAATCTTTCTCAACTACGCAATTTAAATACTCTTCAATTTATTATGGTAAAAAATGGTCATCACATTTCAATTTAAGAGTTGGGCCACACACTAACTCCATCACCGCACCCCCACTACTCCCTTAAACACATCCTATATGCCCTTAACATTATCAAGAATCTAATCTCTGTTAGAAAATTTGCCACTAATAATTCCGTATCTATTGATTTTGACCTGTTTGGTTTTTCTGTGAAGGACCTGCGTACGGGGAGACTTCTTACGAGATACAATAGTGTGGCGGACCTCCATCCCTTCCTATCCACGTCCGTTGCCAGTGTCAATCCTCCCACATCTCTAGTTGCAATCTCGTCCTCAACGTGGCATAGTGAACTTGGACATTCCGGAGCTCATATTTCTGACTTTCTTAGAAACCGCAGTTTAATTAAATGTAATAAAGGGAACCTTGACCAAAATTGTTATTCTTGTCATCTTGGAAGCATGTTAGACTTTCATTTACGTCATCTTTGAGTATTATTTTTTCTCCCTTTGATATTATTCATGCAGATTTATGGACCTCTCCTATTACTAGCAAATTGGGTCATAAATACTATTTAATATTCTTGGATGATCTTTCTCACTTCCTATGGGTCTACCCGCTCCACTTTAAATCTCAAGTCTACTCCAAGTTTCTTGAATTTCGTACGAATGTTATAACACAATTTGAAAAAAGAAATAAAAATGTTTCAATGTGACAATGGTCTTGAGTTTAACAATTCTCTCTTTCATTAATTCTGTATGACAAATGGCATGGTCTTTCGTTTCTCCTGCCCCATACTTCCCCTCAAAATGGTAAAGCCGAACGAATTCTACGCACCATTAATAATATGATTCGTACCTTACTTTTTTATGCATCTCTTCCCCCCCCTTTTGGGTATATGCATTAAAAATGGCAGAATAACTTCTTAATATACTACCTACCCGTATGCTCCATAATAGGACCCCTACCGAATTCCTATTTCGTCGAATCCCTACTTATGATCATCTTCGAATTTTCGGTTGTCTCTGCTACCCGAATCTGACCTCCACCGTCCCTCACAAATTAGCACCTCGTTCACTTTGTGTGTCTTCATAGGGTTCTCATTAAACCATAGGGGGTACTTATGATATAACGTGTCCACATGCAAAATCATAGTTCACGTCATGTCACGTTTAAGGAGAACATCTTCCCCTTTGCCAACATCCATCAATTTTGACCCAGTAATTACGAATTCCTTGATGACTCGGACACATCACCTCTAGTCCAAAATGCACTACAAAATCTGCACCCTCGGGCTGTACCGCTACCCGTCTCATCGACCTCACCCATCCCGTCGATCACACCTGTCATGTCGACCTCCCAACCCGATGAGCCTATCACTACACTGCCCCACCCCATTGACCCGTCACACAACCCGCCACTGCCCCACCCCACTGCCCAACCACACTGTCCGTCACCCTCCAAGCCCGTGCCCGACCCCACTGCCTAGTCCAGCCCTCCGTCTCCACCCGTGACCTTCTCCCCACACCGAATAGAAATTTGTGCACAACACGGAATAGAAATTTGTGCGCTGATTCATGTACACTCAACTAATTGGAGAGCAGCAAGAATGAATTAATTTGGAATTGGAAATATTTAATACATGTTTCTTATTTTTTCTAAAACGACAAATTAAATGCTCTATCCATTCCTGTTATGGGACAGTATTTCTGTAATATTCTATCTAAAAAGAATAACACATATGATAAACTATATTTGTTTTATTTTATCCTTAATCAAGGGCTACCCAATGAAATTGATGGCATAAAGTTAAATCTTAATAAAATAGCTCAAGTATATTCAATAAAATTAGAGTAATTTAAAGTTTCAATTGTAATCAATCATATATTTTACTACTATTGTTACATCCACTTCTTTTTCATAAATTGAATCAGCGCTTCTCAAAATTGGAACTCAATTCAATCTAATACTTATGTAAATTGAAGTAATTCAATGTTTCAATTAAAGTCAAATATTTGTGTTGATTACTTATTACATTCACTTATATTTTCTTAAATTGAATCAACACTTACCAAATCGGAAGTCAACTTAATCCAATACTCTTTACGTTCACTTTACTTGTCCATTTTTGACTTGCACGTTCTTTAAGAAATAATAAATGAAGTGTATATTTTATCATGATACCCATGTTAATTGATGTATAATCTTAATGAATTTGTAAAATGATTTGAAATGAATAATCAATGCTAAGAGTAAAAAGGAAAAAAAATTACTTTTGCCTTGATATGATAGTTTTAACAAATAAAAGTGAAAATTTATTTTTAATATAGTAGACAAATAAAAGTAAACTGAGGAAGTACAAATCTAAATTGAAGTAATTCAATATTTCAATTGAAGTAAATCATATAGTTGAATACTTATTACATCCACTTTTCTTTCTTAAATTGATTCAAACACTTTTAAAAGAAGGTTATCTTACTAGTTGAAGACAAAGCAAACAAAATATAAATACTATAAGGAAAAAGGTTATCTTAGGCAGAGTGCACGATTGTCCTATTCTCATTTGTAAACCACCGCTTTACAAAATAAATAGTCGCTAGATTTATATTAGCTATCGAGAAGTAAACAATAATATTCTTAAGATGATACACATTAAAAGGGTAACCCAAAAAATTGTTGGAAATTTGCTTTTGGCGGGAGTTGCGTCCTATCAACTTTAATGGCTTAAACACTAGTGTTCCGCATGTTGGAGAATCTGGTTCTTCACACGTGCATAATCTACTAAGTAAGTAGATGACCGTAGGGCCAAGGATCGTCAAATTTCGTTGAGAAATGAAAGAGATATTGGTCCACGAAGTGAGGTGTTTGAAGCATGGAAAAGTATGGTATTTAGACTAATTCTCCCTCATCGGTGGGGGAAGAAAGATTTGTTTAGTTTATAAGTCTCAAAGTTGGCTTGGGGCTTGGGACCCCAAGGGGTATCCCATGTGTTTATAGGAGGGAGGACCTAGATGTGCTTCGGTTCGAGGATAAGCCCACACGCGCGCCGCCCGTCCGGGTCACGGGTCACGTGTCGTGGGCTGTGCTTCTTCTGATATTATCTTTTTGGACCAGAATTGTTTCATATTTACAGTTTGGTCCCTGAAGTTTCAAGTAAGTCAAAATTGGGCAGAGAACTTTGTTGTTGGTTTCTGGAACGTCAACCAGCCTTTGTTTGCACTCAATTCAGTCATTTATTTTGGCTGAATTACTCTCCCTAAATGTCAATCTGTTGCACATCAATTCACTATTTATTTTGGTAAATTACTACCTCCATAATTGTCATTACTTGGCCAGTAACAACAATTATGTGGGCGGTTGCTAAGTCCTCTCCTTGAACTATATAAAGGAGCCTTTACACAATTGTTGAGACACACAGAAACATACAAACGAATCAGATTCTTCCCACTATCTTTCAGCATCATTTCATTACTCAAAATTCTTCAAGGTAGCACTTGAGTTTCCTTTGCTCAATTGTTCATTTGTTGTTTTATCTTGGGAGACAATTGTCCAGGACGTAGAAATGATACATACGGGACAATCTTGTCTTAAAGATAGAGTGTCATCACTCGACTCAACATACCAAAAACTATTCCAGTTTCTTGTAATTTTCAGTTTGTTATAATACTTAGCAGTTACTTATTTCCGTTTCCTGCACGATTGTATCAACAAAATTAGCATAAAAATGCATATTAAATTCATTACTTGTCCCCCTAAGTCTACAAACCAATATAATTTGATCTTCATTTTCAACTTTTAATAACTACATAACAATGGCTCATAGTGAACTCCATATTATTGAGGATTTTATCAAGATAAATTATGTTGATTATGTCGCCTATAACGTCCAACCTTAGTTGGCCTTTTCTGGAACAAAGATTCTTGGATAGAATTAAATATAATGATTAGATATAACTTAACCGTAATTTTGAGATGTAGAATTCACAAATAAGCATTTAACATAGAGTTTAAGTTTTATCCGCTATGATGTAAAAATTATTTACACAACCAGATCACTTATAAGGTAATTACTGATAACTTCTATGATAGTAATTAATTTGTAACAGGATTAAAATGATGATTAACTTGCTATGACAAATTAACTACGATGACAATGTAACATTAATCTTTACATTGTAAGAGAATAACTTAAATCCTTTAGAATATCCATGTACGACACAATATAAGCCTGTCTTTTTTGTCTTGGTTTCTTACTCGGTGTTCGGTATTCGTATTGAGGCACGATTAAATCTGAATTCGCGTAGGAAAAGCTACACATTCATGGAGTTATGAATGTTCCCTAGCAAGGGTGACTTTATCCTCATGGCTCGAATTCGAGACATCTAGTTAAGGATGAAGGAGTAATATATGCCTATGTCATGTCCCTTGTGTTTATATTATATATATCACAGCTAGGTTTATTCAATCTAAAGAAAACATGGCTGCAATTCCATCACAACTTGTTTCAATTACTGAAAAACCCATTGTGAAGCCTTCTTCACCCTCCCCTTCTTCTCTCAAGTACCACAAGCTCTCTTTTATTGACCAATCTTTGAGTCATTTATCCATTCCTCTAGTTTTTTTCTACACTAAACAGCAACAACAAGTACTTGAACTTGCCCAAATAACTAACATATTACAAAGTTCTCTAGCAAGAACTCTAGCCTCATATTACCCTTATGCAGGGACTATGAAAGACAATGCCACGCTCGAATGCAACGACAACGCGGTCGATTTTTACAACGTTCACATTCCGCGTCCAATGACTGAAATCCTAAATCACCCTTATAATTATCATAGTACGGAAAGCTGCAATGTTTTCCCAAACGACTTGCCATGGAAGAATTCGTTCAATGGAAGTCTACTTGTGGCTCAATAAAGGCATTTCGATTGTGGAGGCAGTTAGCACGTGTTTGTCACATAATATTGGTGATGGTAGCTCCGCAGCTAGTTTCTTACACGATTGGGCTAGAGTAACACGCGATCCAAACATAATTACTCGTCCTAAATTCGTTGGAGATTCAATATTTCCATCGCGTAATAGTCCTCAGTTTGATCCTATTTTTCAGTCCAACACAAAAAATTGTACACATAGGAAGTTCCTTTTCTCTGGCTCTAAATTACGCGCCCTTAGCGCAATAGTTGCAACCGAATCCGGGGTCAAGAATCCTACTCGCGCTGAGGTTGTGAGTGCAATTATGTTCAAATTCGCCACGAAAACAGCATCAAGAATCAACAATTCTGTTTCATTTCGCCCATCCATGATGTTAAACGACGTTGATATACGCCCTCTAGTCGTGCCCCCTTTGCCACAGAACTCTATAGGGAATCTCTTGAGTAGTTTTTTACTCGTCGCGACCAAGGAAAATGAGATGAAAATACCAACATTGGTTCGAAACCTTAGGAAAGGACTCGAATCAGTTTACACAAAAGATCTGTTGGTTTACAAGGTGCAGGAAACGGGAATTACAAATAACTGCTCAAACGTACAAGAACTGAAAATATAATTGAACAACGAAAACTGAAATTACAATTGTTGAACAAGAAAAACTGGAAACTGTTTTTGCTGAGTCGAGTGTGGCACTCTGTCTTTAAGACAATATTGCCCCGTATGTATCCTTTATACGTCCTGGACAATTTGGCTCCCAAGATAAAACAGCAATGGAACAATTGAGCAAAGGAAACTCAACTGCTACCGTGAAGAATATTGAGCAATGAAATGATGCAAGGAAGTTGTAGGAAGAAATTGTTTTGCTTGTGTATTTTCGTGTAGTGTAAGTATTCCTCAACAATGGTGCAATGGGTGTTTATATAGGTGAGGGAGGGGCTGTTTAACTGCCTCCATAACAACCATTATTGGCTAAATAATGGCCATTATGGAGGTAGTAAAGCCACCAAAATAAATGGTGAGAAAGACCAACGGATTGGCCATTATAGGAGGAGTAATTCAGCCAAAATAAATGGTTGAATTGAGTGCTTGGCGTTTCTGATCTTCTCTGCCAATTCTGACTTTCTGAAAACTTCAGGGACCAAATTGTACATCTTCAGGGACCAAACTGTACATACGAAAGAATTCTGGTCCAAACTGTACATATGAAACTTCTGGGATCAAACTGTACTTCTGGAAAAGTTCTCTGGCCCAAAAGGATAATATCCCACGACCCACGACCCGTGAAATACGACCCGTGAACCCGGAACCGGACGGGCGGGCGGCGGCGCGTGTGGGCTTTCCTCGAACCGAAGCACATCTAGGTCCTCCCTCCTTTAAACACATGGGATACCCCTTGGGGTCCCAAACCCCAAACCAATTTTGAGTCTTATATACACAACAATTCTTTCTTTCTCTACCGATGAGGGAGAATTGAACACAATACCACACTTTCCATGCTTCAAACACCTCACTTCGTGGACCAATATCTCTTTCATTTCTCAATGAAATTTGACGATTCTTGGCCCTACGGTTATCTACGTACTTAGTAGATCATGCATGTGTGAAGAACCGGATTCTCCAACATACGTAACACTAGTGTTTAAGCCGTTAAAGTTGGTCGGTCGCAACTCCCGCCAAAGGCAAATTTCCAACAAGATCATGTTCGACAAAATGACTTAGTGATGGAAATAGAGGAATGTGCTAAAAATGGAAGGCCATTGTTCGATTCTGAAGAACTCGACATGTATTTATGCAGCAACTGTTGTATATATATAAATATATATAAGTATTATTTACTAATAATATAATACAACAATATACCAAGTGAAATCCCACAACGTGGGGTCTGGGGAGGGTAGAGTGTACGCAGACCTTACCTCTACCTTGGTAGGTAGAACGGTTGTTTCCGAGAGACCCTCGGCTCAAGACACAACAAGGCATAAGCACAAACAAAGTAGGAGAAACAGTCAGATCCGGTCAAGAAACTTAAAGCGGTATGAAAATGCTGGTATCAAAAGCGAATACGCCATGATAGCGCATCCTGAAAAGGAAGCAGTAACTAACGCAGGTAAATAAGATAAACAAAGTACACTAAAGAACACATAACAGCAGACGTCAAATTACAGGGGACTATAAAGCACTATTGTGCCTATTCGTATGATATGCTAATTGGGCCTACAGTAATACCTCTACAACAACCAGTTTGTAAACTTAAGTAGGACTATGTTCGACTACCTACTACCCTTATACCCTAATCAGTGCCCTCCACAACCCCTTATCTAAGGTCATGTCCTCAGTAAGTTGTGCCTGCGCCATATCCCTAATTAGTATAACTTAATACAATAATTTTTATGCTTTCTTTGATATTAGTTTTCTCATATATAGGTTAATTGACCAAATCATATTAAATATATGTTTTCTTTAGTATAGTTTATGTGTCATCTGATTTATCGTTGCCAAAGTTTGCAATTATTAACTTTCGCATAACGCCATGATTATTTCGATCCAAAACATTTTAAGTAGCTCATGTGCCACACATGTGTTGAGAAACTACTATATACAATATACATGCGATACACGGATATATAGTGAAGTGATACATGAATATTCATAGGATATATACATTGCCTCAAAAATCAATTTTCCTTCATTTTACAAAACCTTTGACGCACCACCACCACAGAATCACCAAAACCGCCAATAATTTCACAATATCAGTACAAAATACCATTTCAATATAACAAAAACAAAGAGGGAGGACGAGATGTACATAAGATTTTATCAAACTCGTCGATGGTTCACATCTTGTAGCAAACCAAAATTTTGAATTAATTTTCACCAAAACTTGAAATGTGACTTTGCTAATAACAAAACAAATTTGACCATTTTTTGCCAATTGTATACATGACTCGTACGTTTATGCCATTTTCTCGAAATAAGACAAATAAAACGGTTGATTTACACGAATTTTCTTTTTTAGGCCTCCATTTAAATTCTGTCCTTACTTTTAAAAATTGTGCAATATAATACCAACATGGATAGTGGAGATGTTGAGGTCAAAGAGGAAGTGGCTTTAATAAGTTATTCGCAACAATCAGATTTTCGACAAGGTATAATTAAAGGTTCTATGCGGGCTCAAAGACACAAAAAAATTATTTGGAAACTATTTCAAGCAAATGTGCATTCCCCCTTTTTTCCACGTTGATAAGGGGCTAAAAGATCTACTACTTTAATTCCTGTTTCAAAAATAGATAATTTTGTATCCAACTGTATAAAGGCGGGTGCAGATCTATGAATAGGAGACATTGTACTAGTATCTACATGCCCTAAATTATCAACAGGCTCTCCGAGCACGTTAAAAATTCATCCCAGAGTTTTAAGAAATTATCCTTCAGACAACGTTGGTCTCAATTCTAATGTTTCCTCGTATATTTCTCAATCTTACAGACAAAATATTAGACTGTCGTTTAATGTTTGTAATACTTAAAAAAAAATCTTTAAGATCTTCAGTTTATTTCTAAAAAATCTTTAGATCGTGGTTTAAAAGGTCCATAAATTGTAAAATAAATGAAAAGAGTTGTCATTTTCTAAATAGTTAGTATTTCAAAAGGGACATTAGTGAAAATTTATGAAAGAGGAAAAACAACACAAAATACCCCTAAAATATAAAATATTTACCCGCCCAATGCTCCTTCTAAATTAATTTCGCTTTTTACTCAATCGGCTGAAAATATTTACCTTATATTCCCTCGCCCAAAAAAAAATTCATGATACCATAACAGTATTTTTATATATCAAAATGTTATCATGTAGGGCTGAGGAGTGTCTCATCGAAGACTGAACCAGTCTTATACCATCACAATTTTTGTATATTAGATGATGGTATCATAGAGATTTTTTTAGAAAAGTATGTCTTTTTAATATATGAACATGATCTTTCATGATACCATTACCATCTCAGTAAATTTATATATCATGTTGGTATCATAATTTTGGAGATATTTCGGATAAATAGTTTTGGGACATGAAAGTAAAGATTTTTTTTTATTGAACCGATTGTGTTCACGGCCCATAATATCAGCCCAAATATATGTATGTGGCCCAATAATTACACCATTCACATTTCACCATCAGCTCTTACCCAAAATCCAAAAACCCTAAACCCTGGTTATATATCCTTCTAGCTTCAGTCACTAGCCTCTCTCCCCTATATAATAAATATTATTCTCATTTCTCTTCACTGTTAAAACCCTAGACAGAGCAACCTTAAACCCTACCTGAAATTACCCCCTCCCCCCCAAACCCATAGCTGCAATGACTGACGTTGAGCTCTCTCGCTCAGAAAAGAAGAAGAAGAAAACCAAATCTTCCAAAAATGACGAAACAATCCAAACACTTTCAACCCCAATCGAGAATAAAACAAATCTTGATGATACTAACAATGGTGATGGTGGTGATTATCTCATCAAACCCCAAAGCTACACCCCCACCATTGACACTTCCCAATGGCCTATCCTCTTGAAAAACTACGATCGTCTCAATGTCCGTACAGGTCACTACACTCCTCTCCCATCTGGGTTTTCTCCATTGAAGCGTCCACTTGCTGAATACATAAGGTATGGTATTCTCAATCTTGATAAACCTGCTAACCCATCATCACATGAAGTTGTAGCTTGGATTAAACGTATCCTTCGGGTCGAAAAAACGGGTCACAGTGGTACTTTGGACCCGAAAGTTACTGGTAATTTGATTGTTTGTATTGATAGAGCGACCCGTTTGGTTAAATCCCAACAGGGTGCTGGTAAAGAGTATGTTTGTGTTGCTAGGTTACATTCTGATGTACCTGATGTTGCTAAGGTTGCTAGAGCACTTGAAGCACTTACTGGTGCTGTGTTTCAAAGACCACCTTTGATATCTGCTGTGAAAAGACAACTTAGGATTAGGACTATATATGAAAGTAAGTTGCTTGAGTATGATGCTGATAGGCACCTGGTTGTTTTTTGGATATCGTGTGAGGCGGGTACTTATGTTAGGACACTTTGTGTTCATCTTGGTTTGCTTTTGGGTGTGGGTGGACATATGCAGGAGTTGAGGAGGGTGAGGTCTGGGATTTTGGGTGAGAAGAATAATATGGTGACTATGCATGATGTGATGGATGCACAATGGATGTATGATAACTATAGGGATGAGACTTATTTGAGGAGGGTGATTATGCCGTTGGAGGTAGTTTTGACTAGTTATAAGAGGTTGGTCGTTAAGGATTCGGCGGTTAATGCTATTTGTTACGGTGCGAAGTTGATGATTCCCGGGCTTTTGAGGTTTGAGAATGATGTCGAGGTTGGAGAGGAGGTTGTGTTGATGACTACTAAAGGGGAGGCTATTGCGTTGGGGATTGCGGAAATGACCACTGCTGTTATGGCTACTTGTGATCATGGTGTGGTTGCGAAGATTAAGAGAGTGGTCATGGATAGGGATACTTATCCTAGGAAATGGGGATTAGGTCCAAGGGCTTCGATGAAGAAGAAGTTGGTTGCTGAGGGGAAGTTGGATAAACATGGAAAGCCAAATGATAAAACTCCGGCTGAGTGGATGAGAAATGTTGTGTTGCCCACAGGAGGGGACGCTATGGTTGCTGGTCTTGCTGCTGCTAGTGTGAAACCTGATCCTGATGCAGTGGGCGCTGATGATAAGGTTGAGAAGAAAAAGAAGAAACATAAGGAAGATGAGGAGGGTAACAAGAGAAAATTGGATGACATGGATGTGTCGCCTGTACCCAGTGCTTTGAAGAAACCAAAGGTAAAGATAGTCGAGGAAGCACTGGGAACTGAAGAGAAAAAAGAAAAGAAGAAGAAAAAGAAGAAAGAAGCTGACGAAGCTGCAACCCCTGATGTTGAGTCGTTGAAAAGGAAAAGAAAAAGGACAAAGAGAGTAAAGATGCTGCCTCGTCGGATGAGGAGAAGTCCGAGAAAAAGAAAAAGAAGAAGAAGAAAGATAAAGAATCAGAGAATGGTGATGTTTCTGTTGGAAGTGGTGACGAAGGAAGTAAAAGCAGCAAGCAGAAGGAGAAGAAGAAAAAGAAGAATAAAGATGCACAAGAGGAGTAGACGTGTGAAGGTCTTGGCCCCCTTGCTCCTATGTATTTTAAATTGCATGTCATGTAGTTGTTCAAAATTTTGCCTTTTATTTACTTGTTTGGGCAGGAGTTTGTTGCAGCTGGGGTTCCTGATTATAGACGTGCTTATTAGTTCATTAGTTTTATCTTTTTATTTGTCAAGACTTAAGAATTTGCAATCCATAAGGTTGTTTTCTATCTTAATTTTGAGATGTTATCTAGCTTATTATGATCTGCTTTTGTATTTTATTACTCTTTAGATGTCAATAGCTGAATGTATCTATTCAGCAGCATAACTGCCTTTGTTTGAAGCCGTCTGATGAGCAAGTAAAATATATGGTTCTATTGCGGGAAGTTTGCGAAGTTTGTTTGGCATAATACTCAGATATTTTGGGTCCAGATTTTGAATATGTTGACAAGGAAAATAGGTAACGGTGATAATATACTAGATGTCCTTTGTATGGACAATCTTAATTTTTAAGTTATTGGTGTATATGCTGGTTTTAATTTTCCTTTCTGTTGAGGAGGTTGCTGTTCAATTTTTCATAAGAAATATGATTAATTCATGATTTCAACGTCAACTAAGTCTTGTAAAATTCTGAGAGTTATGTTGTGTAATTCTTTTTATTAGCAGCATTATAACTAAGTTAGCTCTTTTACAGTCATGGCTGACACAGTTGAGATATGCAACGTTTGATATAATTTTCATGAGGTCTTGATGAGTAGAGTTATACTTGTCCTCCTGAATGCCTAAATCGAAGCCCTAGTTAAGTTCTAAGAGTGAGGGTGGCAAAAGCAAAGAGAAGACACTAGGGGTCCATGTTCTTTGAAACTTTTAATCCATATTTTGGTGCACCATCTTTTCAGTCTCTGTTTCTATTAGGAGCATAGTCACACTATTTAACATGAAACACTGGGTTGGACCAAATAGTGTCTTAGTTTTTGTGAAGTTGAAGGACTGTTAGTTCCAAGTGATATTTTGAACCACATGAATTATCCACCCACCTATGAAGCTAATGTAATTTTCACCACCACTGACTTGGTGAACGAAAAGAAAAGCTTGATAGTCACTTTTGAAGTATGGGGAAATATATCTCATACAATTTTGCAGTCTGCCACGGGGAACAAAGACAGAAGAGATGGAGAACAAGACAGCAAATTTTTTCAGCTTCTTTTCCACCGAACTCAAAAATTTAAGGATAATTGTAGATTAATGATCATCAGAAAAGATCATCTTATTCAGTAATGAATACGCTAAGATTTAAGTAAAAGCTATTAGACTAGTGTTACCTTAAATAAAAGCGGATTGCGAACTTAACGAGAAGTTTCTCAATTTCATGACAACAGTAATTCAAAGACCCTTTTTGCGCGTAAAGCAAGCCAAGAATTAGAAGGAAAACTCAGTCTGACAGAGAGCCAACTGTTTCTATATTCCTCTGCTATTCTGGATGTGTTCTAACATAGAAGGAAAGTATACACGGAAGATTACAACAACATATCCATGTGTTTTCACAAGTGGGGTATGAGGAAGATAGGATGTACGCATACTTTATCTTTATCTTTTTGTGTATGTGGGGGGAGGGGGTAAAGAGATTGTTTCTGGTACACCCTCGCTCGAATAACACTGATACAAAAATTGACTTTTTTACATTAGTAGCTAAATGTAAAGGAAACGGACATTGGACCTAACACAATCACAAAAGCTAGTTACTGAGATGAGAATTGCCAAAAACTAACCATTATATGAGGAGCAAGACAATGGAATGGGGACACACATGAAGTGCTGGGATTGTTGACGACTATATGAACTGAACAGACAAATGGCTTTCATCACTCAGCCTTCAAGCTAATTGAGTTCAAACATTACCCCAAATTGACTAATTTACATAGTCTCAATCGCAAAGCAAAATGCATACTGCTGTGAGGATTGCAGCACTGAGCCCTTGACAAATTTAATTTGGGGTATGAAAATTCAAGACTGGGGCTTTGATTAGCCGCATATGTTGTAGCAAGAACCTCTTCGACGTTTAATAGCCATAGTGAGTTCATCACCTGTGGCATAAACGAAGGGAGGCATTTGGGAAAAAACGGCAATTTACCTCACTTCTTAGAGTTTCAATTGAATCCACAACAACGCTAGCGTCGCTCTGCTTTCGTGGAATCAACAACTCATTTTACATACATGCTTGGATAAACAAAACTGCTAAAAATTTGTGCACCAGGTCTTACTGGGGAATACCTGTACATAAGATTGCTTCCTATTGTGCAGGTGGTTTATGTAGCAACTTCTCTCAACAGTTAGTTGCACTTGCACTGTAATCTATCTGGGAGTAGGGATGCTTGCCACAAAGAAAAAAGAAACGGCAGATGATATAACAGAGCATGTGGCATATCTCCAATAAAGATTAAGAGAAATAGATATTACACAAAATACTAATACCTAATTAAATGGTAGCAATTTATATAGAAGCTCATATAAAATATAAGTCTAACAAAATGATAAAACAAAAAATATTTATTGATAGTGGAGCAGATATATGCCTAGCTAGAAAAGATGTATTAGAATAACACAAATGGAAAAGATCTAAATTACACAGAGCAAGAGTATCATGATTTAATTAACAAGCAAAATAATTAGATATAATAGCTGAAAATATGAGAATTGTATTAGGAAAAACAATATTCAGATTACCAATAATATATCAATTAGATAACATGAAACAACAAATATTATTAGAAACTCCCAAGCACCTAGGCTAATCATCCCGTTATTGCTGAGAAGAAAGGGAAACAGTTCCAGGGTGGGTTGAGATCTCCGCTGATATAAGATTCTACTAAGAGGTACGGATTTTAGACTATGTGTTTTTAATTATAATTTTGATAAGTGTTAGACTCTGTAATTATGATGTTTATATTGATTAAATATTAGACTTTTATTTAAAAAATGAATTTTAGATTGATAATACTTGTTTCTGTACTACATGCTTATTATTTGATAAATTTAGATAAAACTTTGTTAATATACCATTTATATTCCTACTCTATTCAGGGTTATTAGATGATGAAAAAATCCGCCCGAAAATTGATATCAGAGCTTGTAAAATGAAAACACATCCGTCGTTTGTTAGGATTAATATGTTAAATAAAATGTTGTGGAAATGTAAAGAAATGAAACAACACTGAGGAACCAAAATGAAATGATAATGAATTATCAAGATCAGTTGTTAGTAGAGAAACAAGGGTCAGAAAAAATGATAACCAGTGAAAAGGAATTAGCAAAATATAATGATAATGAATTAGCATAAATCAATATGCACATAGCTAATGTTATGGCAACATATAGAAGGATAGTAGAGATAAACACAGAAATAAATATACAAAATCTTGTGATAGCAGATTTAAGAGCAGATCTACGAATGGAAACAAAATACTATGGATGAAAACAAACTAATAGAAGAACAAGATAAGCTAAGAGAACTTAAAATGATAGCAAAAAAACCCCCTTACATATAATAGAGATATAAACCAACATATAGTAAGTTGTAGAATAAGTATAGATCTTATAGAAGAAAGAGATCAAAGTTTACAAGAAAATTCTAAACAAATATATGAACAAGAAAATACTATTAGAACCTTAAGAAATATGATAGCATTAAAAGATGAAAAAATAAGACAAAAAGAGGAAGAAAACATGAAATTATTAGAAGAAAAATTAAGAGAAATAATCAGAAAAGGTAATGAATTAAAAGACCTAACGATATTATAGAAGAACAGTATAAGTACATCAACATGTTAAGACATTGATAAAGGAAAAGAGATAGCAGAAGATTCTAGAGCAACATATTACCAAATGAATACGTATGAAGGAGGAATAACACAAACATTAAGTTTAAACCAGAAACATATCAGAAAATACAAGATGAAAAAGAAGAACTATCTACTAAGAAAATATCTAAAATAAAATAGTTGGAAAGAAATAAAGAAATTAGATATATAGCACAAAAGCATGAAAATATAATAGACACAACAAGTGTAAACGGAAGAACAAAAATAAACTTGATAACAAATGAAGTAATAAAAAGAGAGTTAGCAAAATCATCTACTAACGAAACAAAAAGATATAGAAACATATACTTTGGAGGAGTGGAATTTACTATAAAAAGATATTTTTAGAAAAATATAGATACACCTATACAAATATACATACTAGATGATAGAATATTAGGAAATTTACAAGATGTTTTAATATCAGTAATAAAAGGAAATTTAATATATCAAAAACTAAAATTTACGGTACAACCAGACTTTAGCATATCATTAAAAGATGAACACAAAGACTTAGTCTTAACGTAATATTACAAACTAGATGGAATAACAATGCCACCAAGAAGTAAAGTTATAAGCATTGAAATAAAAATGATATATGCACTAACTAGAAACCATCATGTAAAGAAACAACACGAAATGAATATTTTAGTACAAAAAATGTACCAGGAAATATTAGAACAAATAGAACACAAAGAGAATTCAAAGATAACTATACCAGAAGAAATATATATAGATTTTAATACTAGAACCTTGACACCATCAAAAAGATTAATATAAAAAATAGAAGGATCTAAACTGAGTATTACAAAAGAACCGATAATATCACGACAAGCCAGCTTAAGTGTTATACAACCCATAATATTAGATTTAATAAATATAAGCAATAATAGATTAAAAATTAAGGTAATAATATTTAAAGGTATGATAACAATAGATTGTATAGCTGAAATAAATACTGGAGCTATTAAAAGTTTTATACATATAAGTAAAATTAACGAAATGATTGTAATTTAATAGATCCACAAAGTTATAATTATCCTGAAAATAAAAGAGAATAATAATTACCAAAAGTATTAATTTAAGATTCAAAATCCAAGATTTAGAATATAAGAGTAATAGAATACGATAGTTTTAATGAACTACTATTAGGAAGTGATTTTTTAACCATGATAAATTATAAAATAAATAATAATGGAATTGAAATAAATGACCAAGGAAAAACAAGATCTATCAATAAGATATGAACATACAAATGAAAATAAAATAAAAAAACAGAAATTAAAATTGAATAAACAGCTTTATCATGAGATATATTTTCTCAACTTAAATACCTAGAATACAGTACAAAAGAGATGAAACTAGAAAATGTTATAAAACAACTAGAACAACAATGCGATACATTTGACAAAATATGAATAGACATAGGAAACAGATGGAAAAAGAGAATAAGTAATCCTGACTAGCTCTAACGAAAAAATTAGTGCAATATGTGAAGAAATAATAGTAAAAGAACAAATTAAAAATACACTGATAACAATGAATGAGATAAAAGACAATGAAACCCTAATGCAACAAATGATAAGAGAAAAATTGACCAACCTATGGAATGTATCAGAAATACCGACATTTAAGATAATATTAGAAAAACTTAATGTGTTAATAGAAGAGAAAAACAAATGTAAACAAGTAGCATGAGATAATGAACCTAGTATAAGTAGAGAAAACACAATAATTAGCACTACTACTCAACAACCAGAAATAGTACCGATAGATGCTTGGAGAAGAAGTAAAGAACCTATAATGGTAGATATTAGTAAAATGAAACCAAAATTATCAAAAGAAAAAAAAAACATTAGATAGTCTAGTGACATTAAATAAAAAATGACAGTTTTAATGGAAAATCAAGAACCTAGTGTACTTACATTTCTACAAAAACATGTAAAAAATATAATAGAAAAAAAAGATACAAGTATGAACCTATAAAGATAAAGACACCAAAAGAAGATAACAATTTAAAAGGTGAAAACATATACTTAAAAGACACGAAAAAAATGACCTACGAATATTTAAACCTAAAATTAGATAAGCAAGAACAACAAATATGTGAGTTAAAAATAGAAAATATAAAGTTGAAATCACATAATAATGAAGAATGGTACAATAAATATAAAAAATATAAACATAGGTTCAAAGACACAAAGAAAATACTAAAAGAAACCAAAGTAGAATTAAAACAAACAAGAGAAGAATTGCATGAAGTAAAACAAGAATTAGACGAATTAAAAGAAAAATTACATATCCTTAGAGAACAGATAAGAAGGTTAAAAGTAAAAAAAAATTAAGGAAAATGACTAAGACAAGTGATGAAAGTACAACTAGTAATAGTGATACAGACAAAGATAGCAACATTGGATTACCTAACCAAGAGATACAAGGAGTAGAATTCATAGAAGAAGAAGAAGGAGAAAATTCAGAGATAATAAGAGAAAACAACCAAATAATAGAAGCATTACAAAAAATGAAAAGCGTAAATGCAATCATAGAAGATGAACCTGAAAGTGATGTGGAAGATGAATTTAATACACCTATAGAAACAGATATAGAAACAAATGATGTAATAAATGAAGATGCAAATGATTATCCTGAAGAAGAATTAGTAGATCCTAATTTAGAAATAATAACAAGAAAACGAACTAGATTACCAAATCACATACCAGTAGGACAACAAGCCGAATTTAAAGAATTTGTAGGATCAATGACACAAGGTGTAAATTATAATGCTTATTTTCTAGACCTAGACAATGTTTATGATGAACAAGAAATAGGTAGGAGAATAAACTATTGGAATCTTGTATGTGTATATAGCATTAATGAACTCTACACAAACAGAAAACCTAGACTACATGTATGACCTAATATCTAAAACATTAATTGGGAAAGTAGCATATTGGATAGAATCTATAGCATACCAATTAAGAGGAGAAGTATTTAGTCATGCAAGAGATTGAAAATCTATGTTAATAATATTTGATATTATACTAAAAAGAGAATTTTTAGGAGAAAAATGGTTACTAGCACGAGAAAGTACTGGCAAAAAGAAAAACTGAAATAATAATGAATCTAAATAACATGAAATGTTGTAAAATTAATAAATTACAAGAATATACAATTAGTTTTAGTAAGTTCTTTTATGAAGCAAGATTTTTACCACAAGAATGTTTAATAGATCAACAACTTTATTATGACTACTTACCAACACCTTATAATACTTGAGATATCAAAGGAATATACCAAACTAGAACCAAGATATTAGGAGAACGAATAAGAGTATTAAGAGCATACCTAATTCGAAAATGTGAAGAATATAGAGTGCAACAAAAGGTTTAAAAAGATTTTAAAAAAACTAGGATTAAGAGAAATATGTGGATTCACATAAAGAAGACTAGTATTTGGATGTGATGATAAAAGAAAAGAAGAAAAGCAATAAGAGATATCAAATAAAAAAATATAAGAGAAATAATAATTATAAAAATTATAATCACAAACCTTATTACAAACCTTATAGGAAAAAGAGATTTAAAAATATAGAAATACCCCTGAAACAGGGAAAAATTTAGATACAAGAGAAAATTTAGAAAAGGAAAATATGTAAAACTCGTAGAAGCAGAAAAAGTTAAAGAATGTAAATGCTGGAATTGTAATGAAAAGGGACATTATGCTAATAAATGCCCAAAGTTAAAGAAAAAAGGAGTAAAATATATAAATACAACTCAATTTATAATGAGCCTGCAACAGATAAAAGAAGATAATGATAAATGGTATGAATATGAAAACTTTTATGTCAGTCAAACTGTTAGAATCAAAATTAGAAAATGTAAACTTTATTAACTACAACTCAGATAATGAAGATAGTTCTGAATAAATGGAGCTACAAGAAGAAGAAGAAAATTATTAGAAGAAATAAATTATTGGATACAATGTGAACGATATGTTCGCCATAAACTTATTACAACTACAACTACAAGTGAAACAAGAAATAAATATTATAATGATAGATATAAAAAGTTACAAAAAACCTTAATAGAATGAGACAAAGATTGAGTGAATAAGATGGCAAGAAATAAGGAGAACTATATGTAGGGTTTTTGTTGGGTTCAAAACATGTAAGTAGGCACAACGGAAGTTTAAAATTTGTTCTACTTACTCCAACAATTCCTCGTTTCTGGTATGGTTATATGACAATCAAAACCTGTGAAGAAAACTTGAACAAGAACTTACATGTTATAAAATCTGGAGTCTTTACTTTAGGGTGAACACACTATTCTCCCTTCGATTGCAAGCGTCTTGCCACAGTGTATTCTTCTGTCAAGAAAGCCAGAAAATCTTGACAAAGGTTTGAGAGAGTTTTATCCTAGACTCTAAGTCTAGAATTTGCTTATGAGAATTAGTGTTTTTAATAACAATGAGGGTGTTGTATTTATAGTTACAATTAGGACAGAAACGAATTAGGGTTGGGCTCTAAGCCTAGCCCAAAACCGAGGTGCAATGGGCCAGTCTGACTGGGTCCACTATCGGTCGGCGCCGCGGCGCCTTACGTCAATAATGTTTCTCGTTTTTCGTTTAATATGTATATTCAGCACATTAAATCCAAAATCTAATTTTAACTTAATTAAATAATTTTCATCTAATAGAAATTATCCATAGTTATTATCAATTTAAATATCTTTATTCCAAATCGAATATTTAATACTTTCTTAATACACCCTTAGATTAGATCGAAGAGACAATCGACATAATGTGACCCTATAGACCTTCATATATCGACACTAATCCAATTAAGGTCCATACAGAAATCCTAGTACGACGAACTCAATATATGAAGTACATTTACATGAATCCAGCAAACATAACCTTTATGTGAGATAATAAATTCCTTTCATTCGCGGCACACTCGACCAAGCTTAGGATTTGCCATGTGTCTATCCAAATTACTTGATCACTTTATCTCATCTATATTAGTCTACAACTAGACCATATTCTAAATATGTCTCTTGCATTGGCCAATGACTTGGTCGATCTAATATCACTGAAAAGTTGAGTGCTCTCTCGAATATCCAATCGAGGAATGAATCCTATTCTTGGCTCAACTACCACCTTAGTTTACATCATAATGTATCCAACACAAGCCATATCTTATCCTATAAGGAGTTTAAGCTTAGGACAGGGTCAAAGTACATTACTCTGTAAACAAGGTGCGTATTGACCTCAAGTCAAAGGACCTTTATATCCCACACGCTGATAACACTCTAGACATGTCTAACAAATAGTTTATCAGCATGGTATACCAATACTTTTCAAAAGTATTCATGTGTCCATCACTAGTAACCATTACTAGTAGCAGGTGAGACATACTACATTCTCTAAGAATGTGATGCAGACCACATGTCGACTTATAACATATCATCGAGAATAAGAATGTGATCCAGACCACATGTCGACTTATAACATATCATCGAGAATAAGAATGTGATGCAAACCACATGTCGACTTATAACATATCATCGATATCTCATTATCAATGATCATTAGTCGAGGCCGTTTTAGAGTTACGCTCTATCATTAATATATCACTCTATTAATGACAATATAAGCTCAAAGGATACACATTAATGAATAATTACAAAAAATCAAATAATAATTCAATAATTGCAAATGCCATAAATATATTAATCTTATTAATAATATGAATGCGTTCAAGTACATTTGTCCCTAATAATGATTGTTTCTATGACATACATACTTTCACTATAGAATATGCTATGGAAGATTAAAAACATTCGCCAAGAGGTAAGATAATTAGAACAAGATGAACATCTCCAATAAAGACTAAGAGAAATAGATATTGGACAAAATACTAATTCCTAATTAAATGGTAGCAATTTATATAGAAGCTCATATAGAATATAAGCCTAATAAAATGATAACATAAAAAATCGTTATTGATAGTGGAGCAGATATATGCCTAGCTAGAAAAGATGTATTAGAATCACACAAATGAAAAAGATCTAGATTACACAGAGCAAGAGTATCAGAATTTAATGAACATGCAAAAGAATTAGATATAATAGCATAAAATATGAGAACTGTATTAGGAAAGACAATATTTAGATTACCAATAATATATCAATTAAATAACATGAGACAACAAGTATTATTAGGAAACAATTTCTTAGATTACTTTAAGACACATGTCATAGATTGCAATACATTTAGCCTACAAACACCTTGTAATAGATGGATAGTACTAAAAAGGATATTATTGATACATACGTTAAGACTATGTACCATAAAATAGATAGAAATAATAACCTACATTTACTAAAAGAAAAATATCTTAATATATTGAAAATGAATTTTGGAGAAAATTCAATACAACTATGGAAAAAGAAAAATAGTTAGATCTAAACCTATTAGATATAGCCCAACAGATCAAAAAGAATTTGAAACCCAAATAAAAGAATTATTAGAATTAAAAATGATACAAGAAAGTAAAAGTCCACATAGTAGCCCAGCCTTTTTAGTAATGAAACATAATGAACAAAAAAAGGAAAAGCTAGAATGGTAATTGATTATAGAGAACTGAATAAATAGACAATATTTGATGGATATTGTTTACCATATAAAAGAAACCTTATCAATAAATTAGGAAATAAAAAATGGTTTAGTAAATTTGACTGTAAAAGTGAATTTTGGCAAATAAAACTAAGAAAGGAATCAAAATCTTTAACAACCTTCAGTGCCCCCCTCAAGGACATTATGAATGGAATGTACTACCCTTTGGAATAAAGAATACACCACAAATATTTCAAAGAAGAATGGACAAAGTGTTTAGAAAATTAACAGAATTTTGTATAAATATGTTGATGACATATTAATATATAGTGATAATCTAAACGATCATATGAAACACTTGGAAGAATTTATAAAAACTGTAAAACAACATTGAATATTATTATCTGAAAAGAAATTTGAAATCTTTAAAAACAGTGTTGAATATTTAGGTTATATTATAGATAATGAAGGATTAAAGTTGCAGGAACACATTACAAAAATAAAGAATTTCAAAGAAAAACTAGAAAATAAAAAAGAAGTACAACATTTTTTGGGAGTAATAAATTATGCTTCATACCATATAAAAGATTTACCACTCTTAAGAAAATCCATGCAAGAATTAACAAAGAAAAACATAACCTTTGAATGGAAAGAAGAACATACTAAAGCTATACATGAAATCAAGAAAAAGTAAAAGCATTACCAAAATATAGAATACCAACGGAACAAGACCAACTAAAACTTTTTACTGATGCTAGTGATATAGGTTGGGGAGCAGTCTTCATAGCATATGATAAAAATGATATAGATAAAGAAAAACCACTAATTTGTGGATATGCGAGGCGGAACATAGAAGCCAAATGAGAAAAATTATCATATTAATGAAAAAAAATTATTAGCAGTAAAATTCGGAATAAAAAAGTTTCATTATCACTTATTAACAGTAAAATTCGTTGTTAGAACCGATAACACATAAGTAAAAGCTTTTATTACAAACAAGATAGATCCTTTACCATAAATGAACATAAGAAGAAAATGACAATCATTCTTTTATTGTTATGATTTTATTATTAAGAGTATATCGGGAACTAAAAATATTTTAGCTGATTTTCTTAGCAGATATAAGATGTCAATCAGCAGGGATAATCTTGAAGAATATATTACCAATGGCATAGAATCCATCATACAAACCAATGAAACCTTAATATAAAAAATACAATAAAGTACACGGCTTGCAAACCAGCTCAAAGAAGCCCTACAAGATTTAAGAACCATGAGAACCTTACAAACCAATGAAACCCAATCAAAATCACCTACAACTACACCTAATGGCAAAAAAACCCTACTAAATCTTTAGCACCTTTTGTATCTAAACTTGCCACTATACCATCTTCAATAACATCCTCTTCAACAGCAGTATCAATGAGCGATAAACTGAAATACACACCAAATTACATCAGTGCTTATGAGAAGATCAATAAATTTTATGATTATAAAACTAACCCTTATGTTTTACGCAGTGCTAAGCAGAGCAAGTATCCCAGATTCTTGTGCAGCGAACAGGCTAACCCGAAAATAGTATCAAAATTATTCACTTATGGCTTCATTGATAAACAAATAGTGGATGAAAACATGTACAACATTTCAAAATTACCAAGTATTATTGTTAGGTCTACAACACTCATGATGAACTCATTTGGAAAAGGTGTTTATGGAATACAGATGTTTGATGCATTAACTTATTTAATAAAAAAACCTATTGTGATTTGCCAACTATTCAAAACAGGGAAAAATAGCAACATCAACGGAGATGATGAGAATCTGAACATGAAAATACCATGTACATTGGAGAAATTCCAAGAATGGATTAGTACAAAAAGAGTATTAGGATTATTAACCTTGAAAACTAGGATAGAGGATATGTTACGAGCCAAAAAGGCATGCATTATTGAAAGCTCTAAAGGAGGAGAAGTGGAAGAGATTATTACCCTATATTACAACAATGACATCATGTCACAAGATACTATGAAATTATCACTCTTGCATGATCGAATCATAAATTTGAAACACAAACATGCAAAGAAAATAATTGACCACTACCAGATGATAGTTGGACAAAAGAAAAAGCCTGTGATAAATACTAATAATAATACTATTACTACCAATGCAATAAAAAAGGAGAAGTTTCTGATCATTTTGCATAAAGATGTAAAGATTACTACTCTGATAGGGATCATGTAGTTTTTACGACTTGAAGCCCAATTTACTACTATGATAGGGATCATGTAGTTTTTACTACTTGAAGCCCAATTTACTACTATGACAGAGACCATATAATTTATTACTTGGAGCCAAATATAATACCCTATTATGGCCCAACGTAGTCTAACTACGGTAAGCCCATGTACTATCATATATTACCATGCTACTCAAAGACAAAGAAGTGTAAATGAGACCCAAGCAAGATATCAAGAAATCTGATGAAACTACTGGAAAGAACTTGGCATAAGCAGCCAGACAAAAAGACAAAAAGACAACTGGAAAGCACTTGGCAAAAGCAACTAGACAAAGGACAAAAGGAAGAAAATGATAACCTTGACAAAAGCTACAACAAGACAAAAACTTTGAAGAAAAGCTGCAATCATAGACGACAAACTATTATTTACTTTTAGACTTTTGTAACCAAATTACTATATGCTTTACTACTTTAGAAAATCACTTTATCATTTTGCAATCAGAGAATCATACGAGGTTATCTATATAAAAAGCCTCTTGTAAACCTATTACTCATTCGAAAAACATTAATACAAATCTTTCTTTGAAAATTCTCTCTATGTCTAGCTAAACCCTCCTTAGTCTATAATCCAGATCAATTACAATATCATAAAATCATAGATAGATCACTTTGAAGGAAGATAATTAGAACCATACTAGTCTATAAACCTACATCTTGATAAGAATCTCAGAAAGAGTCTGTTGAGAAACTCCCAAGTACCTAGGCTAATCATCCGTTATTGCTGAGAAGAAAGGGAAACAATGCCAGGGTGGGTTGAGATCTCCGCTGATCTAAGATTGTACTAAGAGGTACGATTTTTAGAATATGTCTTTTTAATTATAATTTTGATAAGTGTTAGACTCTGCAATTATGATGTTTATATTGATTAAAGATTATAGACCAATATTCGGACAGATCTTTTCATCATCTAATAACTCTGAAGATGGTAGGAATATAGATGGTATATTAACAAAGTTTTATTCAAATTTATCAAATAATAAGCATGTAGTACGGAAACAAGTATTATCAATCCAAAATTTATTTTTTAAATAAAAGTCTATAATCTATAATCAATATAAACATCATAATTGCAAAGCCTAGCACTTATCAAAATTATAATTAAAAACACATAGTCTAAAAATCATACCTCTTAGTAGAATCTTAGATCAACGGAGATCTCAACATACCCTGGCACTGTTTCCCTTTCTTCTCAGCAATAACGGGATGATTAGCCTAGGTGTTTGAGAGTTTCTCAACAGACACTTTCGAGATTCTTATCAAGATGTAGGTTTATAGACTAATATGGTTCTAATTATCTTCCTTCAAAGTGATCTATCTCTGGCTTTATGATACTATAATTGATCTGGATTATAGACTAAGGAGGGGTTTAGCTAGACATAGAGAGAATTTACAAAGACAGATTTGTATTAAAGTTTTTCGAATGAGTAATACGTTTACAAAAGGCTTTTTATATAGATAACCTCGTCTGATTCTCTGATTGCAAAATGATAAAGTGGTTTTCTAAAGTCGTAAAGCATATAGTAATTTGGTTACAAAAGTCTAAAAGTGAATAATAGTTTGTCGTCTATGATTGCAGCTTTTCTTCAAAGTGTTTGTCTTGTTGTAGCTTTTGTCAAGGTTGTCATTTTCTGCCTTTTGTCCTTTGTCTGGCTGCTTTTGCCAAGTGCTTTCCAACTGTCTTTTGTCTGACTGCTTTTGTCAAGTGCTTTCCAGCTGTTTTCATCAGATTTCATGATATCTTGCTTGGGTCTCATTTACACTTCTTTGTCTTTGAGTAGCATGGTAATATATGATAATACATGGGCTTACCGTAGTTAGACTACGTTAGGCCATAATAGGGTATTATATTGGGCTCCAAGTAATAAATTACATGGTCCATGTCATAGTAGTAAATTGGGCTTCAAGTAGTAAAAACTACATGATCCCTGTCATAGTAGTAAATTGGGCTTCAAGTAGTAAAAACTACATGATCCCTGTCATAGTAGTAAATTGGGCTTCAAGTAGTAAAAACTACATGATCCCTATCAGAGTAGTAATCTTTACATCTTTATGCAAAAGGATCAGAAACTTCTCTTTTTTATTGCATTGGTAGTAATAGTAGTATTATTAGTATTTATCACATGCCTTTTCTTTTGTCCAACTATCATCTGGTAGTGGTCAATTGTTTTCTTTGCATGTTTGTGTTTTAAATTTATGATTCGATCATGCAAGAGTGATAATTCCATAGTATCTTGTGACATGATGTCATTGTTGTAATATTGGGTAATAATCTCTTCCACTTCTTCTCCTTTAGAGCTTTCAATAATGCATGCCTTTTTGGCTCGTAACATATCATCTATCCTGGTTTTCATATCCAAATACTCTTTTTGTACTAATCCATTCTTGGAATTTCTCCAAAGTACGTGGTATTTTCATGTTCAGATTCTCATCATCTCCATTGATGTTGCTATTTTTCCTTGTTTTGAATAGTTGGCAAATCACAATAGGTTTTCCTATTAAATAAGTTAATGCATCAAACATCTGTATTCCATAAACACATTTTCCAAATGAGTTCATCATGAGTGTTGTAGACCTAACAATAATACTTTGTAATTTTGAAATGTTGTACATGTTCTCATCCACTATTTGTTTATCAATGAAGCCATAAGTGAATAATTTTGATACTATTTCCGGGTTAGCCTGTTCGCTACACAAGAATCTGGAATACTTGCTCAGCTTAGCACTGCGTAAAACATAAGGGTTAGTTTTATAATCATAAAATTTATTGATCTTCTCATAAGCACTGATGTAATTTGGTGTGTATTTCAGTTTATCGCTCATTGATACTCCTGTTGAAGAGGATGTTATTGAAGATGGTATAGTGGCAAGTTTAGATACAAAAGGTGCTGAAGCTTTAGTAGGGTTTTTTGGCCATTAGGTGTAGTTGTAGGTGATTTTGATTGGGTTTCATTGGTTTGTAAGGTTCTCATGGTTCTTAAATCTTGTAGGGCTTCTTTGAGCTGGTTTGCAAGCCGTGTACTTTCTTGTATTTTTTATATTAAGGTTTCATTGGTTTGTATGATGGATTCTATGTCATTGGTAATATATTCTTCAAGGTTATCCCTGCTGATTGACATCTTATATCTGCTAAGAAAATCAGCTAAAATATTTTTAGTTCCCGATATACTCTTAACAATAAAATCATAACAATAAAAGAATGATTGTCATTTTCTTCTTATGTTCATTTCTGGTAAATGATCTATCTTGTTTGTAATAAAAGCTTTTACATGTGTGTTATCGGTTCTAACAACGAATTTTACTGATAATATAAGTGATAATGAAACTTTTTTATTTCGAATTTTACTGCTAATAATTATTTTTCGTTAATATGATAATTTTTCTCATTTGGCTTCTATGTTCTGCCTCCATATCCACAAATTAGTTGACTTTCTTTAGCTATATCATTTTTATCATATGCTATGAGGACTGCTCCCCAACCTATATCACTAGCATCAGTAAAAAGTTTTAGTTGGTCTTGTTCCGTTAGTATTCTATGTTTTGGTAATGCTTTTACTTTTTCCTTGATTTCATGTATAGCTTTAGTATGTTCTTCTTTCCATTCAAAGGTTATGTTTTCTTTTGTTAATTCTTGCAAGGATTTTTTTAAGAGTGGTAAATCTTTTATATGGTTTGAAGCATAATTTATTACTCCTAAGAAATGTTGTATTTCTTTTTTATTTTCTAGTTTTTCTTTGAAATTCTTTATTTTTGTTACAATGTGTTCCTGCAACTTTAATCCTTCATTATCTATAATATAACCTAAATATTCAACACTGTTTTTAAAGATTTCAGATTTCTTTTCAGATAATAATATTCCATGTTTGTCTAATAACTATGTTTGATAAACTAATAGTGGATGACAGCATGTACATCATTTCAAAATTACCAAGTATTATTGTTGAGTCTACAACACTCATGATGAACTCATTTGGAAAAGGTGTTTATGGAATACAGATGTTTGATGCATCAACTGATTTAACAGAAAAATCCCATTGTGATTTGCCAACTATTCAAAACATGAAAAAATAGCAACATCAACGGAGATGATGAAAATCTTAACATGAAAATACCATGTACTTTGGAGAAATTCCAAGAATGGATTAGTACAAAAAGAGTATTTGGATTATTAACCTTGAAACCCAGGATAGAGGATATGTTACGAGCCAAAAAGGCATGCATTATTGGAAGCTCTAAAGAAGGAGAAGTGGAAGAGATTATTACCATATATTACAACAATGACATCATGTCACAAGATACTATGGAATTATCACTCTTGCATGATCGAATCATAAATTTGAAACACAAACATGCAAAGGAAATAGTTGACCACTACCAGATGATAGTTGGACAAAAGAAAAAGCATGTGATAAATACTAATAATACTACTATTACTACCAATGCAATAAAAAGGAGAAGTTTTTGATCCTTTTGCATAAAGATTTAAAGATTACTACTATGATAGGGATCATGTAGTTTTTACGACTTGAAGCCCAATTTACTACTATGACATGGATCATGCAGTTTTTACTATTTGAAGCCCAATTTACTACTATGACAGAGACCATGTAATTTATTACTTGGAGCCAAATATAATACCCTATTATGGCCCAACGTAATCTAACTACGGTAAGCCCATGTACTATCATATATTACCATGCTACTCAAAGACAAAGATGTGTAAATGAGACCTAGCAAGATATCAAGAAATCTGATGAAACTACTGGAAAGAACTTGGCATAAGCAACCAGACAAAAGAGAGGTGGAAAGCACTTGGCAAAAGCAGCCAACAAAGGACAAAAGGAAGAAAATGACAACTTTGACAAAAGCTACAACAAGACAAAAACTTTTGAAGAAAAGCTGCAATCATAGACGACAAACTATTATTCACTTTTAGACTTTTGTAACCAAATTACTATATGCTTTATGACTTTAGAAAATCACTTTATCATTTTGCAATCAGAGAATCAGACGAGGTTATCTATATAAAAAGCTTCTTGTAAATCTATTACTCATTCGAAAAACTTCAATACAAATCTTTCTTTGAAAATTCTCTCTATGTCTAGCTAAACCCCCTCCTTAGTCTATAATTCAGATCAATTACAATATCATAAAATCATAGATAGATCACTTTGAAAAAGATAATTAGAACCATATTAGTCTATAAACCTACATCTTGATAAGAATCTCAGAAAGAGACTGTTGAGAAACGCTCAAGCACCTAGGCTAATCATTCCGTTATTGCTGAGAAGAAAGAGAAACAACCACTGTGGGTTGAGATCTCCGTTGATCTAAGATTCTACTAAGAGGTACGATTTTTAGATTATGTATTTTTAATTATAATTTTGATAAGTGTTAGACCCTGCAATTATGATGTTTATATTGATTAAAGATTATAGACTTTTATTTAAAAAATAAGTTTTGAATTGATAATACTTGTTTCTGTACTACATGCTTATTATTTGATAAATTTAGATAAAACTTTGTTAATATACCATCTATATTCCTACCATCTTCAAGGTTATTAGATGATGAAAAGATGTTTCTGTACGACATGCTTATTATTTGATAAATTTAGATAAAACTTTGTTAATATACCATTTATATTTATACCCTCTTCAAGGTTATTAGATGATGAAAGGATCCGCCCGAAAATTGGGCATATTGAACCAAATCCTTCCTCATCACATTCATAGAACTAACTCATGACCTCATTTCCCATTCTTGTAATACAAATCTACCATTAAAGACAAGAAAATAATCAAAGAAATCAAACAGACTTTCACATGTCACTGCATTTCAATTCCTCAGAAGTAAGCCATTCTTTGGCAGCGGTCAAGTCGGGCAGCACAGTGGCACCAGCTTTCCTCCAATTGACAGCATCAGCAGTCTTGAACCTGTCCAACAACAAACCAGGCATCCCAACACTTCTCGCAGGTAAGTAGTCTTTCCTCAAGCTGTCTCCAATGTGAAGTACTTCTTGCGGTGCTACATTTCCTGCTTTCTTCAAGGCAATCTCATATATCCTTGGGTCCGGTTTTTCAACACCTTCAAGACCGGAGAACACGCCAAAGTCCCACTCAGATCCCTGATTTAGTGTCACACACAAAAGGGGTTCACAACTACTTCATGATTTTCAGTATAGTAGAAAAAACAGAAACGAGAACCATTGTGTATCTACCTGATTCAAGCCTAATGCAGGAAGAATTACATCCTTATACCGATACTCAGCATTGCTTACCAACCCAACCGTAATGCCCCTCTCGCGGAGCCATCTGAGGAACGGTACAGCATCAGGAAATATGCTATAAGGTGCAGAAGAACCAAAAGTAGCATATATGCGTCTAAATATCTTCTCAAATGTCTCCTCATCGTATTCATAACCTGCCTGTCAAAAGAAAGGATACCTAATATCAGTAGAAAGATAAATAATTACACTTAGATCTCAAATCATAATTCTAGAACAAATGGCTTCTGAGATTATCTATACAGATACTGACGAGCAAATATCCCAAGATAATCTCATGCACAATACCTGAACAAAGGAATCCCTGACACAAGTCTTCCACCACACCATGTTAGGAATCTTTTCATGAAATCCAAAACAGGGATGCTTCTTTGCCATTTCTGTATATGCTAGTTTAAAACCCTCATGAACCCGCTTATAGTCAGGACATTGCTGCCCAGCAGCTTTGGCTGCCATGCAATAATAGTCACCCAGCTCTCCTTTGTAAGCAATGAGTGTACCAGTAACATCAAGTGTGATGCAGCGTAACTTCGTTAAAATAGACATTGTAAATGATTGTACAGCAAACTCTACCCTGTGATTACTATTTCACAGTCCTGCATAGTAATTTTCAGCAATTATGTTATATACATCATTAATTCAGTGACAAGCATTTATCAGATAAAGAGTACCAGACATTGACACTTCTTAACTATGGTATTCCCAAATGTATGCTTAACTCCATAATACAACGCATCCATTTTCGGAAGTAATCTTATTAGGACACAAGTCGACTTTAGGTAGTTCTCAAACACAACAGTAAAACTAGAAGTAAAGGAATCCATAGAAGGGTGTTTCATTATCCCAAATAAACATCAAAATAGACACCAGTTGTTTATCAAATGAATTCTAATATCCTCTAAGCATATTACTAATTCCATATTGTAGTGAGTGTGAAAAGCTCTTCTGAGGAGGGAAATTCATTGTGAGACTTAGATCACTCCTCAAATATCAAACTATAAGGCCATGTCAAGTACAATGTATGAAACCAGAAACTCTTCAATGCACAAAAGAAAAGGAGCCTTCTAACTGGATCTGGAGAACAAGATAAATGATATCAGTTGCTTATTTTAAGAAGTTAATGTTACACAAACTCTTAAACTTTCAAAAAATGATACAATACCTTGTTTTAATTAAAAGAGGTGGATTCTATTCACACAAATTGAAATGACAAAGCCTTTTAGGAGCTGGCCTACAGCTCGGCCAAGTAAACCTAACAAATACTTGAAGGAGAGAGACATCTTTTAAGTGTTCAGAACGACACCAGAAGCCACATCAATCCGGAAAATGTGTAATCTTTATTCTGCATGTATGATGGATGTTTCCAGTAACCTTATCATAACAGCCATCTCTAAGATAACCAAGGGGGCAGTGGCAATATTTCAAGACGTTAAATAAGATCACCGAGAAATCTACCATATAATCGGCATTGTCTCCATGCTAAACTTTTTACTTTAAATAAAGCTATGTTACATGGACTTTCAATTGCCTTGACATTCCTAGATTGAAAAGTTGGTGTTAGTCCATTCAGATCCTTCAAGATACACTTAAAACTTGCTAACTTGGACCGGCTAGATGGATACATACCGACACATGTAGCAAATATATCCACACATGAATCCAGGTAACACGGGACTGAAAATTCTCATACATACACACACAAGAAAACAAGATTTATCTCCTAAAAGGACAGGAAAATCGGAACAATCCAGGATGTTTGTAACCTTGACTCAAATTTACAAGGTCACACAGACATGGTATGAGCAGAAGGAACCAACAGATCAATTGTAGGTTGATCCAAGATCCAAATCTTAACCTTCTGCACAGAATCCATGAAGCTGCAAACTACTGTATAACCCTAGTTTACGTATAAGATTATACATTCCTCGGGAAATAAATGCCAGAAGATAAGCTTATGAATAGATAATACTCTGACCTGAAAATCCAGCAGTTAATTTAGAGGAACTTGCAAAATCATTTAACAGCTTAGGAAGAATTAATCTTTAATAAATGTTCCTTCAGGTTAAAAATACCATAGTTGATTAACCCCTGTTCTGCCACTTCTTGGTTTTTCCTAAATATCAAGGGGCAAAATCTGAATTCTGATGTCTCCCACAACAATCATGCGGGCAATTATTCAAAGATATTTATTTAAAACAACAACCATATCAGCTCTGACAGTGATTTTAGAAGATATAAAACACCAGACATCATTCTCGATTGATGTCCCACTAAACATATCTACTCATCATCAAAACTATTCAAAGACAGATAAACCCAAGAAGTTTGCACTTAGTCATAAACCTGCAAAGTTTAAGGCTTATAAATCCTGAACCTCAGTGAACCAGGCCCAACATCTCCATACCATGGGTCAGTTTTACCTATAAAAATTAGAGGACTAATGAACTGCATTAACCCCATCCATCAATCCCAAACTACTAAGGATCAGCTGAATGAAACCCCCTTGGATGGGAATGTTAACATCATATGATGAATAACACCATCAGTTCAGCAAAAAATACAAGTATAAATCTTTCTTGTCAAAACAAACTTGTCAACTAATTGACTAATGACTAATGATAAACCGCACGCAAGAGCATAAAGCACCTCATCCTGGAGTCTAAGTCCTAATCCACACCAGTTCAATTCAAAATACTGAAACATCACAAATCAATTTTAAAGGTATAGAGAGAGAGAGAGAGAGAGAGAGAGAGAGAAGAGAGAGGTAATGAGATCGTCTTCATATTTCTTCATTCTTTTCTGTAAGTAGGGTTCATCCAAAATGTGGTAACACTAAGGGTGTGTTTGGTATGGAGAATGTTTTCATTTTGGAAAATAATTTTTAAAAAATGGAGGAAAATGACTTTCCAAATGCAAACAGGTTCCACAAGTCACATTACAAGTATCCACTCACCCAACGCCCCCACCCCTTGACCATCCCACCTCCTACCACCCGGGAACTCCAACTCCCCACCTCCTCATAGTGTTTTGCTAAATTACATATAAATACTCGTAGGATAATATTTTTTATTTACTTAACAAACACGAGAATAAAATTAAGAGACCACTTGTTTTCCAAAAAAACATTTTCTAGGATAACATTTTCCTATCATACTAAACACAACCTAAGAAAAAGTAAAAGAGCATTAAAAAAGAAAAGACAACTTTAGAACAAGAAAACAATCAGCAGCAATTGATAATCAAACAATCTACGTCACCAAATTAACTCATGAAGAAGCCTATTCATTTTTCAAGTTCATTAACACATACAGTCACAAAATCACAACAAATGCAGGCTTCTGAATCCAAAAAATTTGATCTTTTACACAAAAAATATCGTTTTTTTTACACTAGAAATGAGAGAAAAGATGGATTTGAAGCATACCCAGAAGCTCAAATGGATGAGAAAGAGGATCGCTTTGCTATATCTTCCAAGTAAAGTTAGATTCTTGAAAGCAGTATATGTATATTCAATTCATGATGAGACGAATTTAAAAGCCAATTTCAGCTTCTTTCCCAGATACAATTAATTGCATTTTCCACTTTGATGCCAGTTTTATAATTACCTTTAAATGCATATTTGCACTGAAGTCCTCAATATTTGTTCTTTTTACCTTTTCGACCTTGTAGTAATAACTATTTTCATGAGTTCTTTGCTTTTTCAAATCTATACAAAAGTTGTTGGCATAATTTTTTCATAAAAGTTGTATACTTATTAAATTACAGTTTTTCAAATTTTTTTATTAGAGTAACTAAATTGAACATCCTCCAATAGTTGATTTTAAATTAATATGAAATAAGAATTCATTTTGCGTAAATTTAGACAAAAGTTGTGATTTAACTATAATAATCAATAATGTAAAGAAAATCTTACAAATGAAAGTCGTGCTATAGCACTTTATAAAAGATGATAATACAATAAATTGACATCAATATTTAAGTACTAAAGATACAATTTTTCTTCTACCGAAAATCACAGATGAAACATTATTCAACTTAGTTATACGCATAACGCATGGTTCATGTGGCAATACAATGAACATCTTCATATGATTTTATAATTGTGGAATAATCCACTCATAGAACGTGCATTAGGCTGTCAACTACTATGGTGTCACTTGATTGGTCTTTCAATAGAGTTAATCAATGTGCTAAAATTAGCATAGTATGGTATATTGTTAGATTAGTGTTTCAAGAAGAATTAGTTTTGGTATAAAATTGAAAATAGGAATGAAAATTTATATAATATTTTATAGGAATGAAATGTGGAATAAGACTAGGTGCATTAAATAATGCACAGGTTAAATCATCAAATGATAAAAGTAACCTTCATAACGGTGAACGGCATTTTTTGCTAAAGAGTAAATAAATTTGTTAAATTAACACTATAAACTAATTTATAATATAATCAAACTCGAAATCAAAGAATATATAGACTAGTAGAGACCCTTTATGTAGTTGTCTATCTAGGGAGATCGATCTACATCTTTCCCCATAGTCCTGGGGTTGGCTCTGACCGATTGAACTACAATCCCAGGAAAATAAAAAATCCAAAGGAGGTTCATGGCCAAGGGGAAAGATGTCAGAGTAACGGTGATTTTGGAATGTACTAGTTGTGTCCGAAACAGTGTTGATAAGGTATCAAGAGGTATTTCCAGATATATTATTCAAAAGAACCGGCACAATACGCCTAATCGATTTCTGTCCCTATTGTTACAAACATATGATTCATGGGAAATAAAGAAATAGAGCGAACCAAGTACATGTGTCTTACCCTTTCAAGGAAGGGGGATGACATTATATATATAACATATTTAAATAGAAAATAAACAAATCCTATTTTTAAAAAATCCTATTTTTGGTGGATTTAAAATGAATTAGAATTAATAAATAGGATTTTAGGGATAAGAAATAAATTAAACAAATAAACCATGGATAAATCCAAGCGACCTTCTAAGAAACCTGCTTTGTTAAGAGTCTGGTTCTTTAAAGACACGAGTTGTTCCCAGTGAAAAGGAAAAGATGACGATGAGAAAAACAAAAGGTTAAGGGAGAAGTCTACGGCGGAAGAGAAAGGGTCACAAGAGGAGTCTACGGCGGAAGAGAAAGGGTCACAAGATTCTATATCAACGTGTGTAATACATCCAACATTCTCAATATTAAACGCTTTTGGCAAGCTAGAGCAAGACTTCTCTATGGGAACCCCCGGTAACGGAGACGTCTAGAAAGGGAAGAAGACTTCCATCTCCAAGTTTAACTCAGACGTAGCTCCCTTCTTTTTTTGGGGGGGGGGGGGGGGGCATGTGTAAGATGTTCTAAGAGTAAGGGGCCCAGCGAGCCAAAAGGTCTCTTGGTTGACAGTTAACCGATTGCTCATTTCCAAAACCACATAGCATAGAATGCACCCTGTCAAAGTTGACATCTTAACCTGACTTCCTGAGTTCAGTTGTCCATGTTGTCCGTTTTTTGCTAAAGGCAACATGAAAAGCACCTATATTGTAATACGTAAGAGGAAGGATCTCCTTTTTTATTTCTTCCTTTGTATGTTTTCTTGCCTTTTTTTATTGTTCTTTTTTCCGCATCGGAACAAGACCCACTATACTAGATTTGCCAATTCGGGTGAGGATGGGGATTCCCCAATAGAATATTTAACAAGAAATATTTATGCATTATTAATTCTAGCATAGTAATCCTTACATTATTAATCTCTCCATAACTAATCTTTACTCTCTCCGGTCCATTTTACTTGTCAGTTAAGATAATTGATTTATTTCTTGTACTCTGATTATCGTACTAGCATGATGCATTTACTGTTAAAATCTCTCTATTGATGCTTAGCTATAGTATTTTGTCACGGTCTTTGTACTTTACTTTACCTTTACTCTACTTTCTACAAATCTTATGTGACAATTTTGTCATGTTTTCTCTTGATCCGAGAGTCTTCGAAAACAGTCTCTCTACTTCCCAAGATAAAGATAAGTTATGCGTACGTTCTACCCTCCCAGACCCCATTGTGTGGGAATACAATGAGTATGGGTATGTTGTTGTTATTGTTAAATCAAGATAGAATTAGTTATCTTTTCTTACCTTTATCTTACTCTAATATATGTAAATGAGATCAACGCAATGAAAGAAAAAGTAATCTATTAAATTGGATTAAAGAATAAATAAAAATAATATAATTTAATTAATATTTTTTTAAGACACCTATAAAACTATGACAAGTAAAATAAATCGGAGACTACATTATTACTAATTCCTCTCCTAGTATCTAAAACCAAACAATTCGTACGTGTTCTTGCTTTTACTTTGTCGTAACCAGTTGGTCTAAAATTTCTTGAAATTTGTGTGTCTAAAAGTAAGAATCAAAAAGTGAAGGGGCACGTATGCAAATCTTCCCGGTAAACGAAGCAAAAGAAAACCATGGACGGTTTTTTTTCCAGTGGATTTTGTACTACCAAAGCTTATAATAGCATCTTGTTTAAGATATCACACAATTCGAAAAGAATAACGTATTTATATTTGAAAACATATAATTTTGAACTTTTTATTTTATCTTTATGATAAATATTTATAAATACACATATATTATAATATATTTAAGGTTGTTATTATAAATTAAAAAAATATCATGTTGAATCAAACTATGTTATCAAATGAAAAGTACTTTTCAATATTATAGATTTCTACTATTTAATAACTTTGTATATTGTGCGTTAAGAAGATAAAACGAAATTCTTAGTAGTGTTTTTTGGTCTCTCCTTTAATTTCAATTTACATGACATAATTTGATTATATATGAAGCTTAAGAAAAAAAATATTTTTAAAATTTAATATTTTTAAATATCTTTTAACATTTACGTGATTATAGTCTTTTTGTGATCTTACATAATAAAAAATATTTATATAATTATAAAAAATTATCATTAAAATAAAAACTGTTCAAAATTAAGAAAAATATCATCTTATTGAAACATATTAAATAAAATATATAGCTACTTATAAAATAGAAAACAAGAAAAGAGGTCATTTGCACTCTTTTCCCTACTTTGCGTTTCTCTACTCAAGGTGGATAACTTATTCGTGGCGTGTAAGTTTATATTTGCATAAATTATATTTGGCGTTTTTAAAAAACTTATGCCTTGCAAAACATAAGTTTGATTTTGAAGGGTAAAAATTAAAAAATCAGCCCATTTGAAGGCAAATTCTCCACTTTCTTCGAAGAAAAGAGAGGAACCTATAAATTGCACGATTTTCCCTTCAAATGGGCTAGCCTTGAATTTTTACCCCTCAAATGGAATTTATGTCTTCTGGGGCATAAGTTTTTATGGGATCCTCCAGTATTGAATCTTGTAAAGAACTTCTGTCCAGAAGCATAATTTTCATTTGATGACAAAAATTAAAGACTAGTACAAAAGCCAAAAGTGCAAATGATCCGAGAGGAACTCGTTGGGCTATAGCCCAAGACCAGGACAAAATAAGGAGTGCTCTGGTTGAGCCCAACCCAATTATAAGGAAATGGGCTTGACTCATATTTTACTTGGAGCTTTTGCTTCTTCTTCAATGGCAATCCCAAGCACCCCACCTTAAACCCTTGAAAAACCCAAACATTCAAAGATTTTTCAATTGATTGCAGTCTGTTAAACCTGTATAGTGATCAGTAAGTGGTAAACAGTTAGGAAACAATGAATTACCTTAATAATTCATGCATGCCTTCCAGATGTTTGATAGAATTCCTCTGAAGATATTTCATGATTTTGATCCAACTGAACATACTTCTGCATGTAGCTTATTACATGGTTTATTGTTTTGACTTGCTATTGTAGAAATGATGGGTGAAGATAAAGCTGAGCTAGGAGGTTTGCTCGAAATTCTACCCCCTGTTGAGTTCTGCTGTATATATGGTTCCAAACTCCATCCCAACAACAAAGATGAGGTTTTTTCTACTTCTTCTTTATGTGCTATCATAGATGTGATTAATGCATCTCTAGCCACTTCCACTTATGGTTTTCTTTTATCAATAAGCTCTGTGAAGCAGGGGCGGATCCACCATTACGAAATAGGGTTCAGCTGAACCCAATTCTGTTGGCGGAGAGCATAGATTTATGTGTAAAAATTCGATAAAATTGAAATGAATATTAAATATGAACCTATAACTTTAAAAATATAATGTGTTCAATGTGAAAAACCTTAGAAGTTGAACTCAGAGTATTTAAATCCTGAATCCGCCTCAGCTGTTTAGTATTGCAATAGTACATTACTAACAACTTCGTTGCTAGACATCTATGACAGATTACATTATTGGAGTAGCTGATCCTCAACAATGGCATTCTGAGGTAATTGCTGAATTTAATCAACTTGCTGTCCATCTTTGTTGTCAAAATCTAACGTCTTTCTACAATCCAGAATCTAAAATTGAACAAGGATCACTATGCTTCATGGCTCATTCACCTTGGTGGAGCAAGGATGGTGCTATTTTCTTTCTTGAATCTACTTTGATTTCCCTCATTTTTTCACAACTTCATATATATATTTCAGTAATACCTTTTTGCTATACCTCTTGTATATGGGAGCCTTCATTCCCATTGTTAATAATATCATTTACCTTATCAAAAAAATATTTTTCAGTAATTATTCTACATTTCAATTATAACTAAAATAATTTACTGTGCATTGAGTCAGATAACTGATATTGCAAATGACATTGGTGTCGGCGTACACTTCAACCCATTTGTGTCTTGTAACAACAAGGTATTGACAATTCATTGAAGATGCACTTTTTATTGAAACATAAGAAATTTTACATTCAGTAACTTTTACAGATGGTCAAGTATGGAGTTGTACGGATGCATGACTTGATTCAAGACATATTGGGATGGGAGAGGTTTTATCTCAGCGGTCGTTTGCAGAAACCTGTATGGCTCGTTTTGAAGTGCTATTTAAATAACATATTTGATAAAGGACTTCAGTTTCAGTATTAGTTACATTGATGAAAGGATGTGTTGAATGAATTTAAGTTGGTCAGAATTTTTTGCAATCCCGTCGTGCCTCATAGTCATTATCGTCGTACTGACAAGTCACATGAATTTATTTTCTGTTGTAACTGAATTTGATTAAATTGATGGTGTCAGGAATTAGGTCTTTATCGATGATTGTGACTCTCCTGACTTGCTCTAAGTACTTATTAGTCAAAGAAGCATGAAATCATCATTCAAGAAGTAGCTTGATATATTATGTTAGCTTACTCTCTTAGTATAACAAAGGTGAGAAAACTTGGTAATATGTTTTTATACCTATTGGTGGTGGTTAAATAAGCTTAAGTTGATTAGGATAATATCCTGATGAAAAAAAAAGTTGATTTGGATAATATCCATGACTCTTGTACATTCTCTTAGCCTTAGGATCTCACCTTCACAGTGCCTAGAAACCAAAAGAATAAAGAGTTAATCTTGAAAACTTTGTATTATAATCCTATCTAGTACTTCATCCAAAAAAAAATTACAATCCTATGTAGAAACGATGCTAAATAAGTATACTCCCAGGTAGTTGCTCAAAGTATATCATGATATGATTGGTTCTGGCTTGAAACTATATTTATATCTCAGCCTGCATTTTTCTACAAAACAAATTGCCATGTGCTTTTGATTTTTGATGGCACGCCACTGCTAGCTTTTAAGCTCTCTGTATTGATCTGAAGATGAAAAATCCATTCAGTCATATGGAGAAGTGAAAAGTTCAGTGAGCGTGTACAGTAACTTGTTAAATACTCAAAGATACCCCTACATGAGTTGTTTTCTCAGACATTTCGTGAGTGTCAAAAAGAGGAATTTCCGCTGGAAATATTCGATTAAGATGCTTTGTTTTCTTCCTTATATGTCTGCTCAAAGATTTTAGACTTGAACAAACTTGACATTTGGCCACCAAAGCTCCACATTGCATCACAGTTTCAACTCATTGCAAAATGAAACCTGCATCCCCTACTCCCGTTTCATTTTTGGTTTCCTCCTTAATTGTATTGGTTTGGGGCTTATTACCTATTGCTTAATTTTATCAGACATTTATATGCTTTCTAGTTGGGCAGTCATGGCTGCTCTAATGTGCTTCCTGAATAGAGAGTCTAAGTCTACAGTGGATTGAAAATATAGAAATGCCCCTGATAAAAAAATAAAAAATATATATAGGAAGGCTATCTGTTTCTCTAAATTATACTGTATGATGCATTCAACAGATATCGCTCAGCCGTTTTCTAGTTTCATACTCCGCCATAATATTCTGGATTTCTTTGTTGGCTCCTTTTTTGTTTGTAGTGGTGAGTCTGGTGACTGTCTCTCAGCTATAACTTACATTTACTTCTAACTCAGGTGAACATTCTTGTGGATAACTTGGACATAAAGAATGTGAACACTGTGAACCTGAAAGCTGCAACTTCTGCCGCTCTTCTCCTTTTGCCATCAAAATTCACGGAGGTTAGTATCTTTATTGATTTCTTGTCAATTAATACAGAACATAACACATGCCACTTGGAATTTGGTGTTTATACAGGAAGATTTATATGCCAAAATCTGTAGCCTCTCATATATGGGTGACTTGCGTATGCTTTTTGCGGAGGACAAAAATAAGGTAGATTTGAGACTTGAGTGGAGCCTAAGTTTTAGATTTTTGTGGCCCTAACAGTACCACATGAAAGCATCACTCTACGTGTAAGTTCAAAATGTAATTGGGTAGTTTCTCAATTTTATAGTTGATATCACTTCAATTAATTTATATCTCTTATCTACAGGATATCCATTTTGGACTAGAATTCCAATCACAATTTTAGCATAGTATCCTATAGAGCACATATAATTTATTTATTTTAAACTGGTAACTTTGTATTTGCTGGCCACCTCCAAAAATTTACACTTGCTGAAAGTAATTACGGTGCTCCTATAAAGTCCACTAGCTGGACTTCCTCTTCTATATCTTGTTCTTTACACCAAAAACCTAAAGAGCTGATGACCTTCCACTTGATCTTCTGTATTGTACATTCTTTGCCTTCGAAAATTCTTTCATTTCTTTCCTTCCAGATGTTCCACCAGATGCAAGCTGGTACTGTTTTCCACCATATCTTCTGACTCTTGCTCCCTCCCCTTCTGATCCAACAACTTAGCAGGTCTGCAGTGTGTTCTGGCATAGACCAGTTCACCTTGGCCAAGTTGATGAATAATGCCCACACTTGTGCTGTTACTTTACAATGAAGGAAAAGATGATTGTTCGTCTCTAAAGCCTCCTTACATAATGAGCACCTTGAAGCAATGTAGATTCCTTTCTTCTGTAATGCTTCATGAGTCAGGCATGCCCTCCTAGCTACCAACCATGTGAAACACTTCACCTTTGGTGGTGCTACACTCTTCCCTATAGATTTCCATGGCCCTAGTGTCCTCCCTGCAGTTTCTGTTAATCCCTTGGTGTACATTCTGTTCACAGAAAACTACCCATCATTATGATGTTTCCAAATCATCTTGTCTGGTTCTAAATTAGTTCCTGTAAATCCACCAATTGTTGTCAACATTTCTGCTACCCATGGTATTTCCCAATCATTTAACAATCTTCTGAAGACTAAATTCCATCCCTGAGGAGACCACATTTCCTCTATTGTGCTTTCAGGATTGGTGCAAATAGAGAATAGTCCAGGAAACAGGACATTCAGAGCCCCATGTCCACTCCAATTCTCCTTCCAGAAAAGGATCTTGTCACCCCTGCTCACTTTATACTTAGCATTTGTCTTCAAGGCCAACCAGAAGTTTCTAATGGACCTCCATACCCCCACTCCATAGGTATCTGTCACTTCATTTGTGCACCATTGTTCAGCTTGGCCAAATTTATGTTGAATCACTTGTTTCCACAATGCCCGTTCTTCCTGATTATATCTCCACAACCATTTCATAAGCAAGCATTTATTCTGCAGCTTTAAATTTTTCACCCCCAACTCTCCATCCATTTTGCTTTGTTGAACTGAAACCCAATTAACCAAATTGAACCCTCTTTCCACTTTGTTTCCTTGCCATAGAAAATTTCTCCTCAAAGTATTTAAAGCTTGGACCACCTTGCTAGGCATTGGAAAAAGAGACATCACATAAGTTGGAATAGAATCTAAAACATAGTTGATTAAAGTGAGCCTCCCCCCCAAGGAAATGTATTGAGCCTTCCTTAAAGCAAGTTTCTTTTCAGTCTTCTCTATGATGCCATCCCAAATTTCCACTGCTTTATGCTTCTCACCCAATGGCATGCCAAGATAGACTGTGGGCAGTTTCTCAATCTTGCAATTCCGAATGTTAGCCAATACTTGAATCTGATGTACCTCATTGATTGGGAAGATGCTGCTCTTCCTCCAGTTGACTTTCAGCCCAGAACAAGCTTCAAAGACCACCAATATCACCCTCAAATAGCAAATTTGTTCATGTTTTGCTTCACAAAATACTACTGTATCATCAGCATACAATAGATGGGAAATCTCCATGTCCTCATTTTCCCTGTTCCTCACCTTAAATCCTCGGATCCAACTATTTTGAGAAGCAATCCTCATCATGCTGTCCAGACCTTCCATGGCTATAATAATGAGAAAAAGAGACAGAGGATCCCCCTGTCTGAGCCCCCTTTGCGCTGGGAAAAAACCCACAGGTTCTCCATTTACAAGAGTAGAGAACCTAGTAGTTTTAATACAGAATTCCACCCACTTTAGCCACCTGTTTCCAAATTTCATGCCACATTAAGTGATTGAATCATTTTTCCATTCTGTGGACATAAATTTCTTCACTGCATATTGATCCAGGTGAAAAAAATTGTACAAGGACAGTTTCATTTATTTGAGAAAATGTATAAGCCATTGCTGGAAGAATATGAGGCCAAGAACTTGTTGAGATTTTCATCAGCTGGTGATAAGCAAGTAAACATAGTTCAGGTCTCTCTTTCCTAAAGCTTTCTCTTGTTGCTTCCTTGTCATGGTTAATTCTGCTGAATGATGCTGATAATTCTTTTGTAATCAATGTGCCTTGATATGGGAACATATCCGTATCCGCAATAAAACACGATTTTTCTACTGAAGCATAGAAAATCAGTGTGGTGTCAATGGGAATATATCCGTATCCGCAATATAACGCGATTTTACTACTGAAGCATAGAAAATCAGTATGGTGTCAATGGGTGATCAGGAATGTACAGCATGAGTCATGCTGATGGGGGCCCTATGTTGTTGCCCATTACTTCCCATTTTTAATTGTTACTTTCTGGCCTTGAATGGTAACTTTTGTGGTCAGAGAAGTCCATCTTTCTATTCTACACATTTCTCAGATAGCTGCAGCCTGCAAAGTCATTTGCTTGCAGGACTTGTCAATTAGAGCTTTGGACATCCCAAGTTTCCTTGCATGAAAATTAGTTTGTACTTTTACATGATTGCAATTTGTACACTTTTTTGGTCATTGAGTCAATCTCGATCTTTGGGTGCTTTCTTGACTTTTTCATATTGCTTTTGGTAATACATCTATATGAGAGTCTTTGACTAGATGAGCACTTCTTTTCTTTCTGATGAACCCGAGGAGACTGATTTTGATTACACCTTTGTCGAGAATATGTAAGTAGGAAATCAAGGTCAAGTCAATCTCAAAGATTGACATGTTTTAGTGTATCCAAATCAGGATTGTGGATTATCTGCTGCTTCCACCTTGGTTTCTTCTCTTCCTTCATCAATCAGAAGTGAGATGGCCATGAAACTTGGAGATAAGAGAATTCTGGACAACTCTGGTACGTATTTCAACTGCAAAAGAGTGGATTTTCTGGAAAGAAAATAATCTTAAATGTTGCCTGTTCTTTCAGATTTTAATTCCTGTTAGTCATTCCTATTGAATTGTGTCTAACTGCCTCAATAGTGAAGATACACTTCTATTTAGTTATTTTACGTCTAACTCTCACGTATGGATCCTAATACCACGTGCGAGTGTGTGTTTGTCTCATCTCTAGAGAAAAGACACTTCTATTTAGTTATTGCAGTTCTTATGATAAGCTCTTATAGTGTTCCCCCCTCAGCTAAAGCAAATCATTTCACCTATGCCATATTTTCTTGTAGGTAGAGTTAGGCAACAAGTAGTGATTGGTTCTAAAGAACAGGCTGCTGAGTGCATGAAGAGGCTAGTTAGACGTAAGGTTATGTTTTCTAGCACGAGGCAGGCTGTTGCAGGTTTATTGACTGCTGGTGCTGTTCATGGAGTCAGATATGTTGCAAACAAGATGCACAAGGCATGGAAATCTTGGGTGTAATGCATTAATATTGCTTCCTGTCCTTGGCTGCAGTCACTGCTTTTTTACTGCTTCAGACATGGGGATAGAGCCACTACTATAGTTACAAGTTACAACACGCACCATGCATTTCAACCATAGAGTTTAATAGCATGGATAGATATTCCTAACTCTCCTGCTGCTTATCAAAACCATCGAGTAGTGTAGAGAGGGAAAAGAATCAATCAATCCATTAAAAAATTCTGTTCAATGTTGCATCTTTCTTTTACCTTTTCAGAGTTGGGAAGAGTTCTTAGTGGAAGGTCAGGCTGTTCTATAATTTAGTACATCCTAACCTACCAATTAAAGGTGTTGATCAATGGTTCTAAACAAGGAATTGCTGTTGTGTGATATTGTTTCCTTCTTTTCTCAGCAGACACGTAAAAGTGTTCTCCTAAGGTTCATAAATTGATCCTCATGCTTCATTAGGTATGCTTACATCTCCAATCTATTCATACAAGTGTGGTTTCCTTCTATTTCTCTTATGTTTTTCTTCCAACCCTGATTTTTCCAGTTAACTTCAAAGTTCAAATTGGAGCAGTTTGAGCAGAAGATGGTATTTTTCAAATTTTATCACCTCCCCCCCCCCCCCCCCCCCCCCCCCCCCCAAAAAAAAGGGGGGGGAGGGACAAGTTGAATACAAATTGCCAAGTTTCTGAAGAATGAAAATCTCCTCTTTATTTCTCCTCCTACTTTTGGAGATAACGATGGTGGAGTATGACAATAATATAAAGCTAAGAAAGCTACCCGTCAAAATCTTCAATCAATATTTCCCTTAAACTTATTCAAAGGTTGGCACATCACCATGTCTATAATAACTTTTCTTGAAGTATCAAAGTGGCTTATTAATTATAGATCAACACTTGTCAATAAATTAAGCAAGTATTCTCAAAGACAATTAACTCTGCAGTCAAAAGAAAAATACAATAACGACACAGTATGTGATGAAGTCTACTAATAAATTGAGCTTAAAGTCCATATAAACGCTTAAACTCCCTCTACGCCATCTTGCATGAGGCAATCATATCAATTTCAACTCTAGCTGTACCGTACTGGTTCAAGAAGTAAGATGAACAGTAGTAAAACCTCAGAAGAAGGAATTCGATGTCATTCTAATAATGCAGCGAAATCCTGGAGTACTATAGGACAAAAAAATCCAGCCTGTTACTCTTCCTAGTTCCAAGCTAATGAATTGATAGATTTGTCCCAACTCTTTTTACATAAGACGTACTCCACGTTAGTCCAAGGGAGCTAAACATAGAATGTTGATATTTTCAAGAAAGATAACGCTCAACTAGTACCTATAAAAAGACCACATCCCCAATTCTCAGTTGGCCCCTTGTTTGGCCTTGACAGGACCATATGGCATAAAACAAAAAATAACGAATTTAGCAGAACACGGACTTCCTTGTTTAAACAGTAACACTTGGCCCATTGGCAACCTTATCAATAAACAATAATTGAAGATATGGGGTTCTATCCATCAAGAAAATGAACCTATAAACAGCAGTTTAATGGATATCCAGAATGAGCTACTAATTACTAGCCTTCTGTAACAGTTAAATGAGTCCTGAAAGGTATATAACAGTAATGGACTCTGTTGGTGAAGTGGGAGATGAGATTCAACCAAGAAGTTACTGGAGATGGAGCAAACAAGATTTCTTCCCAGAAGATTCTTTCCAGAACTGGAGCGCATACCGATCAGCACTGTTACAAACATTTACCAGATTCAAGGACCGAGTTATAAGCTGTTCCGAAGACGCTGATGAGATTGGTGAGCTAAGGAAACAAAGTGAGAATGAGATGAAACGTTGCCTTAGTTGGTGGGACCTCATCTGGTTTGGCTTTGGATTTTCGTACTCACTGGCCAAGAAGCTCATGAGCATGCCGGACCAGCAATAGTTTTATCCTATGTGGCTTCTGGCATTTCAGCAATGCTCTGTGTTTTCTGCTACACAGAATTTGCGGTAGAAATTCCTGTAGCAGGAGGTCCGTTTGCATACATCAGAGTAGAACTGGGAGACTTTGCAGCCTTTATCACAGCAGGAAACATAATTCTTGGATCCATTGCTGGTAATGCGGAGGTAGCAAGAGCTTGGACTTCTTACTTTACAACTCTCTTGAATCGTCATCCAAACTCTTTACGTATACATACAAATCTCACAGACGGGTTCAACTTACTAGATCCAATAGCTGTTGCAGTTCTAGTAATTACATCAATAATTGCAGTAAGCAGCACTAAAAGAACATATTTCAACTGGATAGCATCAGCAATAAATATGGTGGTGATTTTGTTTGTCATAATTGCTGGATTTGCTCACGCCAACACCTCCAATTTGACACCCTTTATGCCACATGGTGCCAAAGGTATCTTTGTTGCAGCAGCAATAGTGTATTTTGCATATGGGAGGTTTTGACAACATTGCAACCATGGCAGAGGAAACAAAAAATCCATCTAAAGATATACCACTAGGATTGCTAGGGTCAATGTCAATTATCACCGTAATATATTGCTTGATGGCACTTTCACTGAGTATGATGCAGAAGTATACAGATATAGACCCTAACGCTGCCTATTCTGTTGCATTTCAAAGTGTGGGGATGAAATGGGCAAAATACCTGGTTGCCCTTGGAGCTCTGAAGGGGATGACCACTGTCCTTTTGGCAGGAGCAATTGGGCAGGCACGCTATGCCACTCATATTGCACGAGTTCACATGATTCCACCATGGTTTGCACCTGTCCACCCAAAGACGGGAACTCCCATAAATGCAACTCTCCTGATCGGGCTTGCAAGTGCCTGTATAGTGTTCTTTTCAAGTTTGGATGTCTTGGCAAGTTTGTTATCTGTAAAAGGCCTTCTTTTATCCACGATGGTGGCCGTTGCTCTGCTTGTGAGGAGATACTATGTTAGAGGTATCACTCCCCGGACGAATCTTTTGAAGCTAACCTTCTTTGTACTGGTCATAACTGTATCCTCCGTGGGGACTTGTGCTTACTGGGGACTGAACCCTAATGGTTGGCTTGGTTACACAGTAACTGTTCCCCTTTGGTTCCTGGCAACTTTGGCAATATGTGTACTTTTGCCACAGGAAAGAACATCAAAAGTCTGGGGAGTTCCACTGGTTCCCATCCCTCTCAATTGCAATAAACTTATTTCTCATGGGATCATTAGGAGCTCAGGCATTTATAAGGTTTGGCATATATACGGTTGCGATGCTGATCTATTATATTCTTTTTGGGCTCCATGCAACTTATGACATGGCTCATCAACCAAAGAAGCCAATGTCTTCAAAGATTTCCGAAGAAGACATGGAAAAAGCCAGGGCATAATTTTTTTTACACCTGTGATTAAATCTGGGACTTGAGTTCCATCGCACTTATTCCTGCAATCATAAGATTTATGTTAGATGAAGTCATCACTGAAGAAATAGCACCAGACAAATCCTATTATTATGAATAATGAAAACTGTCAACCACAGCTCATGTTAGAGAGATACATTCTCAAGAATCTCAACTACAGTCAAGTCCATAAATAGAGAAAAAAGGAGAGATGCTACAGGAGAGAAAACATGTAAAGTAAGAATAAAAACATCAGCACATAGGAAACATATTCTAAATCAAGAGTAAAGGTAGGTTTAAATATTGCAACAACGAACCAATGTTGTTTGTATCGTTTTCATACTTTCTTGAACTTTCCTAAAGGACGAGCAATGCTTCTTAGAAAGCATCGATACCACTCCAGGGAATATATCTGACAAAATATGCCCCCCAAAAGTTAATTTCTGCACAATGATCATTCATAAAATTTCCATGTTAGATCCACCATATCAACCCAATGAATATCATGTAGACTTTACTTCATATCAGTCAAAAAGAGTATTTTATGGATAAATGAACCAAGAAAGTGTTAACAAGCATAAGAATTCAAAAACTCAGAAACATCTGAATTCTGAAAATTTTAAATGAATATTACCAGATTAAACAGTAATCTCATTGTCATTTTCTACTGCTTTTTCATGCTTCAACCTCATGCACGTCATGAAAGCATCATGTGATGGACCCTCTGGAGTTCTCACTGCCACTTTCTACTTAGTTGCAAGCTTCCCATATGCAACCACCACGCTCACAATATTTCCTTCACCCACCATTGTGATCCCAAGTTAGTTCAGCGAAAAATAATACTTTTAACAGCCTACCAAAAGAAGATTACATTAACATATGCAAGACGCACCATCAGATACATTTAGTTCCTTTACCAATCGAAAGAACGATGAATATTCGTATGTGCATTCACCTAATAGCACTGCATATAGGAAGAGAAATTGACTTCACATGAGTGTAGAAAGCACTTTTAGTTGTGAAGTGAAATGGCTGAGAGAGCAAGGTCAGAGGAAAACATGCAGAAAGAGAAATTTGCAGCCTGGTAGTACTGTGTTATGGATTCAAAAAAATTAATACGTAGTAGCTTTAGCTCAGTGGTAGTCACTCCGTAACAACTATCCTTTATTTTGTGATTTCTATCCAATTGTTTTTTTTCCGTAAGATAAATGTTTACTGTATAGGGATGAGGCTAGGATATACAAAATGTAGACTATCTAATTGCTCTTTTGTAGCACCGTTTTCAGAGGAACTTTGAACATTTAGAAATTAATAAAAAGCTGGTTTCAAGTTTTAACATTGAAACTATTAGTCTCTCTTGCACTTCAAAATAAGAACTTGTCTACGATTAGCCCCAATCTCTACATAAAAGGAATGCTTAAAGAGAAAGCCAACACATTTTTGTTATTGGTAGAAAGCACACACTCTCATATCCCTTTTTTTAACATCTTAAAGTAGCGCACTTCTGCTACATTATCAGTTAATTACAGCTTATTTTAAGTGCAAAGTATTTTTTTCCTGAGAAACAAAAAAGACATCAATATTTGATGCTAACATTTTTCAAGAAAGCTCCAAAGATTTGGCATCAGCATTTACACTGGACATTGATAACCCCTGCTATTCACACACTATCTTACCAGAGGGAATATCATATAAAGAAAAAATAAGCAAACAAAATTCTGGAACTTATTTTCATAAGCCATATACAGCAACTTGTTAGCATTTTTGAACTTTCATAAAACATTATAGAACACATCTTGATACAAACTGAAACAAAGAGGAAGCAAAAGGTAAATAAGAAATGTAAACAACTATTAAAAGAATAACCTAAATGAACTCTTTTTAGACTCACTAAAACCATTTCTAAATGATCTTGCATGACTAGGGTATTGCAGTATCATCAATGTTCAAACCTGATATGTAACAAATTTGTAGATTAGAACTTAACATATGGTAAGAAAGTGAAGAAAAACATATTCAATGACGTGGACACTTTCTTTTTTAATATAATTCTGATGAAGTAAAAAGTTTCACTGATGGCATCAAGAAGATGCAAAAGAGTACAAAATGTAAGATTACAAAATATGGGGTGTTTAGCTAAATTACATAATAGGCTATCTAAGACCAGGGAACTAACAACAACATACCCAGTGTAATCCACAAGTGAGGTCTGGAAAGGGTAGAGTGTACACATACCTTACCCCTACCTTGGGAGGTAGAAGACCAGAGAACTAACAAAATTCAAAGATTGTAAGGGGAATCTACAAGTGATACCGCTTGCTTTTTAATATCCTAACCCTAACGACTGAACAACGCTAGATTATCATAATTGAAAGGTTTCTGTATCCATTTAAGAGCTTTGTAGAAATAATTGAGAAAATATGTCATTTCTGTTACGTACATGTTTTTTTTTATCAAGTAAAAGTACTTGTAATCCATTTATGTTACATACATGTGCAACAGACACACACACAAACTAACAGAAAAACAATAACAACAACATACCCAGTGAAATCACACAATGTGGGGTCTGGGGAGGATAGAGTGTACGCAAACCTTACCTCTACCTTGGTAGGTAGAGCAGTTGTTTCCGAGAGACCCTCGGCTCAGGACATGCAAAGCAGATAAAAAACCAGTAAGACTCGGTCAAAAATTTAAAAATTTAAAGCAGTATGCAAATACGGATAGCAAACGCGAATACGCCATAATTGCGCATCCTGAAAAAGAAGGAAGAAGCAGTAACAAACTAACAAGAAAAACATAATGTTTAAACTATAGATGCAAGTGTCTGTTTGGAAATAAGCAGTCGTGATGTGTGTAATTTCTTGATGCACATATCAAGCACAATGACCCAATTCTGAAATGTACAGAATGGATCTTCTTAAAGAATCTCATTGTCCTCTTTTGTCTCCTAGGGCCAATGTGCCCATGGGAAACATTGTTTCAGGATATTGCATTTTTGCAACCAAAATAAAAAACTAACCTCTAATATCAGAAGAAAAGGTCACTCCAACACTTGTTAATAGCTCCTTGAACCTTCTTGGGTTGGCAGAGTTCTCGAATAATCATTTCCCAAGTGGAGAACTTGGGATAAAGAAATGTTTGAAGCATCACTTCTATAATTCTTGAAGCTCCTACAATTCTCTGCCGCTTGTACAGTTGCAACACCAACTTATCCAGAAAGTCTTCCGCATCTTGGGATGGATTTGCTTTTTCATCTAATGTTTTCAAGAAAATATTACATGTAATAGTGTCGGGATCAACACTTCGATCCAACATGGTATTCAAAAGATCAATTGCTAGAGAAACTCTGTCCACCTTGCATGAAGCACTAAGAACTATGTTAAATGCTATTACGTCAGGCTGAGAATCAGATCCTCTATATAGCATTTCATTGAAGAGTCTCAATCCCTGGTCCACCGACCCCGCATTGCAAAGGCCGTGAATCATTGAACTATAAGCCACGGCATCAGGGACGAACCCTTTGCCTAACATGTGCTTCCATACCATCATAGCCTCTTTGAGCTTCCCATCTTGACACAGTCCATGGATGAGTACACTATAGCAGATTTCATTACATGTGATACCACTCGTCGCCATTTCTTTCCATAAAAGTATAGCCTTGTTGCTGTCACCACTTTTAAAATAACCTTTCATCAGAGAACAGTAAGTGTAAGCATTTGGATTGCAACCCTTTTTAATCATCTCAGAAAGGATCTCCTTAGCTTCGTCAGGTCTGCCTCCTCGACATAAGCCATCTATAAAAGCGGAATAAGCAACTGTATTAGGTTTCACTTCCTTTTCTATCATTTCCTTCCATATTTTTAACGCCTCTTCAGGTTTTCCCTCCTTGAACAACCCACTAAGTAGTGCTGAGTAGACATATTCATTTGCCATACGCCCTTTCTCCTGCATTGCAAACAAGATCTGCACACCATCAGTTGCTCTTCCTCGCTTAACGAACCCGTTGATAATCGTTCCATAGGTTACATCAGTTGGCACATACTTATTCGACACCATTCTATCCAATAAATTAACAGCTTTCTCCAACTTACCTTTCAGGCACAAACCATGTATAAGTGTGTTATAAGTCACTTCATTCGGAATACACCCTTTAAGAAACATGTTATCCATAAGCTTTGCAACTCGAGCCAAGTCACCTTTTTTACAAAGCCCATTGATTAACACGTTAAATGTTACCGAAACAGGAAAACATCCCTCTATCTGCATTTCATCCAACAGAATAACTGCCTCATCAATCCGGTCATCCTTACACAACCCATCCATCAAAGTGCAATACGTATAAACATCTGGATCGCATTTCCAAGTAGGCATTTCTCTGAAAACCTCTATAGCTCTATCGACCATCCGAAGCGTACACATGGTCTTAATAATTAAATTAAACGAAAGCACATTCGGTCTAATATTCCTATTATTTACAACATCAGCATAAAAATCCAATGCACGACGATATAACCCTGTCTGAACTATCACATTAAGAACAGAAATAAACGACTTCACAGTTCGTTTACATTGAAACTCACCCACTATTCTTTCAAACAATTCAATAGCTTTTTCAGGCAAACGGGCTTTCCCATAAGCTCTAAACACTAAGATAAAACTCTTCTCAATAAAGACTCTTTTTTCGCACTTCATTCTATCGAAAACCATCTCCAAAGATCTAAAGTCCCCAGAATTGGCATATTTCTCAATAAGGGTATAAAATGTAGAATCACCCAATTTGAAAGAACCCAACTTTGGTGCCTTTTTAAATAATCTGTCTGAAATTGGTACTTCCATTTCAGTTTCACAAGAACCCAACTTGGGTTTTGAGGCAACTTTAAATGAATCACCAAAAGGGGGCACTTCTACTTCAGTTCCACAAGAATCAAACTTGGGTGTTGGGACATTCTTGGACAGCTCCATTTCAGTTCTACAAGAACCCAATATGGGTTTTGGTGCAACTTCAAATGAATTATCAGAAATGGGTACTTATAATTCAGTTCCACAAGAATCAAACTTGGGTATTGGGGCAACTTTGGGTAGTTCCATTTCAGTTCCACAACAACCCAATTTGGGTTTTGGTGCAGCTTTAAATGAATTATTAGAAAAGGGTACTTCTAATTCAGTTCCACAAGAATCAAACTTGGGTTTTGGGGCAACTTCGAATAGCTCCACTTCAGCTTCACAAGAACCCAGTTTGGGTTTTGGGGTAACTTTAAATGAATCACCAAAAGGTGGTACTTGTACTTCAGTTCCACAAGAATCAAACTGGAGTTTTGGGGCAACTTTGGGTAGTTCCATTTCAGTTCCACAACAACCCAATTTGGGTTGTGGTGCAACTTTGAATGAGTTATCAGAAATGGGTAGTTCCATTTCAGTTTTTAAAGAAACCAACTTGCGAGTTGCATAGTCTGTTTGGGGTTCATGGTCAGTATAAGAAGCGTTAGAAAGGGCAGAGAAGAAACGGGTAATGGTGAAGTTAGAGAAAGACTTACTACATGGGATTATTAGCTTTGAGGTGAAGTGTTTGGTTGTGAAGGTGTAAAAGAGCATGCCTTTTTTCAACTCAGATTCCCATGAAGACGACAAACAAAAACTCTGTGTATTGATCATATTGGGTTTAAACTTCAAATTCAAGAAAATACTATCTTTGGCTAAGGCTCGAGTAGGGCAGAAAAAGTCAAAAAGGGAGGGGGGGGGGGCGTGGGGTGTTGTTTTTAAATTTTATTTTCTTCAAGTTTTTTTTTATTTTTTATTAAAGGCTAATGGGTAAGATTGATTTGTTATATGGCTTTATTTCTTGGCCATTTTATTGAGTTTATTTGGATTAACTTTTTGGAGGAGGGGGTGTTTGCCACGTGGATAAGGATAATAATTGAGATAAGGTTTGAAATTAATCTTATTTCATGTTTGATTTAGAATATTAGTTAATTTCATGATTATTTTATGTCATCATTTGTAACGATCCGTATTTGGATTTCTAGTGAGTCATTTTAGTTTGTTTTATAAAATAAACAACAAACCATTTTTAAAAGAAAATAAAATATCGTGTTTAAAATAAAATAAAAATTGAAAAGACTCGCATTCAAATTGAAATGGGAAACGATAGAATTTTAGTGTCAAAGAGCTATAGATAAATCTTTTGAATATCATCCAACTATTTGAGCTTCCAAATATTTCTTCTTTTTAAATTGAAACTAGTTGTTTAAATTTGTACAAAATTTAAGACAAGAAAGTTTAGAAAATTAAATTGTTCAGTATTTGCTGAGGAAACATGTATAGTCTTATAATTCTTTTTTGTAATTTAGAATAAGATAGATAATATGTTGTATATAGAAAAGAAAGTGAGTCTATATATCAATCTTTTATGAGCATACATGTATGAATAGTCTCTCTTTTACAAGATTGATTGTTTTTTTAAATGAACTGAAAAAGAATTTGGACATTTAACTGAATAAAGGGGAGTACTCCATAAGTATAGTACTAAAATTTAAGAAATTGTGACAATCCCCTTCCTAATGTGTTTAATTAACTATTTTCTTCTTCAAGTTTTGGAAATCGAAGATAGCTCGCTTACTAGACGATGACTATGTGTGTTATTAACTATCATCACCTTGTTTTCGATTGTGTTTTTAGATATGAACTGGATATGAAAATTCTTATAGTTGATCATAAAGCAATTGAATATTCAATTCGGACCTATATAACATGATTTATCAATAGATCCATCTTTATTATATATTTCATGTGTCATATTAAATAGATATCATATTCATGGAATACGATCGTCTTTCAACATGACTTGAACTATTTCAAGATTGAAGTGTGGTGGCGTAATTGATTGATTTGATTGTATTTTTACTTGGAAAAAGTAGGCATCAGTTGTTAGAATTGCATATATATTTGATACACAGGGCCTGATATATTAGCAAGAAGATAAAGCTAGTTCAAGTTGCAAGAGGAAATGCTTTTAAAGTAGGCTCCTAAAGCTTATTTTACCTTCTGCCACCTTCCACGTTTACTTAAATTGTTGCTTCAACAAACCACTGTTTGGATTTCATCTTTATTCAGCCATAATTATTTTAAATCAAATTACTTTTTGTTCATCATGTTTGCTCTCTTGGCCAAGCAATGGTTGTGATTTCACCAACCCACACAAAAAAAAACATCATTGTTACATTAGTTAAAGAAGCTTAAATAACCAAGAAAGCCTTCCAAATTCACTGATCTATAACCACTTTCATGATGGATGGCCTATGGAGTAATATGATGTAAACGTTATGGTAGTATCAAATAAATGCTTGAAATGTGCCCCAATAGAACTTTAAAAATAGTTTCAAAAACTCTAAATTTGGTTTTCTTCCAAAAGTGCTTTTTAGTTCAATCTTCCAAACTAAAAGTACTTATAAACATTACCAAACTTCTGTCATACTAAAAACACTTATTATATTATATAATATTGGACTAAGATCAGCCTAAATGGAGCGACATGAATAGTGAAGATTCACATAGCCGACCTCAACTTGTTTAGACTTGAGGCATTTACGTAGTTTTATAGGGGCTTGATGCAATTCACAGAGATATTCAAGCTACCCTTCTATTTAGATATATATAGCAGTGGCCTGAAAGACCATTATTCCTTACATTAGTATTCTTAAATTTTTCCAATCACCTTATTCAAATGCTCATTTCACATGTCAGTGATACAACTACTAGAGTTCAAGCTGGAGCTTCAGCACTAGAAGGAACAACCTTAAGGACATAAACAGGATCCCCACCTTGACTATCTTTCCTTTTCCACGGCTATGAGCGTCGGAATAAACCATGTTCTGTCCAAAATATACCTGCAAAATCACATGAAAGATCATACTTGTGATTTATCTAGGGATTAGGTAAATCAGTTATGGAACTTCTCACAGTATTTGATCTTACCTTCCCCTGTTGTTTCTTATTCGGACGCAAGGTCTTATCGGATCGAAACTTCAAGAGAGTTTCTGTTGGCTCAGAGCCTCCTAGTGCTGTTTCTTGATTTATAGTAGGGGCACCTCATATAAACAACAGAATCAAAGTCAGATATACAGAGTTTAACTTGATCATAAGCGTTCAAATGCCGGTTAATTAAGAAGGTGAAGTACTAAAATTCAACTTTTTTCCTCATAATCAACTTCATTCTCTCTCTTAGTTGAGGCTTGAACCAAAGATGGTCATCACAATATTATAAAAGGGAGAAACATGACTAGACTCTTTCAATCTTGTCCAAACAAGTTGCTAGACATATAGATCTCAATTCATGTCTATCCCACGACTAGAATGCAAAAATACGGATGGAGTTGTTCTCGTAGTTTGGAAAATCTGAATTTTCTGCCTATAAAATGGCCTCAGATATGTTGAGATTCTCTTCATTATCATGTTGCATGAACTTTATACAAAAAAACAGGTGGAGAAAACCACTTCCAGTTTGCAAATGTTATTTTCTGTCGTATAGTAAGAAAGTAAGAAAGTAAGAAAGTAAGTTCATAAGGTTTTACCTTACAGCGAGAGCATAGTTTGACACCCTCAAATGTCAACTTATTGATCCGGATCTCCTTCCACAAATCCTCAGCGAATGGTTCACATCCGTCAACAAGGACACTGTGAAAGAAGGTAATACCAAAGACTTAACTGAGTTAATCTAAAGTGCTAACACTTTGTAGATTATACAAGAGGGACAAGAGTATACTTGGGTCTAAAACGATTAACTGGAACAGGCTCCTTGAGAAGAGAATTTAACGCATTCAACGATCCCTGCAGAAGATGGACCCAAAAAAATCCAGTATATATGGATGTGTTTGTTGAATTTAGATGCTGACAACACTAACCTGGGATAGCACAAGGTATGGATATCCATCAGAAAACATAACATTGTATCCTTGAGCATAATTAGGGTCTACAACCTTCATTTCCTTCACTGCAAGAGTCAAAAGGAAGCAACTTATTTTGATCAAATTGTACACATTTATTTCCAACAATTCTCTACTAAAGCAAGAGCATCAACCTAATAATAGGCGATAAGCTAATCTATGAACAAAATTGTAAAAATATAAGTCCGCTCAATGCTGAGGATTGCTTCATAATTGTGAAAACTTAGACAAAATGATACCTGATTCATCTTTATTTAACGGTGTGTTATAATATTCTTCCAATTCAGTGGGTCACATTACGAGATCATAACTTGGGGCCCCCAAAAGAGCCATCTAATTAGTGAAATGCAAATCTAGTTCGTAGCAAGAAGTTTGTCTGACTAACTTAAGGACTTAGCTTCTGGTAGAAAAGTACTCCATCCCAAAATTAATAACTAGTATTTGCTTGATAACCCTGAAAACTGTAAAGCAACAAAAAGAAATTGGGTATATGCAAGGTGGTAAGTCCATGACTTGTGCAATTAGCCATTTGCTAAATTTCATTACAAAGACAGTAAAAATAGCAAAAGACATGAGTTGCTTTCTTAGCTATGTACTGAAAGCAGCCAGATGCAAAGAATGATGGAAACACACTCCAAGAAAATATAGTTAAATACAAGAAATAAAGATAGAAATTCCATGAAAAGAAGAGAGTGCTGAACAAGTTTTCTAGAGAAGTGAATTTCAGACGAGATATTTCATGAAACACCAGTGATTTCATATGAGTAACATTTAGATGAGGAAAATCTATATAGATCAAGGGGGATGAGCTATACCTTCACTAAAGCGAACAAGCTGACTTGGTTTCCCCAGATGCGTGGAGAACCATGTTGCTGCCTCAGCTCCCTCGTCCAAGGCAGAACCAGACCATTCCCAGACCGAGACACCATCCATCACTTCAGATGGGTTACTAAGTGGAATTTTCAGTGGACCCATGCCAGGAGCTCTGATAACTACATGATGATAACATCCAAAAAGTAATTAGAGATATGGAAAAGACAGACCAATCTTTAAAATTCTCTGCCCCTCTCATTTTCTTGTGGGCTATCAGCCTAACATATGACAAGAAGCTTCTATAATTGATTAGTCATATCGGTAAACTGCGAGAATGCATCAGTGAAGTCACAACATCAACCACAAAGCTTAAGGAGATGTTGCAGCAGTAAACAAACATCAATAATACAATTCGAACATCAATATCTTATATCGGGGTCATTTGGTTGTTGGTTAGGAAGTGAATTATTCATGTATTAAAAACAGCATAACTAGTACCATGTTTGGTAGCAGTTTAGTTGCTATGCATAAAATCCAGCAAATCAAGTACAGTGTTTGGTTACCAGTTTACAATCTCGTATAACTAATACATGTATAAGTTATGAGGGAATCTAGGTATTATTTTATACAGGGTAGAAGATGGAATAACTAATACATGAATAATTAAACCCCACATAAATAAACCCTGCATAACTAATCCATGTATTACTAATACCTGCATAACTCTAAACAACCAAACAACCCCTAAATTCTTAACAGTCACATAGGGAACCGAACACTAGTTCTTAGCTCTGCATATTTTCAACATATACAAGTAAAAAGATCTATATTTCAGCATATCTTATGTCCTCTCTTTCTTGTCAATTATAGCTTAAAAGATTGGCAATACATTGCAAGGAGAAAAACATGACCAGCTTTGCTGCAGCACCTTATAGCTTAAAAGAGATGCTGCACCAATGAGATAATACAATAATCATAAAATTAAACAGAAGCCCGATCTTGGACGATGTGACTGAAAACTATGACACCACCTAGATATGAATCGTTATTTGGTTCCCAGCCTTCAGAAAAGGCCTCAGTTGGCAATGCCACTTCGACAAGAGCAAGCTTCGGTTCAACTCTTTGAGTAATGGCCCTGCCTTTGGAATTCACCACTAACCATTGTCGATCCCATCGAAATCCTGTTTAAATCCAATAAAGACATCAATTTTCAAGCAATAATATGAATGAAGATTACAAGTTTAGGAACACAAATAAAACTGTTAACTAACAAATTGTTATGAAGAATGCTAGTAATAACTCAAAAGTAAGAAATGAAACTGAACCACATCACATAAAATTTGTCCAAGGTACTCCATATTACAAGGTCACTGTCGAGACACTGTTCCATTGGAGAACAGAATCTGTGCTCAGTGCAACTTCGACTCAGATGTGCATGAACTAATCGTATGAGATGAAGTATTTGTGAGGAAGAGAAGTAAATTTTCCTTATTCACAATGATGAATACAATGGGATGTTTATACACATATCTATCTACATCTAGAATCTTCTAACCAACTAATTAATTACTCTAACAACTTGTAACTACTTCTTAACCAACTAACAAACTCCACTAACTAAATAAATAGAAGATATTCCATACAACACTCCTCATGGCACTATTGTGCACTTCACTAGCTCTTTTACACCCCCCTCAATCTAGGAGATATGAAGATGTTCTTCATGCCTAGCTTGGACATCAAATGTGTATGTTGTGGTCAACCAAGAGCCTTAGTTAATAAATCTATTGGCTGATTTGTAGAGGGCAAAAATGCAGTGTATGAGACCTTTCTGTATTTGCTCCCTTATGAAATGACAATCTATATCAATGTGTTTTGTACGCTCATGAAAGACTGGATTGACAGCAATCTGGATTGCAGATTTGATGTCAGTATAGAGCGAAACTGGTGTATGAATCTGAACTCCAAGCTCCTGATATAACCCAGTGAGCCACAACTTCTGCTACTGAGGCATCCATGGCCCTATATTCAACTTTTGCTGAGCTTCTGGACATTGTTTCCTGCTTCTTGGACTTCCAGGATATTGGTGAAGAACCAACTTCTGCTGTTAATGCAAGATGCCCAATCTGCATCACAAAATACTTCCAACTGAGGGATACTAGAGCTGGACATAAGAATTCCCAATCCAAGTTCTTATTTGATATATCTCACCACTCCAAGTCCAGCTTCCATATGTGATGCCTTGGGTGTATGCATGAATTGGCTTAAACATTGCACTGGAAAAGCAATGTCTGGTCTGGTAGTTGTTAAATATAACAACCTGCCAATTAACCTCCTATAAACACTGGGATCTGACAAAGGCAAATCTTGATTTGGTGGTAACTTAGCACTAGCATGTTGTGCATCAGAACTAACATGTTGATCAAATTCAACTATAGTAAACTTCACATTCACATCCATAGGTGAGGAAGCAGGTTTGGCACCTGACAACCCCATGTCTGCTATAAGTTCCAAGGCATATTTCCTTTGATGCATAACTATGCCTTGATTACTTCTTGCAAATTCTATCCCAAGAAAGTATCTGAGTTCTCCTAGATCTTTTATCTTAAAAGTTGACTGCAATGTCTCCTTGGTGGACTGGATAAGAGCTGGATCATTTCCGGTAACCAGCAAGTCATCTACATACACCAATATCACCACCATGCTGTCACCTCTCTGCTTGGTAAACAAGGAATAATCCCCGTGACTTTGCTGGAAACCAGATGAAACCAAAGTTGTAGTGAGCTTAATGTTCCACTACCTTGATGCCTGCTTCAAGCCATACAATGATTTTAACAGTCTACACACTTGCTTCTTCCCATAGGTGACATCAAAACCTTCTGGGACTATCATATACACTTTCTCATATAGATCTCTCTGCAAGAAAGCATTATATACATCCATTTGGTGAACTGTCCATTGCTTGGCTGCTGCAATTGAAATTACAGATCTCACAGTGGACATTTTGACCATTGGTGAAAATGACTCCTGGTGGTCAAGGCCTTCTTTTTGGTTATATCCTTTTGCAACAAGTCTGGCCTTGAATCTCTCCACTTCTCTTGTTGCTTTATATTTGATTTTGTACACCCATCTGCATCCTATAGCCTTCTTTCCTTTTGGGACTGACACCAACTCCCATGTGTCATTGTCTTCCAAAGCCTTGATCTCAGCCTTCATTGCTTCAACCCACCTGTTATCCCTTCCAGCTTCTGAATAACTACATGGCTCAGTATTAAGAGAAAGTTGAGCCCCAAGACTCTAATATTTAGATGACAATCCAGTGTAATCTACCCCAGTAGATATGGAATACAAGCAACGGAAGAACCATGCTTAGTGACATAGTCCTTGTGCCAAATGGGAGGTTTACTAGTCCTTGCAGATCTCCTAGTATTAGAGTTTGGTGCATTTGTGGCACATAGATTCTCATCTTGAATCACCTCCTGAACCTCCAAATGTGGTCTTCTCTGTTCATCACCTGTAGGTACTATGGTAGGCATCTGTGTGATCTTGACAGTCTGTATCATCAAAACAGAAATGTTCATGTGATATGATAGAACTGAGATTATCATCAGCTCATCCTTTGAGAGGAAAAACTGTCTCCATGAATACCACATCCCTACTCATGAATAATGTTCTATTTTCCATATCATAGAGTTTGTATCCCTTTTGTGCTGACCCATAACCAAGTAGAACAGCTCTTACTGCTCTAGGACTGAATTTATCATGTCTAATCAGAGATGTTGCAAAACACAGACAACCTATCACTCTTAAATGAGCTAGTGATGGTGTCTTACTGTATAACATTTCATAGGGTGACTTATTACCTATGACAGTAGAAGAGATTCTATTCATTATATATACAACCCCTTCCACACAGAACCCCCAAAACCTGTCTGGTAGTCCTGCCTGAAACTTTATAGCTCTGGTTGTCTCCAGTATATGCCTATGCTTTCTTTCCACACCATTTTGTTGTGGTGTATGTGGACAAGAACTCTCATGCACCACACCATGCTGTAGGAATAATTCCTTACAGTTTTGATTAAAGAATTTTGTGCCATTGTCAGATCTTATTTTCAGTATCTTCACTTCAAACTGAGTATGAATTTCAACAAAGAAATTTCTAAGTATTACAGCTACATCAGACTTCAATCTCATCAAAAAAATCCAAGTCCATCTTGAATAGTCATCCACAATTGTTAAGAAGTAACTCATTCCATTATATGTTTCTACTTTGTAAGGACCCCATACATCAATATGCAACAATTGAAATGCTTGTCTTTCTACTAGTACTAACAGGAAATGGAATTCTAGTCTGTCTAGCCAAGAGACACACTTCACATCTATTCAAAACAAAAGAGCTATCATTTTTTAAACATGAGATTTTCTTTAAAACACTCATAGGTACATGACATAACCTCTGGTGCCATGTGCTTGCATCCACCTGCTGAACTGCTGCCAAGCATCTAGTCAAATCTTCTCCTTTATTTTGTGCATCCAAACTTAATATGTATAGCCCTTCTTCTTCACTACCAATCCCCCTCACCTTCCCAGATTAGAGATCCTGAAAAACACAACATTTTGGAAAAAAAAGTAACAGTGCAATTCAATTCTCTAGTTACTTTTGAGACTGACATGAGATTAAACTTGAATGCTGGTACACACAAAACATTTCTAAGTACTTCACCTCCTCCTAGATGATAATCACCAACATGTGACACTTTAGCTGAATCACATGTTGGTAATTGCACCTTTCCCGTATTTTCTGTCAAAGTTTTACTTTGTAAGTATTTTTTATCACTAATCATGTGATTAGTTGTTCCTGTGTCTACAATCCACTTCATCAATATTTCTGCATCAAATATACCTTTACCTACCATGTTAGCAACTGCTTTAGTTTCTGTCTTATCACTAAGTAGATTGAGAAGTTGTTGATGTTGGCTAGGTGTAAACTGCATGAATGGAGATGTATGTTGTGGAATCTTTTGGTTGTGACTGTGGTCTCTCATAGACTGAGACTGTGAATTTGTCCCATAGTACTGTCCAGACTGTTGTTTCTGCCCACACCTCATATTATTCTGATACATTTCATCCTTTTGACCAGTGTCTTCAAAGGACACATTTCCTCATGTCACCACATATGCCTTTTTGGCTTTACTTTTAAAATCCTCAGGATATCCATGAAGTTTGTAACAATCATCTTGTATATGTCCAGTTTTGTGACAGTAGTCACATTTCATCAGTTTGAAACAATCTAGCTTAAAGTGACCTCTTCCATGACAAAAATCACAAAAAGCATTGGGATTGTATGGCTTCTTCTGTTTTGATCCCCCATTTCCACCTCTTCCAACTCCACTCCTAGTTGTAAACATAGCAGAAGAGTGTTGTTTCTTGCATCACTCTACTAGTCCCTACAACTATCATTTGGCTCTCTTCTTGGTTGATCATTGCATACACCTGATTCAGACTTGGTACATCCTGCATCATAATCACCTGACTTCTTGCCTGGCTATAACTCTCATCTAAGCCCATTAAGAATTGTAACATCCTCTGATATTGCAGGTGATAAAAAAACTCTTTAGATTTGGAACAACAAGAAGGTGGTGGTACAATTGAATCATACTCATCCCAAAGGTCCTTGAGTTTGGAATAGTACATTGAGACTGATAGTGTTCCCTGCCTCACTATAACAATCTCTTTGTGTAACTGGAATACTCTGTTTATTTTGTCAAACCTTTCCCTCAACTCTGCCCAAATGACATGTGAGTCAGAGTTGAACAACATCCCACTAAGCAAACTTTTGCTCACATTTCCCATCAGCCATGACACCACAATAGCATTGCATCTATCCCACATCCTTACCAAATCACCATGGAATGCCTCTCTTTTCACTGTTCCATCAATGAAACCTCAATTGTTCTTCCCTAACAAGGCTAGTTTCATTGCTCTACTCCATAATGTATAATTTTCCATCCCATTCAGTATGATGCCAACAGATAATGAGCCTGGTGCATCAGATGGAAACAAATACAGAGGATGATTATGATCTATACTTACAGTCATTGCTGTAATTCCACTCGACAGTTCTTCTCCATTAGTCTCCATCGATACTTGTCTACAATTCTTCAATTTCAGCTACAATTATTACCAGTTACTGAAATAACACAACAGTAATCTACAAGATTTTGCTCCAATTAAGCTTCTATTCACCAACTTCTGCCTTCCGATCCAAAAAACTCTTATGTCTGATGTGTCGATCCCTCGAATCCCTTCTTGCATGCAAAGGAACTCCCTCGATCTTTGTTAATCTGTCAAAACTCTGATACCATGTCGAGACACTGTTCCATTGGAGAACAGAATCTGTGCTCAGTGCAACTTCGACTCAGATGTGCATGAACTAATCATATGAGATGAAGTATTTGTGAGGAAGAGAAGTAAATTTTCCTTATTCACAATGAATACAATGGGATATTTATACACATATCTATCTACATCTAGAATCTTCTAACCAACTAATTAATTATTTCTAACAACTTGTAACTACTTCTTAACCAACTAACAAACTCCACTAACTAACTAAATAGAAGATATTCTATAAAACACTCCTCATGACACTATTGTGCACTTCACTAGCTCTTTTACGGTCACAACAAACAAACTACTAACAACAACAACATACCCAGTGAAATCTCACAAAGTGGGGTATGGAGAGGTTAGAGTACCCTACCTTGGGAGGTAAAGAGGTTGTTTCCGGAAAAAAAAACTACTTACACGAATAGCAAAACTTCACCTCTATTACTTTGTGTTTAGGACATTTGGGAAATGAGCAAGAATGAAAAAGTCCAAATCTTGCTTTGGTTTCAATATTGAAAGTGGGAACTGGGAAAGAAGGAAATTATTTTCTTTCAGAACTTTTCTCAAATAGGAAGAAAACAGATAATTATTCTCCAAAAGCTTCCATTTTTCCAGTAACAAACTACCTTCTCAAATCTTGACATTTCCATATGAACCAAACAAAAAGAGGAAAGCTACCAACTTTATCCTCTACATTAATTTCCAACTACCAAATCATCTGAATAAAGAGTGTACTTGGAGATTCTTTTATTTTTAAATCCAGATATGGTTGGATACATCTTTCTTTTTGTAAGATTCGTGGTCCTTTTACAACACAAAAAGGTGATTTTGATTAATAAAAGAATAATTAATAGAATGTCTAATTTATTGTATCTTTTGTTATAATTAATTAAGACACCAAACCAAATTTTAGAAACCCAGATAAACAATAAAAAGAATATCTTTGTTATTTGGAACGGTAAAGAGTTGAATGACTAATGTTCAAACAACTTGTAGTTATTGATTATTAAAGTTATTTATCTTTATTTTATTTTTCAAACGTCATCTAGTTTTGACTAGTTAGCTTTTATAATTATTTTAATAAGAAATATAATATATCATGTGCCTATTTAATAACGTGATAACTGTAAATTGTTTAGGTAAAATATTTTAAAAATTAAAATTAATGCTTGAATTTAAAAGGGTGGGAGGATTTTCAATCCCTCAATTATTTTGATAAATTTTATTTTTTGTTTTTATAATATTTTATTAAATAAATTTAAATTTTAATTATTTAAATTTTTTTTTTATCTCTTTACTTGTGAATATTCCTACATTTTTAAAATTATTAATCCTTCAACAATTTAATTACATATGTTATGTTAAAACTTATATTTTAATATACTTTTAAACATAATTCAATTATGATATATATTTGGACGAAAGTTACACATTTTAATGAATTGAAGATTTAATAAATGCGTTGAGTAAAAAAAAGTGCTATTATCCCAATTTAAAACTACCTCATCACTATTGTTTAACTAGCAACAATGTCCGCCTGGACATGTACACTTTCATCTCCTTCCCCTCTTCAACATTCATTTACCCAAAACCCAGCAACCTCAGAAACACCCTCTTCAGCTCAATGGATCGATACCCTTCGATCCCAAGTTCGCTTAAACTGCTTCAAAGAAGCAATCTTTACATATATACGGATGAATGTTGAAGGCGTTAGACCTGATAATTTTGTTTTCCCTGCAGTTCTGAAAGCTGCTACTGGCCTTCAGGACTTGAATCTTGGAAAACAGATACATGGGTCTGTTGTTAAATTTGGATATGACACGTCATCAGTCACCGTGTCGAATTCCCTTATCCATTTATTTGGGAGGTGTGGTGGGAGTATCCATGATGTTTATAAAGTGTTTGATAGAATTACTGAGAGAGACCAAGTTTCTTGGAATTCTTTGATTAATGCTCTTTGTAAATTTGACAAGTGGGAGTTAGCATTGGAGGCATTTAGGTTGATGGGGTTAGATGGATTCGAGGCTAGTTCGTTTACGTTGGTGAGCATGGCGCTTGCTTGTAGTAATTTGCCTAGGACTGATGAGTTGAGGATTGGGAAGCAAGTTCACGGGTATAGTTTGAGAATAGACGATAGGAGGACTTATACAAACAATGCTTTGATGTCTATGTATGCAAAACTAGGTAGGGTGGATGATTCAAGAGCTGTTTTTGAGTTGTTTGCAGATCGGGATATTGTTTCGTGGAATACTATTATAAGTTCTTTTTCACAGAATGACCAGTTTCGAGAGGCGTTGGATAACTTTGGAGTCATGATTCGGGAAGAGATAAAGCCTGATGGAGTCACGATATCAAGTGTTGTTCCTGCTTGTTCTCATCTGGCTTTGCTGGATGTTGGGAAGCAAATTCATTGTTACGTCTTGAAGAATGATGATTTGATTGGGAACTCATTTGTTGATAGTTCATTAGTTGACATGTATTGCAATTGTCAACAGGTTGAAAGTGGGCGTCGAGTTTTCGACAGTGCCTTGAAAAGGAGCATTGGGATTTGGAATGCTATGCTTGCTGGTACACACAAAATGGATTCTTTAAGGAGGCATTGATGCTATTTACAGAGATGATGGAATTCTCTGGGCTAAGTCCAAACCCGACCACTGTCGCAAGTGTTTTGCCTGCCTGTGTACACTGTGAAGCATTTGCCCTTAAAGAAGTCATCCATGGGTATGTTATTAAATGGGGTTTCGCAGATGAAAAGTACGTGCAAAATGCATTGATGGACTTGTATTCTAGGATGGGAAAGATAAATATATCAAAGTATATATTTGACAACATGGAGAGTAAAGATATAGTTTCATGGAATACTATGATAACTGGTTTTATAGTTTGTGGATACCATGAAGATGCACTTATTATGTTACATGAGATGCAAACAACAAAAAGAAACAATGATTGTGAGAATAATGTAGAATTTCGGTTAAAACCTAACTCAATAACCCTCATGACTGTCCTTCCTGGTTGTGCCTCGCTAGTTGCTCTAGCAAAGGGCAAAGAGATACATGCTTATGCTATTAGAAATGCATTGGCAATGGATATTGCCGTGGGAAGTGCATTGGTCGATATGTATGCAAAGTGTGGCTGCTTAGATATTGCTAGGAGAGTGTTTGATAGCATGATTACCAAAAATGTGATCACATGGAATGTTCTCATTATGGCTTATGGGATGCATGGGAAGGGAGAGGAAGCCTTAGTACTTTTTAAGATGATGGTGCTCGAAATGAAAGTGAAGCCAAATAACGTCACATTTATTGCAATTTTTGCGGGATGCAGTCACTCAGGCATGGTAGATCAAGGTCGGCAATTATTTCAAAAATGAAATATACTTATGGTATTGAACCAACTGCGGATCATTACGCCTGCATTGTTGATTTGCTTGGTCGAGCAGGCCATCTTGAAGAAGCATATCAGCTTGTAAATGAGATGCCATCTAAGTACAACAAAATTGGCGCCTGGAGTAGTTTACCTGGTGCCTGCAGGATACATCGAAACGTAGAACTTGGTGAAATTTCAGCAATGAATCTCTTTGAGTTGGATCCACATGTAGCTAGTCACTACGTTTTACTCTCCAACATCTATTCATCTGCTGGGATTTGGGAAAAGGCAAACATGGTTCGACGTAACATGAAAAATTTTGGAGTAAGAAAAGAACCTGGGTGCAGTTGGATTGAGTTCGGAGATGAAGTTCACAAGTTCGTAGCTGGAGATGCATCGCACTCACAAAGTGAGCAGCTCTATGGCTTTCTCGAGACTCTGTCAGAAAAGATGAAAAAAGAAGGTTATGTGCCAGACACTTCATGTGTTCTTCACAATGTTAACGAGGACGAAAAGGAAAATCTACTCTGTGGACACAGTGAAAAGTTAGCTATAGCTTTTGGTATCCTCAATACACCTCCTGGAACTACCATACGGGTTGCAAAGAACCTTAGGGTTTGCAATGACTGCCATGAGGCAACTAAATTTATCTCAAAGATTGTGAAGAGAGAGATCATTGTTAGGGACGTAAGGAGGTTCCATCACTTCAGAAATGGAACCTGTTCGTGCGGGGATTATTGGTGATATAGTATGTTTGTAGATTTATTTAAGTTCTGTTTATAGATTCTATTAATGTCTGAACATAGGTAAATGCACCAACTGTAACTTACATTGAGAATAACAATTTGCAACTAAAATAGTTCTGTTACTTCCTGGCATCATTTCGAAGAATATAAAGTGGAAAGAAACTTTTAGATGCTGAGTCTTGACTCATTTTGTTTCTAAAGAATTTGAAAACTTCAATATTTTGCAAGCCTGTGAGATGTATTGGAGTATCTAAGTTTGTCCCCAACTTTGTTGCTCCTGAAACTCATCTATTGCAGCATGGTTGCTGTCTTCAATGGAGGCTTAAAGTTTGGCAGACAATGCTGTGTTCAGGGAGTAGCCTAATGCTTATAGTTGTTTGTCATGATTCCAAAGTGAACATTGAACCCTAAGCCGGGGCCTGTAAACATGAAGGTTATACATACTTCTTATTGATGTTTGGTTGGATCTGATTTTATGACTGCCATTCAGTTTTAATATTGGTTCGAGTATGACTTTCAAGCCTTAGCTCCTTACTACACTTGGGAACTAATTAGAAGAACCTTGCCCAAGTGGAAATGGATCCAGGGAATGGCCGAATGGCATTAGCAGGAAGAATATTGGTCATGCTGAGTCCTGGGTGAGGTAATTTCACTCTCTTATTTTCTGTGTGTACTTTGTGTTAATGTTTGTTTAGTTATCAGTCATAAACGGTATTAATCTTACTATATCCTCGCCTCATTCTTTTTGAACTAGTATCTTGTTAAACCGAAAGTAGGAGGAGATACTTCTCTTCATTTGGAAACTCAGCAAAGAGGAAAACATTCCCTTCCTTGAGAGTATCTCTTTTTTGCTTTTGGTAAAATCTTTTCCTTCCTTTCAATTGGCCTTCTGGTAACTTGATCATGTTAACTTGTGTAATGATGTTTCAAAAGTTTTTCTTTTTTTGGGGTGGGGAATTTCACTGTTAATATAAAAAAGACACAATTAGTAGTACCACCTTGTAAGAGCATGAAAGAGTAAACACCCCCTATTAATAGGTTAAAGTTGTTGGGAAGGTAATGAATGAAACTAAATGTTTAATATGATACGTTCTACTAACAATAGTAACCGACATAACTTTCACAAGCTTTTAATATTCAAATCTATTTACTAATCAATTTCTGGAGTGATAAATATAGTTTTCTTTTATCATTTCTTTTCACTCTTATGTACGAGTCAAACGAATATCAGAATTTCGTGTCCATTCAAACATTATCTAAACGGAAACTAATGGCACCTTCGGGGACCAATATGTAGCAATACTACTCGGACCTGACAGTAGTTTAGAAATATTGAAAGCTTTCATTAGACATTAAAAGGCAGTCACAGTGTTCAGCAAATTGAGGCTTTAACTGCCAATGGAAATGCCTTCACTCTCTTTACATCTTTGCAAGGCAGGAAAAAAAGAGAACTAAACAGACCATTTGGATGGCCAAGTTATTGCCTAATGCTATAACAAAGAAAATGTAAAAGAGATTACAGAAAAAATGGAATTTCTAGTAACATAATTATTTTCACTACTCAAGATATACAACTCTTCATACTTGGACAGTATCCAAGCCCGTGTGGGGTAAATATGCTCCGGTATTCCACTATTCCTCCTATAAAACACAGCCTGAGAAGGGCCTCCATCAAAGAATGACTTCTATGATACATTAATCTGCAACAAGTGTGATGTTACGCCTCAACGGCTTCTCCCACCTGTGGCTGGCGCTTAGGTCGACCACATCTCCTTACATCTTTACTTAACAAAAGCTTCAAAGCTTTTTCCAGGGTTATTTCACCAGGCTTTAAGTTCTGTACCAAAATTAGTATAGGCAACATTAATATCCATTTACAATTTCTATCAGCAAATATTGAAATCTATCAGCAAATATTGAAATCTATCAGCTATCACTCAATCCCAGCACCAAGAACTTCTCATGGAAAAAAGAAAGAAACAGTGCATCATACCGTTAACCTACTTCAAAGTCATCAGTAGTCATTGATCTAGTTAAATTTGTACAAACTTTATTCACTTCTAAATTACCCCCAAAAGAAAAGGGACACTTTGTGAAACATGTATTGTATCAATAATAAGTAATAACTAAACTAAAGGTAAGGTAACATACTGACCAGTATTGATATTCATTGATATAGAGTTAACAATAGTTGCAGAAACATTTGTTATCAGTAATGAGCAAAAGCAGCAGCTTCATCTCATAATAACAGATATATAAAAATGAACTCTAAAATGAGTTTCCTTTCAGTAAAATTACTGATGAGCAATAAGGTTCGCAAAAGATGGTTTTCTTCAGTTAGGCAAGTATTGCTCTAATAAAAACTGCTCTACCTAATATAGTGTTGTATCAAGTAGTGGATATTGTGAGGCCATACAACACTATGATAGTTCTTAAGGTCTTCAATTCCCACTTGTGGATGCAGGAAGTATGGAGATTTTCAGCCATTGGCATTAGGCTCATGTGCAGGAATATGAAGGCATACTAATAAATGCTTGAACTCCCAGTCTTTACATTTGTGACTCTTCCTAATACTCAATTATAAACAAGCGATTAACTCCCCAAAAAGATTAAGCACAAGCACCCAAGGGAGTCGCCTAGTGGTCAATGAAGTATGAAGTGGGAGGGAGAACCATGAGATCTCAGGATCAAATCCTAGCGAAGGCAAATACACTAGGTGATTTTTTCCCATCTGCCTAAGCCTCGATAGGCAGGGTCACCCGGTACAGTGGAATAGTCGAGGTGCACGCAAGCTGCCCGGACACCACCGTCATAAATAAAAAAGATTAAGCACAAAGCATCTGATATCCGAAACGATTGTACTGGAATTCTAGACATCAGGGAGACACTTTTACAAACTATTACTTCTCACTAGATTAAGCACAAAGTTATAGAAGTCTAATGATATGAATTGGGAGAAAACGCTAAAGTATTCCTCTGTGATATATGTTTTTGCCTGCTTCAGTCTCATGCATCATTAATTTATACCACCACAAAGGCACAAACAGGATGGCAAACCACAAGCCAAGAGTAAAGCGACATTTTGAAAACTGGGAACTAGTAAACCACGAAACTTCACTTTTTCATCCATCAAGACTGCAGGAAACCTATGATGCTCTAACTGTCATCACTTTTTATCAGATCAATATTTGATTCCATGATAACTTTCTCTGATAAATGCCTTATAATTATAGTTATTATTCAGCAGCAAGCTATCATATCAAAACACACGTTTGAAAAAATAATTCTTGCACAGAGAGAGATTGCACCAAACCTTGGGTACTGGAGCAATTGTTCGCCTATGTCTGATTGTAAATCCGGACTTTGCAAGCTTTAAAACGACTGGCTGGCCATCATCGGGATGGTTTCCCTATAGACAAGACCCATTCATCTTTTGTATCCATAGGCATAACCAGTGATAGAGAAATTTAAAACTGACGATAGAAATAATAAATAAATAAAAAGTAAGTACACATTGCAACATACCAATGTTACAGGGTAACGCAGCAACTCCAGGGCGTCTTCCAAGGTAACAGAACTGACATCTTTCACCTAGATCATGAAAAATGCATTTACATCACTAATGATCTAGCAAAATAAACTTGTCTCTTTAATTAATGACGAAGGCAATAAGAGCAGTGAAAAATAAAAATTATACTCCTGGTGCAATCATATCAAATGCAGACAAAAACAAAAGGTAATTCAGTTCCCCTCTACTCATCAGAAGGGGAAGAAAAGGCTTCGCTGAACGATTTTGGAGCAATTGCGGTATTTTTTGTCTATTATAGTAGTATAAACATGGAAAGCTGGTATTTATACATGTAAAAGAACCAAGTTCAATAAAGTGCTTGTCAAAATACCTGTGAAAGAGAAGCCCGCTTGGGAACGTATCCCTTCTTGTCTTCTCCAAGCTGAACATAATATCCATATGGACCATTCTTCAGAAGTACCTAAAGAGAAAGGACATAAAGGTCTTAACATCTCTGAGAACAAACAATTAACTAAAAGGTAAAAATCAAATAGTATAACCAATCAACTAATATGTGAAGGGTTTTGAAGTGGAAACCTTCTCATTTGATGATGGATGGACACCCAGCAACTTTGGCGGTTCTACATTTCTTTTAGTGTCTTCAGAGGGGATGTCTTCCTCCTCCTCACCATATAATGTCTTGGCAATGTACCTAACAATGAATGTCAAAGCTACATTAGCCAATGACTCGAAAACAATGACATCGAAAGAGAAGGAGAAAAGTATATAACTAATTCTTTTCATTGTTCTGCACCATGAAGAAAATAACAAATCCGTTACACTGCTAAGAGGTTCATAAGTTCATGTGCTTAGAACTTACAAGGTGTGATAACTGAAATAAAGATTTAATGCTGGAAAGAACGAACACGCCTGATGCGCTAGAAGTAGCAACTCAAAGTGCAGAGGATGTAGAAGTTAGAACCAGAGAAACAGGGGGAGAGAACTCTGTTTTTTTTTTCAATTGCTTTGCATGGGATAACAGTACAATCTTTAAGGAAGCTCCTGATACTTAAGGCTTAGAAGGAATCTTCAGTATTGGGAGGTAGCAGAATTTCAAAATCTAGTTGAATTGCTCTATAAACGAAGTTCTTCACATGACAGCCAGGATTATTGGGAGTCGAGGGGAGGGAGTAGTGGGTTTGTTTCTAGTAAAGTCCTATAGTAATAAGCTCTACATTTAAGAGGAAACAACCTCTCTGCATCTATTGATTTGGATTCCAAGGGTGCCAAGAAAGTGTGTTTTTTCGCTTCGTTGGTAGCAGGGAAGCAATTCTAACCGGTGAAATTTTGAGGCAAAGGAGAATCATATGTCTATTAGTGTTTTATGTGCAAGTGTAAACTGTAAAGAATAGATCTTGGGCCTAACTCAACCCCAAAAGCTAGCTCATGATTGTCCAAGTTCATATAAGGAGACCACTCATCTCATTAACCACCGATGTGGGACTTTTTCACTCTTCAACACCCCACCTCACGCCCAAGGCTGGACATCTAATATGGGGCCCAACATCAAGTGAGATGGGTCCTGCTTTGGTACCATGTAAACAGTGTTATCAAAAGCGAAAAGCGCAAAAAAGCTATAAGGTCCGCTGAGGCTTTAAGCGCAAATAAAGTGTGGCTTTAATGAAAAAAGGCGCAATGGAGAAAAAAACACAAACATATAGGTTTAGTCCAAGACTTATAATTATAAGCATGAATAACAAATATATGGACAAAGAAATTGGAAAAAAAATAAGAATAAAGTGAACTATTAATTGTTTAGTGTCGCCTCTTCAGAACAAGAAAAAATGTCTTAGAATCTTGATGACGACACTAAAGCGCACATTAAGCGAGGTGAAGCGCTCAACATGTTTTGAGCGTCGCTTCAGGGCTTAAGCGCGCTTTAGTGTCGTCATCAAGATTCTAAGACATATTTTTCCTTGTCAGTGAGTGTTTCCTGAAGAGGCGACACTAAACAATTAATAGTTCACTTTATTCTTAATTTTTTCATTACACTGTCATATCTTTTTGAGAAAGGTAACAGTTACACTATGCCATAGCCCAAATGCACATGCAAATAACTTCCAAGAGATCATACCAGAGGACTAAGAACTTCATTAGTTCATATAGCAGCTTGAAACCGATATAGATTCTTTCCACAACTAGCTCCCTACAGTATTTAGTGTTGCCTTTACTATTTAATACTCCCTCTGTTTCAAGTTATGTGAACCTATTACTATTTGGGGAGTTTACAAGGTGGTTGTTTGACGACGTTTTCCTTACATTTTTTTCTAAATTATTGGAATTATAAATTATCATGACTTATAGTACTTTTATGTAGTTTCTAAATATATGAATTGTAGTTTTACAAACTTGAAAAACCTATGTCAAAATTTACGTTCAAAGTTATATATTTTGACCCTCGTACTCCGAAAAGGTTCACATAAATTGAAACGGAGGGAGTAACACTTTTACTTTAGTAAAAGATTCTTTCCACAAATAGTGTAAAGTAATTGCAGAAGCACCTGCTGGCCCATTGTGCGATTTTGCCTCTAATCCTAATCTTATAGAAGAAGATTCCAAATAGTTGTTTTAACAAGAGAGAAGTATCTAAATTTTTTGAGACCCACAACCCATTTAAAAGCATGTAAATGGTAAATAAGAAAATCACATACGTAAATGCAAGAACAGATACCACACCAACATCTATGGTATCAGGAAGAGATGAATCAAGAGTGTTTAAGAGATGTAAAGTCTATGCTAGCTCATTACTCACTTGCATTTTGGGTGTTGGTCACAACCTATAAAGTAGCCTGCACCAAACCTGCTCACTTTGAAGATTAAAGTTCCCTGAAGACAGCTTGGGCACGTCCTACTTTCATCAGGAAGAGATGCAAACAGAAAATCACCAAACGTTTTCTCCAACATCTTCTCCACCTGATGAATGTGCACATTACCAGTATGTTCACAATACTTGCTAAATCTAGTCCAGTAATCTCTCAAAAGGCCTTTCCATTCAGTCATTCCAGCAGAGACATTATCAAGTTCTGTCTCCATATCGGCAGTGAAGCTATAATCTGTTACTTCAGTAAAGTAATGAGAGAGAAATGCTGATACCATACGCCCACGAAATTCGGGATACAGTGTTCTGCCTTTGGCAGTGACATAATTCCTATCCTTCAACACTTTTATTGTGGTTGCATAAGTGGAAGGTCTTCCGATGCCGAGCTCCTCTAGCTTTTTAACCAAAGACCCCTCGGAGTATCGTGGTGGAGGCTGAGTCTGGTGTTGGTCGAGTTTCACTTGACCCAAATACATTGGATCCCCAGCGGTTAAATTCCTAAGAGCCTCAAATACTTCAGAACGATCATCCCTCCCATTCTCATTATCTCTCGTTGAGTTAGTTTCCACATCTTCGTAGACAGCTTGGTATCCGGGAAACTGTACTTTTGAGCTTGTAGAACGAACGATCATGGATTGGTCAGGTTTCCCAATATCAACTTGTATCTGCTCTATGGTAGCAGGTTCCATCTGGCATGCCATGGTACGGGACCATATAAGTTTGTATAGCTTAAGTGCATCATCATCCAGCACTCCTACAAGCTTTGAGGGTAGCCTTCGAACATCAGTGGGTCTAATAGCTTCATGGGCCTCTTGAGCATTCTTCACCTTCTTGAAGTATTTACGGGCTTTCTTTGATGCAAAATTATGTCCATACCTTTCGCTGATATAGGACTGGATGTCCTTGGTAGCTTCATCTGAAATGTGCAATCCATCTGTTCTGATGTAAGTTATCAACCCTGTTGCCTTGCCATCAGATAACTGGATCCCCTCATAGAGCTTTTGTGCAAGTTTCATCGTATATGATGATGTAAAATCCAATTTGTTTGCAGCATCTTGCTGAAGCGTTGATGTTATATAAGGAGGAGGGGGGTTTCTCTGCTTTTTGGTTATCTTAGAGCATAGAACTTCAAAGTGTGATGCATTTATCTTCTGTTCCATATCCATTGCTTCGGTATGAGAGCTAACAGAGAACTGACTTAATTTCTTGGAATCAAAATGAGTCAAGTGGGATGACAAAAAGTTATTGGCTAAATCTAGGTTCCCATTCTTCTTAAATTCAACCAGGACTGTCCAATATTCCTGTGTTTTGAATCCATCAATTTCCATTTCTCTGTCACATATAAGTGATAGAGCAGCAGACTGAACCCGACCAGCAGATTGACAACCAGGTAATTTCCTCCATAGCAGTGGAGAAATATTGAACCCAATCAGGTAATCAAGAGCACGCCTTGCAAGATAAGCATGCACTAAATTTACGTCAATCTCCCTTGGAGACTGGAGGGAAGCTTTGATGGATGATTCAGTAATTTCATTGAAAACAACCCTTGACACATTAATATCATCACGTAGGGCATCCTGTTGCTGTAACATCTCTATAATGTGCCACGAAATAGCCTCTCCTTCACGATCAGGATCTGATGCAAGAACAAGATTCTGGGCGCTGAGAATCAATGACGAACAGATAAGAAACTGAGCATGACATTGCTTTAAACAGTTCTAGCTACAAACCAGCCATTTTATGAAAAAAATTGGAATCTGGCTTGTGTCTTCAGTCATCTCTATGTAACTGGTTAATTTGTTAACTGAATGACGAAACTCAGACCTGTTTTTCCTTTTTCACTACAATCATGATCATTGAATTGCACAAAAAAAAAATTAAAAAATGTGAATCACATAAAAAAAAGGGCAGCCCGGTGCACTAAGCTCCCGCTATGCGCGGGGTCTGGGGAAGGGCCGGAAGGGTCTATTGTACGCAGCCTTAACTCACATTTCTGCAAGAGGCTGTTTCCACGGCTTGAACCCATGACCTCCTGATTCACATAAAAAAATGTGAATCACATAATCACTATTAATCCTCTCCAACGTGTTAGCACCATGTTATTGGATTGCTAATCAGAAGACAACAGATAACATACCCATTTAGCGCAACCTTGATGATCTTGAGATGAGTCCAGGCAGCAGAAGGAACCTCCCATACCATGCTGAAGTCATCATCTGGTCGGACAGATCCAGACCTTGCAGCCAAGTCCCTGACATGACCATAACTGGGCAGGACTTCAAACATGTCACCAAGGTACCCTTGAATAACTCTCGCCTTTGTGACAGACTCCACCACCAGTACAGTCTTTGCTGTGGGAGGATATAGTTGTGGCCACTTCTTTTGTCCTGGGGGCTTACTTTTGCTGATCACATCTGAACTCTTGTCTGGTACTAACTTACTATCAGATGGCAATACAGATATCTCATTCAGTTCTCCAAGAGACTTGCTCTCCTTGGTGGTTTTCTTTTTCCTGGGAAAGGTTCTTTTCCCTTGGGCCAAGCCAACCTTCATTGAGACATCACCAGCAGGCCCTACTACTGTGGAAGAATCAACAGGCAAAATAATCTGGAATACTGAAAGGTTAGCGCGGATAATTATGCAGCAAAACACATCAAAATATGGCAATACCAGAAATTGAGAAATTGCAAACCTCTGATACTGCTGGAGATTGCTCATCTTTAGCAGGGCTAGACTTCTTTGCACGAGGAGTCCTAGAAACTTTTGGCTGATCTACTGCATCAGAAGCAACATTTTTATTCTTTTTGCTTCTTGATTGCTTCTTTGCTTTCTCCTTACCCGTGGATGTTGACTTCCCATTATTACCAAGAGACGGACCTGAAGTGTCCAGGTTGACAACCTTCTCATCAACCTTAACCGGGGTGTCTTTCGAAATGACCATATCAACATTCTTACTAGCTGATACTTTAGAGATTGGAGTGCCTTTTTCAGGCACCTTGTCCGACATAGCATTTCTTCTATGAACAGCCAATTCCTTTGACCTCTCTGAGTGATTCTTGAAACTTTTAAATAATGTTTTATTTCCATTGCTAACAACTTTTGCTCCAACGGAGCCTTTATCTGATATTGCTCTTGCATCACGGGAAAATTGTGTTTTCCCATTTGTGTTGTATGACCGTGAACCTATTCCTCCATATGGCCTGAAACTGAAGATAATGGGCATTGGTGTACTGGCAAATCCCTCCTTTGATAGCGGAAGGATACTAAATGCAGAAGAACATCCAAGCTCATTAGTATAGATTCTGAGAGGATGAATTTTCTGTTGAGACATGACTCTTAAATTCCTTGGTTGCCTAGCTCTGGTCCCACAACATATCCTGGCTTTACGAGACAGTTTCTCAAATCCATCAACAGTTGCGAACGTCGAACACTGTAAGCAATTTGCCTGATAATTATGTAGTGACCTGTTCTGCAACTTAACAAAAAAAATGATAAAGTCAATACGGTGGATATCGCAACAAGGAATTCACACGAAGCTTAAAGAAACAGGGATATTTATTTTCCAGACAAGTTCTCTATTAACTTTTCATGAATCACAAAAGTATACCGAACAAGGCAAAACAAAACCTTCAAATTTGCCTAGTCACCATCAAAATGTGTATATATCTTAAAGAAATTATAGAACTTCACAAAGTAGAAAAGAATATTGAAAAAACAAGGTCCATAAAACCCTCTAGGTATGCTACAAAATGAACAAAAAGAAAAACCTTTTTTCCTTTTGGACATTAGTTAGGACACAGAGAGAATGGAAAGAGCTCTCCCCGAAGTTTGGTTCACAATAGTGAGTGATCCTAAATAAAAGTTCAATACCATAAGCTTACTCCATAAGGATTAAAGAAAATAATACAAAAGTTTGCTCTTTGACTCTAACAAGATATGGATAGCAAAAAAAATTCAAATGGAATTTGTCTGTGTTTTCCCTAACCCAACTGCAAACTAATCTAAATAAAAGCTTCAGGCTCTGAAATTAAATAAAATTATGCTTCTCAACACAGTCAAATTATTCCCTATAGTTTTCACCTATGCCATTTTTGTTTCAAGGATTCAACTCAAGGAAGTTACATACCCCATTTCTGTTTCAGGGTTTCAATTCAAGGAAGTTACTTTCAAACATGAAACAAAAAATAGGCCGACTAAGATAACTACTCTATACAATCCCTTGAAAAGAAAATAGTATAAAGTGAAGGGGAAAACTATAAAGTTACTTTCTTCTCCTTTCCACCTTCCAACAAACCAAGTATATCTTGAGAAACTAATAAGCTCTAGTTTTTCACAAGGAAAAAACTAAGCATAAATTAAATCCTGATACTAAAGAACTAAAATCGCACCCAAGGGTGTGACCTAATGGTCAATGAAGTGGTCGAGAACCACGAGGTCTCAGGTTCAATTATCAGCGAAGGCAAAAATACTGTGATTTCTTCCCATCTATCCAAGTACCCGGTAACTAAGCTGGTATGAGGTAGCAGGCGCCCCATAAGATTAATCGAGGGGCGAACAAGGTAGCATGGACACCACGGTTAACAAAAGAACGAACTAAAATATATAAGCACTTAAACCTTCCTATAACTTATACTATCTCTCAATTACAATACAAATAAATGATTTAAATGAGAATCCCCCCTAAGTGGAACTCCACAACAATTAACATTACATGTCCAATCCCTCTATTTTAAGTAGGCACATACATGAAAGAGTGTGAAAATCTTTAGACTGAAATACTAAATAAGAAAATGAGAAAAGTGAGCATATTATTGGATTCTACCACTGAGAAACAATTAAATGAAAAAAAGTTGGAAACTTTATCTTACCATAATGAAGCGGCAGCTAGTAGAGGCAGTAATTAATAGTTGTTGAACCAATGCCATTCGAAACCCAAGAAACCTATTACTGAATATGAATGTGGGACTCAAATAATAACATCAGCTTTACTAATTGCTGATTCTTGAAATTTTAGAGAAAAATATAAATGAGACCCTTATGGGGGTGGGGTGGAGTGGGGGTGGGGAAGAAGGAGGCAGTTTGGGCAAGAAAGAGGATATGAGAGGGTTTAGCACTAGGTTGTACTTTTTAATATAAATAAATTTGTTATTTTCTTTTTGTAAACTTATAATCTTTACTTGAACATTCTCAACATTAACATTCAAGAAACTAATCATAAAAAATCATCATCTTATTTGTTTGAGCACATTAAATTTAATTACTTTCATAAAATTGATACTATCATTTCACTTCTTTATGAATCATATAATTTGTGATACAAATAATTTGACTAATATGATTCAAACAAATAATAGTGCTAATTAATGTTGAAATATATATATATATATATATATCTTAAATTATCTATCATTTCACATTATTATTAGGTTTCTTGATAGGGTAGTAATGCTAAACCTTAAAATATTTTTAAGTTCCATAAAATACTCAACCTAAATAATTGTACGCATAATTTCATTTCAAAGGAAATAATGTTAGCTTTTCCTTGATATTTCTTCTACCTAAGCTTGACAATTACAACAATAGAGGCGATATGGTTATCAATTAATAAATGAATTTGGAGACATTTTCTTAGTTTTGCAAGTATAAATAAGTGTTTAAAATAAAAAGGATCTAGGAATTGGAGGTTTCTGTTAGCGCTAGGGGCAATTTGAAAACTTTGAACATTGTTCAAATAGTATAACAAAAGATAAATATAGGTAATATTCAAAAAGTTGAGGGGGTAAATTTGACATTTGATACTATTGTTGTAAATGTATTTGCTAATATTCAACGAATTCTATGAAAATTTATATAGTGAAACCTAGTTACTATTATTAATTGTAAATATATTTGGTTAAAAGACGATCATTTTGTATGGGAATAAAGTAGACTAGAATAGAGTGGAATTGCATCAAGAAAATTCATATATTTCTTGCAACAGAGCCCTTCTGCTTGTTCTATGACTGCGTTTGAGGGTATGTTTTCTCCTAAGTACCATATTTGGATAACATGTTTCCAAATAGCATGACCGCTTTGTTTTCCTTTTATTTATCTTTTTTGGCCTGCTCTTACTCCACATTTATAGGCTTTCATCAGAAAAAGAATTAGTAGTTCATAGTTTTTTTTCCTCAATAAATGAAAGTTCAAAACTCTTGTTATCACTTATCAAACACATCAGATTTGGTCCCAATAATAGCTCTCAGTTTTGGTTGTTTATGTAACGTAATTTATGGTAAATATTTAGTATCATAGTTTAGGTAATATTGTAATATAATTAGTAGTGTATTACCATAATTAGTGTATAGAATAAGGTTTTTAGAATAAAATAGGAATAAGATTCTCTTATTTTGTAACTTGTATATATAGCCTTTCAAGTAATGAAAATAATAAAAGGGATTATTTCTTTCATGGTATCAAAAGACTAGGTCTAACAAAATTTTCTCTCCCAAAATTTTGTCCCTTCGGTCGAACCCCCCCCCCCCTCGGGTTTTTCTCTTCCAAATTTGTCTTCCGCTCTCAAAATCTCTCTTACTATTCCCAAATTTCCCTTCCTTCTTTGTTCTTTCAATATGTCTAAGAACAATTATCATCCTGCCCTCATGGTTTCTAACGTCAAGAACAGTATCCCTATTGTGCTTGAGATGGAAAACGTCCAATATGCGACGTGGGCAGAATTGTTTAAAATTCACGCTATCTCCCATCAAGTTATCCATCACATCATTCCTCCCGCTACACCTCTTCCCGCGGAGGATCCTCAGTTATGGATTACTTTTGATGCTACCGTTCTCCAGTGGATCTATTCCACTATTTCGGTTAACCTTCTACAGACGATTATTGAGTCGGATACCACGGCTATGGCTACCTGGAATAGATTGTGTGACATATTCCAAGATAACCAACATTCACGTGTCGTCACACTCGAGCATGAATTCTCTCTAGTTCGCATGGAAGAATTTCCAAACGTCTCTGCATATTGCAAGAAACTCAAGGAGTTGGCGGATCAACTCCGTAATGTTGGCGCACCTGTAACAAATAATTGTCTGGTTCTACAATTGGTTGTCGGCCTTTCGGAGGCCTATAATGGTGTTGGAACTCTCATTCGTCAAAGCAACCCTCTTCACGCCTTTTATCAAGCCCGCTCCATGCTTACTTTGGAAGAAGCCGGTTTGGCTAAAAAAGGCGGCTATCGGAGCAAGCCCCGTCGTCATGATGGCGTCCTCCCCAAGTTCTTCGGGTTTTGTTGATAATTCGGGTCAAAACCATATTCGTGGTGGCGGCAAAAATAATCGTAAGCATAATAACAAAAACCGCGGGGGCAAATGCGACGGTTCCGGTGGTGGTTCCGGTGGTCAGCAAGCAGGTAGTGGATCCCGTCCAGTGAACAGTGGCCCACCACCCCCTAGTCCCAGTAGTGGGGCCCATGGCAGTAGGCGTCGTGGGCCAACAGCCCCTACTATCTAGCAACTCCCGGCACCAGTGGGCTGGCCAGTCTTTCAGGCCCAACAGTCAGCAGTGGCGGCCACTGGCCAGTGGCCCAGTAACGCCAGTTCCAGTAGCTACGGCCCAGTTCAGTCCCGTCCCGGAGTACTTGGACCCCGACCTCCGCAAGCCCACCACGCAGCAGGCCCCACTCAGACCGATATCGAGGCCGCAATACACACATTGGGTTTGACTCAACCGGACCCAAATTGGTATATGGACACCGGTGCCACTACCCACATGACTTTCGATTCATGTACTCTCTCATCTTATTCCAATTTGAGCAACCCTCGGGGTATAATTGTTGATAATGACAACTCTATTCCAATTTTGGGTTATGGTCAGAAAATGTTATCTCCCCCCAATCCACCCCTTATCTTGAAAAATACTTTACATGCCCCCAAATTGATTAAAAACTTAGTGTCTGTCCGAAAGTTCACCACTAATAATTCCATTTCTGTTGAATTTGATCCATTTGGTTTCTCTGTGAGGGATTTCAAGACGGGGAGTCATCTCATGAGGTGTGATAGTAGGGGGGATCTGTATCCTATCATGCCCGGTTTCAATCCATCGAGTCAAGCCTTGCCATCAGCCTTTGCAGCCATTTCTCCTTCCTTGTGGCATGCTCGCCTTGGTCATCCGGGATCCTCTATTTTATCAGCTTTAGATAAAAAATAGTTTTATTTCATGTAAGGGTACGAGTCATACTCAAATTTGTCAATCGTGTTCGTTAGGGAAAATTGTTAAGTTGCCATTTGTATACTCAAATTCTCATACTTCTATGCCATTTGATATTATTCATAGTGACCTATGGACGTCTCTTGTTCTTCGTTCGGTAGGTCATCGATATTATGTTCTCTTTTTAGATGATTATTCTAATTTTTTGTGGACGTTTCCAATTGCGAATAAATCACAAGTGTTTTCGGTCTTCAAAATATTTAGAGCGTTCATAATAAAAAATATTCAATGTGATAATGGGAAAGAGTATGACAATAGGGAGTTTCGGGAGTTTTGTGCTAATAATGGGATCAATTTTCATTTTTCATGTCCTCATACATCTTCACAAAATAGGAAAGTCGAACGCAAAATTCGTTCCATAAATAACATTGTCCGAACTCTCTTACTTCATGCTTCTATACCCCCATATTTTTGGCATCATGCTCTACAAATGGCCACATATCTCCTTAACATAATTCCTTCCAAAGGTCTGATATTATTCCCCCCTCCAAATCTTATATAATAAGAACCCGTCGTATTCTCATCTTCGGGTCTTTGGGTGCTTGTGTTATCCGTTATTCTCATCCATCACAATTAACAAACTTCAGGCTCGGTCAACTCCGTGTGCATTTTTGGGTTATCCGTCTAATCATCGTGGTTACAAATGCTTTGATTTATCCACCAAGAAAATCATAATTAATCGCCATGTCATTTTTGATGAAACCCAATTTCCTTTTACGAAAGTTCATACTCCCGAGCCTAGTTCGTATAATTTTTTGGATGACCAAATATCCCCGTATATTATTCGGCATTTTTCGACATCTCCCGCACCCAAAACTCTCCAGCGGGCCCACTGCCCGCTGGTCCCACTGGCACTCGGTCGACAAGATCGCCATCCACCTAATCGGGCCGATTTCGGTGATTGGGCCGATCCACCCACCACCGGAATTGGTCCGGTCCCGGTCATCGTTCTCGGCCCAGCTTCTGCGTCCAGTTTTGGGCCAGCAGGCCCACTGCCTGCTGGCCAGTCCATCCCTAGCCCAGCAAATTCCCAAAATTCACTCAATTCCTCCTCGAGTCATAGACCGGTCACTCGTAGTCAGCGGGGTATTTTTACACCTAAAAGACATTTTAATTTACACTCTAATGTCTCTAAATCCACCTTGCCCCGTAATCATGTATCTGCCTTAAACGACCCGAATTGGAAAATTGCTATGACTGATGAATATAATGCTCTTATTGATAATAAGACGTGGGAGTTGGTGTCCCGTCCATATGGTATTAATGTTATCAGGTCTATGTGGATTTTTGCTCACAAGGAGAATTCTGATGGGTCATTTGCTCGACATAAGGCGCGGCTTGTGGGTGATGGTAAGACTCATCAGGTTGGGATAGATTGTGGGGAGACGTTTAGTCCGGTGGTCAAGCCGGCTACCATTCGCATTGTGCTTAGCCTGGCTCTTTCTAAGGCATGGCTTATTCATCAGTTGTATGTCAAGAATGCTTTCCTATATGGTGATCTCAAGAAAACAGTATATATGCATCAGCCGTTGGGGTTCAGGGATCCTAACCGTCCTCATCATGTCTGTTTGTTGAAAAAGTCCTTATATGGGCTTAAGCAGTCTCCACGGGCCTGGTATACGAGGTTTGCTGACTATGTTTCGACAATTGGGTTCACTCACAGCAAGTCAGACAATTCTTAGTTTATCTACCGACCTGGTTCATCCTTGGCCTACATCCTGTTGTATGTGGATGATATCATTTTGACGACCTCTTCCGATGCCTTACGTCAGTCTATCATGACCATGCTCAGCTCTGAGTTTGCTATGAAAGACTTAGGGCCCTTGAGTTACTTTTTGGGGATTGCCGTCAAACGTCATTCATATGGTTTGTTTTTGTCTCAAAGAAAGTATGCACCGAGATCATCGAGAGGGCTGGGATGTCATCCTGCAAGTCCACTTCCACTCCAGTTGATACTAAGCCCAAACTTGGTGCCACGGCCGATATCCCTTACGAGGATCCAACTCGCTATCGCAGTCTTGCAGGGGCTCTTTAGTATCTTACCTTTACCAGACCCTGGATATTACGTATGATGTTCAGCAGGTGTGTTTATTCATGCATGATCCCAGAGTTGAGCACATGAATGCAATCAAACGCATCATCCGGTAAATTCAGGATACACTGGACTATGGTTTGCATTTGTATCCTTCATCGACATCCACACTTGTCTCATACACTGATGCAGATTGGCGTGGTTGTCCAGACTCCAGACGGTCTACGTCGGCTACTGTTTGTTCCTTGGCAGCAACTTGGTCTCCTGGTCTGCGAAGCGTCAGGCGACTCTATCCCGCTCAAGTGCCGAGGCTGAATATCGAGGGGTAGCCAATGTGGTCTCAGAATCATGTTGGTTACGTAATTTGCTTTTAGAGCTTCATTGTCCGATTCAAAAGGCAACCTTGGTTTATTGCGATAATATTAGTACCATCTACCTTTCAGGTAATCCGGTTCAGCACCAACGCACTAAACATATCGAAATGGACATTCACTTTGTCCGTGAAAAGGTTGCTCGGGGTCACGTTCGCGTATGCCATGTCCCGTCAAGACATCAGATTGCAGACATCTTTACAAAGGGTCTTCCCTCGATCATTTTTGAAGATTTTAGGGACAGTCTCAGCGTTCGAAGACCGCCCGCTATGACTGCGGGGGTGTGTTTAATATACACAATATACACACAATATATATTAAATCTCGGATTTGGTCCCAATAATAGCTCTCGGTTTTGGTTGTTTATGTAACGTAATTTATGGTAAATATTTAGTATCCTAGTTTCATTACTTGAAAAGCTATATATACAAGTTACAAAATAGGAGAATCCTATTCCTATTCTATTTTAAAACCTTATTCTATACATTTATGGTAATACACTAATTATGGTAATACACTACTAATTATATTACAATATTACCTAAACTAGGATACTAAATATTTATCATAAATTACGTTACATAAACAGCCAAAATCGAGAGCTATTATTGGGACCAAATCCGAGATTTAATAGACACAATATACACATGTATATTGTGTATATTTAACACCATCCTCATCATTTCTACAGAGAACCTTTCATTTTTCTTCACTTTCTATCTTTCCAGAACTGGTGGTGCAAGGCATTTCCACTTATACAACCTTACTAAACCCCCCAACAAAAGCCCTCAAAATGTTCTTAACGATGAACTGCAAAAGAACTGTGATAGATTAAGCTTAGGATAGCTGCAATGGAAGCACATTCTTTAGACGTTGTCTGCTATGGCTACGTGATTTCTGACAAAAGATTACTTCATATCCTGTTGTTTTTCATGTCTAGAACAGAATCTTGTCTTGGTAAATGTCCAATGCCTGTATAACCTTCTCTATCAGTAGTTTTCTATGCAGTCTATACCTGCCAAACGAACGCATTATGTAAATAAGATCTGCATTTGCTTTGAGACAGAGATAAAATGACTGTGCATGCAAATGACGAATAATTCATATATTACGTACTTTATTGCTGCTTCGAGTGTTCTCCTGCATTCAGGCATCGAATATGTTCACAGTAAACCAAGAAAATGAATACATTGTTGGACAACTTTATGACGTGAATGTTAAAGCTAGTTAATGAATAAAGCTAGCTAAGTTGGTGTGAATGAGAAATGGAGGGGAAATGATTTTTTTTTCTTTTCTGGAAAAAAAAGGCAAAGGCCTTTCCGAACAGTCACCAACCTATTCCGAAGAGGCACCTTCAAGGCTATATAAACTGAGGCAATGCCTCATTTTTAATACACTGAAATTTTTTCCTGCATCTGAAAATTCTCCATTCTTTTCACAAATAAAACTATCGAGTCTTATTGTGTTTCGTTGCCAACTTTGAGTTCGTCGAAGTCGAAGGCGTTTGATGTACCGCTACTCCTGCGACAGGTATATCCGTTTTATCCTGGGAGGAAGTAATCCATAACCTCGGGTACAGTGAGGGGATTAAATTCCTTAAGGACACACAGTGAATTCTGTGGTCTCGGATATTTTCTTACTTCTGCATTATTTTTCCAGTTTCTGTTTTTTTTTTCCTGATTTTTTGAACACATGCGAGATAACAAGCTTAAGGAATTTAAAAATTATTTCTGTGTTCATTTGTTCTTGTTTAACAATTATAGAACGTTGTCAGAAAAAGAAAAAAAGTGTATGTTTGTTGTTTCGGTGTAACGAACTTATATGTTGTTTGGAGACTAAAATCTTTGGATTTTCTACTCCGGTTGAGATTGAAGTTTTCATAACTTTCTACTCATTTGGGTACTTGATTTGAAGATATAAAAACTTCATCAAGTATACAACATACAATTTACTGCATTTCGTTTCAAGTATTTTAAATCTGTTTGTGTAACCTTGATTCGGTTTGAAGAAATAAAATCTTCACCGTTGTGTATTATATTTGTTGCTGTCAAAACTGATTCGGTTCGAAGTCTTCACCGTTTATTAAACTTTTTCTGTTGCTTCGTTTGCGACAGAAATGGGAGACATGACTCCAAATTTGAATGATACTACTACTGCCACACCAAATTTCCATGGTTGGTTCTACGAGCAATGCTTGCGTCCTCCGGTCGTATCTTTGCACCGGCAAAGACCGGCAGAGAAGCCTGGAAAATTCACCGGAATTGATTTCAAACGATGGCAACAAAAGTTGTTCTTCTATTTAACTACTTTAAACCTCCAAAAGTTTATTAAGGAGGTCGTTCCGATTTTGCCGGAATCAACACCTGAGAATGAACGTTTTGTTGTAACTGAGGCATGGAAGCACTCAGATTTTTTGTGCAAGAATTATATTCTTAGCGGACTGGAGGATGATCTTTACAACGTCTATAGTAATGTGGAAACATCAAAAGAACTATGGAATGTGTTGGAAAAGAATTATAAAACAAAAGATGCTGGATTAAAGAAGTTTATCGCTGCCAAGTTTCTGGACTACAAAATGGTAGATGGCAAGTCAGTTGTTACTCAAGTTCAAGAGTTGCAGGTTATCATCCACGATCTACTCGTTGAAGGTTTGGTGATTAGTGGGGCGTTTCAAGTTGCGGCGGTAATAGAAAAGTCGCCTCCTTCATGGAAGGACTTCAAAAATTACTTGAAACACAAGCGAAAGGAGATGACACGGAAGATCTCATCGTCCGGTTGAGAATCGAGGAAGATAACAAGGCAGCAGAGAAGAAGGCAAATGGGAGATCAACCATAGGGGGAGCACATATTGTTGAAACTGCCCCAACTAATCTGAAAAAGAGGAAAAATGCATCGGGACCAAAGAACTATCCCAACAAGAAAAAATTCAAGGGAAACTGCCACAATTGTGGAAAAATCGGACACAAAGTTGCGGTATGTCGTGCTCCGAAAAAGGAAAAGAAGAAGGGTCAGGCTAATATGGTTGAAACAAACGAGGAAGTTGATGACTTGTGCGCTATGTTGTCTGAGTGCAACCTAGTGGGAAATCCGAAAGAGTGGTGGATTGACTCTGGCGGCACTCGCCACATTTGTGCTGTTAGAGAAGCCTTTGCTTCATATGCTCCCGCCGGGCCCGACGAGACCATATATATGGAAAATTCTGCAACGGCCAAAATTGAAGGTTATGGAAAGATACTGCTGAAGATGACATCTGGCAAGGTGGTGACTCTCAACAACGTCTGTCATGTTCCTGAAATTAGGAAAAATCTAGTATCTACCGGACTTCTAGTAAAGAATGGTTTTAAATGTGTTTTTGTTTCTGACAAGGTTGTAATGAGTAAGAACGAGATGTACATAGGAAAAGGTTACCTCACGAGGGGCCTTTTCAAACTGAATGTAATGGTCGTTGCCAATAATAATAAAGTTTCTGCTTCGTCTTACTTACTTGAGTCAAATAATTTATGGCATTCACGTTTAGGACATGTCAATTATAGAACCTTGCGAAAAATGATTAGTTTGGAAGTATTGCCTAAGTTTGAATGCAATCAATCAAAATGTCAAATCTGTGTTGAGTCTAAGTATGTTAAACATCCTTATAAGTCAGTTGAAAGGAATTCAAGTCCTTTAGACTTAATCCATACAGATATTTGTGACATGAAGTCAATCCCATCTCGCGGTGGAAAGACGTATTTCATAACTTTTATTGACGATAGTACACGGTATTGCTACGTTTATTTACTTAATAGTAAAGATGAAGCAATTGAAGCATTCAGGCAATACAAAACTGAAGTTGAGACTCAACTTAACAAAAAGATTAAAATGATAAGGAGTGATAGGGGCGGTGAATATGAATCTCCTTTTGAACAAATATGTTTGGAATATGGCATTATTCATCAAACAATCGCCTTTACTCGCCACAATCAAACGGAATTGCGGAAAGAAAAAATAGAACCCGAAAGAAATGATGAATGCCCCGTTAATAAGTTTTGGTTTACCCCAGAACTTGTGGGGGGAAGCCATTCTAACAGCTAGCCGAATACTCAATCGAGTGCCCCATAGCAAAACAAAATCTATTCCATACGAAAAGTGGAAAGGAAGGAAGCCCAATTTAGGATACTTCAAAGTGTGGGGGTGTTTGGCCAAGGTGCAAGTTCCTAAACCCAAAAGGGTAAAAATAGGACCTAAAACCATTGATTGTGTTTTCATAGGATATGACACAAATAGTAAGGCATATCGATTTCTAGTTCACAAATCAGAAAATCCCGACATTCAGGTGAATAAGGTAATTGAATCAAGATAATGCGACTTCTTTGAAACCATATATCCGTATAAAAAGGAATGTGAGTCGTCTAGCAAAGAATCTAAACGACCTCGGGAAGAAACAAAGGAAAATATTCCTGATGAGGAAAATCCAAGACGCAGCAAACGTCAAAGGACGTCTACTTCATTTGGACCAGAATTTCTAACATTTTTGTTGGAGAATGAGCCTCGAACCTTCAACGAAGCTATGTCTTCATCGGAAGCTCAATTTTGGAAAGAGGCAATCAATAGTGAGATAAAATCCATATTAAACAACCATACTTGGGAATTGGTTGACCTTCCTCCAGGGAATAAACCTTTAGGTTCCAAATGGATTTTCAAGCGAAAAATGAAAGTTGATGGTACTATTGATAAATATAAGGCAAGACTAGTTGTTAAAGGGTTTAGACAACGAGAAGGTCTTGATTACTTTGATACATACTCGCCGGTAACGAGGATTACATCCATTCGGGTGTTAATAGCGTTAGCCGCCGTATACGGTCTTGAAATCCATCAAATGGATGTGAAAACAACCTTCTTAAATGGAGAGTTAGAGGAAGAAATTTACATGGAACAACCTGAGGGGTTTGTAGTTCCGGGGAAAGAGAAGAAGGTGTGTCGACTTGTTAAGTCTCTTTACGGACTAAAACAAGCACCCAAACGAGGCATGCAAAATTTGACCATACAATGCTGTCAAATGGATTCAAGATAAATGAGTGTGATAAATGTGTCTACATTAAGAACACTCCGAACCACGTAGTCATTGTTTGTTTGTACGTGGATGATATGTTGATAATGAGTAACGACATTGCTAACATAAATGCTACTAAGCGCATGCTTGCTAGTAAGTTTGATATGAAAGAATTAGGAGTTGCCGATTTAATTCTGGGAATTAAAATCCATAAGACTCCTCAAGGTCTAGCATTGTCTCAAACAAATTATATTGAAAAGGTACTTGAAAAGTTCAAGTATTTGGACTTTAAAGTTGCAAAGACGCCAATTGATATGAACCTTGCTCTTGCAAAGAATAAAGGTGAAAGTCATTCTCAATTGGATTATGCCAGAGTGTTGGGAAGTTTGATGTATATCATGAACTGTACGCGACCTGATATTGCGTGTGCTATAAGTAAACTAAGTCGCTACACTAGTAATCCCGACCAAAAACATTGGCTGGCAATGAAATGAGTTTTGGGGTATTTAAAACATACTCAAAACTTTGCTTTGTATTATAACATGTATCCTGCAGTTATTGAAGGATACAATGATGCAAATTGGATCACCGGTTCAACTGAAACTAAATCCACAAGTGGATATGTTTTTACCATAGGTGGAGGAGCAATGTCTTGGAAGTCATCCAAACAGACATGTATCGCCCGCTCTACAATGGAATCTGAGTTCATAGCTTTAGATAAAGCCGGTGAAGAAGCTGAATGGCTCCGGAATTTCTTAGAAGATATTCCATTTTGGCCCAAACCGTTGGCTCCTTATGCATACATTGCGATAGCCAAGCGGCAATCGGAAGAGCTGGGAGCCTTATGTACAACGGAAAGTCTCGTCACATACCACGAAGACATAATACCGTTAGACAACTACTCTCTAGTGGAATTATCACAATTGACTATGTTAAGTCAAGAGATAATGTGTCGGATCCACTAACTAAAAGCCTAACTAGAGAGGTAGTTGAAAGATCATCAAGGGGAATGGGACTATGGCCGAGGACAAGTCATCGTGACGGTAACTCTACCTAGAAGACTGGAGATCCCAAGATCTAGGTTCAAAGAGATCAAACAAAGTCATTAATGACGGTTCAACATTGTCACAATAACTCTTTGGTCCATTCTCGTGATGAGACAATGTTCAGTACCAGGATAAAACATTACGGCTTTTTAATGGTTCCTAAGTTTGGTACGGGGTATATCAAATAGTGTATCTACGGGATGACACATTTAGGAATCACCTATGTAAGTGTGAAGTGTAAGTCGCTTCAAGGAGAATTATGTAAGGCCAATTCTCTACGCACTTATGAACCATGCAGTGTTCATGGCTGAAACGAACAAAACAATGAGAACCAAAGACGGTTAAAGGGTTAATTATGTGACATGTGGTTGTCTAGGTATACACCAAAGCTCGACGGTTCAAGGATATCAAATCTACCGATTGACCGAGTATATCCGACATATGTTTACTACGGAAAGTTCAAAGAGAAATCTACTTATCCAGATGCGATTAATCATTGCTTACGAATCACACAGTTTTTTGTCATGCATGTTTTTCATCATATAGCCATTCCCCATTCATGTGGAGGATTGTTAAAGCTAGTTAATGAATAAAGCTAGCTAAGTTGGTGTGAATGAGAAATGGAGGAAAAATGATTTTTTTTCTTTTCTGGAAAAAAAAGGCAAAGGCCTTTCCGAACAGTCACCAACCTATTTCGAAGAGGCACCTTCGAGGCTATATAAACTGAGGCAATGCCTCATTTTTAATACACTGAAATTTTTTCCTGCATCTGAAAATTCTGCATTCTTTTCACAAATAAAACTATCGAGTCTTACTCTGTTTCGTTGCCAACTTTGAGTTCATCGAAGTCGAAGGCGTTTGATGTACCGCTACTCCTGCGACAGGTATATCCGTTTTATCCTGGGAGGAAGTAATTCATAACCTCGGGTACAGTGAGGGGATTAAATTCCTTAAGGACACACGGTGAATTCTGTGGTCTCGGATATTTTTTTACTTCTGCATTATTTTCCCAGTTTCTGTTTTTTCTGGGTTTTTTTTTTCATTTTTTTTTCCCTGATTTTTTGAACACAGGCGAGATAACAATGAATAATGACAACTGTTACAAAGTTAACCGATGAAAGTAACAAAACACGGTAAACAGAGTCATCCCAGACGGAGCATGCTGCCTACAAGCTTATAGTTTGTAACTCGTGGCAAAAAACAAAGCATATGATGTCAGTCAGTACTAGGATTGATGAATTCTGAACTCAGTTTGTCGAAGTAAAATCCACATCCAAATTATCATCATTACCGATATTTTTTTGGACCAGGAAATACATGTGACCATCATAATGCATTAAAATGGACTTATATTTCTTCTCCAACATGCATCATTACAGAAGGCTTACCTAGGATTCTCTGGTCTTCATCAGAAGTCGTGGGGAATTCTGCAAGCATCTGGTGGCATTCTTCTTGCAGTTCCTTCACTGCTTTCCTCTCTAAACTTGGAATTGGAGGGAGATCTCCATCTGACCAAGTAGGCAACGTTCTTGCTGCTGCTATGATTGCTCCATCGAAGAACTTATCTCCATCATTTGATACCCTGCCAGGTACAAGTTTTTAAAAAAGGATTCTGGACATTAATTGTAAAGCTAGATCAGTGAAGGAGCTAATATATCAAAAAGATTATTTAAGACCCATACTGTTGTGGTAATATTCTCCAGGGAGGCCAGATATGTTAAAGACCGATAAGAAGGTGTCTAGATGAATTTTGGCATCTCCAGTGAAATGAATGACATCCCAAGGGTTCTGCAATATCAATAGTCAGTGTCAATAGAAAAAGAACAAAAAAAAAAAAAAAAGGTTAAAAAGAAACCACATAATCAAAGCAAAAGTTCAACGAAATCAACAATCACATCTAAATTCAGTTCCATGTTATGGAGATAGATGGCCCTGACAACTAATCAAATCATAAACTCTATCAGGATAATTCTTAAAAGATGCAATACATATCTATCTTTTTTAGCAGGAAAAGAAAAGATAGATCTTTCTTCCTCTGATCCAGTACAAATATCAAGATATTTTGTATTATATGGAGCACCATTGAGCAATACTAATTTAATCAAAACTCAAGGCCTACACAAAATTCTATGATTAAATGCCCAAATTAATCTATTCTCAATTTACAACATGCACATAAAAAGCTGAAGACACGGACAATAACTGGAAGAAATCTTTTCCTCTCTTTAACCCTTCCCCCTTTCACTTTTTGGCTCATCTCATCTTCATTTACTTTCGTCTTCACTTGTCAGGGCTTAATGACCCCCTCCATAATCTTCAATATTTATGGATAGTAGACATTGACTGTCAGTTTACGGCGACCTCTTGCCAGTCATTTACTGTTGCATCCTTGCTTTTAAAAAAGACTACGGCAAGGAATATCACTACGCAAAGTCAGTAGTTCTAAGGGCCTTAGTAATGGAATTTCATACTAAGGCCTTCCAGTGCAATTTCATACTTTTCACCAGAAAAAGTATGAAACAGCTTCTCTTTCTTGGGAAGAGGAAAGAAAGACTACATTACCACAGGCGATGAGAAACCATATCTCTGCATAAAAAAGTCATTCTTCTGTCCAGCCATGTAATCAACAGTCATCTGCAAGAATTCATAAAGGCCATGTTAGGTCATATTATGAAAGACAAGTAGGGCCATTTATAATTTGATTGGTGATATCACACACACACACACACCCATACACAGTCAATACACATTACCAAAACACTAAAGAAGGTCAAAATAGGACAAAGAAGAACCTTCTTAACAAGTTTCCTTTTAATTCAGTATCCAAAGAAAGAAATATTTTTGGAACTTTTTCCTTCTCATGCGTTCCCAAAACATGAAAAATCTTGAAGTACAACACCAAGAAAAAAAGTTAGAAACAGACAAAAAGGAATACAACAACAACAACATACCCAGTGAAATCTCACAACGTGGGGTCTGGGAGGGTAGAATGTACGCAAACTTTACCTCTACCTTGATAGGTAGAGCGGCTGTTTCCGAGAGACCATCGGCTAAAGACAAAGCATAATCACAAGCAAAGCAAGAGAAACGGTCAGACCCGGACAAGAAATTTAAAGCAGTATGAAAATGCTGGTATCAAAAGCGAATAAGTCATGCTAACGCATTCTGAAAAAAAAAAAAGCAGTAACTAACGCAGGTATATAAGATAAACAAACTACAATAAAGAACACATATCGGCAAATAGATTCGGACTTGAGGTTGGCATGCCTTCTTCTATATGCTTTTGATTGCAAGGATAACTTTTGGCAGCTTTACGGAGACTTCTTGCCTAGTGCTGATGAATGCACTAGCTTTCTTCTTTCTACTGAGGTCAGGATATGAGTATCATCCAAATTTTGGTGCTTTCAGTTAATGTAATATTTTGAGGAAGATTCTATAGAAAGGGCTATGCATTCACAAATTGATCCTCACTTCAAGTTTGAGTAACTTGAAATTTGAAAAAAAAAAAAAAGTTTGTGATATTCACACTAATGAGTGACCTAGATGTTAGTGGGTTCTTATTTGTAAGAAAAGTTTCTTCTACTGAGTCTTGTTTTGTTCCATTACTGTTGAAGCTCTCTTCTACACCAAAAGACTAATTTGGAAATTAATTTTTATTTAACTTAAAAACAATAAGTGGTTGAAGCTTCTTCACTTCTGTGCTTGATTTTTATTAGTCAGCTGTGCTGTTTTTTATCAGAAAGATTTGTTGCAAACAGAAACAAGAATGGCTGCATTTGGCATGTACTTGGTGGACTAGATTCTAGAATGTCAGTTCTAGAGTTATAAATGAACATTTGTTTTAGTTCCTGACACACTCTTACTTCTTAATGCTTTCTGTGCTGCAGGAGGATCTTTTGGAGTTGCAAGACGAGAAGCTTGCTTCAACCATGAGAGAACAGCAACATCGGGCACTTGAGTTTTGGGAGAAAAACTGGGTACAGAGACAATCTTGTTCAATCTCTTTCCTCCAAATTCCTGCTCATTAACAATGTCCTTTGACTTTCTTTATTTGTTTAGCATCCTGCAGTACCTCTCAAAATTAAGCGTCTTGCTCGGGATCTTGAGAGATTTATTTGGGCAATGAGTATAGCACAATCTCGATGCATCAACTTGCAAACAAGAATTGGTGCACTGATTCAAGATGCAAATATGTTGGTACCTTATGCTGGTAAGCTTCTTTTGTTGTATTTCTGTCTTCCAAAATTTCAATAGTGAAATTGTGGGCTTTAATTGGTTTAACAGCCTCTCAATCTCCCTCCCTAGCTAGGGTAAGGTATGCGTACACTCTACCCTCCCCAGATCAACTTTGTGAGATTTCACTGTGTAAGATTAATATCATCTTACATGGTATCAAGAGCTAAATAAACAAAACCCTAAAAATCTTTCTCTTCCACAGCCGCCGGCTGCCTCTCCTACGCTGCGGCCCTCTCGGATTTTCTTCTTGTTTTTCGGGTTTTGTTCTTCCTTTCTTCTCTTCTCTAAATGGCTATCCCTGATTCTTTCACACTTTCTGACGCCTCTACCTCCACAAATCCCACCACAAAGTCATCACCCCCGTTTCATCCCGCCCTTACTGTTTCCAACATCAAGAACCATATTCCCATTATTCTTGATCAAGAAAACAACCAGTATTCTCCCTGGGTTGAACTTTTTCGCAATCATGCATGTCTCTATAACGTGCTTGACCATATTGATGACACTATTCCGCGCCCAACGGAGGTTGATGATTCTATCTGGCATCATCTCGACGCCGGCGTCAAACAATGGATATATGGTAGTATCTTTCAGGATTTGCTCCTTACTATCATGAAATCTGACTCCACAGCCCTTGACTTGTGGAATCGTTTGGAGGAAATTTTTCAGGACAACAAGCACACTCGTGCCGTGTATTTGGAAGAACAATTCAACAAAACACGTCTTGAAAACTTCTCCAATGTCTTTGAGTACTGCAAGCAGCTTAAACTTCTAGCGGATCAACTCTCCAACATCGGCACGCCCGTCACGACGATAAAATGGTGCTACAAATGATTTCGGCCTTACTAAGGGCGAATATGATACTTTGGCCACCATTATTCAACAGCATCCGCTACCGAGTTTTAACAAAGCTCGCTCACAATTGTTGCTCGAAGAAACCCGTCGTGCTAAGCGGGATGAGCATGCCCACGGTGTTAGGCGTCGACACGCAACCCCAAGATCGGACGCCACCGGACAACTCCCAACGGCGCGGCGGGGCTGCGGCGGCAAGGGTGGAAAAGGCCGCGGCGGTAGAGGAAGCCGTGGTTGTGGCAAGGGTCACGGTCAACGGAACCAACGGCGGCAACGACGCGAGAGATCGCAGAACAATCGGGCCGCGACTCCTCGGCGGTTCGTCTACGGCGCGCGGCGCGCGCGCCCGATGCGAGCCGCGGCACCCCGGTTCGAGTCGCGGCGCCAAGTCCATTCCGGTACCGGCGGCCATACAATCCGTATTCTTACCCCGGTTTGTTAGGCCCCGCTCCACCCTACAAAGCGAGCCCACTTCATGCAAGGTCGGGTCCCGCAGCCCCTCCTCCGCATGACACCCACCGAGTTGGGTCGGGCGTTCAAAGACCCTATCTATGCAACAACCTCGACAATACTTGGTACATGGACTCGGGCGCCACATCTCACGTCACCCACTGCAGTACTATTCCTAAACTGTTTTGTTTAAAGCATCCTCAATATGTTACGGTTGGTAGTGGACAACGCATTCCAGTTAAGGGTTATGGTACATCATACACACAACCTCCTCATCCACCCTTCTCCCTAAAAAACACCTTATATGCCCCCCACATGATTAAGAACCTCATATCTGTCCGCCAATTTACTCGTAATAATTAAATATCTCGTGGATTTTGACCCTTTTGGTTTTACTTGTAAAGGATCTTCATACGGGGACACCTCTTACGAGATGCAATAGCATGGGGGATCTCTATCCATTCACTTCCACCTCCGCCGCCCGGATCTTGCTCTCCCGTCACTCTAGCGGCATTTCTTCTTCAACTCCGGCATAATAGGCTTGGTCATCCAGAGTCCCGCTTTTTAATTTTCTTAGAGGCAACAATTTCATTGCTTGTAATGGGAAACTTGCCCAAAATTGTGTTTCTTGCTCTTTAGGCAAACATATTCGTCTTCCGTTTAAATCATCTACTAGTGTTACATTTGCTCCTTTTGATATCATACATGCCGATTTATGGACATCTCCTATCCCTAGTTCTCTCGGTCATAAATACTATCTTGTGTTGCTTAATGATTTTTCACACTACGTTTGGTTATACCCTCTTAAATTTAAATCGGAAGTGTTTGTCAAATTTCTTGAGTTTCGCAATTTCATTCAAACACAATTTGAAAAAGGAATAAAATCATTTCAGTGCGATAATGGTCGTGAATTCAATAACTCTATGTTTCACCGCTTTTGTACCAATAATGGCATGGTCTTTCGCTTCTCCTGCCCTCACACCTCACCACAAAACGGTAAAGCTGAAAGAATCATCCGCACCATTAATAATATGATTCGCACCCTATTGATTCATGCCTCCTCCCTCCACCCTTCGGGTCTATCTTTGCTAAAATGTCGAATACACTCTAAATATTCTCCCTACTAGCACTCTTCACAATATGACCCCTACCGAAATCCTCTACCATAGAATCCCCTCTTATGATCATCTACGGATTTTTGGTTGTCTGTGCTATCCCAACCTTAGCTCCACCGCCCCCCACAAGCTTGCTCCTAGGTCCACTCCATGTGTCTTTCTAGGATTCCCGCCGAACCATAGGGGTTATCTATGTTATGACTTGTCGACTCGTCAGATCCACATATCTCGTCACGTCACATTCGACGAGACCACATTCCCGTTTTTGAATCTTTCAAAATTCCAAAAACAGGACTACTCATTTCTTGACGAGTCTGCCATCTCTCCCCTCATAATCGAACAACTCACATCCTCTGTTCCGTCGTCAGAGCCACGGCACCCAAACTTCAGAGAAGCATGTCAACCTTCTAGCACCGCGACTCTCGATCCAGGAGCCGCGGCACCTCCGACGGCTTCTCCCCCACCCTCTCCTTATCCGACTTTACCCCCCGTCTCAGACACCACTCCGCCACCCACTGTCCCTACCCATCCAATGGAAACTCGTTCAAAGCATGGAATCTTCAAACCCAAAGTCCATTTCAACTTGTCTGCCCAAACCATCTCTCCACTTCCAAAGAACCCAAAATTGGCCAAGCAAGACCCTAATTGGAATGCGGCTATGTATGAGGAATACAATGCTTTAACTAAACAGCACACGTGGGATCTAGTACCTAGACCTGAGGGGGGTGAATGTCATTCGTTGTATGTGGCTATTTCGTCACAAGTTCGAGACAATGGGGATCTTGAGAGGTATAAGGCCCGTCTTGTGGCTAATGGCACAAATCGGCGGAGGGCATTGATTGTGTTGAGACCTTCGGCCGGTTGTCAAACCGGCTACCATCCGCACACGCTTTTGAGCATAGCCATGGCCAAACACCGGCCGACCCATCGGCTTGATGTGAAGAATGCATTCTTACATGGGGATCCGAGAGAGACGATCTACATGCATCGCCACCGGGGTTCACCCATCCAAAGCGGTTCCTCACTATGTGTGCCGTCTCCGTAAGTCACTATATGGCCTAAAGCGGGCCCCCGTGCGTGGTATGATCGCTTTGCCAAGTATATCTTGCGGATTGGGTTTGTATGCGACAAGAGTGATACATCACTTTTCATTTTTCATCGAGGTAGTAGCACGGCTTACTTATTACTTTACGTGGATGATATTGTTCTTACCTCCTCCTCCGACGGATTGAAAAATGAGATTATTGCCTTGCTCAAGTCCGAATTTGCAATGACCGATTTGGGAAAGCCGAGTTACTTTTTGGGGATATCGGTGACCGTGTCCGCTAATCATATGTTCTTGTGTCGGCGTAAGTATGCGAAGAGATTGTGTACGGGGCTAAGATGGCGAACCGCAAAGAGGTGCCTACTCCGGGTTGATTCAAAATCTAAGCTCGGTGCTATGGATGGTGCTCCGCCTCTCGATCCTACTCGTATAGAGCCTTGCGGGTGCACTTCGCATCTCACATTCACCGGGCCGGACATAGCTTATGCTTTGTTCGGCGGGTGTGCTTATTCATGCATGCCCCCGGGAGTCTCATTTCATCGCTCTTAAGCGTATCATTTGATACATTAAGGGCACTCTTGATTATGGTTTGCACCTATAGCCCTCTCGCACCGGACGGGTTGCTTTCATATACGGATGCGATTGGGCGGCATCTTACACACTGGGTTGTCGTTGTTGTTGTAATTGGTTTGTTTAGACAACACAGCACCCTTTATGACAGAATGCACTTGGCTGAGATATTTTAAAGTTAGTTTGAATGGCATCCTTTTTTTAATTTTTGTTTTGATTGGTCTTGAAGTGATCCTCATATCTTTATGTTAAGTGGATAAACAAGAGCAGATTTACGATTGCAGTAACAAGTTAAGGAATGAGAAATATGTTCTGTTTTCAGTTTACTGAAACTATCCCAATGAGAATAGCGTGCATTACGTGAAAGACTTTTTCCAAAAAAATTGAAATAGCTGTGCTCCTTGTGAGCTTCTCCCTCTGCGCCATAAAACTTGACCTAGTTACTATTATAGGGAAACCGTTCTTCCACCCTAATGATATTTAATAATGCTTTGATCACATTTTGGTAAGAAATATATGGTTCATAGAGGGTTTTATGTAGTCTATATCTAATGATTATTCTCAGAGTTTTAATTATTCAGTATATGATGTTAAACAGCAAGTTAATCAATTAGTTAACCATTGTAAACCTAACCATATCATATTTAATGGGACAGACGGAGTACTTTACAGAAAAGAAAAATCTGTTTTCCAAAGTTTCCATTACCATTATAAAAAAAAAAAATGTTTCCACATACTTCTTCCATCAAAGAAAACATGTCCCCTCAAATATAAAATATTATATCAGCTTTTGAATTTCCTCTCTACCCAAAACCTCAGATTCTCCCCCATCCCTTGGTTTCAGCCTTGGGTGTGGGTGTCATATTAGAAGAGGCAAAATGAAACGTTCAGAAATACTAGTCCCGGTCAAGTGCTCTATCTATCGATTCAAGGACAAGAATTCAATTAGTTTGGTTTCGGTATTCAAGGAGCACTTCCCTCTGCATTTCTATCTTCCGTATGTTTTCTTGGTTCGTATTCATCATTTAGCTTTAGAAAATAGCATAAGATGGAGGTGCAACTAATTTTGAATTCTTGAGATAAGGGAGGTTCTATTGTTTGGCCAAACAAGTTTCAAGAAAATAGAAAAGGAAAATGCAGAATTTGGAACTTTTTTCTGGATAATTTCTTGAAAATGGAAAGGAGTACTGCAAGCTATTGAAGGCCGCTGATAACCGGAAGAAAAATGATGATTACAACAACAACAACATACATGTGAAATCACACAATGTGGGGTCTGAGAGGGTAGAGTGTACGTAGACCTTACCTCTACCTTGTTAAGTAGAGAGGTTGTTTCCGAAAGACCATCGGCTCAAGATAAGCACAAGCAAAGCAAGAGAAACGATCAGACCCGGACAAGAAAATTAAAGCAGAATGAAAATGAGAGTAACAAAAGCAAATCAGCAATGATAAAGCATTCTGAAAAAAGAAGCAGTAACTAACGCAGTAATAAGATAAACAAAATACACGAAAGAACATACAACAACAGAAATCAAAGGACATGAGACTATAAAACAATACTGCGCCTGCTAGTATGATAGGCTAAGCAGGGCTACAATAATAACACTACAACTACCGGTATGTAAGCGTAAGTAGGACTACGCACAACTACATACTACCCTTCTACCATAATCCGTGTCCTCCACAACACCCTATGTAAGGTCGTGTCCTCAGTAAGTTGCACTTGCGCCATATCCCGTCTAATCACATCTCCCCAATACTTATTCGTCATACCTCTACCCCTCCTAAACCCGTCCATAGCCAACATCTCATACCTCCGCACTGGGGCATTTGTGTCTCTCCTCTACACATGCCCGAACCATCTCAATTTCGTTTCTCGCATCTTATCCTCCACCGAGGCCACTCCCACTCTGTCCCGGATATCATCATTTCTAATCCTATCCCTCCTTGTATGCCCACACATCCATCTCAACATATTCATCTCTGCAACGTTCATCTTTTGGATGTGCGAAGTCTTGACTGGCCAATACTCTGCCCCATACAACATAGTCAGTCTAACCACCCCTATAGAACTTGCCTTTAATTTTTTGTGGCACTTTTTTATCGCACAAGACTCCAGATGCGAGCCTCCATTTCATCCACCGTGCCCCAATTACGATGTGTGACATCGTCATCAATCTCTCCATTCCATTGGATAATAGGCCCGAGGTACTTGAAGCTTCCTTTCTTCGGAATGACCTAAGTAACAAGCCTCACATCCACGCCTGTCTCAAGGAATGTTAAAGAAAAAAGACCATTCATAAAAGAAACTACAACAAATGCATGTCGAAGAGAGATGACAAAATTTTCATAGAGTTTCTGTTCTCATTAAAAATAAAGCAGCAAAATTAATTTAACCTTTTAACCTGATAATCTGCCACATTAGAAGGAAACGGAATGTGCAACTAACAAAGATCATAATATTGGTTTAGCATCACTACAACTAATATCCCATGCCTCAACCTACACAAAATTACCTAATTCAGTGATCAATTATACAAGTTTCCCATCTTTCCTGAGTGCATGCATGCTATTTCTTCTTTCATTTTTAAACTCTACTTCTTTTTTTTTTCCTTGCAGTGAAAGGCAAGGCCTTGCATGCTGTGGAGTAGGAAAGGAAGCCAGTGGCATCAAATGAGCCATCCTTAAATATGCAAGATTTTGATGTCGGAAATGCCTTTTGGGGCCTAGAATAAGCAAGACTCTGATGTAAGAAATGCATCCTTATAAGGCCCTAGATATCACATGTCATGACCTATGCTCAGCAAGAAAATGGAGTACAAATATTTTCTGCACCATAGAATGTAAGAAATGCCTTTTAGGCCGAAATAAGCATGGGAGTCATGCATTTTCTCCAACTCCCCAACATGCCATCTTTGCGCGCCGCCGCCGCCCGTCCGGTCCGGTTCGGGTTCCGGTTCCGGGTCCACGGGTCCACGGGGCCGTGGGCGTGGGGTCGTGGGTCGTGGGCCTTCGATATTATCTTTTTGGGCCGAGAAAACTTTGCCGAAGTACGCTTTGATCCCGAAGTTTCGGATGTGCGGTTTGGACCGAGAATTCTTTCGGATGTACGCTTTGGTCCCCGAAGTTTCAAGATGTACGAGTTTGGTCCCCGAAGTTTCAAGATGTACGGTTTGGTCCCCGAAGTTTTCGTAAAGTTGGAATTTCGACAACAAAGCGAGAAACGTCCAAGCTCTCAATTCACCCATTTATTTTGGCTGAATTACTCCTCCTATAATGGCCAAAACAGCTTGGTCTTTCACCATTTATGTTGGTGACTTTACTACCTCCATAATGGCCATTATTTGGCTATTATGGAGGCGATTTTCAGCCCCTCCCTCACCTATATAAACACACCCTTACACCATTGTTGAGCACTACAAAGAACAGAAAAATAACAGTTCATAAAGCTCACGAAAATACACAACAAAAACAGTTTTCTTCCTACAACTTCCGAGCATCATTTCGTTACTCAATATTCTTCACGGTAGCTCTTGAGTTTCCTTTGCTCAAGGGTTCCATTCTTGTTTTATCTTGGGAGACAAATTGTCCAGACGTATAAAGGATACATACGGGGCAATATTGTCTTAAGGACAGAGTGCCACACTCGACTCGGCAAAAACCAGCTTTCCATTTTTTCGTTTTCAACAAAATTGTAATTTCGCTTTGTTGTTATATTGTAATTTTCAGATTTCTAGTCGAAAATATTGTATTCTTTCTTTATCCTTTCGAATACTTGTAATAGTTAAATACTTCCCGTACTGCTTTATAAAGTACCATAGAGCAAATCTCCCAACAACTTAAGACAATATTTGTATTGTATTACTATTAGTATTCGAAAGATGTCGGTCAAAAATTGTGTGACCAAATCGGATATGGAAATGGTTTTCGGTAGAAGAGAGTGATGATGATGAACGTGTTCATGGTGTCACCGCTACCAAGATCGGGGGGAGCAAGCGCTCTCTGAGCCCGAGGATGTCAACCGGGACAAGAGGAGAAGATCAAGATGTTATTCTATCTTGTAGCGAAGGCCTATATCTGTCCCGGACAAAGGATCCGAATAATGGTGAGAAGGAAATGGACACTCGGTCCGATGAAGTGACCGAAGTGAGCCGAATCCGAAATTGGGATAAGTAGTTTTTCTTACTTGTCAAGAATAAAGATTAAATTATGTCCGATTAAAAATGGATTAAAGTAAGGAGGAATATGAAAATAATTTATATTCCTTATGCTTTAACAAATCGTAAGTTTAATCTCATCTTCTTTTCCGTTTAAAGATTGGATTTTGTAAATGACTTAAAAAGATCCGTTCTTTTAAGTGTAATTGTTAAAGTGTGTAAAGTATGTTCGCACATACGATGGAGAAAGATCCACTAATCGTGCGAAAACTGTTACCACATTTAAGTAAGCGCCAAGAATTATCTCGGGCACCAATCATAACGGAAGAAGTCTAAAAGTTAATGACGTTGAGCCCGTCATACTATTTGGCGAAGATCCTTCATAGGATGATATTGGACACTCGGTCACATAAAGCCTCCGGCGACGGAGTGGGCCAAAATTCTTTTGATATGATGATATTGGACACTCGGTCATATAAAGCCTCCGGCGGCATCGGAGTGGGGCCGAATTCATTTCATAGGAAAATTAATGGACACCTAGTGTGGTGGGCCGAGTTTCCAGTCCTAAATGATCCGAAGGCCTAAATAAAGGCGAAGAAATTGGACACTCGGTACGCCAAAGCAACTAGAGTGGACCCGAGTATCGAGATCACATATGATCCGGTTACGCCACAACCACGGGCAAAAGGTTGTTCATGTGAAGCAACGCCACCTCTAAAATCAAAGAGGTCGGATAGGTTGTCCTCAATAGGACTTCAAGGAATGAGATCACTCTAAAAGAGGTGATACATGTTCCTAACTTGGTTAAAGGACGTTGTTGGTCAAATCTGGTTTGAGACTAGTCCAACAGGTCCGTAATAACTAACAGTGGTACAATATGTCTGTAGCCAAATGAATGATATATTTGTAATCCGTGCATCTATGCCATCATAGATTAAGACACGTTAAATAGCAAGTCATTCAAAAGCTAACGATGTTGAGATTGTTGCCTACTGTCGACATAAACCCTCAAAATGAATGTGAGGTAGACGAAGAGGCAAAATCACCTTTCCAAATTCCGTCAAGGGAATAGCGAAAGAAGCACCGCTCCTCTAGAACTTAGTCACACCTACTTGGTGATTTGAAGTTTATACAAAATAGAGGGGGGAGACAAGTACGTTGTGATCTTCATTGATGATAGTACAACGTATGGAATCCTTTGTTTGTTGAAAAGCAAAGATGAAGTTGTTGAAGCGGATAAGCGCTACAAAGCAGAATTTGAAAATTAACTAAGCCTACGGATTGAGAAATTCGTAGTGATAGAGGGGGAGAATGTGAAGCATCGTTCATTAAACGAATGTTCATTACTCACCTCAGTCTAACGGTGTTAGCCAAGCGCAAACCCGTACGCCCAAATTATGTGGGGCAATGCGATCCTTACCGCTAATGTGATTCTCAACAGAACTCCGCATAAGGATAAGGATAACCCTCCGTGTGAGACATGGAAAGGATCTCACATACAAATGTTGTGATGTGAGGTGGTTTCGTACCTAAAGCTGTAGATTGCATATCCACTGGATCTGCAAATAACAAGAGTGCCGATCGCCTCTTGGCGTCAAAGAATCTTCGAATTCTTTGGAGATAACTTTCCTTGGAAAAGGAAAAAGGAGTAATTGCTCAAGGTTAACAAGAACCCGCGAGGGCTCGACCGTCCGAACTAGACGTTCCGTATCTTCATGACTCGAAAGTTCTTTGTCTCATCCGAACTTAATATTCCGTATCGCGAACTCGTGGATTCTAGATGTTGAACCAAGACGGAGCAAAGAGGGGGCAAAGAGGGGACAAAGACTTGTTCCAGCCTCCTTCTAGCTTGTATGGTTGAGAACGAACCATGGACAATTAACAAATAATTGTCATCTCCAAAAGCGCCGCTTTGGAAAGAAGCTACAAAGAGAGAAATAGACTCTATCATATAGAACCATACTTGCGTAATGGTTGATCTTCCTCCGGAAAAGAACCTTTGGGTTATAAGATGTGCTCCCTGTGAGTAGCTTCACATCCGGGCCATTGCGGTCTTGCATGGCATGAATGTTGAATTAGCCTTCCCAACCGTAGAGTTGGAAGAAGAGAATCGACTTGGTTTGCGATCGTTGGGCTTCTTCCCGAACTTTCATTTTGGTCCCCGAAATGTTTACATTTTGGTCCCGAAAGTTTCGTATAAAACAGAACAATGAATCGACCACGTAAACATTGACTCGAAGTTAGAATGCCAACAATTGGAGAATCAACATCTAAAAGTAAAAGTCATATTGAAACAAAGTCTCGATATGAAAGATATGGGTATCACAAATGACATCTTTGGAATTGGATTTCTAAGACATCTAACGATCGGTCGATAGTTGACAGCCTCGTTGAAGCCACCAATGGATATGAATCATAGAACCGATTGGAATCATGGTGCACCCATAGACAAGGAGCGATATGCTCGGTCACGTGTAGTTCAATGTATTGTACACACTACAACCGACTCGGTATCGGTCTACAAAAGCGCATTAGTTGAACTAAGGTTCACCGATGATTTCAATACATGATCGGTAAAAAGCGCTAAGTCGGATATGACGATATCCGAATTATTCGCTTATCTACAGATTATAGTATTCGGATGTCCAAATGGTTCTAGGAGAACACGGTGATGCAACCGGACATCGGATCCGAAGAACACCAAAGCCACACGTAAACGTGTATGGTGGTTCTTGGAAAATCCTCTAAGCAAACTTGCATCGGCCGATTCATGATGGAATCGGAGTTTATCGCTTTATACAAAGCATGAAAGAAGTTGAGTAACTTCACGGATCCTTAGAGGACGTCCCTTATCGTGGGAGAAACCCGTGCCTTCACAGCTTATACACCGTGGCTAGCCGGTCGGCTTTAGGAAGGACACGGATGACGGCGTCCGGACATATCTGTCGGGATCCGTCGAGAGACATAAGACCGTATGGCGCTGATCATCACGGTGTCACTTCCTTATTTACTAACTAAGGGACTACCCGAGATCAAGTTTTCTCGCTGTGTCTAGGGGAATGGGCTTAAAACCCAAAATATACGGACCAATACGGTGGAAACCCAACCTTACGAACCTGAGATCCCGAATTTGGTTCAATGGGAAAACTAAGTTGTAAAGGTTCGGTTGATCGCTTCGGTGGAAGCATGAGCACTTCGGATAGTGATTTCGAAAAGAAACACCAAATCCAAATCCAAAGCCGTTCCCGCGATAGACGTTAAGTGCTATCTCTGCATAAGTATGGGTAAAGGTTAAGTTTTCAAAACTCGTAATGATCCTCAACAACCGAGGTTAGGTCTTTGGGAAACTTTTAATGGTTCCTAACACTTGTGAAGTGGGGTATAGCAGATACCTTGTAGGAGACCACCTATTTAAGTGCGAGGACGGGCCGCCTCAAATTGAACGCACTTAAGAATCCAAGACGTTGTCCATGGCCAAAACGGACAAAACATTACGAAGAAGAGAGTAAGGGAATTTGTTGTGTTGGTACCGTTGTCTTGGCTTACACTAAACACCGACGGTTCAAGACATCACGTTCACCGCGCAAGAAGTAAGTCCGATGGTATTCAACTATGGAAGGTTCAAAGCCGAGGCTACCTCTCCTTATGCAACATCGGTCCGCCGAAATATTGCTTTGGAAATGAAAAGACACCATGTGAGTGCGCCAAAATCTCTTTCAAGAGGGGATTGTTGGAAATTTGCCTTTGGCGGGAGTTGCGACCGACCAACTTTAACGCTTAAACACTAGTGTAACGTATGTTGGAGAATCCGGTTCTTCACACACGCATGATCTACTAAGTACGTAGATAACCGTAGGGCCAAGAATCGTCAAATTTCATTGAGAAATGAAAGAGATATTGGTTCACGAAGTAAGGTGTTTGAAGTATGGAAAGTGTGGTATTGTGTGTAATTCTCCCACATCGGTAGAGGAAGAAAGAATTGTTGTGTATATTAGACTCGAAATTGGTTTGGGGTTTGGGACCCCAAGGGGTATCCCATGTGTTTAAAAGAGGAGGACCTAGATGTGCTTCGGTTCGTAAAGACCACACGCGCGCGCGCCGCCGCCCGCCCGTCCGGTCCGGTTCCGGTTCGGGTTCCGGTTCCGGTTCCGGGTTCACGGGTTCACGGGTTCACGGTTCACGGGTTCACGGGTTCACGGGTCGTGGGTCGTGGGCCTTCGATATTATCTTTTTGGGCCGAAAACTTTGCCGTAAGTACGCTTTGATCCCGAAGTTTCGGATGTGCGCTTTGGACCGAATTCTTTCGGATGTACAGTTTGGTCCCCGAAGTTTCAAGATGTACGAGTTTGGTCCCCGAAGTTTCAAGATGTACGAGTTTGGTCCCCGAAGTTTTCGTAAAGTTGGAATTTCGACAATCAAAGCGAAACGTCCAAGCTCTCAATTCACCATTTATTTTGGCCGAATTACTCCTCCTATAATGGCCAAAACAGTTGGTCTTTCACCATTTATGTTGGTGACTTTACTACCTCCATAATGGCCATTATTTGGCTATTATGGAGGCGCTTTTCAGCCTCCTCCTCCTATATAAACACACCCTTACACCATTGTTGAGCACTACAAAGAACGAGAAAAATAACGATTCATAAAGCTCACGAAAATACACAACAAAAACAGTTTTCTTCCTACAACTTCCGAGCATCATTTCGTTACTCAATATTCTTCACGGTAGCTCTTGAGTTTCATTTGCTCAAGGGTTCCATTCTTTGTTTTATCTTGGGAGACAAATTGTCCGGGACGTATAAAGGATACATACGGGGCAATATTGTCTTAAGGACAGAGTGCCACACTCGACTCAAAAAACCAGCTTTCCATTTTTTCGTTTTCAACAAAATTGTAATTTCAGTTTTGTTGTTATATTGTAATTTTCAGATTTCTAGTCGAAAATATTGTATTCTTTCTTTATCCTTTCGAATACTTGTAATAGTTAAATACTTCCCGTACTGCTTTATAAAGTACCATAGAGCAAATCTCCCAACAATCTTCTCCAAATGAATTATCCAAAATAAGCCGACTCATTGACAAAGCTAGTTTTATGCCCTATGTGATAAGCTATGCCAACTAATACACCACATCACAATTCAAATGAAGCCCTCACTAGATCTAGACAGCTACGAAGATTTACCTCATCTCCTTTTCTAATTCTTTGTCCTGCATTTATCATCACCTCCAGCATGCGGTCCTTGAAGCGCCAATGGAAAAAGCAATTTGGCTGAAAAGAATGATTCATCATGTCTGGAGAATGAGATGCGCAAAATATTAGGAGGATTTACTCACGAACAAAGTTTGGTTGAAATTGTTAAGATAATTGCAAGCAGGTCTGCCTTGAAATTAAGAAGAATCCCTATCTAATAAGCTTTTAGTTTTTCCTTAAACACCGACCACATGCTTGGGAAGGCATAGTAGTAGTTCTTGTTGCTGTTGTTGTATGATGTAATGTTACTTCAAGTGCTTTCGGGTTTCTTGAACTTCTCTACAAATTTGACTGGCATTAATAGGTTTAATAGATCTATTACTTTCGTGGAAGTTTCTAAATCTGAATTACAAAAGAAACCATAATATGCACAGCTACATCGCCAGTCAACACAAGACTTTAGGACTAGAAAGTCAAAGATGCAACGAGAATAACAGGTACTTAGCCTTCCTTAGGTGTGCAGGGATGATATTATCTTAGTTGCCTCATCTGATGCCTTCGCAAGTGTATCATGTCAGTGCTTGGCTCTGAGTTTGCAATGAAAGGTACAGGGCCACTGAGTTACTTTTTGGGGATAACTGTGACACGTCATGCATGTGGTTTATTTTTATCACAAAAGAAGTATGCATCAGAGATTATTGAACGAGCTGGCATGTCATCTTGTAGGTCGTCTGCCACTCCGGTTGACACTAAACCGAAGTTGAGTGCTTCTTCCAGCAAGTCATATGTCGATCTATCACATTACCGTAGCCTTGCAGGGGCCCTGCAGTATCTCACATTCACGAGACTCGGCATCTCTTATGTTGTGCAGCAGGTTTGTCTATTCATGCATAACCCGATGGAGGATCACATGCATGCTCTCAAACTCATTGTGCATTATATTCTGTTGGGAGTTTTGCTCTATGGTACTTTATAAAGCAGTACGAGAAGTATTTAACTATTACAAGTATTCGAAAGGATAAACAAAGATTCAATAATTCAACATGGAATCTGAAATTACAATCGTCACACAAGTAAAAACTGGGAATTCCAGTTTTGTAGAAGATGGAAAAATGTAAATTGTTTTTGCTGAGTCGAGTGTAGCACTCTGTCCTTAAGACAATATTGCCCCGTATGTATCCTTTATACGTCCTGGACAATTTGTCTCCCAAGATAAAACAGCAATGGAGCCCTTGAGCAAAGAAAACTCAAGAGCTACCGTGAAGAATATTGAGTAACGAAATGATGCTTGGAAGTTGTAGGAAGAAAACTATTTTGGTTGTGTATTTTCGTGCACTGTTTTGCTGCATCTCTTACTGTTAACTCTTATGCTCAATAATGGTGTAAGGGGGTGTTTATATAGGAGAGGGATGGACTGTTTTATCTTGCTGAAAAGTGCCTCCATAATAGCCAAATAATGGCCATTATGGAGGTAGTAAAGTCACCAACATAAATGGGAGAAAGACCAACGGATTTGGCCATTATAGGAGGAGTAATTCAGCCAAAATAAATGGCTGAATTGAGTGCTTGGCATTTCGTTTTTTGACCGTCGAAATTCGATGTTCGGAAACTTCGGGGACCAAACTGTACATCTTGAAACTTCGGGGACCAAACTGTACATCCGAAAGAATTCGGTCCAAACAAGTACATCCGAAACTTCGGGATCAAACTGTACTTTTGGCAAAGTTTTCTGGCCCAAAAAGATAATATCAGAAGACCCACAGCCCACAGCCCACGACCCACAACCCGTGACCCGAGAACCCGAACTCGGAACCGGACGGGACGGGCGGGCGGCGGCGGCGCGCGCGCGGTCTTTCCTCGAACCGAAGCACATCTAGGTCCTCCCTCCTTTAAACACATGGGATACCCCTTGGGGTCCCAAACTCCAAACCAATTTCGAATCTTATATACACAACAATTCTTTCTTCCTCTACCGATGAGGGAGAATTACACACAATACCACACTTTCCATGCTTCAAACACCTTACTTCGTGAACCAATATCTCTTTCATTTCTCAATGAAATTTGACGATTCTTGGCCCTACGGTTATCTACGTACTTAGTAGATCATGCATGTGTGAAGAACCGGATTCTCCAACATACGTTACACTAGTGTTTAAGCCGTTAAAATTGGTCGGTCGCAACTCCCGCAAAGGCAAATTTCCAACATATTCAGGGTACTATTGATTATGGCTTGCATTTATATTCGTCTTCGACAACCACTCTTGTTTCATACACAGATGCCGATTAGGGTGGTTGTCCGGATACCAGACGCTCCGCGTCTGGTTATTGTGTATTTCTTGGTGATAATTTGGTCTCTTGGTCCTCAAAACGGCAAGCAACCTTGTCCAGATCCAGTGCCGAAGCAGAATATCGAGGAGTTGTCAATGTGATGTCCGAATCTTGTTGGCTACGAAACCTTCTTTTAGAGCTCCATTATCCGGTTCTGAAGGCGATATTGGTTTAGTATGATAATGTTAGTGCAATTTATCTCTCAAGGAATCCGGTTCACCACCAACACACTAAACATATCGAGCTGGATATTCACTTTGTTCGCGAAAAAATTGCTCGTGGACAAGTACATGTCTTACATATCTCGTCATGTTATCAGATTGCCGACATTTTTACAAAAGGTCTTCCTCTGATTTTATTTGAAGGCTTTCGGGACAGTCTCAGCATACGCCGACCTCCCACTTCGACTGCGGGAGTGTAATAGAATATTTCCACAATAATTACTTGTACATCTCCTATATTAAGTAGAATTATATTTCTCTTGTACCTAGGATTGATTAGTTACTTAATTTGTAGCAAAATAAATATTTATATAACACTATATATATTATAAATCATTAATGAATAAGGAAGAATATTTTCTACACGAACCTCCTATTTATTGAGGATGTTACTTGATTGCGAAGTTTACTTAATGGTCATCCACATATTTACAACACATTCTAATTTTATATATTTCTTGTTTATAGTTGAAGGTGAAAGTCCTAAAAGGTAATTCTTTTCAATCTAAACGAGGACATAAATAATATGAGTAATTAACCACATTGGTTTCCAAAATGTGACAATTGTGGTTCCATTATGCAAAAGAATGTTTTTACGCAAAATAGTGAATGCATATATCATGTATCCATAATAGTTTAAAGGATAAAATGGCAGACGTACAAATAGGCAAGGGATCGCGTCTTCAAATCTCAAGTTGCTTTTTATCTCACCATTTTGATCAAAGTTTTATCATAAACATTTCTCTAATAATCCGTGTGTGGAATCAACTCAAATATGGAAACACGATCAAGAGTTCAAGACCCATAATTCACTCCTCAATAATAAATAATTTCATATGTTGGCAGAGTATTGACTATAAAAATATTGAAAAATTGGCATAAACAACTCACTTAGACATGAACATTCTCTTGCAATTTCCCCTTACATTACTATCAAGAAATAGAGAAGTTCTCATAATTTTGGATTTACAAACAAGAAAAAATCTAATTTCTAATAATTGTATGTCAAAGTTGGGAACTCTGCTGTAGTTTTGCAAAGCATACCAATCTCAAATTATGACTAATCATCTGAATACTGACATAAAGGTCCAGTTGGACCTTAAAGATCTGAATGAATCAAATGATTGATATTCTCCTTCTAACTAGTTTAGGACCAAGAAGTAGTTGATTGATAAATATATTATCCATTAGCTGTGATGGAGCAACTGCAGTGGATTTTCAGACTAGCTTACATGCACTGAACAATATCAGGAATTCATCCAAAGTTGAATAAACCAGATCCACCACCAACGCCTCTATGTCATATAAACCAGGCCTTCATAGTGCCATATACAAAGTAGAGGTACAATTGAGAATGAACCAAAACAATGAGCATTTGGATGAGATCCGCAACTAGGGAGTCATGTCAAATATCAGAAAAGACATTTGGACGTTTCTCTTATATTAAGCATCTTCAAACTTTCAGCTAATTTAATCAAAGAACGTCACCACAAATAAAGCACAACAACATCACTATGTATGGGATGCAATTTTTAGTTCATATTACAACCAAGTAAATCTCATCTCCAGCTATGCATTCAGCACAAGATATTCAATGGGTAAGCGAATGAGTTAAGATGTTCATGTCCCAAAGCAGGGCTAATCAATAATGCCAGATAGCATTGTTGGCAGCAAGCACTCCTTGAACTCTAAAGAAAAACAAGATATCACAAACTTGTGTCACGCTGTACCAGAAAAGCAAATGATGTCACCCCTAAGATTTTAACACATTGAGCACCAGACACTATAAGATCTCTTCTTGAGATGCTTAATGCTCTCTTATTACTGAACATGAAACACACCTGGAGTAGTTTCACCATTACCACCCTATTGTAACTAGTATTTACTCTTTATCTTTTCTTTGATCTTTCCATGTTTCTTGTTCTTGGATACTGCAAATAAGTCCAATAGGAGAAGAAGAATCCCAAATATGCAACACCTACTGGGCTAAGAAACCAAAATGAGACCTATCTGTTAAGCTACTATTCCATTGAGGCCAAATATAAAATGAAATACTAGGGGTGGATCATCACTAGAAGCAAATCACCAAGAGGTATGAAGAACTTTTTGCATCCACAAATTGAGCTGCCAGAAAAAGAAAAAAAAAAGAAGATAAAGCATAGCCAACACGGCAACTCCTTTCCCTTTTTAACAAATCATTCACCAGCTTTTCTCTATGAAACATATGCAGAGAGCTAGATCATGGTAACCATTTTGTTAATGTAAAATGCTGATAATATTGCACAATTTATTTGTCAAAGCTCTTCCTTTTTCTTGGAACATCATGGTGCATTATTGATAATTTTGATCATTGTTGTCAAGATAGTAGTAAAGGGATAATTGATAGAGCTTATTAGCACTGAAAAGCTTAATCAACACTATGCAACCTTAAAGCCACTCTCCATATCAAACTCGAAGCCTGCTTTCCCTATTCTCTTCTCTTTTTTCCGTGACGGTGGAGTTAGGTTGCGTGCACCTTGACTACTCAACTAGGTACATGCATCTTTCAAGTAGTGTAGGTACCAGATAACTCTACCACCACCACCAGGGTTTAGACAACTGGAAGAAATCACCCAACTATTTTGCCTCTATTTGAGATTTGAATGGTCTCCCATGGACTTCACTCCAACTTCATCAACTATTAGGCCACATCCTCCAAAGACAAATGTCTTTGCAAACGAAGAGAAGAAAAACAAAAGGAATTAGAGGTCCCTATAACACTTGTAAATGACGTTGCTTCAGAAAAACAAGTAGTCCTCCTGGTCATATTTTCTGTAAAATCTACATATGCAAAAGGAAATTAAAGTAAGCAACCAATACAAGTTTATCAACAACATTTAGTTCTTAAAACTGCAGTAGAAACCGAAGGTTGAACATAAGAAGGGTGATGTCCATCTAAATCACAGCGGACAATCAAGAAACTAATAAAAAATCTACCTTATCTGTGCAAAATTGTAAAAATGTTGGAGACCATCTTTGTAGCACATCAAAGAGGTACAGATGTCAACTTCAACAGAGAGAAGCCCCATGTGGCTAGATGACAAAAACAATCACGGGTCTCCATTGAGAAGTGTGACATGTAGGAGATAAATACATAGGGAACTCAAGCTTTGAATCAGAAATGTGCTTCTGTCCAAAGGTTGAATTACGTCGAGTGAAGCTAGTTCTCCTAAAAACTTTTTTGCTTAATTAATTCAACTAAAAACCAGAGAATGTCCAGTCCATCTTTTGCTTAATGTGCAAATGTTTAAGAACACAAAGCTGCACGAAAACCAAGAGATGGCTAAATAAAGAGGCAAGTCCTATCAAGTTCCAAGCTTCGTGTACAACGAGCAAGGAGTCATAACATATAACAAGCATACTCTTCTACTGGTTTTCCTGTAAATATTTCCAAACCAACTATTGAATTGTGTGAGCATCTCATCTAAAACCTTAAACTGTTAGACATAGCACACCTTTAATGTTTGATTATATTCTCAATACGCCCCCTCACGTGCTGGCCTGATTCTTTTTCATGGTCCAAGCATGTGAAAATTCTTTTTGATAATGGGTGGCGGTGAGGTGAGGTTCAATCACAAGACCTTTGGCCTGCTCTGATACCATGTTGAAGTGCGTGACCATCTCATCTAAAAGCTTAAGCTATTAGAGAGAGCACACTTTTAATATGTGATTATATTCTCAACACCAACTTATGCACATTTCTGTGTTTGCATCCATCTTTAACTGTCACCCATTTTCCACCTTTACCCACAAGATTCAAAATCGTGTTCCATTAAAGTGATCTTATGATTAGATAAGTTACTACAACTCAAGCATTTAGAGACAATATACAGACTTTTGCAGCATATTTCTGGTATCTTGTGCTGCTGCTTAAGACATTCAGCATCACCCACACCCCCAGCCACCAATCATCCAATGGTGGTGAGAGAGACATGTTCCTATGGAAAAAACTTACTTACACCTCACAAGCACTTTAGGTGCATCTAATTAAATGGAACTAAAAACTACAAAAATGGTGAGGGGACAGGATACGGAAGGTATGTAACACATTCCGAGCTTGATGCTAAGTCAAACAGACATGTACCCTCCGAAGACAGAAAGTAAATGATTAGGCTTGTTAGATGCAAAAATGTGTTCTTGTAAAGCGAATTGCTTTGAGCTTCATTTTCCTAGACGGGATCTTTCACTTTCTACCTTTATCTGGTATTGCTAGTACAGACTATTGGATCTTAATAAGCACTTTGTAAGGTTTACACCTCTGATAAAAAAGAAAGTGAAATTGAACAAAATAGAAGAGCAAAGTCAGTATGACACAACTATCCACAATAGCACGGAAAAAATAACAAAGGTATGTAAAATATTATGCAAGAACAAACAAAATAGACCATATGACTAACATTAAAAACTACTAAGAATGGGCGTTGAATCTACAAACGATGCTTGATTAAACTACTAGTTGATATTCATTCTCCACAATATAACGAAGGAAATCTGCACAAACTTGGCTGATAATTCAAGAATGCAAAGCCTAGGAACACAATTTGACACTACCAACTTGAGCGAAGCTCATAATTCAGAAATGCAATCACAATCATTCATGCAAATACTGTAAAATTGCACATTTTTTCAGTTCATTTTAGTCTTCTCCTACAAGAAAGACAACAACAAACATACCCCGTATAATCCTACTAGGTGGGGTCTTGGAAGGCTAGAGTGCAGGCAGGCCTTAACCTACCTTGGTAAGGTAGAGAGACTGTTTTCAATAGACACTTGGCTCAAGAAAAGATGCAAAGACAACAATAACAATAGGCAGTAATAACAACAATATAATAAAATAAAAGAAGCAAAGAAACAAACAAGTCATAATAGAGATATAAAAAGATAAGCATTAGCCACGGATAATCGTCATTAGCCATATTACTCACCTTATACTCTTTATTCAATCCAATTTGAGATTATACTATCCAACAAAGAAACCATTTTCTCATTTCCCTTATCCCCATCTTCAACACACTTCAAAGCTTCATTCACCTCTTGAGCCTCTTTAATCCTGGCCTCCCTCAAAAGACTTCTATACACCCACATCCTAACCTCACCTCCAACTTTCAAATTCCCAAATACCATCATCCTCAAAACCCTCAACCCTTCCACAACCATATCATTCTTGCAAAACCCACTTATCAAAAGAGCACAAAATCCATAATCAACAACATAAGGAAAATCAGGCCTTGACACCCAATGAAAAATCTTTAAAGCTTTCTTAGCCTCTCTATTCCTAAAATACAAAGAACTTAACATTTTACAAATGGGTAATAGAAAAGATTGAGTCCTTGGGGTGTACTTGAGGCGGTTGAGGAAGTACATGGGTTGTGTAAGGTCAGGTTCAAGAGAGAGTTTGTGAATGAAAATGGAAATAGAGAGTGATTCTAGAGATGGGTTTGTGAGAAAGGCTGTTGATATGAGATTAGCAGCTTCTTTTAGGTGATTTGAAGAGCACAAACGTGGGATTAGTAGATTGATTTGTGTAATCTCTTCTTGGGTTAGAGAAGTGGTGGGTTCTATTTGGACATGAGAAGGAGAAGAAGATGAAGATGTGAAAGGGAAAGATTTAGGAGTGAAACGTGAGAGAAGAGATGGTGAAGAAAGGAAACGCAGTCTTTGAATGGAGCTCATTGTTGTAGTGGTTGATGGAACTATACTGAGTTAAGAGACTATAAAATGGAGCAGCCATTAATGTTGATGACCAAAGTGTGATTACAGAACCTTTCCCATGCTAGTTCTGGCCCAAACATGAAAAAATTGGGCAAACGATAATTCCAGGGTTTCTGGGGTGATTGGTCATACAAATATCTAATTACACAGTTCAGTAATTACTATGATGATCTATCTATTATTACAAGCCTAATGTTTGACAATCCGATTCACTAAGTTTCTGTTATTTGTGGGATTCGAAAAAGTAAGATTCAGTGTTACCTTGTATTTCAGTAAATTTGCTTGAACTTTACTATTAACTTAACTAATTACATAATTAGATTAATTTTAAAGTAAAAAATATTAGGTGATTTTTCTAAAAATGAATTTGGATTAAAAAGTTGGGTCTCATTATATGTAGACCAATTAATTAATATTACATATTTAATTAAATAGCTCATATGTTTCACATTATTTTTTGTCGAAAGAAAATGCAATTTTAAATCGAAACTTAACGCTAACCAATTGATGGAATGAGAGTAATTTTAAACTATCTTCAATATGTTAAAAATATTTTAACGCTTTTTTAAATATATAAAAGGTTACACTCTCTTTTAGCCGATTAAAATGAAAAGCTGAAATAAAAAATACTAACAGAACCCTACTTCCACGCGACCCGATCCGTTTTCCATACTATCGCTCAAGCCCCTACGCCAACACAGTATTTCCTCTCTCGCAGTCGAAGTCCCATACGCCAATTTGTACGGTGGATTTTAGCTGTTTAGGCTGAATTTTGGCAACAACAGCACAAAAATGTAAGAATTGATGCATTCTTTGTTATTAAATTTGATTATAAGAATTAAGGACTACCCAGAATTGAGTTTTTGAGTCTATGGTTGTTTTGTAAATGCAAACATTTGAATTTTCTTGTTAAGGTTGTAAGTATTAATGCTTGTTTTGATTTATTCATTTTTGAATAATACCCAGAATGGAGTTTTTGTGTTTCTGGTTGTTTTGGAATGCAAAGATTCGATTTTTTTCTTGGTGGGGTTGTAAGAATTATTGATTATTGTGATTTTAGTTTGAATTTAAAGAATACCCATAACGAGTTTTTGAGTTTCGATTGATTTGTATTGCAAAGATGTGATTTTTTTTGTTGGGGTTGGTCTTTGTTGGACATTATTAAATATTTAATGTGTATTTTTGTATTGAAGGTCCCGTTTATGTGTGAAGAATTTGCCCAAGTATGTAGCCGAGGACCGTCTCAGAGAATTCTTCTCTCAGAAAGGGGAAGTCACTGACGCCAAGCTTATGCGTACATCGTTAAGTTTCTCTCCTTTTTGTTCTTCCTATGTTTTTTAACGGTAATGTGAGTTGTAAACAACCTCTAGTGCTTGTGAATCCCAAGTTTGTTGGACTGAAACGGGTTAGCTGTATGAATGCTCTATAGTTGATTCCCTCCATTTTGACCCGTTTCAACAACAACAAACCCAGTGTGATCCCACAGGTGGGGTCTGGGGAGGATAGGATGTGCATACCTTACCCCTACGTTTGACAACCTCTCTACCTCACAAAGGACGGACCCATTTGCGGGATCACACTGGGTTTGTTGTTGTTGAAACGGGTCAAAATGGAGGGAATCAACTATAGATCATTCACACAGCTAGCCACAATTAGCAAAGAACTTGTTGTTGATGTATAGTAACATTAATATTTTTGAGTTGTTCTCAGCGTTTTGAGCCAAGAATTGATTTCTTTGACTGGTATATACGAGTTGCTATTTGGTAGTATTGATATTTTTGGGGTATGTTTATTATGACTTTGAAATGTATTTGATGTCGAATGATTATCATGTTAAGCAGAGATGGGAAGAGCAGGCAGTTCGGATTTGTAGGATTTCGAACAGAGCAAGAGGCTGAGGAAGCTATCAAGTATTTTGACAAGTCATTCATGGATAGTAGTCGTATTATTTGTGAGGTATGTCTTTTCTGCTTCAGTTACTATGATATTCTACTTGGATGGCATACATACTTAGCGGAAGAAGAAAATGCCATATCTCTATTCCTTATTCCATTATTCTGAAATGAGTAGATAGTAGATACACAGAGTTCAGCTACTACATCTGTCCTATTTTATGGGGCGTACTTTCCTTTTTAGTTTGTCCCAGGAAGAATGACATCTTCCTATATTTTGAAATATTTTTCACTTTAAATTTTTTGTTGTACCCTATTTGTAGCCACACAACTGTCATGGTTTGTGTTAGACCACGAGTTCCAAAAATCCTTCTTTCTTAAATTTCGTGCCAAGTCAAACACCGCAACATAAATTGGGACAGTAGGAGTATAAAGACGACACCTTTTTAATATTTTCCAAGTAATTAGTGAAAATCTCCTTATATAAGTTGTAAGCTCAGGAAGATCCTGTTAACTTTATTGCTTATATTCTATTTTTTACATCATGAATTATTTGAATCTTTATTTTCATAGGTTATGGATAATTATTTTTATATAAGAGAGTAGCCATTTATTGGTGATGTGCTTAAATAACACATGAAATTCATTTTCATATAGCCAGATTGCTAGGAAAATTGGGGATCCAAATATCCCTCGTCCATGGAGCAGGCACACTGTGAAAAAACAAGAGAAATTGACAAATGAAGATGAGAATGCAAAAGTAAACAAAAGTTCTAAGTCTACAGGTTTAAAAGGGGACAAAAAGAATAGTAAGCAGGAGAGTAAGGATGGGGATCCTCAGCTTCAAGAGTTCCTTGAAGTTATGCAGCCTCGGAGTAAGTCAAAGTTGTGGGCAAATGATACACTAACAGCTCCATCTCTTACCCGAAGTAAAAAGGATGGTGATAAGCAATCCCAGGGAAAAGAGACAAGCCAGCAAAAGATGGATACTGATGTCTCTGAGTTGGACGAGGTTATTAAAAAAGAGGAATCTCTGTCAGATAGTGAAAAATCTGAGAAACCTGACGGCTCCTGTAATGATGAAGTTATGACCGATACAGATTATTTCAAAAGTATAGTGAGAAAAGATTGGTCCGACTCAGAAAGTAGTGAAGGCGATAGTGATAGTGAAAGTGACGCTGAAGGTGGCAAGAACAGTGAAGATGCAAATGCTGGTAATATCCTTGAACCTGATGATACAGTGGATTTTTTGAATGATGGGGTCACCACATCTAACAATCAGTCACTTGAGCTTGCTGACCCTTCATCAAGTGTTAAAGATGAAAAAGAAGATCTGGAGAGCGGACGATTATTTGTTCGTAATCTTCCATACACCACTACGTAATACATCTTCCTTCTTCTTTTTCCCTTTCCCCTTTTTTTTTGGGTGATTTTGTTAACTCAATATGTTGCTTAGTGTAATGACTTCAATGAACCTAATATATGTTCTTGTGAAATAAATGGTTTTATGACTCAGGGAGGAGGAGCTGGAAGAACACTTTAGAGCATTTGGCAATGTCTCACAGGTTCATATTGTTGTTGACAAAGACACAAAGAGGTCCAAAGGAATTGCATATGTTCTCTATGTATTACCAGAATCTGCTGCTAGGTACCTGTCAATCTGCATCCAAATTCTAAACTACTGCACTTTTTACCTGCAAGAAGCACACTGATATCCATGCTATAAATTCCGAGTCCTATGCATATGTATGTATGTGTCTATTTTGCATGTTCCAGTGCTTCCTTGCATTGTTCATTTGTTGTTTCTTCCAGGGCATTAGCAGAGCTGGACAGTTCAATTTTTCAAGGACGATTACTTCATGTTATGCCAGCAAAACAGAAAGTTTCTCCAGAGAAGACAGAGTAAGTGTTGTTCCCTTATTCTTTTCAATGTTCATATCCATTGAGATGGTTTGCTTATATACATATATGTCAAGGGAAGCTCTCTCTTTCTTTTTTTTAATGTGGGATCTACCTTGCTATAATAAGATTGGTCATTTATTACTCTGTAGGACAGTTGCTAATACCAAGCAATCTTCAAACACATTCAAGCAGCAGAGACAAGAGGAAAAGAAGGCATCTGAAGCTAGTGGAAATACACGATCTTGGAATACTCTGTTCATGCGGCCAGACACTGTATGTACACTATCCAATATTATAATTTGAAATCATTCATTTCCGTGATGCTGGTGCTCTTCTGTTTGCTAGAAACAGTAAGATCAACTGGTGATTTATTATGTTTCTCCATGTCTACACATGAGTTGGGATACTCCTTGATTTTTCTGTATTCTTGTCAACTTGTAACAAAAACACATCTCTAGAGATGTTACTTTGTATCATGGTAAGTATGTTTTGCTTACAAAAGCAAGTTATTTCTTACTCTGGGACAGTGGAAAGGACTATGCATCCATATAAATGTTCAATCATTTAGAAAATCGCTGGAAGAAATCAATAAGTTTGGATCATTTGGAGGAAAGTTAGAAGAGCTGATTATTATCTTTCCAAAGAGAGATGACAATCCAATAAATTTGTAAGGGAAGTTCATTGGGGTTTGAGTTTTAGGAGGAACCTATAGGATTTGGAGTCGGAAGAATTTCATAATATGGGTTATTGTATAAGGAGGATACATCGAATGATAGATTGGATGCATGGAGATGGAGAGAGAGTAGAGATGGCTTATCCACTGTTAAATCTTATTGCTAGAGTTTATTAGGGAGAGATGAATGTATTTACCCTCATTACTCTATATGGGTTCCCCAAAGATCGAGGAAGGTTTGTTTCTTTGCGGGGATAGCAACAAGGGGAGCGATCTTGATAGTAGAAAACCGAAAGAGGAGGATTTCCTATGTTAGTTGGTGTTTCATGTGCAAATGTTCGGGCGAAGATGTAGATCATTTCCCATTGTTTTGTCAAGTGGCTAATCAATTGTGTAGAGTGGTCTTAATTGGTTTGGGTTGCAAAGGGTGATGCCAAGCACGATAAAGGAGGTGTTGCATAGCGTGCTTACAAGAAGGAAGAGAAGTTAAGGGCATGGAATGTTGCCCTTTTAGCAATTATATGCGTTATTTGAAAAAAGAGAAATAGGAGAGCGTTTGAAGGGTTTTAAGATTTTGGAAAACTGCAAAGTAGTCTTTTATTTATGGTTTCCTTTCGGTGTATTCATGTGGTCCCTATTTGTATAGAAGATCGGGTTTCTTTTCTTGAGAACCATATTTTGATGTAGGTCCTCTTTTTTTGGTATACGACTTGTATACGGGCTTCCCCCAATTTTTTTATCCCCCAATTGTGAATAAAATTATTTACGTTATAAAAAAAACTTGGTTATTTTTTTGAACTTGGGTGACGGAAAGTAATGTATATGCGTAATCCTCCAAGGTCAAGCCCCTTGTTATGGAGGTTGGACTACATGCACAAGATCTTAGGTAAGAGTAGCCTTTGTGTAACTGCAGTCATCAGAGCTAGGTGGAGAAATTTAGTCTTAGCAAAGGTGCTTCATGTTGAGGATATTTGTGTTAATTGATGAAATTAGCGAGAGCTTTAACAAAAGCTTGAAATATGGAGATGAACCTTAGAGTGTAAAGGTTCTAGAATAAGTAGAAGTAAGATTGAATACATGCACCGCAAGTTTAGTCGGTATGAGAAGAGCGAAGTTGAGGTGAGACTAGACAAAATAGCAATGCTAAAATGCAAAGAATATAGATATTTAGGTTCGCCCTTTCAAGGGAAAGAAATGTCAGATCGGGGTGTTATGTGATAGATGGATGCCTACCATAGTGAAAGGTAAGTTCTACATAGGGGTCTTCAAGTTAAACGGCAAAACCAAGTTAAACCGGCAAACCAAGTCAAACTGGCTTAATAAACCCAGAATCCATTTTTTTGCAAAAGTTTTATTTATAGAAAGTACCAACACGGTACAAGAAAAACAAAAACAAAGGAATGCAGATCAAAACAAAGATCCCAAATCTACTGTCTTCCCCCTAGCAAATCCAAAAACTCTATATGCTCATTTGTGCTACCAATAACCTAGAATCCATTTAAGATGGTTTGGTTTTAAATTTTAAAAAGTGGTAATCTTTGGTTTGTATTTGGTATTAAACAAAAAAGAATCAAACCGAACCAAACTGGCAACTATTCACATAATTATACTTACCTATATATATATAGAGAGAGAGAGAGATAGAGAGATAGATAAATATAGATACAGATATTGTTGAAGTTTTTCTTCCTAATTTTTGGGTTTCGCTTTACATTTGAGGCATATTTTATTGTCTTGACCAGGCCTATGTCAGATCATCATATCTAACATTACTACATCGTTTTCATTAATTTCTGATGTTGGTTAAGAGTATTTGTACTTTCACTCCCGTAGATTTTCCAACTAACTTTTCTTACTATTTCACTGAGACCCATCATTCGACCAGAAAAGGGAATTAAATCCAAACTTAATGTAACATTAATTATGCTCTCCGCTCAATTTCATTCTAATACTAATAAACCAATAAGATAAGTGAGATTAGATCCCACCAGCTCTAATCTGCACTCCTTGGGTCGATTTATCAGTTGTTAGCCTAGCGGTTCCATCATTCATCTTCCTCATCTCTTCAACTGAATCTTTGTAGTATTCTTCCGAGGTCTTCGTCATGCCATTCCAGCAACAAACACAATTTAGCAAGTTGTGCTAAACATGAGTCGAGAGAAGGCTATACTAGCGCAATTTGACCTAAAGTTGTTTGTGTCTTTTATTTTTATTACCATTAGTATATATATTTAACTTTTTTTTTCACTTTTATTTTTTTCGGTATTGATGATGACATGAGTTGTGCTTAAGTGGAGAAATATGGTCAATGAGAATTCATATGGCCGATCTCTACTTGTTTGGTACCGAGGCACAATTGTTGTAGTAGAGATACTTCATGCACGTCTACTTACAGATAACAATGGCTCAGGGTTATCCATGGTATCTAAAAAGTTAAAGAGGATAATGGTGGCTGGAGAGAGCAACCTATTTCTCTTTAAACAAACCTTAAGGTTGTTAACTTGTTTTTAAATGAAATAAAGGAGAGTTTTGGGAGTTGACCTGGTGTTCCCTGCAACATGAGAACAACCATCATTATCAAGTGCAGTTCCCTTCTATTGGTAGGTTTCTTAAGGAGTAAGGATACAATCTTATACTAAGGTGTTTGTACTCATAGAAAGGTGTTAAGCTAAGGTAATACTCCCCCCCCCCCCCCCCCCCCCCTTCGCAAATTAACATTCACTTTAGCTTAAAAAATTGTCCCAAAAAATTCTCCATAAAAAAAGTTGTCCCAAAAAATTGACACCTTAGAAATTCAGGACTGAAGTTGAGAGTTGTTTCCAACTATACCTTTAATATCAATAAAAATGCACATTATTTAAGAGGAAAACTCAATCTACTTTTATTAAATTGGGGTAACTTATTTAACTATACCTTGTATTTATTGTTTTCTTAGTGGTCGCGAAAAGAGCTAAAGCGACTGATCAAATGGGACGGAGGGAGTATGTATTAGTTCTTTCTTCTACATCTTCTGCTTCCTCTTTCTTTACTTTTTCTTTTGTTATCTATCCTTAGAGATAGTTTGCAACTATGTAGGGATTAGTAGTGGGGATTAATAATACATGAATTAGTAATATAAGTATTACTGTATTAGTAATATGTGGATTAGTAATGCAAGGATTGTTTGTTGTTGAATGATTAATTTATTACAAATTAGTATATAATATATAATTTAGGATATTTGTTTATTCTGTTAATAAATAAAAAAATACTTTAATATTATGAGGGTCTGTCATTCTAGAATTTTAATCCATTTATTGCAAATAGACACATTCTTATTCCATGTTCTACACCTCATAAAATATTACATAAATTTTTGCATAACTATACGTGTATTATTTATGATGTAAACAACAACTAACAACCAAAAAATGTTCAACTTGATGCGGATTTTTATGTGGAGATCGAATTACCTGAAGCCCAACCAAACATGGTACAAATTAACGTTAGATGCTTTATTTTTTTTTGGTTTGGGCGTGGGGTTGTGGAAAACAACTTTTACCGATCCTTGATGTTTGCTGTAATAGACTAGGTTTATCTTGTTTACGTTTGATCAGATTGTAGTTATTTTAGTTCCTATATATTCTTCTTGTAAGATGATTTGGTTGTTCAAATCTTTTAAGCTATCTTATTACTTGTCTGATCAATTTCTGAAATGCTTCAGGATCTTTAATTACTTCTCTTTTGGGTTGTGTATGCCTCATACCACGTCAGCATTTGGACTTGTTCTTAAATGTAAAAATGATCTCCTGTTCTTTGAAATATTTTAGGTTGTCGAGAATATTGCAAGAAAATTTGGTGTGAATAAAAGTGATCTTCTGGATAGAGAAGCTGATGATCTTGCTGTACGTATAGCATTGGGTGAGACTCAAGTGATAGCGGAGACCAAAAAGGCTCTTGCAAAAGCTGGAGTTAATATTGCTTCATTGGAAGAATACGCTGCTTGGAAATTTGATGGAGTGAAACGAAGCAATCACGTTATTCTAGTTAAGAACTTGCCTTATGGTTCGTCAGAAGGTGAACTTGCGAGTATGTTTGGGAAGTTTGGGAGCCTGGATAAGATTATTCTTCCTCCCACCAAAACCTTAGCTTTGGTATGTGCTTTTATCGCTGTAGCCTTTGGTTTGAAATGACTATCCTTGAACTGTAATGGTTCTCTATCTGCTTTGTGACTTTTCCCTGCAATAGGGTGATAATCACTCCTTTCCTTCAAAATCATTACCTGAAAATTTTTCTGGTTTGATATTAATAGATCAAGATTCTGTTTCTGTGATTATCAGGTTGTCTTCCTAGAACCGGCAGAAGCACGTGCAGCTTTTCACGGTCTAGCATACAAACGTTACAAGTAAGTGTGTACATCCATTTCTTGCTTTTAGTACAAAGGTGATTTTCTTAGTTGAAAAACTAACGGTATATGTAAAGACAGAATTTCATATCATGACCCATTTCCTGCTTTAGAAAATGCCTTCCAATTTTAGATTTTGCAAGATTGAGATTTCTCCTAGCTTGCCTTCTGTTCTTTCTAGCATGTATCATTTTTGATGTGTTTCATATTCAACATATTTTGATGGAGTCCTGAAAGTTTGGAATTATGGAGTTGATTTTGTCCCTTTGTCCTAATGCAGGGACACTCCCCTTTATTTGGAGTGGGCTCCTGGGAATATTCTTGATCAAACAAGTGATCCGAGAAGTGATCTTATTGTTGAAGATGATGCAAAGAGAGTGCTCCTAGAGCAACAAGTGGAAGGAGTAACAGATCCAGATGTTGATCCTGATAGAGTTGAGGTATATGAACTTAAAACCCATGTTTTCCATCTTTGTATAGAATGTACTTTGGTGCTAAGTCCCAAGTCTTGTATGAGTACTTGCAAGCTGTTGATCAATGGTTGCACCATATGTCACGAAGTTTCACTTTATGAATTCCATCTTGTAATAGTAATTTTTTTAGGGTTTTGATCTTTTCCCTCCCTGATAATTTAAAAGCTTTGTTGACTCTGGCACTTCTGTTTGATCAATGGTTGCACCATATGCCATGAAGTTTCACTTTATGAATTCCATTCTATAACAATAACACAAACTTTATAAAATTGCACAGAGATGGGCTTGAATGGCGGGGCATGTATATTGAGAATTCATATAAACGACCCAACTAGCTTGGGATTGAGGCGTAGTTATTGTTTTTGTTGCACACAAAAATGTGGAGTACATTCCAAATTCTTAAACGAAGTCTTGCATATTAATTCAAGTTTTTTGTTTGCTGCTAATTAACTATGGCCTGCATATGAATCAAAGTGGTTATTGATGGATTATGGTTGATAGTCTGCAAGTCAAGGATTGGGAGAAAGAGACCGGTTCGTAGTAAATCAGAAATAAACATTTCTTAAATATGATTTATACTCTTGGTATCAGCAGACTAAAGAATCATTCTATTCTCTGTACCGAAAACAAAAAGAATTCAGTTACTGGAAATAAGTAACAGGGAAGGGCATTGCAGTTTTAGAAATTCCTTTTGCCTCTTTGTTTGTTCTTCTATCTGCCTTGATTTCCCAGGTTTGTTTTCATGTTTCATTAACCAATCGGCGTTCTTGTTTGCCACCTTTCCAGTCACGATCACTTTATGTCAAGAACCTAAATTTCAAAACGTTGGATGAGAGTTTAAAGAAGCATTTCACTGATCACATAAAGGATGGGCGAATATTAAGCGTGAGGGTAAGTTCTTTTTGCTCTTTTTGTTCCGAGACTTTTACTATCTTAACAGAGTATTTCCTTCCTGCTGCATGAGAAAATAACTCCTCTTCCTGACACCTGTATATTATTCTGTGTAGGTGAAGAAGCATTTAAAGAATGGAAAAAATGTCTCTATGGGTTTTGGATTCATTGAGTTTGATTCAGTTGATACAGCAATCAATGTTTGCAAGGATTTGCAGGTAATCATTTTTTGTTTCAACATTCTGTCTATACATCTTGGGCTCTTACAACTAATTTTTCAACTTCCCCTCTTGTCATTCAGGGAACTGTTTTGGATGGGCATGCACTCATATTGCAACTTTGTCACACTAAGAAGGATGATCAACTACCAAAGAAAGCTGGGAATGACAAGAGTTCAACTAAGTTGCTTGTTAGGAATGTTGCTTTTGAGGCAACTGAAAAGGATCTCAGGCAACTATTCAGTCCATTTGGGCAGGTACTTCCTCCAACTGTTGGTAACATAGATACTATGTAGTAAAAAGGTGATACGAGGTTTCCTGTGTTGAAAGTGGCAAAGCTAGAGGTTGATTGAGGATATATGTAGCTGTGAGGCACGAGGATGCATTATGTCCTGTGCATTTTCATTTCCAGTCCACGTGAGAGACACTTCTTTGTGTGGAACTCATAGAATTGCGCAAATGCTGATCTTTTGGTCTGAATCCGCAAAACTGACTTTTACCTAATTAATTAATTATTATTATTATTATTATTATAACGGTGGTATCCGGGTCAGCTTGCACCCTTCTTGACTTTCCACCGGGTGCCTACTACTTCACACCACCGCTGGTACGAAAGAGGGGTGGGGAAAAGATGAGGGATAGTGCTAGCTTGGGTATGATGTTGAAGAAACAGAAGAGGGTGTGGGGAAAAGATGAGGATGGATGAAGAGGGGGAGAGACTGGGGAAGGAATAGGATGGGGATGTGGCTTAGTAGCCACAAATGACAAACACTCTGTGCATAAGTAAATTAGCTTGAAGGTTGTGGTCTTGTCTCTAGCTATATTAGGCACAATAAAGGCAATTTTGCATGAAGCTAGACTCAGGAGACAATCAGGTCTACTACATAGGCCCTCACCCTTTGGCTCAAAATCTTAAATGCAGCTGAACAAGATTTGTAATCATACGATCCTTGGCTCTAGATCGTTCTAAAATTCTTTGAACGCTACATATTCTTTTTTGTAGGACACGGATTAGGGTAGAAGAGTAGTAGGTAGTCGAGCGTAATCCTACTTACTCTTGCAAACTGGTAGTGGTAGTGTTATTGTTGTAGGTCCGCTTAGCCTATCTTACTAATAGGTGCAGTATTTTTTTATAGTTCCTTGTAATTTGATTTATGCTGTTATGTGTCCTTTAGTGTACTTTGTTTAGCTTATTTTTTACCGGATCTGACTACTTTTGTTGTTGCTATGCTCTTGCTTATGCTCTGTCTTGAGCCGAGGTCTCTCGGAAACAACCGCTCTACCTACCATGGTAGAGGTAAGGTCTGCGTACACTCTACTAGACCTCACGTTGTGGGATTTCATTGGTTATGTTGTTGTTGTTACTACATATTCTTTTTGCTGAAATTTATAATTTTGATTGGAAAAAAACAGATTAAACTATAGGGTCTTTATTCAGCCATACTTAACTTTTCTTGGTAGACTATTTTATCCAGATTTAAGTGAGCATTTAGGATTCTCTCCGTTGTGTAATGCTTTTATTCAAGCGTCCAGCAATAGTGGAATGTGTTGTGGAAATCATGAGTCTGGAAAATGTTGATTTAGACAGAATGATGCATGGTAATTAGCAGGTGATCTAGCAACTAGGAGCTAGGACTAGAAAAAAACCCATTATGATGCTTTGGTTCCTTGAAAGTCTGACATGTATGTTATTTTTGTTTTGCATCCGTCATCACGTTTTCACATAGCTATTTATCTCAACGTCTTTTCCATTGACCTCGAACTGAATTCATCCTACAGATTAAGAGTTTAAGGCTGCCGATGAGGTTCGGGAACCATAGAGGATTTGCATTTGTAGAGTTCGTCACGAAACAAGAGGCAAAGAATGCCATTGAAGCTCTATCCAATACTCACTTGTATGGGCGCCATTTGGTATGTCATCTTGCGATTCTCAAACAATGTATATATTTACCTAAATTTCACCAAATAATATGTTGTGTATGTACATCTCAGGTTCTGGAGAGAGCCAAGGAAGGTGAGAGCTTAGAGGAATTACGTGCTCGCACAGCAGCTCAGTTTAGTACTGAGCAAAATGGGTTTCAAACTTCTAAATTATCCAAGAAGCGAAAGCAAATGGCTATATTGGATGAAGGGAGCTTTAAATTCGAGCGAATTGCTGATTAATACTTTACAACTCCTCCATATGTAACAGGAGGATGGGTTTTTTCTTTCCCTATTGTCCCCAATTAGTTGTCCTATATAGGTTAAAGCTACTAGTTATGCAGTCTTAGTAGTAAAAGGTACTAAGATGAGAGCTTGTTTAATCATTTTCACAGAGTAAAAGAGCCAATCTTGTTGCAATGTGGTGGCACTTGAGAGTTCTCTTGGTTTACTAAATTAGTTATATTTTGTTTGGGATTAGGTCCACTCAGAACTTTGAGTTTTGCAGTTTTCTTCATTAATGTGATCTCTTGATACCCTTCTCATTTTATATTGTAGCTCATTAAAGCTTTACACAGACTCTTCTGCAAAGTTAATCTGTACTTATGCTGGTCAGTTTATGATAAAAAGATCCAAGTAGGTAAACATAGTTGGATCCCTTTGGATGTTTCTTGACTTCTTCTGGATTGTTATTATAGTGAATATGTAGGGTCCCCTAAAATAATATTTCTTGTCGCTAGCTAGGGGTTAATAAAGGAGTGTTGTTTCTTTTCTTCCAAAACCAAAAGGAAAAACTTATTGTCTCGGAGGGGTGAATTTATTATTCACATTTTGAAGTTGAACACTGAATTTTTTTGTTAGAAAAAGAAGGGCAACAAAGGGTCGATTTAAAAGAGAAGTGTCGATTATATCTTTTAAAAGTGAGCCAGTGTGAAAACATGAACAATTTGTTAATTTGAGTCCACAATTTTGGTTTATCAAAGTCTAAACAAAGACTGATAAAATGAAAGAAAATAAAGAAAGACAACAAATAGGTGTTAACACTTTGCATAGCATTTTTTTTCTTTTTGGTCATGCGCAATCTCAAGAGAAAAAAAAAGGACCAAGGGAGTTGGTAATAACGCCATTGCAACAATTTTAAAAAAAATTTATTTGTTCCTTGACTAAACAGAATGAGATACTTGTCCATTTTAATATATCAAAAGAAAGATAATTTTTTTTAATTTTTTGTTTTACCCTTCATATTAATTTTCATTTTTAAATCGATTTTTAAGTCTATTAAAATTATACATTAATTAATATGAGTATTATAATAAAATACATATTTCATTTATTAATTTTAAGTAGCGTGCAAAATCAAAGATGGACAAGTAAAATAAACGGAGTTAGTAGTTGTTTTTATCTTGATTAATTAATTACTTTTGAGCTAGATTTTCTTTCAAAGAAAATAACACTAATACTACTTTACCAGTAAAATTAAACATGTTCTTTTGTTGGTAAAATATGTCTTCCCACCAAAAAATTCACTATTTTATGCTTAATTATACAAAATTTCAACTTTTCCATTGACAAAAGGTGGGTGTAGATTCTTTCCAATTCCCTAACCATTGTCAGTGAGTTTCTTGGCGAAATCTTTCAAGAAAAATTGTTTCTTTATCCCCCCAAAACCTTTTCTTTATCCCCTTTTAGTCCACTCTTTACATTTCTGCTATTCACTATTTCCCTAATTTTGGTTGCATTTCCGGTCCTTCTGCATTGTTTGCCTCTTTTTTCAACTGGGTATGCCTTAATCTTGAGCTAATTTTGTTGTTTCTTTAGGGTTCGAATTTTTATCATGAAATTATTAAGTTCCATGATTCTTTTCTTTGTGGATTTACTTTTAAGTGTATTTCTCTTCATTATTGCTTGTTCTGTATATGAGATCCCAATTTATTTTTGTGGGTTTTAGTATTTGATATTTATTGTTGTTTACTGTAAGTAATATTATACTTTGTTGTTTTGTCAGAATTACTAGTATAATTCGTTTTCTTTGTGGGGTTTCTTTAATTTTTGTGTTCTTTAATTCTGCTTATAGTGTACCATTGAGATCTTCCTTGTTACTGTTTTTTGGTGGGACTTAGTAGGCGTTTTGCCATAGATTTTAAATATTTTTCACTAAGTTTGAAATATATGATGTTGAAGTTGAAGATGTAGTTGTATTTGGTTATACTATTTGCAAAGGAGAGAAGAGAGCATTTTATTTGGAATTTATAAAGATGGAGTTGGAAAACAAGTTTGTAGCACTTTTCCAAATTTGGAATCCTACTCCAAGTTGGATTTGAAAATTTTATAACCGAACACTGATTTTGAAATAAACTGAAAAATTAATCTGGAAAATAATGAATAATTCTCATGGCCAAACTGCTCTTTAGAGTTTGGGATTTGGATTTACTGTTAGTGGACTACATTGATTATAAAAGTTGGTGTCAATTTCCTGGTTCATTTGTGAAAGTTTGTGACTCTTTATTTTTAGTGATTTCTTGATTTATTGTTGTGTTTGTTTTGAATCTTTATAGAGGCAATGTCGCAAGGCTACGTGATTGAGCTCTACTTTGATCCTGCGCTGGAAAACCAGGTCTTGAAGGCCTGGAATGTATTGGCTCGGCGCCAGATTAGCACTCAGCTTATTGAGATTGAGTCTAGACCTCACATTACCCTCTTCTCGAGTCCCTATTTTGATCCATCAAAGCTTGAGAACATTGTAAAGAATTTTTCATCCAAGCAAGAATCTTTGCCTCTGTCCTTTGGTTCAATTGGAAGCCTCCCAAGTGACGACAATGTTCTGTTTCTTGCCCCAACTCCGACTTTGTCTCTCCTTCAGTTCCATTCTCAGCTGTTTGATGCTATGAAAAAGGAGGGAATTGAGATTGCGGAGGAGAATCGTCCTGATACATGGATTCCTTATTGCCTGGTAGCTGAAGAAGTGCCTAAAACTCGTATGGGTGAGGCATTCACTGTTTTGAGGGATCTGAAATTACCTGTTGCTGGATATGCTATGGAAATTGCACTTGTCGAGTATCCTCCAGTTCGTGAAGTATTTTCTTTTGTGCTTGGTAATACAGTTGAACCATGAGGCTTCAGACATGTAATTCTGTTGATTTTAGTTTAGGCTTTTACATTTCATTTCCTATATTGTTGCTATTGTAGAAACTAATGTAGATGGTTGAGTGCTATTATCTTTGCTAAATGGTCATTTGCTTTGATGAAGTATTAGTCATTTCCAAGTCTTTTCTTATTGTTTGTACTTGCAATTGAGATTTTGATCTCTCAAGTCAATGTTGGTGATATTAACATGCTTATTTTTCTCTTATCAATGGAAAATCTCTGGTGGACCACTATTACCATAGACATTATTTGCTTTTGTGGTCTATCTTGTAAAACTTGAACATGGTTTTTGCTTATGTGTTCTACTACTGTGTAAGTCTTGAATGTGGTTTCTTTCATTCAAGTGTAGTATATTTTAATTCTTGTTACGTTTAGCAAGCTTGTATCATGTGAGATAAATTTGATTTTGTTAGATAATGTTGAATATAAAATTTGCTTTTGTTTAATAATGAAGGAGAGCCTTGGCGTAACTGTTAAAGTTGTTGTCATGTGACCAGGAGGTCATGAGTTCAAGCTGTGGAAATAGCCTCTTGCATGAATGCGGTAAGGCTACGTACAAAAGACCCTTGTGGTCCGGCCCTTCCCGGACCCCGTGCATAGCGGAAGCTTAGTGCACCGAGCTGTCCTTTTTGTGTTTAATAATGTTGGCTTTGATATTATTGTGTACACCTCCTAATTTGCAAGTCTCAAAGATCATGTGCTTTCTTTAGATTGTAAGATATTCTGGTTTGATATGATTGAACCATGTGAGGGAAGTACAGAAGCTATCAGCTTGGTATTGGTTGGTAAGGCAAATAAAAGTTGGAGAGACATGAAGCAGAGTTGATTGATAAACAGGTTGACTAAACTGGAGAACATGACAAGAACAATCCCTTATGTTTAGCGGTTGGTTTTGAATAGTCCTTTTTCTTATCAAGATTCCAGATAGTCCTTCAAGTATCTCCTGAGCAATTTTAGTCCTTTATGTTTACTAAAACTGAATATTTTTTCTTAAACAAGTAAGCATTTTATAAATTAAAACAACCAAGCACTAAGTCAAGCTTGTTATACATGATCTGGGATCCCCCTATACAAGAACAAAACGAAGGAAGGGATCCCATTTGTACAAAAATCCTATTTCCTGTAGTGAATTGATGTAGTCTAGCATGTTGTCTTCATCCTTTGCGTATTGAGTGTTGCACCAAAAATCCAAAAACCATAGATATCTGCAATTTAACAGCTGTACAGGGTTCTCTTATAACACCTGGAGTTCCTTTCTCCGCAAAAGATCCTATATAGTATAAGCAGGCAGTATGAACCGTGTTCTTTCAGTGATTTTCTAATCCCCCACTGCCCAAGGTGGACAACAATTCCTTCACTGTTTTAGCCCATTACAACTGGCATATTGAATAAGTTAAAGAATAAGTTCCAGAGTTGTCTAGTTGCATAAACAAATGATTGCTGCTCTCCTCCTCCTTGTCACACAACTACCATCAGCAACATATCATTATCTCCCTTCCGCAGTAGATTGCATTGTGTTAGGCAAACATCATGTTTAAGAAGCCACATGAAACATGCTACTTGATAGGGGGCTTTACTTTTCCATATCTGATACCAAGGCAAGTGGTATTGCTTTCCAGATCCTTGTTTAGCTCCCTTGAAAACTCCATTCCTTTGCCTTCCCAATATTAGCCGATCTTCCTCTTCTGCATTTAGATTCACCTTCTCTTCTTTTAACAAGAGGACAATCCTTGGCATTTCCCAACCAAAACTGAGCAATTTTGGTCTCCGTCATAATTAAAACGCAAAATGTAGTTATATTTTACGAAATTGGCTCATCAAAAGCACATGAACTGTTTAAACTAGAGAAACTGTTGAGACAGATTTCTCTTCTCCCAATTATCTGGATTTTATTTCTGTTGTCGGCCTCTGGCGCTGTTTTTTCGGTGCGATTTGAGTGCGCTTCTGCTGGTTTTTCGGAGTTCTTCATAAGGTATGAATTGGAAGAAGTATTCTGCTGATGGTTTCTTCAGTTTAAACAGTTCACATGCTTCTGAGGAACCTTTTCTACAAAACATAAAGGACTAAAACTGCCCAAGTGTATATTAAAAGGATTATTTTGAACAATCCCCAAACACAAGGATCTATTTTTGTCATTTCTCATAATACTGCTGAAAATGCCGTATGGCAATGTGACCTTGAAACTATGCTTTGAAAATACTGGATTGATCATAGAGCGTCTTGCTCAAAGATATGCTGTTGTCTTCTGCAATTTTGAATATGTGAAGCTCTTATTTTCATAGTAGAGAACTTTCAAATTTAACATCTGTAGCATAGATTAACTTCTTTTGCATTTAACAAACATATTAGGAACTTGGTTTCATTAGTTTTGAAATGTGAGGGCCACAATTTGTTTTGTTAAATAGTATCTAGAGTTGGTGTAGCCTCTTATGTAGTTCTACTTATGTTAATGAAATGAGTATGGTGTTCTATATTTAGAGATACTCTGAAGTCTGAGGTCATAGTTGTCAAAAAGTATTGATCTTTGAACTTTAGCTTATTGTACTGGTGTTTTCAGATGTGAAAGATCCTAAAATAATGGTATAAGATTCATTCCAGTTTTACCGGATGTCACTGAAAGGACTAAAATATGGTATAAGATTACGTTGACTAACAGATTTCTTCCTTCTTGGTCTATCTCTGAGACCATGAGGTCGTTTTTCTTATCTGGAGGTAGTTCCTGATGTCTGATGATTGATATAGTTTACAATAGCAGTTGATGAGAGCGAATTGTTTGGCTTTTACATTAGTCATAAAAGCTTTTTCCAGAATGTTAAAATTTTGGAAGTGGATTGTAGGTATCGTTTTAAGATTTCCGGTACGCAAGGCGACACATATTTACCGTAAATGAGATAGTAAAACTTTTGTAGCAAAGTTGTGGATATCGTTTTAAGATTTCCAAATTTTCTATGCCATACTTTGAATTTCGACACATATTTATTGTTTGGAAATGCTACTACATGTAATCAATTCATTTGGTCTTTTCATATTGTGCAAAAGCTAAATTTACGTATTCCTCATTTTTTTCACCTCTTCCCCTTGCACAACAAAGTAATGTTGTTGTTAGGCCTTTTGCTTATCTTGCGCAAGACTAATCTCATTAGGTTGCGTTTCCTTGTGTTTGCGAGAGAGGGAGGAGAGACATGAAAGCATGACTTACATCAAATTTTCTATGAAATATCATAGAACTTAAGTTGTGGTCTACCCGACACACACCCGCCCCAATTACATGTAATTAGATTGACCAGAATTGCTAGTTGTTTTGTTGGAACAACATAAGTAATGTCCGACTTTCCTCATTCTAGTTTCTTTGTTAGATGCTTAAGTAGCATAGGAAACCTCATTTTGGTTATTCTTGGGAAACTAGGTGTATCTAGCAGAGCTGCTTTCCAGGTTTTAGCATGTTTCAGTGAATGAATATCCTATTAAGGACTAGCCTCTTTTGATTCGTCAGTGACATTGTCATTGATAACAACAACATACCCAGTGTAATCCCACAAGTGGGGTCTGAGGAGGATAGAGTGTACGCAGAGCTTACTCCTCACCTCCGGAGATGTTGTCATTGATGTTATCCAAAAATGCGTATAGGTTTGAAATCCAAGTTATTGGTTCATGCAGACTTTTCCCAATATGTAATAGTTTCTCCTTTAATAGATAAAAATTCACAGTTTTCCTGCCAACTCAAATTGTATTATTCTGCTGACAGATCCCCTCTTCAGTATTTGAATTACATTGTGCCTCTAAAATTAATTTGGAAGGAGATCCAAGCTAATCCAGTTTGAGTTGCTATATGTTTTTGGTATGCTGTATGCCACTGTTGTATCATGTTCATGTTACACTTAATTGACGTTCAGAGAGCAAAGCAATTATAAGGAATGCAGGATTAATCATATAAAAAAAGGAAAAGGGTAAAAGATGCCCTTAAACAACGTGGAATTAAACAAAAATGTCATCCGTTAATAGTTGGTCCAAAATGCCCTTTTCTAATAAAATTATTATTTCTTTTTAAATATATTTTTTTAATAAAATATTATTTTTAAAGATCAAATTTTAAAAGAAAAGAAACAAGAGAGGGGTTCTTTAGAAATAATATTTTTATTAGAAAAAAGAATGTGTTTAAAAAGAAAAAAAATATGTTTATCAGGAAAATGGTATTTTTGACCCAACAAAGTACTTATAAGACATTTTTTAACCAAATTATTAACGGAGGACATTTTTATTCTAGGTAAATGAGTCAAATTTGCCCTACAACTATGTTTTATGAAATAATATTGTCCTCCGTCAAAATTTGAGATAAAAACGGACCTCCACATAAGCTGCCAACATGGAAGAAATAATGACATGATTGCCAAAGTGGAAAGACCCTCCATTGTCGATCAACAACCTCACCGGAGCTCCTACCAAACAAGGCCGTGAGAACGCTCCCCATGCCGGATCTTCATAAATAGTTTTAATCTTAGGTTTCGGAGAACGATTAATTTCTCTCCAGCTACGACGATTAAGTTGATCGGGATCGGAAAATCGATAAGTATCACCATTAGTATCATCGTAGAACCGCCAAGATCTTCACCGAAGATCCACCCTGGCGAAACCACACAAATCGGGATACGAACTAAAAGTCCTCAAACCGCTGCTAACACCGCCATTATTTCTCGGATGATTGTTAAATGAATTTCGATCTACATTATCAAACCATGTGCGTGGTGTTGTTAGATTTGGATTTCGAATTTCATTAAACCATTGGCTATTTGGTATTGATGGTCCGATTTCTGATAATTGGAAAAGCAATTTGATGATAATCATAGGGATTTTCTATTCATTCTTATTTCTGCTGTGAAAACCAGCACTACATTAACATAATCCAAGATTTTCTTCACATTGCTTGGTCTAAATATATTACTACTACTTGTAAAAGAGAGACTCGAGGGTACTATGAGAACTAAGAAGAAAATTGCTCCTCTAAATATATCACTACTATGAATATCGTCTCTCTGTTTTATGTTGTGTGCCGTCGCCGGATTTGACCACCGGATGGCTGGCCACGAACCACGACCACCCCACTACGTCACCGGAGAGGAGAGGGTGGTTGTGGCGGTGCTGGTTGTTGACGATGGTATGGTGGTAGTGAAGCAGTGAGTTGTGGTCGATTGGAGAAGAGGGAGAGGGGAGGTTGGTTGTGGTGACGTTGGTGATCGTGGTTGGCGGAGACGACAATGGTTGGTGGTTTCACGGTGAAGCAGTGGTGTAGCGGTAGGAGTTCATGGTTGTTGTGGTTGAGGTGATGCTAACGAAACTGTTGGCTTCGCCGGTCATCACTCCAATGTGATGGTGGTGGTCTTTCGACGTGGATCCGATGTGGCGTCCAACACACATTTTCATCAATCTGAGGGCAAATTTAACAAGTTTGCAAACGGTAAGGTATATTTGATCCCAAAGTTTGACGGAGGGTAATGTTATTCCATAAAACATAGTTGGAGGGCAAATTTAACCCTTTTTCCTTTATTTCGGTGCGGGTTGCGAGAGCGGTACCAAATCGAGGCAAACTCTGAATACTAGATATGACCAAAGCCGTCCATCCTAGATTTAACCGAACCTAAGGACTTTTTGAACAGCCTTGTCTTGGGGCGTCTTTGGCTTTACGATAGAATGCTCGCCGGAGAAAGCCAGGTGTCGTAGTAATCTCTATTTGGCTTGGAGCATTGACTCGTTACGAACAAAAAAGTGGAATTCAATCCTAGTTATACACTCTCTTCGTTCTACGAAGCCTTGTTGATTCTGAACTTCGTTCGCGAAGGAGCATTCAAAGGTCTTGTGCCTGCGCTATCGAGTCACGTGCCTAACTTTCAAAGAATGAATCGATGAATCCTTGAACCACGCGAGCTGGTTAGATGCGTGGGGCAAAGGGCTCGTAGTACCCCTTTGAAACCCCGTCTTTTTGGGCATCAATCCGATTCTCTTCCTCTTTTAAACCAGTTTTCCCAAATCAGGATATCCTGTCTATCTCGAAAAAATAGACCTTCTTTCTTTGATTTGAAGCAAGATTTTTGTAAAGTAGCAAAAGTGGAAAGAAAAAGCTCCAAGTCCGTGGCTGACCCAAAAAAATCTCTTTATTTTTTTCCCCCAACGACAAAGGAACTTACGCATTCACCTTGACAGGCTAACCCGAGCTTACCGAGGGCCACCTTCTATAGGCTCTTCGGGGACATTTTTTACCCTTAAAAATTACATTTTGTGATAAGCATCTTTGAATCTTTTCAACAAGTCTTACGACTATTGAATTTTGATACTTGTTTAATTTATGTGACATTTTCTTTAAAAACATTATTCTAGATCATTTGCGCCACTTTAAAATAATTCATTTAACTATACAAATTTGAATTTTCATGTGATATTTCTATACTAAACTAATTTTCTCACCATCACTTCAATATTTGGTAAACGACAAGGGACATAGTTCAGTGATACAAAGCAAAACATGGAGGGAAGTGTATGAAATTATTCTTACTTTTCCTTTTTCCACATGTGATTTTACCAAATACTTCAATCATAAGAAGCCATGCCTAACAAATAAATAAACAAAAAGACCGGTATTAATCAATCACTTGGCTACCAGAGATATTTTCTTTTTTTAGGGAATACAAAGAACGGATCATTTTTATAAGGGGAAATGGTCAGATTTGCCCTCCAACTATGTATTAAGGATCACATTTGTCATCCGTTAAAGTTTGGGATCAAATATATCCTCCACATTAGCAAAGTTGTCAAATATACTCTCAGTTGGACGAAATCCCACGTGGATGACATTGGATCCACGTGGACGCCATGTCGGATCCACGTGGAGGACAATAAACACATGACAGGTGGGACCCACTTATATCGCCACCCTATTGCTTCAACCAAACGACCTCTGTATCACCACTCCGACCTCCAATAACCACCATCGACCACCCCATTGCGTACACCACTACCACTATACAAGCACAACCACACCATAAACCAAACAACATCACAGCAACCAACAAACACTTGGGTGAACCCCATCAAACTCCAGCCAGATCCACGAGCGGACCCACCACGTCACCATCGTCTCCGGTGAATCACAACAACGACAACATCACAACTCCCCGCATCCATCGCTGCTTCGCAACCACCAACAAACACCAAATGGGTTGTGTAGAATTTAAGATGTCGCTATCGATGTGGTTGAAGCAGTGGTTGCCCCTTTTATGAAATGTCACCTACCAACCTTGTCATGTACAAAATTAACTTGCTTCAGTAAAATGATTGTAGCTGATTGAACATTAATTGTTGATGATGTTAACCCCTTTTCATGATTTTAAATTGTTGATGATTGCATTGTGCTATCTAATATACTAAAAGCTATTAACTTTTCAACTACACAACCCATCTTGGTCGATTGGGTGGAGTGGGTCGATGAGGTTAGGGGTTCGACAGTTGGGTGATTATATGGTGACAATGACCGGTGGGTAGGTGGCTGTCGGGGTTGGTTGGGTTCCGGTGACGGGTGAGGAAAGGGTGTCGGTGACTGGTGGGTAATTGGCTGGTGAGAACGAAGTGACGCCGATGACAAATGGGTTGGGGGAATCGGGTTGGATTGGAATGACGGTGGTGGAGGGTTGGTCGGCGGGACGATGTCGATAGCGATATCTGGTGTGGTGTGGTAACAGTGGTTTGGGTAGTGGGGTGAAGGGCGATGACTCATCGACGATGGCGGTGGTTGGCTGCTCCAGTTCACCGGAGCTGGAGCTCCTCGCCAGAGCACGGGAGACTCTGAATAGAGAGAGTAGAAGTGGGTGGCGATGTGGTCCCACCTGCCATGTGTTTATTGTCCTCTATGTGGATCGGACGTGGCGTCCACGTGATCTAATATGGCATCCACATGGGATTTCCGTCCAACTGAGGATATATTTAACAACTGTCGTACCCGTTTCTTAACACGGTTCGCAACTTAATGGGTAGATTCCCTGGATTGATTAATGTTGTTGAGGAGTCGCCACATAATTATTCTAAGGTGAATTAAGACACCTAAATGTTTACTAAATACTGCAATGTGAACTCCGATTACTGCGAAATTATGAGATTCTAGGTAAGAGTTCTTTATTATCCTAAATGGAAGGAGTTAGGCACCCTTTAAGATCCGCTAACTTGCGGTTATCCGGTCAAACTCAAATTAATTATTATGCTAAAAAATGCATGTTTAAAAAACGTAAAGTTAAAATGATGTTGCAAGTATTTAATGAAGGATGCATTTTGTACAAGTATGCATTTGTATGACATTATTTAAAAATACATGTAAAGTTGATTTTGGATAAAAGTATGCTTTGTATGAAAGTTGATAAAATACATGCAAAGTTGATTTTTCGAAAAAGAAAGAAAGAAAAAAGGTATGCATTTGCATAAAATAAATATTTTTGCATTTTTATAGTAAATGGGGAAAATAAATTATTTATTAGTATGATTAAAATGCAAAATAGAAGATGACCAATTTGTTTTGAAAGTTTTGAATATGCATAACGAGCCTAAAATAAATAAGTTAACGGTGAGATTCCAGTTTTAAACTACCCTTTCTAATTTATTAATTCTAAGCCTACCTATTCTAAACCTTTCAATAATTACACAAATACAATAAATAATATTACAATACAGAATAAAATAAAACTAAATTAGAGAAAATAATAATAATAATAAAAAAAAAATCATCTCCGAGGGGTATCTTGCCTTCCTTAACTTTCGTAAGTGTTCCTTGCAAGCTATCAAGAACAAACGGTTAGAAACAATTGAATATAAATAACTTCGGATTCGTACCCAAAACAGTAAATGTTTTTATTACGGAGGACTCAGACTTAAATTTTGAAAAGATCATTCCAATCACGTCGTGGTTGCGAACATATGACTCGTTGGTCATTTTCGTTGCCTTGCCTACCGAACATGTTGGTCTCTCGGGTGAAATAAAAAGATTTAAGTTTCATCCTTGCCCATTTTACGAAGGAAAGCAAACCGAGGGACAACCTTTCCTGAAGGGGCATGACCTAAAATTAATTTATTATCATCGGCCCAAGTGTAGTATCATGTTCAAATCGGTGAATTTCAGAAATATTGCAGTTGTTAGAAACAGTCTTAAAGCAACAGTTTTTAGCTAAGAAACTAGCAGCAACTATGTTAAAAAATACAGCAGTGATAAACATCAAATGTGCCTAAAATGCAGTAAAAACAATCTTTAAAATACACCTCCCTAAAATGCAGCAAAACAACCCTTAAGATGCATCAACAGTGACCCTTAAAATGCAGTAAAAATAGCCCTTAAATGCAGCAAAACAACACTTAAAATGCAGTAAAAACAGCCCTTAAAATGCAGCAAAACAACGCTTACAATGCAGTAAAAACAAAATGCTGGAGCAGTGACTCTTAAAATGCAGCAAAACAACACTTAAAATGCAGTAAAAACAGCCCAAAATCCATTCTTTACATGATATTAGAGCCAGACTCATTCCAATTCTTTGTTCATCGATGTTGGGCCCCCAAATTATATAATCCACGCTTCAGTTAACAAGTTCTGGGCGTGTGGATAGTGTTAAGAGTACCACATTGTATATGGAATGGGAACATAAACTCCTTATATGGACTTAGACAATCCTCATCCTACAAGCTAGCTTTTGAAGTTGAGTTAGACCCAAGATCCATTCTTTACAAATTCTTATTTACTATAAGCAAGCATGTTGAAACCATCTATTCTATAATATTATAAGAAACAAAAGACATTTAGAAAGGTGTTAATAAAATGATACCATTTTTATCAATAATTAAGGATCACCTAGTTGAGAATAAGAGAGAAATATGCAGATATAACTCAAATTGAATGTAAATGAGAATGCACACATTATCTTTGAATTTACTCAAAATAGGTATACATAGTTTAGACAAAAAAAAAAGTTACAAAAATACAACGATGCTAAATTCGTACAATTATACTATGAAAGTATATTTATGTCCTAGAGACAATTTGTATTAGGACAAATGTATTTTATACACATTTATATTATTATTAATGGAGATTAATATTTTGGCATTTGCAATTATTGAATTATTAATTGATTGTTTGTAATATTCTATAATATGCATCTCTGGAGCTTACGTTGTCATTAATATAGTGAGATATTCATGATAGAGCGTAACTCTTAAAATAACCTCGACTAATGATCATCGAGAATGGGATATCGATGATATGTGATAAGTCGACATGTGGTCTACATCACATCCTTAGAGGATGTAGTATGTCTCACCTGCTACGAGTAATGACTACTCGTGATGGACACATGGATACTTTGGAAGTATTGGTATACCCCGCTGGTATACTGTTTGTTATACTTGTCTAAAGTATGAAGCGTGTGAGAGATAGAAGTACTTAGACTTGAGGTCAATACGCGCCTTGTCTATAAAGTAATGTACTTTGATCCCGTCCTAAGCTCAAATGCCTTATAGATTGAGATACGGCTTGTATTGAGTACATTACGATGTGGATTGAAGGTGGTAGTTGAGCCAAGATTAGGATTTATTCCTCGAATGTAATTCGAGAGAACACTCGGATTCTCAGTGATATTAGGTTGACTAAGTCGTTGGCCAACGCAATAGACATATTTAGAATATGGTCTAGTCGTCAACTAATATAGATGAGATACAATGATTAAGCCATTTGGATAAATACTTGACAAATCCTAAGCTTGATCGGGTGTATCGTGAATGAAAGAATTTTATCTTACCACATAAAGGTTAAAGTTTACTGGATTCGCGTAAACGTAATTCACATATTGTGTTCGTCTTGCGGCGCTATTTGTCTAGGTGTTCCGTGTAGACCTTAATTTGATTAATGTCGATATGAGAAGGCTTGTAGGGTCACACTATGTCGATTGTCTTTTCGATCTAAGGATGTATTGAGAGAGTAATTAAATGTTCGATTTGAAATCGAGATATTTAAATGAATAATGATTATTTTAATTAAGTCAAAATTGGATTTTGGATTTAATTAGAATGCACGAAAAATAAATCGAGACAGTGCAAAAGCACGTCGAGCACGCGCGCCCACACCATAGGGTTGCGGCCCCATGACCTAATTTGTCTCAAATTTTGGGCCGGACCCAAGGTCAAACCCTAATCCGGTTTTGACCTATTTTTCAACTATAAATATTGGCATTCATTTCATTATTTACACACCAATTTTCTGAAAATCATTCTAAGCCTTAGAGACTTAGAATCAAATACTCTCTCGAACCTCTGCCGGATTTCCTAGCTTTCCGAAGGAGAAATACATTGAATCTTGGAGCTTGCAATCGGAAGGGCAACCACGTGTGCACCTTATAATAGAAAAAAACTCTAGATATTCAAACTTGTAAGTTTATGCTTTATGTTACAAGTTTAATTGTTGTATAACCATACCAGAAATGTTGTTGGGATAAGTAAGAAATAAAACTTTTAACTTACGCTGTGCCTTACTTATGTGTTTTGAACCCAACAAAAACCCTACTTACTCTACATAAGATGTTGTGGTATTTAAATTTCTAATAGGAATGTGGAAAATAGAATAGCTCTGTCTCAGGAGAAGCTCTGGAAAACACATCAATCCAATGATGATATCCCTTTCTTCGATGGAACTAAGGACTCTCCTGAGGCATCAATTTGGAACTAAGTTATGGGGAAACGCATGGATTTGAAAACATAGTAAGAATACGCACAACAAACATTTTTTATCGAAAACATTTTGGTCATTAATACATACTATTTATGTATTTGTAAATACTTTAAGTTCATTATTTGCAAATTCTATCTTGGGCACAGGTGTTTGTCAATACTAAATTTTATTAAAAATATTGATAAACATTAAAAAAATTGATGAGTATTTCAATAGAGCGATCTTCACAATAATTTTTTCTCCAAGTAAAATTCATTTTTAAACATAACTTTAACTCAAACACTATTTTTTTTTCGTTAAACCAGCCATTCTCCAAATGTCTACTTAGTATTTTTGTTATCAAATTAAAATGAATGTCTTAATTCTTAAATTTTGTGTTAGCCAAACGCCCCTCCTATAATTTGAAACAGTGGGAGTAAACATTTTATGATAAAGGTTAAGTTTACAGATGATCTCCATAAGGAGTGGTTTTGATTTTTTGGCCATGCTTAGTAAATTTTATAAAAAAATAGTTTTTGCTTCAGAAAATTCGCTAGGCAAATTTTTTATTGCCCACCATGCATAAGTTGTAGACATAAATTAGTTTGCTTATAAGCCACTCAAAATAGTGAACCCGTTCAATTGACCACAAATTTTGCCTTATATGTAAAAGTTATAACTTATTCCTGATGAAAAATACTTTTGATGTCCATTATGCATAAGTTCTAGCTTTTGGTTATAACATATAAGACATAAGTTTAGAATATTTCACGACAGAAAAATACTTTTGATGTCCATTATGCATAAGTTCTAGCTTTTGGTTATAACATATAAGACATAAGTTTAGAATATTTCACGACAGTGAATCTGTTCAATTGACCACAAGTTTTACTTGATAGACAAAATCTAAAACTTAGACCATAGGGTCAACAAAAGTTCTTCCCTAAAATTTTAAGTTAAGATCATTTTTAAATTTTTTGTTAAATAAGGATAAATTTCAAGACCTAATACTTTTAGAGATCATTTCCTGGAAAAAGCTCTTGTATGGGCTTGTTTCATATGGTCCACAGATCTTAACATTGGGCCTTGATACAAATCCGGGTCAATTAATCTGCTCCATGTATGGTCGGCGAGAAGGTTCATATTAGAACCCCAAGGACCTCTTCTCTTCGTTTCGCTGCAAAACCCTTATCTCTCGTCGACGGTAATTCACCTACCGGCCGTTTTTTGAACAGCGAGGGATCTGGTTTGATACTCCAGATATCGATTCAGGTAATTTTTTTTTCATTTTCTTCCTGTAATATGTAATTAAGTGCTATTTTTCGCATTGTTAGTTTTAGTTTTGTTCTGTTCAAATGCCCTAAACATTTGCGAGAAGTTCTTATGGAGTAAGAAAAACCCTAGAATCGTTTTTTAGATCCATTATTTGCTATTCGAGTGTTTTCATAATCAGTTTTGCTTAGTCAGGTGAATTTCGTTTCGTTTGCTTCCTGTAATATGTAATTAAGTGCTATTTTTCGCATTATTAGTTTTATTATTGTGTATTTTTGGTGCGTTAGGTGAAGTTGTTTCTGTTTAAATGCCCTAAACAATTGCGAGAAGTTCCTATGAAGTAAGATAAACCCTGGAATCGCTTTTTAGATCCATTATTTGTTGTCCGAATGTTTTTTTATGAGTCCGAATTAGTGTGAAATGCTGTATGTTCTTTTATTGAAAAAGAAATGAATGAAAAATGAAGATGTGAGAATAGCTTTAGTTTTTTTGTAAATCTATGAACTTCCTTCTGATATACTCTACTTTGTTATGGGTTAAGCATTCGTAAGAACACCATCAAGGACAAGTTAATTAAAGAACAATTCTATCAGAAAGCTTTAGTTTTGCTTGATTGAACGGGAAAAAAGAAGATTTAAGTATAATTATTGGTTTTGCATACTTCAATGGAATGAAACTATGAGCACATTCTTGGGTTTTGCTTGCTTGAATGAAATGAATATATGAGCTTACTTTTGGGGTTTTTTGCGGAAGTTATACATTTGGGTGCTCAGCCAAAAATATTTACCGCCACTTAGCCAATATACATATATTATACACTAATTGTACACATAGTATATATCTGTCATCTATTTACTTGGCTGGCGGGTGATAGTTAATTTCTTTTTTTGTTTCCGTATGAAATGAAATGACACTATCAGCATATTATTGGGTTTTCTTGCTTGAATAGGTTACGTTATAAGTATTTTTCTTGGTTCCGATTGCTTGAATGACAAGTTGACAACTGAAGTGGGGAGCATGTTCATTGGATTTTCACGAGGAAAACAAAATGAAGATAGAAGCTTTTATTTGGGTTTTTTTTTTTCTTTCAACTGTTCGTGCTCGAGGCTATGTGCCATAATGATTGATTTCTTAATGGAATTTGCTGCAACTTGCAGGAATAGAAATGTTTGGCACCACACAGATATTGCCCCTTCCGGCGCCCCCGTTGGATGGGAACCTGGGACCAACACCTCCAGCTCAAGTGGTAGAGGAACCAAAGGATGATAGGATGGAAGAGAATGAAGAGGACAACAATAAAGCCGACAAGGTCCCAACATCTGTTGCAACACATACGAGAACTATTGGTATCATTTATCCCCCTCCAGATATTAGGAGTATTGTTGACAAGACTTCACAGTTTGTGGCGAAGAATGGTCCGGAATTTGAGAAGAGGATTGTTCTAAATAACGCTGGGAATGCAAAATTTAACTTCCTGAATGCTTCTGATCCTTATCATGCATATTATCAGCACCGTTTGGCTGAAGCTCGCGCACAGAATCATGCTTCTGGAGAGCAGCCTACTCAGCCAGAAGACAAAGAAGCAGCCCCTGCTCCTCCTACCGCTGATGGTGCTGAGGCAACTGCAAAACCTGATCCGTCAGCTCAGTTTAGACCTTTCAGAAAGGTTCTTGAGCCACCTGAGGCAGAGCAATATACAGTTCGTATGCCTGAAGGGATCACAGGTGAAGAACTGGATATCATTAAGCTTACAGCTCAATTTGTGGCCAGAAATGGAAAGTCTTTCTTAACAGGGTTGACGAGCAGGGAGATCAATAATCCCCAATTTCATTTTTTAAAGCCTACTCACAGCATGTTCATGTTTTTCACTTCACTTGCGGATGCGTATTCGAAAGTTCTGATGCCTCCTAAAGGCTTGACGGATAAGCTGCAGAAGAGTTCTGCTGACATGACAACAGTCCTAGAGCGATGTCTGCATCGGTTGGAGTGGGAAAGGTCACAGGAGCAGGCTAGACAGAAAGCGGAAGATGAGATAGAACAGGAGAGGTTGCAGATGGCTATGATTGATTGGCATGATTTTGTTGTTGTTGAGACTATAGATTTTGCTGATGATGAGGATCAGGATTTACCTCCACCTATGACCCTTGAGGAGGTTATAAGGAGGAGCAAGATGCCTACATTGGAGGAAGAAGAGTATGTTGAGCCTGGAAAAGAGGTGGAAATGGAGATGGACGAAGAAGAGGCGCAGCTACTTGAAGAAGGTATGCGAGCTGCGACTCTTGAAGAGAATGGTGGTGTCAAGAGTGCTGAAACCATGGCAATTCCAGAGGAACAGGACCCACCAATGCGGATTGTGAAGAACTGGAAGAGGCCTGAAGAGAGGATCGCGGCAGAAAGGGATCCAACTAAGTATGTTGTCTCTCCTATAACTGGTGAGCTAATACCTATTAATGAGATGTCTGAACATATGAGGATCTCTCTCATTGATCCGAAGTACAAGGAACAGAAGGACAGGATGTTTGCGAAGATTAAGGAGACTACTCTTGCACAGGATGATGAGATTTCTAGGAATATTGTTGGACTTGCACGTACCCGTCCGGATATATTTGGCACTACGGAAGAAGAAGTTTCAAATGCGGTCAAGGCTGAGATTGAGAAAAAGATGGAAGAGCCGAAGCAGGTCATATGGGATGGTCACACAGGTAGCATTGGTCGCACTGCAAACCAGGCAATGTCTCAGAACAATGCAGATGATCAGAATGATGCTACAAATGATGCAAGAAACCTTCCTGGTCCGCAGGCCCCTCCACCTCCCAGACCCGGCCTTCCATCTGTTAGACCACTACCTCCACCTCCTGGGCTTGCACTGAATATTCCTAGGCCTCCGAATACAGTCCAGTATTCCACTCCCACCAGTACTGGGGTTGCTGCTTTGCCTCCACCTCGACCTCCTATGGTTAACATGATTCCTCAGGTTCGGCCCCCGCCTCCTCCCATGTCACAGATGCCTGGTCAGCAAAATCTCATGGTGAATCGTCCCCCAATGCCTCCATCAATGTCTATGAATTCGCATAGCCTTCCTATTCCGCCACCTCCTGGATCACAGTTTACACCTTTGGGAGCACCTCGACCCTTTGTTCCCCACCCGATGTCCCAGCCCGGAATGTCTATGCTCCCACCTCCTCCTATGCCCCAAGGAATGCCGCCACCTCCTCCACCGGAGGAAGCCCCTCCTCTTCCTGAAGAGCCAGAGCCGAAGAGGCAAAAGCTTGATGAGTCTGTTCTCATTCCTGAAGACCAGTTTTTGGCTCAACACTCGGTAGGGATAAAAAAACTATTACATAATTGTCTTGGTTTCTTTGAGAACTATGTTTAATTTTTCTTACATCCATGGAAATTTTGTTCCCGCTGGGTTGTATTGCAGGGACCTGCAAGGATCAATGTATCTGTGCCGAATGCCGAAGAAGGGAATCTCAAAGGACAAGTTCTGGAAATCACAGTGCAATCTCTGTCCGAAACCATTGCCAGTCTGAAAGAGAAGATTTCTGGGGAGATCCAGCTCCCTGCAAACAAACAAAAGCTGAGTGGAAAGGCTGGTTTTCTCAAGGACAACTTGTCTCTTGCATACTATAATGTTGCTTCTGGAGAAACACTCGGTCTCTCTTTGAGAGAACGTGGTGGGAGAAAGAGATGAAGGAGTTAATTGGCATGGCCTTCAAAGGTTTATTTTGCAACTGTTCAGCATATCTTAATCCTTGTTATGACTTTAAAGAATTCTCCATACTTCTTTCATGTTATTTTGGAGATTATATTGGTCTCGTACTTCTAGTTTTCTTCCTGCAATTTAATCAACTTTATCCTTCAAGCTGATGGTTGTGGATATCTACTACAGATTTTGGCATGTTGGCGATCATTCATGAGGACAACAGGAAGTTTACTAGTTCTATGTCTATAAGAAGATGCAACACATCTTCAATTTTTTTTTGATAAGATGCAATAGCTCTGGGTTGTCTTTATGTTACTAATTTATGTTTGTCTTAACCTGTGCAGTTGCTCCACCATAACTAGAGCTGAGTTGTTATTTTGTTGTATCTTCTGAGTCCAAGGCCCATTCTGGGATTAGAACTTTTCTGATGTCTTCTTGGCACACACTTCTTATAATTTTAGAGGCTTTCCATAGCAATTAATGTCTTAAATTCTTCTGTGGACTTTAGGACCTATTTCTGTAGAAGATGTTCTTGTCGTGGTGGAGACGCTTGTCCCAAGCACACCCGCCTCTTTTGTGGTGCGTTTTTGGGGAACTTGAGCCCTTTTGTTCAAGTTATATGTATGCTTCGTTCTTTTCGTTAGTTTTGGTGGAGTCTGCTTTCTGGGGAAAATGGCCAAGGTTTCTCTGATGCCTTTATTTTATCAACACAGCTTTACCCCTGTTAGGGGCTATGATGTATGCTGTATTTGTCGGTTGTGTTGTGAGGTCCTATCTCCATAGCAAAAGCAGGTAGAGTTTTTACTCTTTTCATTGGTGTGTTCATTTTATTGTTTGGTGAGAACCTGTTGGCAGATATCAAGATTCAACACTTCCCTTTTTGCAGTTTGCCCTGGCTATTGGAGGAGGTTGCAGATTGATGATTGATACATGTTTCATGTGTAATCTTTAGGAATTCCTTATTTTCTGGCAGATAATGTGCCATTAGTATTCATTTGTTATGATTCTTAAGGGAATTGGTTTAGTAGATATATGTTTGTGCTTTTGTGCCGTTTGTAGCTTGCACCACCCCATTTTTTTGAAGTCCATTGATCTTACCTTCACGTCTAACTGATGATATTAGTACTAGTGACCTTTTGCAGCTAGGAATGTAATGGACATAATCTGAGAAGCTGTTTTCTATGAAATCATGCTCTGGAGTGTGTTTCCTCTATCTGTACAGCTTTCCCTAGTAAGCAGAAGTTTTTTGCACATCCACGGAAGTGATGGGATGTGGCTGCTAAACGAGGTAGGTTTTTCAGTGAGACAATGCAGTATGGAGGAGTGTTGGGTATACCTGAATTACATAATCGCCAAGAGCGTAGAGAGCATTGCCCATTTAAAGTTAATTTCCTATGTAGGTTTCACGTTCTTTTGAAAAATTGGAAAGCTTCGTGTGTTGCAGGAAGGGGGCGTATATTCCACTTGTGCTTGTAGTAGTGTGTTCCCTGCTTTCAACTTATTGATTATATGTATGATCAAGTGGAAAGGGATTAGAGGAGTCAGATTAAAAATAGAAGAGGTAACATGGGAGTAGTTGAAAAGAAAATTGAGGATCCTAGCGTTCTCCACCTGTATGAAGTTGATTAGATTATGCGGTTGATAGTTTCAAAAAATACAGATTAGTGAAGATGTACATTTGGGTGATTGAACGCAACTCTCGGGGGGTCTTTCTTAGGCAGATTCATCTCTTTTTCAGAGAACTGTGCCAAGAGTTAACGATTGAGTTCATGCCCTTTTTTATAGCTTAAAAAGGACAGTCCGGTGCACTAAGTTATGCGCGAGTCTGGAGAAGGATTTTCTTGATCACATGACAACTACTTTATCTAGTTATTCTAAGGATTTTCCTATCTGTTAGGGTGAGACTGACTTCCTCCTATTCACGTGTTGCTTGTGATTGTTGAGTTTGAGAGTCAGAACATACTATTAATGATAAGTTGGAAGGGGAAGATGTCTAGTCAGTGCCCCTTGTGCCTCTAATATGACCACAATTTATTTGATTGTGGAGTAGGTTCTGGAGCTTCTAGTGTTTATAGGAGGCAAGGGAGTGAGACGGACTTAAACCCTTAACAACCCAATCCCTTTTTAATATTCATGATATTTTTGCAAATGAAAGGATCTTACAAGTTCTCACAATTAACCAACTTATTGAAGTTAGTGAATGCGTCATTTCAGCGAATCCGAAATATAATGGGTTCTAAATTCGAATAAAGAAAGAAAGCTACCATATGTTAAATACTCTTGAAGTATAACTCCTACTTTAATGAACTAAATGAATCTGCGTTGAGTGAAATTGATGCGAAAGATTCGTACGTCCAATGATGGATGCAGCCTTCGGATAACTTCGTCCTGTCTATTGACATCACATGGGTAGATTGCGTACCAATTACTAGGAATAAGCTTACAAATAGAGTAAATTTCACTTAACTCTGGCGAAGTAAAGTGCTGTTGGATTCAGAGTCTCCTCAATCGTTACCTTCCTTACAGAGACGAGAGGTTGTTCTAATTTATTTAAAGCAATGTATTCGAGATTTTAGTTTTCTTTTTTTTTTTTTTTTAAAATATTGAGTTTTAAATTAATACTACTACAACAACAATATATCCAATGAAATTTCACAATGTGGGATCTGGAGAGGGTAGAGTGTATACAAACCTTACTTCTACTTTGATAGGTAGATCGGCTGTTTTCGAGAGACACTCGCTAAACACAGAGCATAAGCACAAGCAAAACAAAAGCAAAAGCAAATCAAGAGCAAAGCATGAGAAATGGTCAGACCCGGTCAAAAAAATTTAAAGTAGTATGAAAATGCTGGTATCAAAAGCGAATAAGCCATGATAGCGCATGTAAATAAGTTAAACAAAGTACACTAAATGACACATAACAACAGAAATCAAATTACATGGGACTGTAAAATAATATTACGCCTATTAGTATGATAGACTAAGTGAGCCTACAATAATAACACTACAACTATCAGTTTGCAAGCGTAAGTAGGTCTGCGCTTGACTACCTACTACCCTAATTCGTGTCCTCCACAACCCTCTATCTAAGGACATGTCCTCAGTAAGTTGCACCTGCGCCATATCCCATCTAATCACCTCTCCCCAATACTTTTTCGACCTACCTCTACCCCTCATGAACCCGTCCATAGCCAACCTCTCACACCTCCGCACATGGACGTTTTTGTCTCTCCTCTACACATGCCCAAACCATCTCAACCTCGCTTCCCGCATCTTATCCTCCACCGAGGCCACTCTCACTCTATCCCGAATATCATCATTTCTAATCATATCCCTCCTTGTATGCCCGCACATCCATCTTAGCATCCTCATCTCCGTAACTTTCATTTTTTGGATGTGCAAAGTCTTGACTGGCCAACAATCCGCCCCATACAACATAGTCGATCTAACCACCGCCATATAGAACTTTCCTTTAAGTTTTAGTGTCACTTTTTGTCGCATAAGACTCCAGATGCGAGCCTCCATTTCATCCACTATGCCCCAATACGATGTGTGACATCGTAATCAATCTTTCCATTCCCTTGGATAATAAACCCGAGGTACTTGAAGCTTCCTTTCTTTGAAATGACCTGAGTACCAAGCCCCACCTCCACGCATGTCTCAAGGTCTCTCTCATTACTGAACTTGCACTCTAAGTATTCTGTCTTGGTCCTACTCAGTCTGAACCCTTTAAATTCTAGAGTCTGTCTCCAAACCTCCAGCTTAACGTTCACTCCGCTACGAGTCTCATCAATTAGGACTATGTCGTCTGCAAATAACATACACCATGACACCCCCTTTAATTTGTCGCGTCAATCCATCCATCACCAAAGCAAATAAGAATGGACTAAGAGCTGATCCCTGGTGCAACCCCATCATCACTGGAAAGTACTCAGAGTCTCCTCTTACTGTCCGTACCCTGATCTTGGCTCCATCATACATATCCTTGATCGCCCTAGTGTATGCCACAAATACACCTCTAACCTCTAAACATCTCCCTAGGAACTTTGTCGTACCATATGTAAGTCTCTCTTCCTCTCTCTATACTGATCCACCAACCTCCTAATAAGATGAATAACTTCTGTGATCGAACGCCCCGACATGAATCCAAACTGGTTCTCAGAAATAGAAACTCCTCTTCACACCCTCATCTCCACAACCCTTTCCCAAATTTCATAGTGTGGCTTAACAACTTGATACCCCTATAGTTGTTGCAACTATGGATATCACATTTGTTCTTGTACAAAGGGATCATTGTACTCCACCTCCATTCTTCGGGCATTCTCGCCGTCTTATAAATGACGTTAAACAACTCAGTCAGTCACTCCAAACCTGCCCTACCTGCGCTCTTCCAAACTTTAAATTAATACTATTTATATATATTCGATGAATTTTTAAGGATAAATACAATGTTTAGATCAAAACTACTGGATTCAATCGACCGTAAATTATATACTTGCTCTGTCCCTGATAATTGAAGGTCTTTTTTGTCATTTTAAATTTACATGTAATGATCCAACTCAATTTGACAATTGATTTACGATTAAATAAAATAGTACTGGACAGTGTAAAAAGCCATGCGTTTCCTTTTGCAAGTATACACAGATGAATCCTGCATTTACATCTCAAAACTCTATTATACACAACTGAAAAAACCAGTTTTTATGGACTCAAAAGTTGGCAAATCAGCATCAGGTATCTCATTATAGTTTTCCTCCAAATATGACTTTCTGTGTATCTTCTTCTTCTTCAAGATACACGGTGGCAAAAAGTATCCCAAGAGAAGAACAGAAAATCATACGTTACCACTAGGCAACATTGGTCGTACTGAGCTCTGTCGTAGAGGTTCAGTTTCATGATGGACAACTTGATTCTGATGGTTGTTATCAAGAGGCATGTATTGTGACATGATGGCCATAATCTCCGAGTCCATGTATGACTATAAATTAAGAATAGTTAGCACAAGTATTGACTATTTGACAACAGATATATTATCCCGAAAGAGAAAAAATTGTGGGTAACTACTCTATATGCTTACCCGAAGTCTATATTTGTAAAAGATGTAACCAGCTACACCAGCACCCACTGCAATGACTAGGAAAGAGAACATAAGGACCCGTCCGACCTTTGATGAGTGCCGTTCTGTACAATAAGGAACAAGGTAAACTTGTAAGTTCGTCTTGTTATGGCATGAAAGATTATCATGAAAATGATGTTTTGCATCATCACAAAATGAGAGTTTTTAAGCACTTTATAGTTAGATTTCTAACATTTGTTAATAGTGCTGAATCAACTTTTTCTTACCTATACAAGTATCATGCTCCATTATGTACAGTTGATTTCCTTTACACTTGCAATCATATCCTCCCCATGTGTTCTTACAGCTGCAGCCATCACACTGACAAACAACTCCTTCCTTGCATTCATCTACATCTGAAACGAAATATTGAAAGGAACGGATGTTGGAATTAGCACTTTCCAAATGTGAAAAGAACACGAGAAAATATCGGTGTTGTGAAAGGATCTATTAGGATTATAGGAATGTGAAATACCTTCACATTTATGGCCATCCCCTTTAAAACCAAACGGGCACTTACATCCTGATAGGTCTCCCTCCTGCTTCGTGTTAAACTGATTTAGCACATAAAACATTTTAAACTTGTAAAATACAGATTCGATAAAACAAACGATTTTACTGAACTGAACATGCTGAGAATGTTTCTCCATTTCTGGTTTCTGACCAGCATCCTCCATTGTTTACCATACACCTTCCAGGTCCAATGGCTGTCAGTGATAGCAAGCCAGTTAGTCGGGAAAAACGTCATTTAAGGTTCAAGCGCGATTAGCAACTCAATAAGTCAATTGTCTGAAATTCCCTATGCCACTAGTAGTTTGCAGCAAGAGGATTGCAGCTAGTAGACTTAAATAGGAAGATTGAGCTCTTAAAAATATTTCGAGTTGGTATTTTATTCTGGACTGAAATAAGCAATATTCTGATGAGATCAGAGATAAACTTCCTAAAACGAGAAAGGACTTGTAAGCTATGTTGCTCGGATCCTCCAAAATTTGGGCACTACAACATTTTTGGAGGATTCCGAGCAACATAGTCTGTAGAGTAATACAGACAAAGCCACATTTGTTTTGTGATCTGAAACAGAAAATGGACATCAATATGCTTCTTTTTAAATAGTCTTGCGTAGTTTTCCGGAGAAGACAAAGATAAACAACTAACTTCTAGTATACTCACATCCAGTAAACCTCTGTTTTGAAATTCAAAATCTACAAGCTTAAATTCAATAATCTATGTATAACTAATGAAAAAGAAGCAACACTTCCATACCTTCGCAAGATGTGTATCCATCTCCTTTATACTGAATGCCGTTCACCGAAGGGCACTCACAAACTCTTCCTCTAAATGTGTCCTTTAAAACAAATAGATGAATGGACAAGCATGAGGCTCATGTAAAAGTTCATTATATATACCACTATAGTTTTTCGTCAAGGAAGACATTCAGTTTTTGAGGCTTCAGAGAGCATTATTTGCTGACCTTGCAGGCAGTTATGTTAGATTTTGGATCCCGCCAACAGCCACCATTCCTTTCTAGGCACTCGTTCGTTTCAAGATCTATTGAGAATAAGCAACAATTTAGCTAACTCATATAATTTTATGCAATAAGTCTTGTAGTCAACATCATGAAGAAGGGAATGGTGTCAAACCTCCGCTTAAACATATCGAAGGTTCAGTTGTTTCCTTAAATCCAGCACATATGGCCTTCAAAACAGCAGTCCTCCCCAATTTTCCTTCAAGAAATCATAAGAAAGAAATTGAGTTAATAGAGATCCATGGAGAATATTATATCCCCTGGAAGATTTATCATAAAATAGATGTGAATGTAAACAATTAGTTAGTCTATACATCATACCTCGATATTGAACATCATTGATGACCATTGTTGGTAAGATTGTTACATCACCACGAGGTCCTCGGCCAACCTATCAAGGGAATCAAAATAAATTTGAGTTTATATGTAACATATTCTCTGATAGAAAGGATTAAAAGAATGAAATGGGAACGGTACAAGAACTGTGTAATTATAAAGACATCATAAAGAATCTCCGTGCTATAACATAGGTATTATATGATGTAAAATATCAAAACGGTTAACCGAATGAGATGATTAGAGAATTTAAGGAGAGACCTGGAGATCTTGCTCGGTCTTTAGCACTTCATTTTCTACACTAGCTTCTGGATCACCCATGCATTTCTTGATCTTGTCAACAGGTAGATCTGATGAATCGAATGAGAACTCGAAGAGTAACTACTAAGAACAGTATATATTATCAATAGTGACCAAAAAATTTGCCTGAGCGAGAGATACCTAGCGATTTCATGACCTCCTCAGCACATTCTTTGCTGTATCTCTTTTGCTTCATTGAACATCTGATATGGAAATCCGTCACATAGTCCCACCAAACCCAAGAACGACTACTCTCGTTTGCAACTCTGTGCACGCATAGTTGCCTCAAGTTCTCAAAGACGACGTCCTTCCCTTGGTACCCTTCCCCAAAGTTCTGTTCCGGATCAGGAGCGCAATATCTCCCGTGATTTATGCACTGAGATTTGCACTGGCTGCTAAGAATGAAAGCTTCAGGACAGTACCAAGTAATATAGTGAGGCGTGAACATAGTATAACCGCCCTTTTCAAGTATCTGAGCGTGTCCCTTGAAGTTCTTGATGAAACTCATCTGCTCATCACAACGGACCCCGCACTCGTCGTTGCTATTAGTCCATAACTCATACTCAACTCGCTGATCAGGGTGTGGCATTGACTCCGTCCAATCCATCTTGATCAAAACTTCCTCTCCCATCTTTAGAGCTTCTTTTAATGTGTCGCCAAAAGACTTTCCAATTAATGCTGACGGAATTCCAATCTTCTCGATGTATCCATCAGCATCCGAACTTTCTTCAGGAGAATCCATAGTTATAAGAGACTCATCTATGCTATCAGCAACTAGAACTGCAGCTGCTCCAGCTTGTTGGCCATTCCACACCTTCAGAGCAAAATAGCAGTCTGGAAAAGAAAAAACAAATTGTTTAAATGTTTAAAGCATATAGCTTAATTGAATATGTTAAACTTTCTCGTAAATTATGCATAGTAAAATGAATATCAGAAAGTTGGTAGTGGCTCCTCAACTAAAGAAATAGATTCAGAAATTTCCTTCAACTCCAAGAAAAAGTTAAACAACTCATAAGCCACAAAGACTTCAGTTAAAAGCTAAACTTAAAATATATCAGGGTCTCTATAAACTAAAGAAATATAGAATTTAGCAGGTCCCTTTAATTCCAATAAACACTCAAATATCTGCAAAAGCCTCTAAGACTTAGAAGCTAATTAAACATGTCCCTCTTTCAAAGGGCTTAACATCTGTTGGTTGTTAGTTGAATTCTTCTCTCCTCATCTACCAATAATTTTCTTTTCTTTTTGTTGAAAAAAGTAGAATTTTTATCATCTACACTTTACTCTCGAAAAAAGGTAGCCCTACTAAACATGAACCTTGGTGCAAAAGCCAGAAAGTTTAAAATAATACTCCATGTTTTAGAAGGTGCAACATCTAATTTAAGTCGATGCACAGTTTAGTATTGAAGTAGGCATAGATTTCCATTCGCAAAAGATAAAACTCCAGCTTGTTAAATGGATAAATTTCATGAATATAATATGAATCCTATAAAAAATATAATAACCAAAGAAGAAAATAACAAGAAGAAAAATAAGGGATGTTGCTATACACAAGTGAAGATTATTACAAAGGAAAATTGAGTTCCAAAAAGAACAATTTTTTTAATGTTCTATACAAGGTTAAAAGAACTTCCTTTGACTGATCTTCAGGTGAATCATCTCCTACATACTTTCAAGATTCACTCAAAATCACACCAAGGAGTGTGATGGAATGGATGAAATTAGGGGCGGACCTACCTATGGGTTCGGCCAAACCTGGTAGCACTAGTCCAAACTCTGTATTTGTATTAAAATTTCACTAAATGTGTACAAATATTTAATAAAGAACCAATTATTAATACTTGATGTCGATATCCTAGAATTCAGAATCCATATCCGCATCTAGATGTGAGTTCCGGATACCATGTCGGTTATTAAGAATATATCAGTTAAAAAGAGAGATAAAGAGGCAACACTAGATAAAAATAAATCAATACTTTTAATCACCAAAAGTTATATTTTTCAGTTTCCAAATCACCAGAAAGTAAAACAAAATTACCTCCACGATCAAGAAGAAGAATATTAGGACGACGACCCTTAGAGTTGAAGGGCTTATCACCATCAAAAGCAGAGCAACCATTAGCACCTTTGTTAGGATAAACAACAGTACCAACTAAAGAACCACCATAATCAGGAACACCAAAGTTACCAATAGAAGCATCATGTTTTGAGTGCATAGAATACGGAGACAGAACACTTATGCTGTTCTTCTCTACTATAAATCTTGCCTCAATTACAACAACATTCGATACTATCAAGAAACAAAGTACAACTAGGAAAAACATAGCACCCATGTTTGCAGGTTGAAAAGGTACAAACATATTTACTATGTAGTACTACTGGATTAATATTTTTTTGTCCTGGGGTTGCTCTAAAAAGAGTGAAGAATGTATAGACAAAAGTTGAACAGGTGTAAAGTGGAGAAAAAAAAAACAAGTTTCATGAAATCAAGAAAGAGTCAAGAGAAGACTCTTAGAGATAAGGAGTTTTTTGTGTGTTTAACTTGTTCTTGAATTGTTTAGTTGTTTGTATGACGTAGAAGAAACGAAAGACATGGGAGATGGAGATGGGTGGGTTGGGTGGGTTGGGGGTGGAAGGAGTCAGAGCAACTACCAAGATGGCAACTGCTGAAGTTCCCAACTGATATTAAACTTATTTATATTTGATTTTATTGTAATTTTTGGGTAATGCTAAGAAGATTGGTACTTTTCTGTCTATAAATACTTATCGTCCTTATAATACTAAAAGTGTTGATCTTAAAATGCTTGTTATTTTAGAAGTCAAGATATAATTAATTATTTTTATTTTTATTTTATTATTTTAAAAAATATAAATATCTTAATTATGACACATAAATAGAATAAATATTTAATGAAGATAAATTATTTTTTAAAATTAAATAAATATAAAATAGTCAAATAGTCAAGCACGCCTTCGAAATATTTTTTTAAGACACCTGTAAATGAAAAACACAAGTATTTTAAGACCGTGGAAATATTATCTAGTTAGTTAATTGAGTATGATATTTCTTCATATTATCAAATGTTTTAGGTTCGAGCTCTAGTGAAGGCGCAAGACGTACCTTCTTGTTGTAATTTCCAATCCCTGCCCCTTACGGGAATTTTTTTTCTTGTAGGAAGTAATTTAGGGGTGAGCGGGTCCGGGTATCCTAACATTTTTTAACTACCCGGACCCTACCCGATAAAAGATCGATTCCTAAATTTACTACCCGGAACCTACCCGTAGCAATCATTACCCGGAACCTACCCGGACCCGCAGGGTCCGGGTAGGTTCCCGGGTACCCTGTAAATAAAAAACACAAATTAAGCAACAATTTTTAAGCCTATGAGAATAAAAAAGAGTTCTAAAATAATTTCATCAAGTAGTTTTTTAGCCTGAAATCGAAGTTTTTAGTACCCTTATAAGAAGTTTTAGAAAACTTATTCATTGTAGAAAAGCTAATTCTGTAACCAAAACCTAAAATTGCAAGTCAAATTTGACACTCAATTAATTGAACGTGTTGATTTCAAAATAAATTTGAAAATATCTGAATTAAGCTTATTTTTGTGTTCATAAGCTCTTCGATACAAAAAAAAAAGCTTTATTATACTAGTAAATTCCTAAATTTCATCTTCACAACTACAAAAATATACACAAATTTTAAAAATAGATTTACATTTCAAATAAAAAAGTAATACAAATTGAAGATGAGTATCGCCTGAAATAGAACAGAAGCATATAATATTAAAAAGAAATTGAAGAGTTAGATATGAACCCATATGCATTTTAGGAATGACGTGAACACAACCAAGGAAGAGAAAGAGGCAAAGGTGAAGCTTCAATGACGACAACGATGAAAGTACCTGAGAGAAAGCTTCAACAACGACGACGATGAAGCTCGGTGGTGTAGCTAAAACGCCATTGTTAGTGAGAGAGTTTTGAGTGTTTTCTCTTAGGGCACAAAGAGCATTCTAGAATAAAGGGGTGAAAAAGCTAAAATATTTACGTCTTGCGATGGGGAAAATCAATGTGTAGGCGTGCAACAAACAATTTTGGAGAAAGTTAAAAGTGGTCCAAATGTTTCTAAAAAAAGTAAAAATATTTAATATTTTATAGGTTCCGGGTATCGATTCCGGGTCCGGGTACCCTGTCTCTATTTGCCGGAACCGGAACCGGACCCGACATTGATCGGTTCCTAATTTTATTACCCGGACCCTACCCGTTATTATAATATATCTACCCGAAACCTACCCGTTAGTGTCGGTTCCGGTCAGGTATCTGGGTACCCTGTACCCGTGCTCACCCCTAGGAAGTATTTATCCTTTAAATAAGTTATAGAAGACCAAATCTAATAAATTAAGCCAGTAAATTTTGAACCGGAGATAATTATACAAAAAGGAAAAAGTATGTATAGTCTATGTTCATAACTTCACATTACCTACCTTTTAATTTTTTTGAAAATTCTTCAACAATACATTTAAAAGCCTTACTCATTAGAGTATTTTTGTCTAGAATACCTATTATATATCTCTTAAACGTCTCAATTAATTAACTGTTCATCAATTTATTGATGGAGCATAAATGGTATATTAGAAAGAAGTACTAATAATAAATGATTTCTTGTTTTTTAAAATGTCAGTATCTTTAAATGAATTCAATTTACCAAAATGACTAACATTTGGGACCGGATAGAGTAGTAATTAAATAAACAGGTTTGATAGTTTTGTTTTTATTTTATTTTAATGTGGAAATATTTATCCTTTCAAAAGTAGGATTTTAGTTTTTAATCACTGTTAGTAAAACAAATGTAATTTGTCGAGCGTGACATTGACATGAATTGCCAAATAAGAGTACTATTTTGGAAGGTAAAAAAAAAAAAGGATAATTGTGAAATCATTTTGGTTAAAAGTACAGTATTATGTATATTTTTTTCAAAACTGGTAGAAATTATATGAAAAATTAGAAAGTGATAATTACAAAAGTTTCGACTTGGTTTTATTAGGCAATTATTTCCCTTTTGTCTTTGAGTAAATGTAAAGTATTATAACCTTTTCATTTCTTGAATCTTAAGATGATAGGTTTCTTTGCTTGGATAGTTCCCCAGATCAGAGCACTTATAATCACCAAACATCATATTAAGCTTTGATAAGTTATATACGCTCATAAACTTTTAGTATTTTTATGTAATGAAAAATAACAACAACATACCAAATGTAATCCTATAAAGTGGGGTTTGAGGAGGATAAGATGTGCGCATACATTATATTCACTTTTGTGGGATAAAGAGGTTATTTCTGATAGGTCATCGGCTTAAGAGAAATGTAATCAATGCAGAATTGTAAGAAAAATAGGACATGTGTAATGGAGTAAACAAAAATAATAACTAGTATCACCTTTTGAGAAAGAAAAAAAGCAGTCAAATATTGGTTGAAAATAGCTTTTGATATGGATTTATAAAGCTCTGAGTTCCCCATAATAACCTCCTATTTGAACTAGAATTTTAGGCTTAACAAGAACATCTTTTGGAGAGCAAGGATAAAAAGGAAAATTTGCACAAATCACATTTTTTGAGGTCACTACTTAAATTAATCCAACTACTTGCAAAATCTAACCCTCTAATCTAAGGTGAACGGACTGCACAAAAATAAGAATAAAAAGTGCATCCAAAACTCGCAACCGTCAAATGCCTCCTTGATTTGGGACAAATCTAATGATCGAATAATTTCCTTTGGGGATTCCTTTCATTATTCACAAAATATATAGCTGTACAAAGGTTGATTCCTAATATGGTACGAATCCTAACTTACCTTACAAAGGTTGATTCCTAATACAATTAGAATCCTAAGTTACCTTAAATATACATCTATCATAATTACAAAATATACAGAGAATATTCACTAATACTCCCCCTCAGACGGAGCGGGAGGAGGCCGAACGCTAAGGCTGGATCGGAAGTCGGTGAAGAGCTGTCGCGGTAGTCCCTTTGTGAAGATGTACGCATACACCGATAAGAGGAAGGCACGTGTAATATTTTGACGACCACGGGCAACCTTCTCTCGCACAAAGTGGATATCCATCTCAATATGCTTAGTCCGTGATGTTGGACCGGATTATGAGACATATAGATGGCAGATATGTTGTCATAATAGACTATAGACGCCTTGCGGAGTGGACACTGGAGCTCTAAAAGAAGATTTCGGAGCCAACAGATCTCAGCAACTACATTAGCAACACCGCGATATTCTGCTTCAGCACTCGAACGGGATAGTGTGGCCTGCCTCTTGGCTGACCATGAGATAAGATTATCCCCAAGAAATACACAGTACCTTGAGGTGGAGCGACGTGTGTCTGGGCATCCTGCCCAATCTGCATCCGTGTAGGCAAGTAACTTGGTTGGGGCAGAGGGGTATAAGTGTAATCCAAAGTCTAGTGTGCCCTTAACGTATCTGATAATACGTTTGAGGGCGGCAAAATGGAACTCTCGGGGGTCGTGCATAAACAAACACACCTGTTGAACGGCATATGTAATATCAGGCTTAGTGAATGTAATATACTGAAGAGCACCTGCTAGACTCCGATATAGAGTGGGATCAGAAACTAGCGCACCGTCATTGGCACTAAGCTTGGATTTGGAGTCCACCGGAGTTGGCATAATTTTACAATTTGCCATCTTGGCCCTGTACACTATCTCTTCTGCATACTTACGTTGACACAAGAACATAGTGGCTGCAGATCTGGTTACCGATATACCCAAAAAATAACTTAGCTTGCCCAAGTCGGTCATAGCAAATTCGGTTTTGAGTAGAGCAATGATTTCATTCTTCAAACCGTCGAGATGAGGCGGTAAGAACAATGTCATCGACATATAATAGCAAATATGCGGTCTTGCTACCTCGGTGAAAAGTGAGAGAGTTATCACACTGCTACATACAAAACCAATCTGCGAGAAGATACACAGGCAAAATGATCATACCAAGCTCGGGGTGCTGTTTCAATCCATACAATGACTTCCCGAGACGACACACAAATCGCGCGGAGTCTGCTTGGATGAACAAAGCCAGAAGGCTGATGCATGTACACAGTCTCTTTCAAATCCCCATGAAAGAATGCATTCTTGACATCAAGCTGATGAATCGTCCAATGCATGCCCATAGCAATACTGAGAATAGTCCGAATAGTGGCCGGTTTAACAACCGGACTGAATGTCTCACCACAATCAATACCCTCCTGCTGATTAGTGCCGTTGGCGACTAGTCTTGCCTTATACCTCTCTAAGTCACCACTGTCTCTGAACTTGTGCCAAAATAGCCACATACATCGGATAACATTCAAACCTTCGGGTCTAGGTACCAAATCCCAAGTGTTCTGCTTGGTTAAAACGTTAAATTCCTCGCACATAGCCGCATTCCAATTTGGGTCCAGTTTTGCTAGTTTTTGATTTTTTGGAATGGGTGAAAAGGTTTGTGTGGAGAGATTGAAGTGAACCTTGGGTTTGAAGATCCCGTGTTGTGCACGAGTCTCCATACGATGAGACGGCAGTGGCGGTGGATCGGGGCTGGGAGGTTGCTTTGGTCCACCGGTTACGGACCAATGGGCGCGATTCGGTGGGACGGTTTCGGTGACTCGGCGGGGGGGCTGTAGGGGTAGCGAGGGAGTTGTTGGGGTGGTGCGGATAGTGGCGAGGCTGTCGAACAGGTGTCTTCTTGTTGGTATAGATTTTGAATGATCGGGGACAGACTTGGTTCATCAAGAAAAATGTAATCGGTGCTCTGAAATTTCCGAAATTTGAAAAAGGAAAGGTTGTCTTGTCAAAGGTGACGTACGGGAGATGATGATTTTGCGAGAAGCAATGTCATAGCACAAGTAGCCCCGATGATTAAGAGATAGACCAAGGAAGACACATGACAGAGTGCGAGGGGCAAGTTTGTGAGGTGCAGTGGAGGCCATGTTGGGGTAGCATAAGCATTAAAAAATATGTAGGTGATCATATGATGGTAGCCTACGGTATAAGATTTCGGTAGGGGTCTTGTTTTGGAGTGTGCTAGTTGATAAAATATTAAGAAGGGATTCTACCATTTTGACAGCATAGACCCAAAAAGGTGGTGGTAGGCAGGCATGAAACAGAAGTGTGCGAACCATGTTATTGATGGTACGTATAATTTTTTGCCTCCTTTCCGTTTTGCGAAGAAGTATAGGGACAAGAAAAACGGAAAACCATGCCTTGCTTAGAACAGAAATTGTGAAATGCCGAGTTATTAAATTCACGTCCATTATCACATTGGAATGATTTGATAAATTTTTCAAATTGTGTTTTAATGAATTTGTGAAACTCGAGGAATTTTGTAAAAACTTCAGATTTAAATTTCAGTGGGTAAATCCAGACAAAATGTGAAAAATCATCCAAGAATACTAGATAGAATTTATGACCCAAAGAGCTAACAATCAGAGATGTCCACAAATCAACATGAACAATATCAAAGGGAGAAAAAGTAACACTGTTTGATGACATAAATGGAAGACGAGTATGTTTGCCTATTGGACAAGAAAAACCGTGTTGGGCAATTTTCCCATTATTACATTGAATACGCTTAGAAGTCCTAAGAAAAGTAAAAACTGGGTCTCCGGAGTGTCCGAGTCTGTTGTGCCAAGTGGAGGGAGAGATTGCCGCAAGGGATAGAGGTGCTTGCGGTCTGACAGCGGAAGATTGAGTGAATGGGTAGAGGTCTCCCACACTATTGTGGCGTGTAAGAATTTTCCACGTATTGAGTTCTTTCACAGAAAAACCAAAAGGTCAAATTCGACAGACACAGAATTATTGCTAGTGACTTTTCTAATAGAGATTAAGTTTTTAATGATGTTAGGTGTGTATAGGACGTGGTTTAGGGAGAAAGGTGGGTGTGGATGTTTGGTGTGTGTGTTACCGTAACCTTCAATTGGAATGCGATGACCATTGCCGACAGTAATAAATTGAGGACACTTTAACCGATGTAGTTGAGATAGGTTACCTGACGACCGGGTGAGGTGAGATGTGGCTTCGGTGTCCATGTACCAATTGTCGTCGGGCGTTGAAGGTTCACGGTGGTGTAGGCCTGGCCCAAATCGGTCGGGGCCGGCCGTGGGCCGCCGCTTCTTCTTCTTGCTTGTTGTTGTTGCCGCTTCTTCTTCTGATTGTTCTTCTTGTAGTTTCTTTATCCGATTCTTCTTCTTCTTCTTGCTTGTTATTCTTCTTTTCTTCTTCTTCTGGTGGTGGTACAACCAGGTGGTGCTTCTTCTCTTCTGGTGGTGGACCGCAACCGGTGGTGCTTACTGCTTCTTCTTGGACATCTTGTGATGGCTCGTTGCTTTGGCCGCAGTGTTGCCATCCCGTCAATGGCTAACGCCTTTTGATTATGTTCCTCTTGTTTAACACGTCTAGTTTCTTTCAACAATAGTTGTGAACGTGCCTTGTTGAAACTTGGGAGAGGGTCGGCTTGTTGAATCATTGTTGAGAGTGTGTCATATTCACCTTTTGGTAAACCCGCAACAAGTTGAAGCACCATCTTGGTTTCTGAAACAAGTTCCGACGTTGGATAGTTGATCGGTTATGAGTTTCAGTTGCTTACAATATTCGGACATGTTGTTAAAATTCTCGAGGCGGGTATTATTGAGTTGCTCTTCCAAATATACAGCCCGAGTATTTTTATTGTCCTGAAAGATTTCTTCTAGCCGGACCCAAAGTTCACATGCCGTAGCACCTGTTTTCATGATAGTGCACAACAGGTCTTTGGATATGGTGCCGTAGATCCATTGTTTGACGATGGCGTCAAGACGACGCCAGATTGAGTCTGTAACATCGGTGGGACGAGGAACAGATTCGTCAATATGATCGAGCACGTTGTATGCACATGCATGAATGTAGAATAGTTCCATCCACATGGAATATTGACAGTCTTCTTGGTCAAGAATTATAGGGATAAAATTCTTGATGTTGTTAACGGCGGATGCCGGATGAAAAGAAGATAATGAACGTTGAGAGGGGTTGTCAAGTGTGCCAGTGGATGAACCGGAATTTGTGGGGGAAGACATGGTTGCCGCCTGCCGAGGGAAGGGAATTTTCTGGTGTGGCCCGAAAAAAGGAGGAATTCAGATTTTTTTTTTTTTGTGAAATCAGAAAAAAAAAATGCTAATTTCGGCCGAGAATGAGGAAGAGAAGGAATTTAGGTTTTAGGCTCTTGATACCATGAATGATGGAATAATTTTCCTTGGGGATTCCTTTCATTATTCACAATATATATAGTTGTACAAAGGTTGATTCCTAATATGGTACGAATCCTAACTTACCTTACAAAGGTTGATTTCTAATACAATTAGAATCCTAAGTTACCTTAAATATACATCTATCATAATTACAAAATATACAGAGAATATTCGGAGAATATTCGCTAATAAAATCCAAACCAATACATATGATATGCGAGGGAAAGATCCGCATTATAAAACGTCTAAGAAATGCAAATTTGATCGAGGATTAAAGAGAAGATAAAAGCCTAAAAAAAGTCATACAGTGCAAATAATCCATATAAAACTCGTCAGGTCAATGGTTGGAAAACTTGGGTCAGCGTAGAAACTTTCTTAACAAAAAACTGAACAATATACATTCACCGTTCACCAAAATTTTGATGTTGATTCTATTTTAAAGTTTATTGTACTTTTTATATAACACTGTTCCAGATATAAGTGGATAGATACTACTAAAGGGTCACATGGCTCATATTTTACGTGTCGTAACCCAATAAAAGATTTGTTATCAAATTGTTTACTCTCAAAAATAATTTAAGTGTTTAGCCGAATTCAGTAACAGTCAAACTGTTTCAGAGTCAAATTTACTCCTAGCCCTCGACTACAAGAACTCCATCGGCTACTAAGGCATCTTAGCCGAGTTGTTAGTTAGAGGTACGACGGGGACCCATTCAGATGCAGACGCTTCAACGACCAAGTCAAAAGGATTTCCAGACCCCTAGAAGAGATAACGACCAACAACAGCTAAAAGAAATGACCATTATCCAAGCAAGAGGAGTAGAGGGCGAGAAAATCGGCACCACCTCCCCCATAGTCGGTCATTAAACTTAATGAGTTACTTAATGGCTAACATGGGGATCACGTTGTACAGTTTCTTTTCTTTTTTTTGTACTATAAAAAGGATCATTCTTTGTATATAACACACACAATCAATCAAACAACTCAATTTTTATCTATCTTTATCATTTACTTTATTGTACTCAGTTGTATTCATGTTTCTTACCTCTTAGTTTACTCACACTCGCCATCCTAACGTTTTCTGGAGTAGTTGGGGAACCAATTGCTGGAAGTTAGAGTTCCGCTTCCGGTCTAAATCGCTTAGTTAAGGAATCAATTTGTCATCCGATTTTGTCAGCCGATAAAACGGCAAACACTTCGGACGGTAACAAATTTGGCACGCCCAGTGGGACCATAGGTGAATTAATAGCAAAGTTTGATTCTCCATGTCAGGATCATTCTTGGCGTATGCGCCTAAGGCCCGGTAAGAAAATGAACCCCGAGTCCAGTCCACATTCTAAACAAAATCTTTCCAGAAGGAACAACGAACCAGCATCCTCCTCGGATATGCCTACATCGATTGATACCCCTCCACTTCCTCCATCATCCCAGAAGAAAATGGATTTTTTCTCCCATTTGGTATCTGAATTGAAATTGGGACCTGACTGATTCAAATTCACGTCAGTGAAACACTTTTTACAAGAATTTTTTTCATATTCAGAACTCGAACCTACTATATTATTACATCACATATATTTACCATACGCTAGCACATTAATTTTTATATATTTTTTTTGAAGTGGATATTTAAATTAAAAATTCATTATAATAGTTGACTTAGATTCCGTGGAATAAGCAATTTTAAAATGTTGAATATGACAACTCAAAGTTTATTTGACAGACTAATTACGAATGTTGACCTCTCAACCCTTCCAACAAGTTAAGCTAAATTTTTATTCAAGTTAATCAGTAAAGCAAAATATATATAGCTATAGTATCATCTTAGTACTCTCATAAGTTATCCAATGGTATCTCCCTTCCTAGGGAAAATTTTATCTTTTCGTCATTTGCACTTGCTAGTTAATAGTAACAGATAATCTAGAATCGGGTGTTTGAACATGAATTAAGTAATATTTGAAAGAAAAAAAAGTAGTAGTTGAAGTTAAATTGAAAAAGTTATTTAGTTGAAGACTTGAAGTTTGTTTGGACATGCATTTCACTTGAAAAAATGTTGAAGTTTCGTGAGGAAATTTCTTTTTTTAACTTGATTTTTTAAAAGTTTGGAGTGAAAAAATACACAATATGACCAAACAATTTTAAAAAAAAGTTAAATTGAAAACGACAACAATTGTTGTATGTCCAAACGGGGTAGAATAGAATAGGTCTAATCCAGAGGGAATTTGTTTTTGTTTTCTTGCAAAATGATCATATTCAGGAAATTTCACCAGCTCTTGATCTAGCAAAAAAAATCCAATTATAAGAAACTAGATCTATAAACAACCTTAAGACAAAAGAGAAGCAGCTGAATGGGGGGAAATTGACTTTTTTTACAAAGATTTTATAATAGTGTAACTTTTTTTACTCTATGAAGTCAATATAACCTCTAATAACAACTTTACAAGTACTCTTTATTGTAAATCTAGTTTGGTAAGCTGGTAAATATGATAAATCATATTTTATAATCTTTTAACATATATATACTAAGAAATGTAATTCTTTAAATTATCAATATATATACATCAAATCCCTATAAAATAATGGTTACCCCAAAAAATTGCAACTAATTAATGTTATTCATCATGAACTCATGGTGATATTTATAGCTGGAATTTAATTTATTTTAAATTGTTTCGAATCAAGTGGGCATACCTTGACCGCTGACTTTATCCCTCTTGCTTTATCTATATCAAGAATCATAGAGATAATTATGGATGTAGATGAATTTGGAGTTATTGTTCTTTTTCTGATTAAATGTTCACTTGAATCAAACAATAATTGACTTAGACTGTGGAATTAAGAATCAAGAGTTAAAATGTCATAGATTAGAAAATCAGGAGGTTCAAATCTTTGATGATACAAAAAATATTAGTAAGTGATAATTTCCATTTGCTTAAGTCTTAATGAAGAGATTTATTTGATACATGTGTTGGTTGAAGATAACATGTATTCGGTGGAATAATCGATGTGTGCAAATTGACTCCACAAAGTATCTTCATAAGAAAACGTAAATAATGAGAAAAATAATATTAAGTGTTACTCTAATTCATAAGTTGAACAAAGACTTTACTCATTATTTAGAGTTGAGTATTGGTGTTCTACCTCTTGTTCTATCCCATAATTATTTATCTTTATTGTCTCTGTCGCACTAGGGATAAACTTATAAATTCTAACAAAGTTAGCTTGTTTAGGTGATGAAGTTTCTTAGTATATGAAATAATCAGTTGACTCATGAATAAATATCCATCCAATACCAATTCTTTATGTGTGATGTAGAGGTTTTCTAACTTGTTATTAACGTAAATATTTTCTTAATAATAGTTAGAAACAAAAATCGGACTGACACGACAGACATAGAATTGGACCAAGTAAAATTTTGAGTCCATTAGTTTCAAATAAAATAGAATGAAGCAATTCGCACAAATGGCCCTCTTTTGGGATGGTCTTTAATTTTTACTCCTTAAATTGAATTTTTTTATTTTTTTCCTTTGCTTAATACTCCTTGGTTTTGGGTTCGAACACCAACTCAGTAAAAAAAAATTAAAAAAATCGCAATGAGTTTGGATTTCGCAAGGCGTAGTTTGCCTGCAAATTCTGCCTGAAGGCCAATACTGAGAGTTTACATGTAAACTATGCCTCGCGAAATACAAACTCTGTCTTGCGATTTTTTAAATTTTTTTTTGACTAAGCGGGAATTCGAACCCTGGAGCCCAGGATATTTTCAACCCTTCTTTAAGCGAAGGGAAAAATTGAAGACATTTGAGGGGAAAAAATTAAAGACCAATGCCTGTGAAGGACAATCCGCACAAAAATTTGCTTTTTGTGAAGCAACTTCTTGGGCCAAGTTTATGTCCGACAGAAAAAAAAAGTCAAATTAAGTTAAAATAGCCGCCTATCCAATTACTTAAATTAATAATAATTAAATGGATGTATAATATATATATATATATATATATATATATATATATATATATATGTGTGTGTGTGTGTGTGTGTGTGTGTGTGTGTGTGTGTGTGTGTGTGTAGTATATGTATAACCATGTATAATTAATGTATAATTTATATATATCGATTAGGAAAACTAAACAGTGAATCCGATCGGCTATTTGTGTAAGAATTAACCTAAATAGTCGTACACAGACCCGCTTAAACTAAAAGTAGTCGTTGTATGTATAATATTTGTAAATTCATATATAATCAATATATATCTATATATACCGATTAAAAAAGTAAACAGTGAATTCAACCGTCTCTATGTACAAAGATTCTCATAATTCTACTTTGAAAGGATAACGAATGGACTTCTTAACTCTCTCTATGAAAATTTAGCGTGGATAGTTTCTTCAAACGAGTTTTTGAGTCTCAGGCACATGTTTATTATTTCACAATCAAGACATAAGAAAATCCAAAAAATTAAACCACGAGTCGTGTAAGGCGAAAATCATATGTAAGATTCTATAATCTAATAAAAAGAAATTAATAAAGCTTTTGGAAAGTTAAAAGTATTTTTTAAAAATAAATAAATAAAAATAATAATAATGCTTATTTTAGAAAGTTGAGGTGATTTGGTCAAGCTTTTAAGAACAAAATAAGTGTTTTTTGAATAGTAATAGAAACTATTTTTTAGAAGCTAAAAATATATATATTTTTCGAAAACACCATTGAAAACTTGATCTAGCATAAATAGTACTACTGAAAAAAGAAAGAAAAAAATAACATAAATACTACTTTAATATTGATAAAAGTGCTTTTGAAATAGATTAGTCAAACACAAACTACAACTCTCTAATTTTACTTTTTGAAAAACACTTCTCATAAAATGTAATTTAATTTCAAAATAAACAAATTTTAAAAGTTTAGCAAAAAAAAACTACATTCTTTCACCACTCCTCAAAAAAGAATGGAATATTGCGAAAAATGAGTTATTCTTGAATTGATCACTCAACTTAACCAAATTACTTAAGTCACTTATTTGTGTCATAACATAATTAATGGAGAAAATAAGAAAGAAAACTAGTAAGAGAGTACCATTTAATTTCTAAGTAAATGAGGAGAATCAATAGAAACAGCTGCGACTACTATGTGAAAGTAGTCTTAATTAGTTGAAGCATTCTCCCAGGCCAACATACATGCCATAATTAATTGAACACATGAGAACAATTTAAGCAATTCAAAGTCATTAAAATACCAGGAAAAATTAAAGAAAAAGAAACAGTACTAAGGGCTTAACAAATCATAAATTGTAGGAAAATGAAATTAATGTGTATATTAGTTAAATAAAGAAATTAAGGGCTTAACAAATCCATCTACCAACTAAATATACTGTTACATTAAATCCATGCAGATATAAGGTATCTCTTTATCTACAATTGTTAAATATACACAATATACACACAATATACATGTGTATATTGTGTATATTGGTCACGGGATTGCTCTCGGTTTGGACAGATTTGTACCAAGTAATTTATGGTAAATATTTAGTATCCTAGTTTAGGTAATGTTGTAATATAATTAGTAGTGTATTACCATAATTAGTGTATTACCATAAATGTATAGAATAAGGTTTTAGGAATAGAATAGGAATATGATTCTCCTATTTTGTAACTTGTATATATAACCTTTCAAGTAATGAAAATAATCAAGGTGAAAGATATCAAAAGTCTAGGTCACACAAAATTTTTCTCTCACAAAGTTTTGTGGTTCCTCTCGGCCGAAACCCCCCCTCGGGTTTACCAAATTTTTTCTTCCGCTCTCAAAATCTCTCTTACAATTCCCTCTTTCACCTCTTGTTCTTTCGTTATGTCTACGTCAAAGAATACGTTTCACCCTGCCCTTGTTGTTTGTAACATCAAGAATCATATCCCGTTAATTCTTGAAATAAAAAACGTCAAATAAGCGACGTGGGCCGAGTTGTTCAAAATTCACGCTCGTTCGCATCAAGTCATCCATCACATCATCCCCGCGGCTCTTGATGACACAGAGGTGCCTAAACGCGAGGATGATCCTAAATTATGGACAACACTTGATGCCACTGTCCTTCAGTGGGTTTATTCTACTATCTCCACCGACCTATTGCAGACGATTATCGAGCCAGACGCTACGGCGATGGCCGCATGGGATAGACTGCGTGACATATTCCAGGATAATCAAAATTCCAGAGTTGTTACTCTTGAACAGGATTTTTCCCACGTCAACATGGAAAATTTTTCGAACGTTTCAGCATATTGCAAAAGGTTGAAGGAATTGGTGGACCAACTCCGCAACGTTAGTGCGCTAGTTAGTGAAGATCGTCTAGTTTTACAGATGGTTGCTGGCCTATCTGAGGCCTATATTGGCGTTGGAACTCTCCTTCGTCAAAGTAATCCTCTTTCAAGGTTCTATCAAGCCCGATCCATGCTTACCTTGGAAGAAGCCGGTTTGGCTAAAAAGGCGGCTACGTAGTCCCGTGGTCATGATGACTTCCTCCCCTAGTCCTCAAACTTTGGTAACAATTCGAACCAAAACTGACCACACGGGGGCAACAAGAATGGCCGGAAAAATAATGGAAAAAATCGAGGAGGCAAACGCGGCGGCTCCGGCAGCAGTCACGGTGGCCAAAGCAGTGGCAGTGGACCCCATCCAGGTTACAGTGGGCCGGTCAACCTTGGGCCTCTGGGCCGTGGGCTTGGACCAGTGGACAGTGCCCCTACGACCCACATCCACAACAAGTTCCAGCGTCTGGCCAGTGGGCTTTCCAGCAGCCCCAACGGCCCACTGCCCACTAGCCTAGTAATTTCAGCTCCAGCGGTCACGGCCCAGGACAGTCCAGGTCTGGTATTCTTGTGCCTCGGCCTTCGCAAGCTCACCATGCAGCATGCCCCACTCAAACCGATATCGAGGTCGCGATGCAGACACTGGGTTTAACTCAACCGGACCCAAATTGGTATATGGACATCGGTGCCACTACCCACATGACATCCGATTCAGGTACTCTCTCATCTTATTCCAATTTGAGCAACTCTCGCGGTATAATTGTTGGTAATGGTAATTCTGTTCCAATTCGGGGTTATGGTCATAAAATATTATCTCCCCCTCATCCCCTTCTTATCTTGAAAAATACCCTACACTCCCCCAAATGGATTAAAAACTTAGTCTCTGTCCATAACTTCACTACTGACAATTCCGTTTCTATTGAATTTGATCCTTTTGGTTTTTATGTGAAGGATTCCAAGACGGGGAGTCCTCTCATAAGGAGTGATAGTAGGGGAGATCTTTATCCTATCACATCTAGTCCCGGTCCATCGAGTCAAGCCCTGCTATCAGCTTTTGCAGCCTTCTCTCCTTCCTTATGGCATGCTCGTCTTGGTCATCTGGGGTCCTCTATTTTGTCAGCTTTAGATAAAAATAGTTTTATTTCATGTAAGGGTACGAGTCGTACTCCAATTTATCAATCTTGTTCTTTAGGAAAAATTGTTAAGTTGCCATTTGTAGACTCAAAATCTCATACTTTAATGCTGTTTGATATTATTCATAGCGACTTATGGACGTCTCCTGTTCCTAGTTCCATGGGTCATCGATATTATGTTCTTTTTTTGGATGATTATTCTAAATTTCTATGGATGTTTCCAATCGCGAAGAAATCTCAAGTGTTTTCCGTCTTCCTAAAATTTAGAGCATTCTTCAGAACCCAATTCGATCGTGAAATAAAAAATATTCAATGTGATAATGGAAAAGAGTATGACAATGGGGTGTTTCGGAAATTCTATGCTACTAATGGGATAAATTTTCGTTTCTCTTCTCCTCATACATCTTTACAAAATGGGAAAGCCGAACGTAAAATTCGTTCCATAAATAACATTATCCGCACCCTATTGATACATGCTTCCGTACCCCCATATTTTTGGCATCATGCTCTTCAAATGACTACATATCTCCTTAACATAATTCCTTCCAAAGGTCTGACATATTTTTCTCCCCTTCAAATTTTATATAATAAAACTCCTTATTCTCATCTTCGGATTTTTTGGTGTTTATGTTATCCGTTATTTCCATCCACCCCAATTAACAAACTTCAGGCCGGATCTACTCCGTGTGTGTTTTTGGATTTTCCATCTAATAATCGTGGCTACAAATGCTTTGATTTATTCTCCAATAAAATCATCATTAATCGCCATGTAATTTTTGATGAATCCCAATTTTCATTTGCTAAAAATTATTCTCCCGTGCCTAGTTCGTATAATTTTTTGGATGAACAAATATCCCCGTATATTATTCAGCATTTTTCGGACATCTCCCGCACCCAAAATTCTCCACGCGCCCACTGCCCGCTGGTCCCACTGAACTACCTTTGACACTACATCTGAAAATTCCCTTATGTCTAAAGGATTCAAAAGTACATATACATATATACAAAATGAGTCTTTCCCTTGTTTAATTTGTGCAATACGATTCTCCAATGAAGGGAATTCGATTGGCTGCGCTACAGCGCCACTGGGTTTTGAGATGTATATCTGTAATTGTTTTCGCGCACACATATATTATTTGACCCTGAATCATGGTTAAACTCTGCCAGTAAACAAGGATTCTATTCATTAAATTTGTGAAGCTAATTCTGATTCTTCTTCCACTTTTCTTCCTACGCAGCTGTATTTGGCAAGGGATTCATGGCTCGTGACATGGGATTCCGCAGCACAGCAGGTGCAGCCAAGCATCAAGCAGTAGCCCTAATGTCAACTGCTGATCTCTCAGTCTTTTACCGCTGCAAATTCGACGCATACCAAGACACACTCTACCCACACTCCAACCGCCAATTCTACAGAGAATGCGCTATCTATGGCACAGTAGACTTCATATTTGGTAACTCAGCAGTTGTTTTCCAGAACTGTCACATACTCCCCAAGAAACCAATGCCTGGCCAACAAAACAGTATCACAGCTCAAGGAAAAATCGACCCGAATCAAAACACTGGCCTCAGCTAACCTTACTGGAGTCCATACTTTCTTGGGTAGGCCATGGAAGAATTATTCCACGACCGTGTTTATGCATACAACAATGGCTAGCTTTATTGATCCTAAAGGGTGGTTACCTTGGGTGGGTACTACAGCACCAGATACTATTTTCTATGCTGAGTATAAAAACTTTGGCCCCGGAGCTGTGACCAAAAATAGTCGCCTGGAAGGGATTGAAATTGAATATTACTAGTAAACAAGCCAGCAAGTTCTGATAAGCAGTTTATTCAGGGTGACAATTGGCTCCCATTAACTGGAGTCACCTTCAAGAAGGATATCTGAGAGAAGAATCTATGATGGAGTCTTCATTTTTTTCCTCTCTTACAAGGTTGAGTTTTGTTTTCTGTTACACTTTCTTGGTATTGAGGGGATTTCTAAGGGGGCGCTCAAAGAGTCCAAGAACGTGTTATACAGGGGTTAGACCCCCCTAAATGCTGTCTAACTTCTCTAAACGTTGGTCAATTTGTATTCAAATTTTCAGCGGAAATAACACGGTTTTTTCTTTTGCTGAACTTCATGTTTAGTTAAACAAATTATTTAACAAAAGCACGAAGGGAAAATATGTGAAGAAAGAAAAGTTTAGCTTAGAAACATTACTGCCAAATAACAGAGGCCTAGACAAGATCTGAACTTGCCAATTTAAAGGCTGGAGTTTATACTGATTGAATGATACCATACCAAGTCAAAAATTCAATTAAGTTCACATTTTAATCTACCGAGGTTTGAATACATATCATTTATAATCTAACCCCGATATATTGATCTACTAAAGATCAAAAACACAAACTTCTTTCTCCACATATTTAGTTGTGACCAGGACAAGGCTAATTTTCCTTAAAAACGGGTACATTAAATAACTGAGCAGAAAGCTTAAGGATCCTGTAGAGGATGTGAGCAAGATTTAAACAGACATCAAAATTCAGGCACAATATATATTAACTAAACACTTCCAAAAATGAAAATGGACAAAGCTCAAGATAAGCACAATAACTGAAATTTTGCAATGTATCAGCAAATTACTAGTCTCAAACTAACCATCATTCATCAACTGTCCTCATAAAAAACTAGTATTACTAAAAAACATAAAGAGACAAGCTCTGCCAGAATCACTTCAATGGAATAAACCTTGAAGAGTGAGTAGCACCAATACCAGGCCTACCGTGCTTGACAGGCTTGTATGAGATGGAGAACTCAGCTAAATAGTGACTAATCATCTCTGGCTTGACCTCAATTTGGTTGAATGTTTTTCCATTGTAGATTCCAATAACGCTTCCAATCATCTCAGGCACAATAATCATGTTCCTCAAATGTGTTCTCACAACCTCTGGTTTCTCACCTGGTGGAGCCTCACGTTTCTGCATGAATATATATTAAATGCATCAACGAAAAGACAGGGACCTAATTACCAATTAGTAGTGTAAAACGTATAGGAAATATCTCAATGTTACAGCAAAGCCAAACTTGCAGACCATGAAACACTGATTGCAAGCATTAAATCCTGTTAAATTCTGTAGGGAGAGGTAGTTGCGTGAGGAAAGTGACTGATGAATAGGACTTTGAACATCAGAAGCCCTTTCCTCCTTCCCCCAACAACTATGAAAAGTAAAAGTTGGTAGTGTAAAACGTATCGGGAAGATTCCAATGTTACAGCGAAGCCAAACTCGCAAAGCATGAAACGCTGAGTGCAAGCATTAAATCCTGTTTCAATCTGTAGGGAGAGGTGATTGCATGAGGAAGTAACGTTCTGATGAATATGATTTTGAACATCAGAAGCCCTTTCCTCCTCCCCCCAAAAATCTATTGACAAGCACAATATCCCAGTTAGTTAAAAAAGTAAAATTTCACAGACAAGATACCTAGTCCCGGTCAAATTTATGAGTTTCTTATCAAGAAAAGATACAGTATATTGTGTCATTCTAATTCTGAAAAGAATTTGTTAAAACTTAAAACTACAAGTTGAAACTCCCATCACTTAGGCAGAAGAAAGACAAAGCAGCTGTGGAAGGATGAAAATATAGGGCATTTCCCATCACTTGGGCAGCAAGTTGATGCAGCAAAGTGGCCAGGGAGACCCCAAACTATTATTGTGCGCCTACGCACATAGTGCGCCACAAATAAAAACCTCACTCTGTGGAATACCACGCCACCTCTTAATTAACGAGGGAAGCGCTCGGCCTTAGGCGCCTAAATTCTCAACCTCAGTTACTATCAATAAGTTATACATAAAAAGCACAAATATATGTAAAACACTCATTATACTAATATTTTTCACCTTTTATCTCAAACAAAACATTCAAACTTAGTCCAAGATGGCTCGTAGAAGCTAGCAAAACTTCAGAAGGTGAAATATTATATACAATTCTGCCACTGGAAAGGCCAATAGGCCATCATAGATATCAACAAAGATGCAGTACAACTTCACATTTCAGTTGTCTTTTGACTTGTGAGCTAAATTCTCTATGGCATTAAGTAATCTGCAGTTCTACTAATACAATTTTCTCCAAATTAAATACGTTAAACATAGATTGGACCTGGCTGTTACTGAGATCATGAAAAACGGGCAGAAGATTCAAACTAAATTTTCATTTTTTGTATTAAGATCATGTTTTCTTCAGCATCAAGGTCCACAGAGTCACCAATATAACTATTTCTAGTTGTTCTTTATCATACAAATAGTTGACACTAAGCACCAAATAAATAATTCACAATTCAGAGTAGCTAAATGTGTAAAATTGTTCTTACCGCCTTGCGAAGCTTCTTGATCAAAGCCATAGGCTTCCTCTTCAAACCCCTCTGGAACCTAACACAATTACAAAATCAAGCTGAGTCCTTTCCACAGACAATAAAACAACTCCCATATTAAAATATGAGCTTATACATAGGAAAATTTATGTCCAATCACAACATCCACTAGTGGCCTTATGAGTTCAGCTACTTAAGGTTTAATCTCAATTTGTTTCACATTATAACTTTTTGGTGGGTAAAATGTTGGGCCCTTTGATTACATTTTGTAAGTGTATGTATTTACCTCAGTCCCAGTTTATCTATCTGACACTTTTTTGCTTTTCAAGAGTCAATTTATCTAAACTTTGAAGCTAAACTGATTATATTAACTTAATATTTTAAAATTAAGTTTATATATTTGAAAACTACAAGTAAAGTATAAGGTAGCAACTTTTCTCATATCAATTAGGTGAAAATATACATCTTGCTCAAATTTATTGAAAATGACTATCAATAGCTAGATCTGTTTTTACACTGCTAATCAATCCCTAATTACAAGTTCTACCGCACATTTAACCCTATTTACATAGGCTCATGCACAGATTTACGTTCAATAAGCTTAATGTCTTACACTTCAACATTAATACAAACTCATACAAAGTAAATCATTAGCAATTTAACAATATACTACCTACGTTCACTTTTACTTGTCAAGTTTTGCTTCTCAAGAGTCAATTAGAACTAATCTTCAACACTAAATTGATCTATATTGATTAAATGTTTTAAAGATTAAAATTTAGATGTTCAAAAACTACAGAAAAAATATAAATTGCAATTCTCAAAGTACATGCAGTTTGACGCTCCAGAAGCGAAACATGACAAGTAATATAGAACTGAAGGATTACATTTGCAAAAAAAAATAGATATACCTTCGGCGAGGACGAGCAGGGAAAAGCTTAACGAGCTCATCAGTAGACATGTCAAGAAGAGAATCCAGATCTACTCCTCTGTAACTGAACTTCTTAAACGTTCTCTTCTTTGGTTGCTGGCCTGTGGCAACATCAGCTTCAACTTCCGCCTATAAAAATAAAACAACGAAGAACTGTTAGATATTAGAAGCATTGAAAGGAGAAGATGTACAAAATTGTAAAGGTTACGCACTTACCATGGTGTGGAGAATGAATTGGTAGTGAAGTGACTGCGGCTAGGGTTTGGGGGAAGATGATGAAAGGTGGGTTATTGAGAAGTGAGAAGGATATATAAGGAAGGGTGTAGGGTTGGAGTTATTTTGATGGGCTGGGTTGAGAAATGGGCCTTATGTGTAACCTCTTAATGGGTCTATATTATAGCCATATAAACGGCAGAGTTTATTTGGATTTAATTCGAAACTTGTTTCTTTTGGGAGAAGGGCATGGATGCGCCATATTAACGCCGTCATTTAATTTGTGTCCGTTTTTTATATTTTTTATAATATGTGTATGAATTTTGGAATAACTTCAAACGATGGTATCTAAAGCTAGTCTTGAGTCTTGACAAAATTAACTTCAAACACAATGTATGAAATTTCATATGGCTGGGTTTAATCATTTTTGCATTGATTTCAGTTATTTCTGGCTGAATTTCATGTACATATGGCTGAAGTTTGACACAAATGACTGAACTTTAGTCATATATAGTTGAAGTTCAGACAAATATGATTGAGTCTAATCATTATTGCTTAAACTTCAGGCAGAAATGCATGAACTTCACTCATATATAATTTGGAATTTTTTTGCATGAAGTTTAATTTTGTCAAGCATAACTTCAGACACCTTAGGGGCCATTTGGTAGGAGGGATAAGTTATCCCATATAGATAGGACGGGATAACTTATTCCACCCTCTATATGATGGGATACCAAAAGAGTTATTCCGCCAACCAAATATAGGATAATTACAATCTCATGGTACTAATAATCTCATTCCATCCTATCCCCTACCAAACGACCCCTTAAGAACCATATATCTGAAGTGAATGTGTACCTTAAAAAGAAGAAGATGAATACAAGTTAAATTACAGTGTCGAAACAAGTTGTCTCATAAAAAATTTACATTTTAAAAAATATTTTGGTAGAATTCAATTTTGATTTAAAAGTTTCAATTTCAATTTTATAGGAACTTATATATTAATCATACTTAAGTCTAGTCTTGTTTAAACGAGTTTTAAAAAAATCATGAGTACTCTACTTGGATGTCGCTATTTAATGTATATTCAACTTTAAATTTTTTGTTTGCACGTTACTTGTTTCGAAATAATTCTAAATATGAGTTGTCTAAAATTAGACTTGACAAAGCTTAACTCTATCCCAGAATGTCTGAAGTTATATATGATTATGTTCATGCATTTTTGCCTGAGAGTTCGGCAAAAATTGGGTGTCTGACATTCAGACAAAAATGACTGAAATTCGAACTTTAAAAACAATTGTAGAAAACACAACACGGGAAGGAATCAAAAGCTATGCTTTATTGATCTTTTGTGGTGATTTACAATGAATACAAAGGACTCTATATATAGCCTCGAGTTCTGCCTTAGCAGTGTTGTTCTTCTACTAGGATTCTATCACATTCTTCTACTAGGATTCTAGTTTACAAGTTGGTATGTGGGGCTAATAGGCAATATTGGCCCTCAGCATTGCAATAGTATAACTTCGTTGGCCATTTTCATCAGCGATGTTCAAGAATGTGGTAGAGTGGCTTTGACTTTCTTCAGACTTGCTTACTTCATGGATGAGATAATGAAGATGCATGTGTCTACTGAAATGCTTGGAGTTGTAGTTAGTAAATTTCAACAACTTAATTAAAATGTATATTGAATCATTTTATCAATATAAATGTTGTTAAACCAAAGGAACAATACCGAATCTTGCATATTTACTCATTTTCTTTAATTGATGATTTAAATATACTAAAATACAACATTCAATACAATAACAACATATTCAGTGAAGTCCCACAACGTGGAGTAAGGGGAGGGTAGAGTGTACGCAAACCTTACTTCTACCTTAGTAAGTAGAGAGGTTGTTTCAGAAAAACCCTAGGCTCATAAAAAAATACAACATTGAATATAAATTAAAATTTCATTCCAAAAGAATGAGAAGAGACGATAGAAACAAACAAAAATAAAACAGAAGAGAGTCATAATTGTATTTTAGAGAAATTCATGTTAAATTGACAAGGGATAATTTGATAAATACAATAATTTTTATAAGAACATTATTATCTTGAAAAAGTTAATTTTCTACTTAGAAAAAAATTGTAACTTCTTTCTACAGTTGAAAAAAAGACTTTTGAGACAGAAAAACTACTTATGCTAATGCTCAAGAACACTTTGGGATCGTTTGATAGTGTATAAGAATAATGTTGAATATGATGTATTAATAATGGTGACAATAGTTATGCTTGCATTAGTTATGTTGATATTATTTCTTATGCACTGTTTGGTTATTAGAAAAAAATATACATTGCATAATTTTTTTTAGAATTGGTTGTTTACAAAAATACCCTCCATATTTTGTTGTGTGAAGAACTTTAGGGGCAATTGTGTCTTTAACCATACTTATGCATATATTAAAAACCCTTGTATTGCTAATACCGTGATTTGCTATGAATTAGTTATATATAGAATAATACCAAATAGCGTGTATAAGTATTAGTTATGCATAAGTTTAAAAAGGACACGAAACAAGGTATTAATAATACATAAAGCTAATGCATGCGTTATTTTCTCTAATACATCCTACCAAACCATCTCTTTAATTTTTTTGCCTAAGACCTTAGATCTCCAAAAACGGTGATGAAAAAAAATTATAGTAACAACAACAACATACCCAGTGAAATATCTGGGGAGGGTAGAATGTACACAGATGTCACGACCCAAATCGGAGGGCCGCGACGGGCACCCGGACCCTACCCGCCGGGCACCACAGACACACTCCACCCTTAAACATATTTAAACATGGACTGAGCCGTGATAGATTATAAAAAGTTCAACACGAAAGCCCCAACTCATCAATTTATATACCAAGGCCGACAAAGCCTTACATGACAGCTAACCACATGACACCTATCTACAAGCCTCTAAAGAGTAAAACATACCACAACTAGACCGCAACTCCGAAGAGAAATAAAATGCTCCAAATACCAGCTGAGCCAACAACCTACTAATACGAACCGTCACTCTCTCGATATGAACCTGCGGGCATAAAACGCAGCTCACCCCGACAAAAGGAACGTCAATACGACTGATGTACTGAGTATGTCAGGCATAAGAAACAACATAGCAGAGATATATCATAATATGAAACAGAAATAGCTGAACATCAGTAGATGCCTATGAGGGCCTTAACACATATGCCTAAATGTTATGCACAATGCAGTTTCCATTTACATCAGCCTCACCGGGCATCTTCTTTACCATAACAGCCTCACCGGGCATCTTCTTTACCATAACAGCCTCGGCGGGCATCATACCATATAATGATTAATGAATGTATGCAGGATGCAAATGCGGTATACTAATGGCCACACAGGAATCCTCCCATAAATGCCTCTGTGGGCATCAGGTTATATCGCCACACAAGGGCCATCACATCATATTGGCCTCTTCGGGCTCTTTTGTGATAGTATGTACCAGCTGCAGGTAGTGTGCGTATATAACGCCTTTTTCCCTTTCCCCAATTCCCATACATACATATATATATATATATATATATATATATATAGTGTGCATAGCACAAGTGGTCCAGGATAACATATGAATGTAATGCAAATGAAATGCATGAATAACAATAAAACATCCAGAGTGACATAATATCCTTTACACCTTTGGTTAACATTGGGAACATCAACATCTCTTCCGGTGTGCCTTAATAAGGTCTTAGAAACATATTTGGACATTCTTTCAAACATATGAGTCAATGACTTGATCATTCCTAACTACTAAGAGTAGAGTAATTTATGTAGCAACACAATGGTTATGTTTCGCACATAGAATTATGACATAAGAAAGAAAGAGCCTTGCATACCTTGTTGTCGAAATTATCTAAGTTCTGCGGGTCCTTGTAAGCTCTATGAATGATTATCTACATCATACGGATGATTTAAATCATAATCGAATCAACATACTAGAAACAAATTCATTGAGACATTCTAGCGAACACCTTGTACGCATAGAACCTATATTCCTTTTATATCGAAACCTATGAATGTAGAGAAACACCTAGCCCTCTTAATCCTTCTTTTTACCGCTACAATATCCAAAACATTACAACAATTTCACATGAGACCTCCAATTTCGTATAAACAGTCCCGATAACACCCCATTAACTAGCATTTTCAATAATCGTCTTAGAACTAGTAAGAATCATGTTTTATAATTCGTATGAACTTAGGAACAAGAAGGATTACCTCGATTAGAAGTAGCAACGAAAATCATCGAAAAGCCTTTCGCCCGCATCGAATTCCGACAGACAGAACCGGAAACACTGAAATTGACTTGCTAGAGCTTCGTCGAGACTCAAAGTCTCAGCTTGGTTTCTGAACCTTTAACCTTTCTCGAATGTTTTAATTTCATTGGAAAAAATGGTCTAGAACATCACAGATTTCTCCCCTTTTTTTGGTTGAACGAAAGTTTGTGGAAAATCCCCAAATTCGACCGAGAATTCAGAGAATCCACCAACTGATATTTCCTTTCCTGATAGAAGTGTGACCATTATTTCTCCATGGAAAGATTCCTTCAGAATCTTAAGGAGATGAAGGTATTTTAATGGCTAAAAGATGAGTATCTTGAAGATTTGAGAAGTTGTTCAACAACAACGTGGAAGCCTTAGTCACTAGGTAAAGCGTAGCACTGTAACACATAGCGTTCCACTATCTATTGTCCCCAAATTATAATTAATTAATCCACAATTAATTAATTATACACACAATTAAATTTCCGATCTCAATTCACTTAAATTTCGGCGACTTATAAAATCCTCTTATACCTAATGTCATGATTTATGTAATATGACACTAGTCTATAACCTTTGTGGGGATATAAAATTATTATTATTACCTCCCGTCATCGCACTTATAAAATTCCAAAAAAAATTATTTCGGGACCACGTCTCTTTACATGCTAATTTTCTTATTAGTATATGCAAGTACAACATAAACTTCCCGGAGTCCGGTTTACTTGCCTACGCTTATGTGTTCAACCGTTACCCGAAAGTACGGGGTGTTACATCCTCTCCCCCTTATAAACTTCCATCCTCGAATGGGGTAACATATCTAATTCTTGTCACAATAACCATGACTTGAATCATCTCTAGGCAATTAAAATGATGACATACTTGTAGAACCTAACATTTGAACAAGGCATTTGAGATGGTAGGGGTAGTAGCAAAATCTCATGTTAGCAAGAACGCAAATAATTAATCATATTGGTAATGGTAAATACTTTTCAAAGTTAAATAACAATATGAGGCATACAACGAACTACAACACAGTAGGAAGGAATAAAGACTAATGATCATACTGAATTTCTACCAAAGATATGTTTTCCCAGATTGCCCCATTGAAATAAACAAGTCGAGTTAGCATTTCCCATTTAGAACTTTTCAGTAGGTACCAAACTATACCTACTCTTATCATGCTTATTCATTCCTTAAATCAAGAAATTTAAGCTTGTCATTATATGACTAATGGAATCTAAATGAGATATTGGTCTATGTGCTCATGTCAGTTAACCATACATAAGCTCAACCCAATATCTAAATCCTAATCCCTATTGCATACTCTATTGTCCACCGATGTGTAAGTTGGGACAAATTTAGATTATTGTAAAATGTCATTTGTGCAAATAGATAGGCAGACAGGATCAAGTCACAATCCAGGTATTTGACATGGGTATACTAACAATTTCAAAGCATTAGACAATCAGAACATAATTTCAGGTTGTCACATACTCATTTAGGGATCAAGCTTATCCATACTAAGACCAACACAACCAGGATAGCACCATCACTCATTCATACATTACGCAACACATCACAATGTTTTCCTATAATGTAGTATCTGTTTTATTCTTAAATAAATAGCAGCAGCTCATCAAGAACATATACTGCAATAACTTGTAAGCAAAAAAAAAAAAATGTAAAATTCAGCAATAAAACTCAAAAAGGTGTTAATAGAATGGCCCAAAATTCAACAATAAGTCATACTCAAAATGAGGTGTTAATGGCCAGTCATCATACCATCAAGTATGGTAGCTAAATATCTCGGAAAATAACAAATATGTGCAGCAACCAGTTGAATATAACAATGAGCAGTTAAGGAAAACAGTCACCAATATTCAGATCAAAGTAAAATACAATTCATGGTGTCTAAATGTAGTACTAGTCCGTGTATTCATACTGGTGCAGCTTGTTACCTCATTTAGAGTGTGAAAGGGTCAATGGTCCAGTCCTCATTTTAACACACAATGCATTTATTCCAATCAATTCCACATTAGCCTAATCTAAACAGTGTAAGCCTCTATTTCTGTCACATACTTTGTCATTCATATAGGCTGGATATGACAAGTTCAGGTTCATATTTGGACAACTAGAATTAACTTCACAAAGTAATATATTCATAAGAATGAGCCATGTCTTATACAGTTTAACATTAAATCTAAGTGGAAATGAAATTCTAAGTTAAACATGATGCAAACAGTAAGAATCTAGCTAGCAACAAAGTGTAATAACATCTCAGCCAATAACTCATGGTAAGGTTTGAGAATGGGAAGTAGCCAATTTATCAGAAGATGGAACACAGACAACAACAATCAGCCTACTAAAAAACAGTAGTAACTCCCCTTTTGAAACAACAACCACATAGCCTTAAGGCATAACTAAACAGCCTTAACAACAACCATAAATGAGCCAGAAATACAATAATTATTTATACTAAAGCACGAGATCAGCACCCATTTAACACAACAGGGCAGCTCAATAAATACAATATGTGCAGCAAAACAACAGTAGTAAATAACAACAATTTATCTCAAGTTACAGCAACTCGGGTAAACATAACAACATATAACAACAAATAGTAGTAAAACAACAGTCATAACTCAAAGTGTATAAGATCATTTCTCAAAGTGCAGTATTTTGAGGACCTCACAAGTGCATTTATGCATAGCATGGATAGCATGACTTAAAGAAATAGCTGAAATACACAACCTAGACAAAGTAGTATTTTAACATATAAAAGACTATTCTTATCATGGTTCTTATACAATTATACACAGATCACACACTTTAATCAATATGTTATCATGTTTTAATTTGACAAATATCAGGCCAAACCTAACAAAATCTTTAAACATAAACTAAAATCTCTTAAGACTATCTACACTGGAGACACATCCAGAGGTAGGACAATCAGTTGACATAGCTGGCACATAATGAACACAATCAACTTTCCTATTCAAGTTCAACAGCTATTTAAGAACTTCATAACTCAAATCACATTCCAACACATATTGTTTCTAGAACTTGATCTAAGCTCACACATCTCACTGTTGGTATTCAACATGTAAAATGTGAAATTTTGTCCTCGCCAATATAACTAAAATACACTGAAATAAAATGACGAAAACATGAAATGTAAAATGTTTCACGGGCTTCTGAATCCGGACTGGACTTGTGATTGATATCTATACAGGCTCTTGCATGAATTTTGCCAAGCAGGATTAGAAGTAACCTGTTGATAAACTGAGGCTCTTGCATGTGAAGTTATCTTAGAAGTAGAAGCAATGTGAGAACAAATATAGTCTTGAAGTTAAGGAGAAGGATAGCGTTGAGAATATAATTAAATAAATAAATTGTGTTCTCTCTAACAACTTAAGCTTTTAGATTAGATGGTCACACACTTCAACAAAATGAAAATCTGGCAGATCTCCTGAGAGGTACAGATGATACATAGGCAATAAGGAAGTAACATGTGAAGTATTTTGAGTTGGACTAGAAGGAGAAGGGATAGAAGATGACGGAGAAGCGGGAGAAGGTTGGGATTCAACAAAAGGTGAAGTAGAGAAGGAAAAAAACAAGAGATCGAGAGGAAGAGAAGTAATAAGGAAAGACTTTTCATGAAAGGTAACATTCCTAGAGTAAAAGATAAAGTGAGAAGAAAGATTTAGAAGTTTGTATCCTTTTTAACCTACATGATACCCAAAAAATGCACATGCAATTGCCCTTGGTTGAATTTTTCCATTACCATGTTTAGGTAGAGTTGACAACCAAGGACTCAAATGATCATAAGATGGAGGAGAACCATTGAGTTCTCAAAAAAAATTGTTATACTCAG